>ML675617.1:13479376-13500151 GCA_007922155.1 Mesoclemmys tuberculata | reverse complement strand
TTAAACACATGCTTACAGTTATACTTAAGTGTGTTGTTGAACTGGGGCCTTAATGAATAGTTTATGCCCGTCCAGCTCTATGCTATAAAATATACTGGTATTTTCAATGCAAAAGTGAAGCCAAGAAAGGAGGCTTTGCTATTTTCTGCTTAACTCTAGTTCCTTATTACAGTCATTGTCTCAAAGCAATATTTGTAATGTTTACTGAGAATGCTGTACCAGCAAAAAGAAGCATATTTTAACAATACAGTCCTTTTCCCCTATTGCTTTTCACTCTGCGTAGGAATATATATAAAAATTAGTCTTTGTTTTCTTGTAAAAGAATTGACAACTCTTTAACCTTAAAGACGACTATCTCTCCACCCACTCACCCATAAGGAACACTGTGCTGCAAACTGCACTGATTTGTTCAAGAGGGATGTGATTGTTGACAAGTGTGGTGAAAGTGTGCTCACAAGTTTCCCCATAGTTTTGTTCACATTGTGCTGAACACATAGTGACATAAATGTTTTTATGACAACACAATCATTTTTTGTGGAAATGCAGGTGTTGAGAATTCTTCAGTTCTAAGATCACAATGGTAGTTGAAAGGAAAAGACAGAAAAAATATCAACTCTACCTTTTTTTGTAAAAAGGGACAAGGATAACTTGAGAATAAATTAAATTCTACAACAAATGTTTAAATAAATCTAAACAGAAGCATATAAACATTTTAACCAATAGAGTAGCTCTTTAGAAAACTGATTTTCTGTATTTGTTTCGGGCAACAGAGGAAAGAAATTTCCACATTGTCTACTCTGATTTTTTTAAATACGTTTAAGGTACTTTTCTATTGTCATTTTTAAAAATAAAATGATAATTATAACTTTACGCCTGCAGTTTGACATGCTAATTTGCTTATGGCAAGGTGACAATTCCACACATATCTGGGAACCTCATGTGACAGAGGGTAGGGACCCAGTTGTGCAAGAACCTATGACAGCCACTACATTGGCACACTGGCTCTAGAATGAATACTGTATTACAAGGCCCTGATATCAGAAAACAAATTTAAAAAATCTTAGCATTGTCGGTGATTGTTACGTGCCATTATTTCAATACCTCATCATTGTTGTCAGGCAACCAACCTAAGACCATTACAGGCTAGTTCTAGCCAGCAGCAAGTAGCATTCATGTTTTTCAGTGTGTGGGGAAAAAAGCGGGGAGGCAATGTGATTTTGGATTATATATGCAAAGGCCTCCCAGCCCAGTGCACTCTCCTCTGGCAGGCTCTATACAGGCGGTCAGACCAAAGGCTCACAATAGTCCCTTTTACACTGATCAGCGAGAGAACAGAGCATGTCACCAAGAATGTATACATGGGAATAGCATGAGCATGTAGGGACAAAATTAGGAAAGTTAAGGCAAAGACGGAGTTACAGCAGACATGGAAAGTTAGAGACAACAAGATGGGGTTCTTCAAATATGTTAGGCAAAAAAGAAAGATCAAGGACAGTGTGGGTCCGCTGCTCAATGGAGAAGATGAGCTGATCATAGAAGATGACAGGAAGGCAGAGCTGCTTGATGCCTACTTTGCTTCAGTCTTCTCATAAAAAATAACATGTGACTTGACAACTGGAAAAGTTACCACAGACAAACAGGAGGGGATACAGATCAGGATAAGTAAAGAACATGTCAGAGATCTTCTGATGAATTTTAATTAATGCAATCAGCAGGGCCTGATT
The DNA here is from genome assembly GCA_007922155.1 of Mesoclemmys tuberculata. NCBI lineage: Eukaryota > Metazoa > Chordata > Testudines > Chelidae > Mesoclemmys > Mesoclemmys tuberculata. The sequence goes on along the minus strand of ML675617.1, from coordinate 13,498,427 downwards.
CTATTCACCCCCTTTGGGTGCTGAAAGAATTAGCTGAAGAAATCACGAAGTCACTAGCAATTCATTAGCAAATATTAGCAAATTTATAAAGAAGAGCTAAAGTACTGCCCATCTTTTAAAAGTGGAAAAAGGAGGAACCCAGGAACTACAGATCAATTAGCCTGACCTCAATATCTGGGAAGCTGCTAGAGCAATGTATAAAATATTCAATTTGCAAATACCTGGAGGATGAAAGGATTTAGTAGCTAGCATGGATTTACAAGGAACAACTCATGCTAAACCAGTTTGATTTCCTTCTTTGACAGAGTAACTGGTTTGGTGGATAAGAGGAATGCAGTGGACATAAGGTACCTGGACTTTAGCAAGGCTTTTGACAGAGTCCCACATGACATTCTGATAAATAAACTGAAGAAATGCAGGCTCAGCAGAGCTACCATTAAGTGGATAAATAATTATTTATACCACCACAAACAACAAGTAACTATTACAGGAAAGAGACCTGATTCAAAGGAAGTCATGAGTGGGGTTCCACAGGGATCTGTTCTGGGCCCGGTGTTATTTTAACATCTTTATTAATGACCTGTTGTAGGAGGAGAGAGAGCTTAGTGATCAGATATGCAGATGACACCAAGATAATGGGATCTGCAAACACCTTGGAGGGCAGAATTCCTCCAGAATTCAAAGGGATCTTGATAAATTGGAGAACTGGGATACAGACAACAAAATTAAATTCAACAAAGACAAATGTAAGCTGCTACTCTTAGGGATGAAAAACCAATTGCACAAATCGAGACTGGGGAATAACTGGCTTGGCAGCAGCACTGCTGAAAACGATCTGAGAATTGCGATGGATCACAACCTCAACATGAATCAACAGTGCGATGCTGGTGCAAAGGAAGTGCGATGCTGCTTACAAGAAGTGGAAGCTTGGTCAGATGACTAGGGAGGATTATAAAAATACTGCTCGAACATGCAGGAATGAAATCAGGAAGGCCAAAGTGCAATTGGAGTTGCAGCTAGCAAGGGATGTGAAGGGGAACGAGAAGGGTTTCTACAGGTATGTTAGCAACAAGAGGAAGATTAGGGAAAGTGTGGGCTCCTTACAGAATGGGGAAGGCAACCTAGTGACAGAGGATGTGGAGAAAGCTGAGGTACTCAATGCCTTTTTTGCCTCTGTCTACACAGACAAGGTCAGCTCCCAGACTACTGCACTGGGTGGCACAGAATGGGGAGGAGGTGAACATCCCGCAGTGCTGAAGGAACAGGTCCAAGACTATTTAGAAAGATTGGACATACTCAAGTCCATGGGGCCAGATGCAATGCATCCGAGGGTGCTGAGGGAGTTAGCTGATGTGATTTCAGAGCCATTGGCTATTATCTTTGAAAGCTCGTGGCAACAGGGGGAGGTCCCAGATGACTGGAAAAAGGCAAATATAGTGCCCATCTTCAAGAAAGGAAAGAAAGAGGATGCAGGGAACTATAGGCCGGTCAGCCTCACCTCAATCCCTGGAAAAATCATGGAGCAGGAATCCATTTTAAGGCACTTAAAAGAGAGGCAGGTGATCAGGAGCAGTCAACATGAATTCACCAAGGAAAAGTCATGCCTGACCAACCTGATTGCTTTCTATGAAGAGAATTCATTCATTCAGGTTCTATGGATAAGGGGAAAGTGGTGGACATGATATACCTTGACTTTAGCAAAGCTTTTGATATGGTCTCCCACAGTATTCTGATCAGCAAGTTAAAAAATTATGGGTTGGATGAATGGACTACAAAATGGATAGAGAATTGGCTAGTGCAAAGGGCTCAACGAGTAGTGATCAATGGCTCCATGTCTAGCTGGCAGCCGGTCACAAGTGGAGTGCCCGAGGGGGTCGGTCCTGGGGCTGGTTTTGTTCAACATCTTCATTAATGATCTGGAAGAGGGGGTAGATTGCACCCTCAGCAAATTTGCAGATGACACTAAGCTAGGGGGAGTGGTGGATACCCTGGAAGGGAGGGATAGGATACAGAAGGACCTAAACAAATTGGAGGATTGGGCCAAAAGAAATCTGATGAGGTTCAACAAGGGCAAGTGCAGAGTCCTGCACTTAGGACAGAAGAATCCCATGCACAGCTACAGACTGGGGACCGACGAGCTAGGCAGCAATTCTGCAGAAAAGGACCTGGGGGTTACAGTCGTTAAGAAGCTGGATATGAGTCAGCAGTGTGCCCTGGTTGCCAAGAAGGCTAATGGCATATTGGGCTGCATTAGTAAGAGCATTGCCAGCAGATTGCGGGAAGTGATTATTCCCCTCTATTGGGCATTGGTGAGGCTGCATTTGGATTATTGTGTCCAGTTTTGGGCCCCCCACTACAAAAAGGATGTGGACAAGTTGGACAGAGTCCAGTGGAGGGCAACAAAATGATAAGGGGGCTGGAGCACAAGACTTATGAGGAGAGGCTGAAAGAACTAGGCCTGTTTAGTTGCAGAAGAGAAGAATGAGGGGGGATTTGATAGCAGCCTTTAACTACCTGAAAGGGGGTTCCAGGGAGGATGGAGCTAGGCTGTTTTCAGTGGTGGCAGATGACAGAACAAGGAGCAACGGTATCAAGTTGCAGTGGGGGAGATCTAGGTTGGACATTAGGAAAAAGTTTTTCACTAGGAGAATGGTGAAGCATTGGAATGGCTTACCTAGGGAGGTGGTGGCATCTCCCTCTTTAGAGGTTTTTAAGCTGAGGCTTGACAAAACCCTCGCTGGGATGATTTAGCTGAGGATAGTCCTGCTTTGGGCAGGGGTTGGACTAGATGACCTCCTGAGGTCCCTTCCAACTCTAATATTCTATGATTCTGTGATTCTATAAAATAAGCAAATGCAATTTTAGGTTGCATTAACAGAGACACAGCATGCAAATCATGGGAGGTGATAATGCTTTTCTACTCGGTGCTGGTTAGACCTCAGCTGGAGTAGGGTGTCCAATTTTGATCACCAATATATAGAAAGTATGCAGAGAAACTGGAAAGGATCCCGAGGTGAGTGACAAAGATGATTAAAGGAACGGAATGCAAGTCATAATGAGCAAAGGCTGAAAAAACTGGGTATACTTCGTTTGGAAAAGAGGAAAGGAACAGGTGACATGATAGGGAGAAAAGTTGTTCTCTTCTTGCGACAGAGGGCAGGACAAGAGGCAATGGGTTCAAAACACAACATAGCAGTTTTAGATTAAAATCTCAGGAATAACTTCCTAACTGCAGGAACAGTAGGGCAGTGGAACAAACTGCCTAGGGAAGTTATGGAAGCATCTTCACTGTAGGTTTTCTAAAGGAGACTGGATAGCCATCTGTCTTGGATAGTTCAAATCTCAACAAATTGTCCATTTTGGCCAGGGGGTAAATTAGATGATCCTTGCGTTCCCTTCTAATCCTATGGTTCTATGAAAAGCCAGCCCCTCATACTGGTTCCACATTCTTCTCTTTTCCATACAAGTTGTTCAAAGACAGCAGTCTGGGTAAAGCTTTCATAGACAACAATATCCAGGGCAAAACACTGTACACATGGGTTGCTTGGGCCATTAAGAAAGCTTAAAAATCCAACATGGAAGGAATCAGCAGGTCCTAAAGCAACAAAGCCATGTTTTTAAAACAACTATTGGTTGATTTTGAAGCCCAATAGCTTGGCAACGGTCCTTCAAGTTTGTCTATGATTTCCCATTGAAAAGAGCAAATACAGGCAGACACTAAGGGCCGGATTAAACAGAGCACCCAGTGGCTATGCACACAGAGCAGCACAGCACTAAGCTGGCCTACTACCCAGAGAACTGAAAGGAAGAGGACCAACCAACGTGGTTAGACAGACATGGTTATGCGTCTCATTGACAATGAAAAAGCCATGAACAAACCCAGTGAAACAAGTGTGGGACAAATGTGGCAAGGGCAGACTATGAATTCATAGGCTTTAAGGACACAAAAGACCACTGTGCCCATCTAATCTGATCTCCTTCCTAGCACAAGCTAGCGAATCCTAGCCAGTGATGCCTACATGGAGCCCATCACTTCTGGTTGAGCCAGAGATCATTTAGAAAGAGATGCCCCCACTCTGGATGTTCAGACCGAGTGATATAGATTCTACAGTGTCCTTAGGCACCTTGTTCCAGGTGTTAATTCCCCTCACTGTGATTAACCAGGTTGTATGTGGACACAAACCATGACTGGAGCCAACCATGTCACTAACTGTTTGCAGACAGGTCTGAGTAGTCATGTAGCCTAAGTGTTAGGTTTGGGGGGAAGAGGGTGAGGGAGGGGAAGAGATTTTCAAGGTTGGGCACTCAGCTCCCTCCCATTGCAGGGCATTGTCTAGCAGGACAGCCTTGGCAGGACAGCAGGCTTGGGTCCTTTGGTGAAGACAGGCAGTCAGTGTGGTCCCTGTTTGCAGGCACTAAGAGGAGGCCTTTTGCTAGTTAAACAAAGTAACCTGGTAAACACTAACTAGTTTCATCCCCTCCCCTGCTGGTGCCCTTCCCCAGGATGTGGCTACTGCTGCTAATGGTTTCCAGGCAACAGCGCATTCCTGAATTCTAGACTAGAACATTAGCAGCAATTTGAATATGAGCAACAAAGCAGGAAATAATCAGATGTCACTGCCATTACTTCCTCTAATCATCGTTAGTTTCCAAGCCCTCCTCATGAGCAGGTATCAAGAGCCCAGTAGCCCCCTGTGTCTGACCACCATCTGCTTGCACGTATAGAAAGTGACAGGAGCAGGCCTGCTGCAGCCCAGTGGGTATTCTTCACACAGTTGGTCTAGGCGTGCTTGCCTTTCTCTTCTCCTTTCTCTAAGAGCCTGGAATGATTGTGATGAATTATAGATCAGATGCATTACAAACTGCCTTATGTCAGTGTTCTTATTCAACCATGCAAAATCCTCCTGTTCCCTGCCCTCCCAATCAGTTGCAGTAACAAGGGAGGAAATGGACGAATTCTTCAATTGTGGCAATTTTGAGGGAAGTAGCCAAAGGATCTCAAGTTCTAATGTCCCGGGTAAGTCAGAGATATTACATTCCTCAACTAGTTCATTCTGATCTCAAAGACCACACAATTGCTTTAAAACTTTTTTACATCCCTACACAAATGTAATAAGCAGCAGACATCACTTGGGAACACTGAATAGGGAAAGCGAACTATGCTCTCAAGTATCAGTACATCATTCAGCCATTGCTCCTGCTGAGGAATAGTTTGCAGACTCCAGCTACTCATGACATATAAGAATATAGTTTTGTTATCTGAATCCATGCAAATATATAGCAAGAAAACATTGCTCTTATGAATCTTTGGAAGGGGTTGGTAGCTGTGAAATGGTGCCTCGACAATTTTTTTTCCACTGTAATCATGGGGGAATCTAAAAATATGTCCACAGAATGGGAGGAATAAATGTCCCGCAGGCATAGTATTAATGGCGAAGGTGACAGACCTGGAGATATATCCCTTGCTGTTGATGAATTCTGAGGCTAATATGAGGGGTGAAGAATAGGAAATGAGTGTTATCATTGGCCCCTAAACAATTTGAGACCTCAGCCGTGCAAATCCATCAATAATCTCCTGTGCACGGAGGCCTCAGCACCTTTCTGACAGCAGTGCACACCTTCATGAAACAGCCCTGACAGTCAATCTACCCACACCAAACTGGATAGCCACCAACCAGTAGCAATCAGGGGGGGTGATCTTCCAGGTGGTGATAAGCACATGCTTCTCCATGTTGAGGGGAGATCTCATATTGGTGTTCCACTGCTGCGGCTACACGGTGAGCTTTGCACAGATGTCTAGGAACATAGCCTTTGTCATGCACTACCTCCACTGCTGGTAATCCCAGCATCACTGCCCGGTCCCACCAGTCACTGCCAAGTGGCCATTCCCAGAAGCAGTGCGCCACTTAGTGAAGGTGCGCCAAGTAAAGTTAGCCACAGTAGTGCTGTGGTAACATGGTTAAAAGAGAAGGAAGATTAAATCAAGTTATTTGTTACTTGTGCATTATCTCCCAAGGCAGCCAAAGCCATCCAGCTGAGTGACTGGAAATACCTGTGCAGCAGCCTATCTGTATTGTTCACTGCTAGAATCGTGGCATTCAGTAGTGTTCCCTCCATGCTGGCTTGAAAACAGTGCTGGCTCCCAAAAGCCAGATGAATTGTGGGATGATAGGAGCAAGATCACGGGAATGGGTTAGTTTGACCCCCATGTCCTAGAATTCTTGTGGCTCCTGGTCAGTATCACACAAGGTACCATGAGAAAAATCCTAGACTGCACAGAGGCTAGTAACAGAACAATGTAGACATTTCTACTCCCCTTATGGGGTTTCATAGCCCAGATAGCTACACAGCAATATTATAGCTCTGCAGCCCATGCCCCACAAGCCTGAGTAAGCTGAGCATGGCCAGCTATGGGTCTTTTATTGCAATGTAGACATACACAAAAGGACTCAATCTATTTTGCTTAACAAAGAGAAGGCCTAGGGATGACTGATTACAGTCTCTAAGTATCTACATGGGGAAAAATATAATGGGCTCTTCAATCTAGCAGAGAAAGGTATAACTGTGGTATGTGACTTATCGCTTACATCAGCCCCTGTACCATGTGACTAATCGGTGGCTAATGTGTCACCAATTTTTTTTAGAAAAGGCTCTGAGATAATCCTGGCAATTACAGGCAGGCAAGCCTAACTTCAGTACCAGGCAAAGTGGTTGAAACTATAGTAAAGAATAGAATTATCAGACACACAGATAAACACAATATGTTGGGGAGGAGTCAACATGATTTTTGTAAAGGGAACTAATGTCTCTCCAATCTATTAGCATTCTTGGGGGAGGAGTGGATGGATATAGTGTATGTGGATATAATGGATATAGTGTATCTGGACTTTCAGAAAGTCTTTGCTGAAGTCCCTCACTAAAGGCCCTCAAGCAAAGTAAGCACTCATGGGATAAGAGGGAAGGTCCACCCATGGACTGGTAACTGATTAAGTGATAGAAAACAAAGTAGGAATAAATGGCCAATTTTCACAATGGAGAGAAGTAAATATCTGGATCCCCAAGGATCTGTAGTGAGCTGTGCTGTTCAACGTATTCATAAATAGTCTAAAAAAAGGAGTGAGATGGCAAAAAGTGCAGATGCTTCCTCAAGATAGTTGAGTCCAAAGCAGGATGTGAAGAGTTACAAAGGGATCTCATAAAACTGGGTGACCAGGCAACAAAAAACCAGATGAAATGCAATGTTAATAAATGCAAAGTAATGCACAGTAGAAAACAATCCCAACTATACATATAAAATGATGGGATCTAAATTAGCTGTTACCACTCAAGAAAGGGATCTTGGAGTCCTCTTGAATAGTTCTCTGAAAACATCCTCTCAATGTGCAACAGCAGTCAAAAGAACTATTAGGAAAGGGACAGAAAAAACAAACTATCATAATGTCGCTATATAAATTCTTGGTATGCCCACACCTTAAATACTGTATGCGGTTCTGGTTGCCATATCTCAGAAAAGATATATTACAATTGGAAAAGCTACAGAGAAGGGTAGCAAAACTGATTAGGGGTGTGGAACAGCTTCTATATGAGAAAAGATTAAAAAGACTGGGACTGTTCATCTTAGAAAAAAGATGACTTAAGGGGGGGGAGGGAATATGATAGCGATCTATAAAATCATAAATTGTGTGGAGAAAGTAAATAGGAAATGTTATTAACCCCTCACATAGCACTTGAACTGGGGGGGACCATATAAAGTTAAAACTACAAGTGGGTTAAAAAACATTAGATAAATTCATGGATGACAGGTCCATCAGTGGCTACTAGCCAAGATAGTGGGACAGGATACTGGACTAGAAGGACTATTGGTGTGACACAGTATGGCCATTATTATAACATGATTCAATGGATGAAAGTTGAAGCTAGACAAATTCAGACTGGAAATAAGGTGTAAATTTTTAATGGTAAGCGTAACTATCTGAACAATTTAGCAAGGGTTGCGGTGGATTTTTCAATCACTGACAACTTTTAAATCAAGATTGGATTTTTTTCTAAAAGATCTGCTCTAGAAATTATTTTGGGGAAGGTCTATGGCCTGTGTTATGCAGGAGGTAAGACTAGATGATCACAATGGTCCCTTCTGGCCTTAGAATCTGTGAATCTATTATTTGCTGCCATACAGAAAACACCCACACATACATACACATGCGCTCGTCCTCAGGTTAGTTATATAAATAAAACATTAAAGCACACAATATGGCTGCAGTTGCACATAGTGGCATTTCTCTGCTAGAAAGCAGGCCTCAGGCAATCCAATCACTCAAGTGATCCAAGCATCTAAACCTTCCAGAGAACGTCACCTATGGCATCACTGAGCTCTTTTCATATTGTATTCATATAGGGCCTCATAAGCAGTTTGGGAATGACAGCCACACGGCACCATAGGATTGTACTTAGTGCGTGTCATGGCCAATAACTAACAAAACAGAACACGCAGATTCATGCACTGGTGCAGAAGATATCTGGTAAAGTTACAGTTCCTTTTAAATTCCAGAAGAAACATCTAAAACAGAAGACTGCATCCCTGCAAAGGCGCATACATTTCACAAAGGTGACATCCGCCCCTTTTGCTTTTAGCATCTTTATTTAAAGAGGGTTCCTAGTTACATGGAGACAGCGATCATCACCATGGGTGGCCAAACTCATACACACATTGCTGCTGCTTTTTTCCCCCAGTTGTTTTCTGCTACCAGTTTTAAAGCCATTAAGAACTTATTGGCTGTATGTGTATATCCCCACATGATGGTGAGCGGGTGACAAAGAGCCACTAGCAGCCACTAGCCACTTTTTATAGCAGTGAAATTACAGAACTGACATAAAAGCTGAATCTTTGCTTAGTTGTGCCACTGTGGCCCAACAACAGTGCAAGTTAAAATCAGAATGCCATGCTTAATTTCCTATATTAACTAACTACAGCCAATCTGCATCACAACTTTAATGCCACTTTGGTACTATGAATGTGCAGTGCTATAGAGGAATTATAGTTGGCAGATAGTCATAGTTGGCAGATGCTTCTCGTTAACTGTGAGCAGGATACAGGCGTGGAAATGTCTCTTGCGGAGGCAGCGGGAGCCAAGCCCAGAACATGATGACACAGGCCTGCACAGGTCTAAAACCCATGGGGAAGGGTGGGATTTGTAAAAATCCTGCCATTATTTGGGCAGGATTTATTCCTTTTAGACCGGGACAAGGGGGCCCACTGTGTCAGGCAGCTTGGAAATGACCACAGATCCATGGAGGAACTGAGGTGAAGCTTTGACAAATTGGACCCTGGGTTTTTCTAGATTTTTGGCTGCTAAAATTAGCTTTTATATTTGATTTCTATTCAAGTCTGATACAAATGATGGTAGGCCACGGATCACTGAGTCTAACTCAGTGGGGTCTCGAGAAGCTTATTTAAATCAGTGATTGTAAAGAGCTTTGAAACACTTGAATGAAACAGGTTACATATGTGTAAAGTATTTTAAGGTATTATATTCATTTCAAATATTTGGAGGAAAAACCTTCATTTGCAGGTGTATTATTGAGGTGGGTGAACAAGGTTGTCCTGGAGCAGGAGCCTTTGGTTAGTGAGAGCTTTCGTGTACTCGTGCAATTGTCACCATCTCCTGCTGGATGGTTGGAGGAAGGATGTTTGCAGGGACTGTGAAAGGGCTTTTCAGGGTGCCAGATACAAAACTCATTGCTACATTTAGCTGGCTATCGATGAGATCCGTGTGTGAGCTTCTTCCCCAAAATAAACTAAAGCCAGGATTGCTATTCAGTGTTTGAGCATCACAGCTTCACCTAGAACCTGCTCACTTTTGGATTAGATTGATAAAACCCTTCCTTTTATGGCTTGCTGGCTTCCATGTTAATAGGTAAGGCTTTGATCAAGGATGAATCCTAAATAACACTGATTAGGATCATGGGTGATTGCCTTGCCACAGATGTTTACATTCAGCATCTTCTTAGCATCATAATTACTGAAATGGAAGGCTTACAACAACAGTTTTGATGGACTGGGTTTGAGATGCCAGTGCTCAAAAGAATTTCCCATCCCCTTCAGACCAGCATTAAGAGTGTCTTCCATGTCAATATAAATGAACTTGCGGCATGCCATTTCTGTCTGAAAGCTGACCTAATGAGTGAAAATATCTGCTTCAACTGAAGCTGGTTGGATAGCTTCAGCAGTAGGCTCTTGTGCCAGATGATGTCAAAGGCTGATGACAAGTCAATAAAAGCTGTGGCCATTTTAAGCTTCTGCTGGAAACAGGCCTCAATATGTGTACTCAGTGTAGGCACTTGATCAAAGCAGCTTCAACCTGCCTGTTCTGAGGGATTGTGGCTCTAGGATGGGGCCAGGATCACCCTGTCCAGTATTTTGTTTGCTGTAAGGAGAGAGATAGGGTGGTAGTTTTTGAGGTCATTGGGCAGCTTTCCAGGTTTTAAAATGGTGATGCTCTTTAATTGTCTCCAAGCTGCTGGGAGTTGGCTGGTGGTGACAACATCCGTAAAGAGTGCTGCCATCCCATTGTGCCTCTTGGCCTGAGATATTTAAGGAAGTCCGGAAGGATGCCGTCAATGCTGCTCCTTTTCTTGCTTCGGTAGCAGAGAGGGCAGCATTTGAATCAGCTGGTTGTCAAGGACTGAGACTTGACCGAAGGGCACTTTGTGGCAGGATTCCTTGGGAGCTGTTTTCACCTCCCTTTTCGTTTGTCAGCTTATAGTCATCTTTGAATTTCTTAGTAGGTGTGAGGCAAACATGCAGCCAAATCAGGGCTGCTTGCTCAGCTGCCCCTCCAACAGATGGGTCCAGTAGCTCCTCACCTTAGGCTGGGAGAAGGGGCCTTTAGATGGGGGCAGGTTTGCTCCTGTCCATCCTCGGAGCCTCAATAGCTGCCCCTTCAACAGAGCTGAAGGGAGTCATCTCTCAGGCATGCAGCAACAACCCAGCTGCACTGGCTTACCCTTCCCACAGACCTGGCTCAGGTATTTCCACAACCCATCAGAGCTGCAGATTGGTCTGTGCGCAGCGCTACCTCGCCAGGAATCCTCCTGCACCTCACAGTGTATCAGACTCCAAAGACTCCCAGCCTGCTCCTGATCCAGCTCCTGTTCCTGCCCCAGCCTTGCCTGAGCCCTATTCCATGGACTAGTACACTGGCAATGGCAGGGAGCTTGAGGCTGATGTGTGGCCCCACTGGCCGTGCTGTCTTTGCAGGAAGTGGTCCAGGACAGTTCGAGATGCAGCAAGTGGTGATCGGCTGGACACAAAACACCTCCAATTCTTTCTTCCATCAGGCTGCACGGACAGTACCCTTCCATGTCTGGCTAAAGCAGATCTTCCAGAAAGGCATCCAGTCTTGATTAGAAAACTTCCAGAGCTGGAAAATCCATCACTTTCCAGTTCGTTCCAGTGGTTAATTGCCCTCCCTATTAACAATGTGTGCCTAATTTCTAATTTGAATGTGTCTGGTTTCAGCGTCCAGCCTTTTGTTCTTGTTGTGTCCTTCTCTACTAGATTAAAGAGCCGTTAACCCCCCGGAATTTTATCCCTATAAAAGTAATTATATGCCATAATCAATTCACTTCTCAATCTTCTTTTTCATAAACTAAATAGGTGATGCTCTTTCAGTCTCTCACTTAATGGCATTTTCTCCAGCACTCGGATCATTTTGTGGCTCTTTGCTTCACCATCTCCAATTTTTCAATATCCTTGTTAAAATGTGGATGCCAGAACTGGACACAATTGTCCAGTATCAGTGTTACCAGTGCTGCATACAACAATAAAATCTCCTTCCGACTCCTATTCCCTGCTCCCCTTTTAGCCACTGCCTTGTACTGGGAGCTCACATTGAGTTACTTGAGCCCTAAATCCTTTACAATCAGTGTTTTTCAGGACACAGCCCCCCATTCTGTGTAGAAGGCCACATTCCTCTTTCCCAGGGGTGTAACTTGGCATTTGGCTGGGTTAAAACTGACTTTATTTTAATCCCTCCAAATGTTCTTTTTTGCAGACAGTTATTGAATACGGATTCACAGTGTATGTGTATATATATACACACACACACACACACTACCCCTCTATTCCTCACTAATCAGGGTCCCGCACTGGCTGCCTGTCAGCTTCACCTGCCACATTCCAGTGTTGTCAATTTATAGTGAGCAAGAAGCTAGTAGTTACTGCACTCTGACATCAATTCACTTTGTGCCTCATTCCCCACAGAAACTCTGCACCTCTATCTCCAAATCCAAGTATTTTGTGCACCCCTTCCATTGCACCTGATTTCGCCCACGTCAAGTCCACCCAGCAATTCCTCACCCCTAACCCTGCCCCTTGAAATTGTGCAGGCTCCTCATGCCCACCTAGGCCTGGGGTGGAGTGGAAGCAGCTCCAAAGGCTAGTATTCACTCTTCCCCTCATCCCAAGTGGGATGCCCTATGGGGGAAGAGGGGAATGGGTGCAGGGCATAGACTGACCCATTGCTCACATGAGGGGAACTCTATTTTTACTTAGCTAGAATTCACTTTTAAAAAAGGAGGGTGCAAAGAGTGGTCATGCTGAGAATCTAGGAGCCTACAAGAGGTGTCAAAGTCCACACTTGTAGTAACCAGGGATAGCAGGCTTGTTTGTTAAACTATTCCCACTCTCCCATGTGCATGTCTAGTAAAGTAACAGGACAGTAAAAGTCAGTCAGAATATTCTGGCCACAAGCAAATTTAACAGGACTCAGGATTAATGAAAATAAGTCATATTCAAGTATCCTCAATCTGTAAATTATGTTTTATCATAGTCACATCATTCTTGTGTTTCTGAAAACAAAGATTGATCATTTGGTGATTCTGCCACATGGTGGCAAAAAGTCTACATTTGTAGGTTAAGCAAACAAGTAGTAGCCAGTTATCTCACTATCTAGCACAAGGCTCATCCACTAAAGCACAAAAAGGCACTCAGTGCAGAAAATAGCTAGTGAGCTGTAAATTCACACCTTAGCTTTATACACACAAACATCCTCATGTAGACAAGCCCTAATGTACTTGTATGGCCTCTGTAGTATCTAAGCACCACACAATCTTTCATAGATTATAAATCCCGAAGGAGCCACTGTGGTCATCTCATCTGACCTTCTATATCACATAGGCCCTAGGACTTCCCTGAACTAATTTTGGTTTGAACTAGAGCAAATCTTTTAGGAAAACATCCTATCTTGATATGAAACTTTCCAGTGATGCAGAACCCACCACAACCCTTGGTAAATTGTTCCAATGGTTAATTACCCTCACTGTTAAAAATGTACGCTTTATTTCTAGTCCTAATTTGTCCAGTTTAAACTTCCAGCCATTGGATTGGGTTACACCTTTATCTGCTAGATTGAATAGCCCTCTATTATCAAATTTCCATTCCCCATGTAGGTACATATAAACCGTGATCAAATCAAAGACCCAACTGCAGTCTCAATGCATACTTCCCCAAAGTTCGGAGGTGCTGGGACCAAACTTAAACCCCAGGCTCTAGCTGGAACAATATCTCTACATGAAATTGCATGGATAGTTGTAGTCAGGCAGGCAGGGCACACAGCACGACCCCAGAACCTCTAACACATACAAAACCTGTAGGCAGAGAACAGAAGGAAGGGAAGGAGAACAAGAGGGGGAATTAAACACTGCTGTTTGTCTGAACACTAGTGTAAATTTAGTTGACGGAGAAGTCCCAGATACAATACAATTAAGACAACAGTAAGTTTGAATTTCAGTGCTGAATATTCCCACTACTCAGGATGTGATGGGACTTCTGCCCATGTACATTAACGAAACTTTTATTAAAGGCATATTTTCCCATGTACAAAATCCTGTTATTCCTTCCTACTCCAATGAAGATATCCCACAAAATGAAGTAACAAATATGAAAGGTCTCATTGCAGTCCATGGTATGTGTGATGGCACAGACTTCAATGTTCCTAGATAACTTCAGGGAAGCAAAGAGGAACAAAACCCTTGAGAGAAAGAAAGTAATTCAAAAGATATTTGCTAAAACTTTTTTTTGTTTTTTTTGCAGCTGCTTGGAAAGCAGGACTATTCCGAACAGAAACCTGAACTTAACTCCATCTTCATTTGTGTTTTGCAGGTCAACGGTAATGTTTAAAATCCTTTAAAAGAATAGTTTAAACCTATACCTCTTGACCAGGGATCAGTATTTGTTTGGAGGGATCACACTGTCAGGCTTTTCAAGACACATTTACTGTGAGGAATCATTTATATTTTCAGTCCTGATTTTAAGCAATTTCTAGGTTAAAAAAAATATCACCTGAGAAGACACCCATATGAATCAGCTCACAATACCAAGAAAGGAAAGAACAAACAAACCAAACTCTGTCCCATATTTACTCAAGGCTGATGAATAGGTTTGATAATTCATGACATTCTGAATTCAAAATACCAACTCCCTGCTGTTACAAATTAGCCCTTTCATCACTTCCACAGACACCATGGGAGTTGGGATTGCACTTCTTTTATCTTTAATAATGCTTTCACATGAGGCATAGGACATGCTCTTTCCCTCAACACAAGAAACCTAAAATGCATTGCGACCACTGACCTTAAAATTGTGAGCCAGCAGGATGTTTTGGCAGATTTGGTAGCCGTGGAAATCATTGCCTGTGTTTAATTTGCCACCCAAATCTATTAAACCTGATCACAGAATTTGTACTTGTCTCTTAAACATGGATTTCAGAATGCCAAGTATCTGCTGGAAAGTAATGGGGATAAATAACTTCCAACAAAATGTCTGTTTCAACAGTTAGTAATAAAAAATTTACAGTATGTGGCTGTCACGCGGGCTGCATTAGGAGGGGGGGGCATTTGTGTTATTTGACATTAATGGGTCAAAATCATAATGATTCATGTAAGACATGCCATGTCAGGTACTGTTAAAAAGGTTATAATATGCTGAATAAGATGGTAATATTTATGTTCATGTGTAATATGTGTGAGGAAGGTTATGGAGATCTTTGGTATCCTGTATTTCAAACTGTGCTGTAAAAGACACACCCCAGACAGAGAGGCCACAGGACAATAGCCCACTTAATGGCCCATCAAGATCTTTACAGAAGCCAGAGGCCCGGGAAGAAGCTAAAGGCATACCTGAAGAGTTACCAGGATTGGCCCATGTGACTATGGACTTCATTTTGGTTCCAGTAAAGTTCCACAAGCCACATGGCCAATAACAGAGGGGATATAAGATCAAACCACAGAAACCATTTTGTCTTCGTCTTTGCCTTGTGTCCTTGTTCCTGTCCAGCTGCGGACACACCTCTGGATTAACACACTTTGCAACTGAACTGAAGGACTTTGACCCATCCAGGTACTGGATGTATACCAGAGGAACTATACAAGCCTGCAACTCCACAATTGTTCTAGAGACCTGATGTATATGGACTTTTAAATCATTTGTATATATCTGATTGCTTTAAGCCTTTAACACTTCTCTTATTGTTTGTTTTTCTTTTACTAATAAACCTTTAGTTTTAGTTACTAAAGGATTGGCTGGCAGCGTGGTATTTTGGGTAAGATCCAATCTTATAGTGAACTGGTACTGTGGCTGATCCTTTGGGATCAGAGGGAATCTTTTAGTAAAGAGCATAGAGTTAAAGCAACTGGCCTCTTTACTGGACCTAGTGTCAGTTTGGGAGCCAGAGACTGAAATGCAGTAAAGGGGGCTGTGTGTATTTGCACAGTGGCTTCTTGATAACCAGTGTGGGGGAATCAGAAGCACTGTTTGTGGCTGGTTGGGAAGTCTGATTGCAGTGTCACCCACCAGTGCTGGGAGAATTTGCTCTCCTTTTGCAGCCTGCCCTGACCCTGGCATTATCAGTGGGCTACCCTGGGCACGGACGGGTCACAGTGGCTACTAAATGTTTGTGTCCTTTAAAGAAAAGTTAAGAATTTTATATCTCCTCTCCCATATTCCTATCTCCTTTCTTTGCTGGTTTTCTTTGTCAAGGAGCTGAATCTCTAGCTCTCCTAATCTGATCAGCCTTAAGAGATGTGAGCACACATGCAGTGAGCCTCAGACATCGAAGGCTCTGGCCTCTCTCTGTTTAGATTTTTGCTTTTAATTCTGCTTTGGCTATTGAGGTGAACCAGAATGGTTCTGTTGTCACTCTCTACATGAATGGCTGCAAATTTCACACCACCTCATGGAAGAAAGCTGACTACTGCTTTCCCCACTGCTCACAGCTCTAGGAGGAGGATGTTTAGGGAACACTTGCCTTGAAGCTAGGTCATTTTGCTCCACTTGGGATGAAATGTGGCTCTATGCTGGTGGGAGACTGAAGAAGGCGATGGAGGTGCATCACCCTTGCCATTGTTGGCAGAGGGCAAGCTTCTGAGGGGCATAACTTTGCATGGAGACAGCCAACATCCTCTACTGATTCAAAAAGACTACGGTGCTATTGGATCACTTGTGACATGAAAGCTGGAATGGGAATGTCTCCAGGCAGTGGCATGTTGATAGGAGCTCGCATGATAAATTGGATATTTGATGTCTAGGACAGCAAGGCAAGGAAAGACCAGTTTCTAGTCTTCTCTATAACATTTGGAGTATTAGGAGCCCACCACTCCACCCACACATATTCCCTCTCTGACTAATCTGCCCTGTTCTGGCTGCAGTGGTGCAGGGACAAAAGTTCAAATAAATAACAAGACTTTGGCTCATAATTTGCCAAAAAGCCAGGTGTCTGTTGCAAAGCGCCCCCCAGACGCTGTGCAGCATGCTGAGGTGAGAGAAATGGGTAGCAGAGTCCTTTGAATTTGCCACTGGCCTGCAAAACCACTGCTTTTGGGGCTGAAGATTTATGCTAAGCTAGAGGTGTGCCCAGCCTTGCCCTTGGGCTCCTGGGAAGATCCTCTGTTGTGAGAAGACTGACTGCTTTGGCCTGTATCCAGGAGAGAGACTATAATAGCGCTTTAAGGGCTATGAACTCTTGCCCCAAATCATATCACCAAGTGTCTTGCTATGAAGAGCCCAATGCATGCTGGGACCTTATTTGAACTGTTTCTTCCAAGAACTGCACGTGTTGACAGATTGGAAAAGCCCAAAGTTGTGCTGTTTGTTAAAGAGATGACCGTTTGCATTAAAAGGGCTACTGAAAAACAGCGGAAGGACTGCTGGCAACAGCTCTGACTGAGAAGTGTAAAATCCAGAGTAACTCACAGAGGCCTTTGTCTTCACTTTGTTTCATTTCTGCCTGTACTTTCCTTGGTTTAGCTTTAATTTTACACTCCAACTTGCAGGTATAATGCTTATTTGAACCTCGGTCCATGGCATTTCTCCGCTTTTACCAACATACCCAGCAACTTCTAGTTGTAGTTTTGCCTTCTCATCAGCTATCTAATCTGCTGGTTCCTGCAATTGGGAGACTGCTCCTCCGATCTGGCCTTTCCAATCTGCCTTCCGATAGACCAGAATCTGCCCCCAAGACAAGAGCCACACTGCAGCTTGGCATGGACAACAATCACCTTCCACAACAAGAAAGAGTATCTATTCACTTGTCCTCTCCCAGTCTGCAATTTTGATTGATTAGGAGAAATGACTTTACAGAGCTTGCACATTTGTAAGCAGCCAAGGAGATTTTGATTTTATTATTATCAATATTACTATTATTTAAGAAAAGAAACAAAGCTAGTTTTGTAGCTTACAATGTTTCCTGCACACTTCAGTTAATAAAGTAGAAGGGATTTTTCATTTTTATTTTGTGATTGTTATTGCTTTTTATGAAGAAATAGACAATAAAAAGTACAAAAAGGTAAGTAACTTGCAGCTTGTATGTGGTTCCAAATACTCCACGCTCCAACAGAATTATGCTATTACACAATGTTAGAACTGGACCTTGCGAAGGGAATCAAAATCAATAGTAAAAGGTTCTACAGTCACATAAATAAGAAGAAAACAAAGAAAGAAGAAGTGGGGCTGCTATACGCTGAGGATGGAACGGAGGTTAAGGATAACCTAGGCATGGCCCAATATCTAAATAAGTACTTTGCCTCGGTCTTTAATAAGACTAGTGAGGAGTTTAGGGATGATGGAGGGATGACAAACGGGAATCTGGATGTGGTGGTGGATATTACCGTATCTGAGGTAGAGGCCAAACTTGAACAGCTTGATGGGACAAAATCGGAGGGACCGGACAATCTCCACCCGAGGATATTAAAGGAGCTGGCGCGTGAAATTGCGAGCCCGTTAGCGAGAATTTTTAAGCAATCGGTAAACTCGGGGGTTGTGCCGTACGACTGGAGAATTGCTAACGTAGTTCCTATTTTTAAGAAAGGGAATAAAAGTGATCCGGGTAATTATAGGCCTGTTAGCTTGACGTCTGTCGTGTGTAAGGTCTTGGAAAAAATTTTAAGGGAGAAAGTAGTTAAGGACATGGAGGTCAATGGTAATTGGGACAAATTGCAACATGGATTTACTAAAGGTAGATCGTGCCAAACCAACCTGATCTCCTTCTTTGAGAAGGTGACGGATTACTTAGACAAGGGCAATGTGGTAGATCTAATTTACCTCGACTTCAGTAAGGCGTTTGACACGGTTCCGCATGGGGAACTGTTAGTTAAATTGGAAAAGATGGGGATGAATGTGAAAGTTGTAAGGTGGATAAGGAACTGGTTAAAGGGGAGACTACAGCGGGTCGTGCTGAAGGGTGAACTGTCAGGCTGGAAGAAGGTTACTAGTGGAGTCCCTCAAAGATCGGTTCTTGGACCGACCTTATTTAACCTTTTTATAACTGATCTTGGCACAAAGAGCGAGAATGTGTTAATAAAATTTGCGGATGACACTAAGCTGGGGGGTATTGCTAACACGGAGAAGGACCGGGATGCTATTCAGGAAGATCTGGACCACCTTGTACGCTGGAGCAATAGTAATCGGATGAAATATAATAGTGAAAAGTGCAAGGTCATGCACTTAGGGATTAATAATAAGAATTTTACATATACGTTGGGGATGCATCAGTTGGAA
>ML675617.1:13448614-13479366 GCA_007922155.1 Mesoclemmys tuberculata | reverse complement strand
AAAGGAGACTCAAAGAGCTTGGCTTGTTTAGCCTGGCCAAAAGAAGGCTCCGGGGGGATATGCTTGCTCTATATAAATATATCAGGGGGATTAACGTTAGGGAGGGAGAGGAATTGTTTAAGTTTAGTACTAATATAGGCACGAGGACGAATGGGTACAAATTGGATATTAGGAAATTTAGACTAGAAATTAGACGAAGGTTTCTAACCATTAGGGGAGTGAAGTTCTGGAATAGCCTTCCGAGGGAAGTAGTGGGGGCAAATGACTTATCTGGCTTTAAGACTAAGCTTGATAAGTATATGGAGGGGATATTATGGTGGGATAGTTTAATTTGAGCAATTGATTTTGGATTATCGGCAGATAAGTCTGCTCAATGGTCTGTGGGAATGCTGGATGGGATGGGAACTGAGTTACTGCAGAGAATTCCTTTTTGGGTGCTGGCTGGTGAGTCTTGCCCACATGCTCAGGGTTTAGCTGATCGCCATATTTGGGGTCGGGAAGGAATTTTCCTCCGGGGCGGATTGGCAGGGGCCACGGAGGTTTTTCGCCTTCCTCTGCAGCATGGGGCATGGGTTGCTTGCTGGTGGATTCCCTGCAGCTTGAGGTCTTCAAATCTCACTTTTGAGGATTTCAATAACTCAGTCATGGGTTCGGGGTTGTTATAAATGTGTATGGGTAGGGTTTTGTGGCCTGCCTTGTGCGGGAGGTCAGACTAGATGATCATATTGGTCCCTTCTGACCTATGAGTCTATGAGTTACAACTCATCAAAGCTGGAAGACCAGACAACACAAAGCCAGACAATACTATTAAGACATAACACATTACAGTGAGGGCAACAGTCATAAACTAGGAGAAGACATACATGAATAGGCAGAGGAGGGAAAGAGGGGACCCAAGGATGGGGCAGAAAGGGATCCAGGAGGGAGAAAAAAGGGGACTTGGGGGAATGGAGGGGCTGCTTTTCATTTGAATTCATGTAATTACTGTCTATGGTGATAAGCATATTCTTTCTTTGGCTGCTTACTCAGACAAGTTCCAAAGCCACTGCACTATCTTGGACAGACGCCTACCCTTTGTAAAATCCTGCATGCATTTGTTGATCACTGCAGCCATCAAGAACCAACAACTTTGTGGCAGAGTTAAACCCAGGTCAGTAGATACATAGCCCAGGATATAATTTAGGCTGAAGTTTGGCTGCTGAAGCTGAGCACTATCTTAACTTGTGTCCACCTCCTTCCACAACTGCCTGACGATTGGACAGTCCCAGAGTATAAGCATTAGGGTTTCTTTCCCATTGTTACCAAACCAACAAACATCAGAGGACAAGACCTTTAATCTTGTATAAACTTTGTGATGCCCAATACGTTTTGAATTAAATCTTTCAATGCATCATGCATATCCTGAGATCCACAGAGACATTCTTAACATTATGTAATAGTCTCTGCCATTGGGATAATTTCAAGGGCTGTGATAATTCCTCTTTCCACATTTTCACAAAGAACTCCATGCCAACTGAGTTCCTTTTTGTTAAAATATACACAGTGGACATGGACCTGGGGAGTTTATGAAGCATTGCCAAGGTTCTTTTTAGCTCTGGGGTCTCTGGCAGTCCTAGGGCATCCAACCTAAATTGATATGTTAACAAATATTTTAATTCTAAGTACTGCCACTTCACTGAGGATCTCAGGTCATAATGTTGCTTTAGCATTAGAAAAAAGACAAATCAAGCTCAAGAAAAAAATGGCAAGCCCAGAGCTGATCATATTTTCTCCACATTCCCTCCTCTTGGCACATGCAAAACTAATAATTCTACCTCTCAAATAAGCCTTGAGCATCTAACAGCCTGCTAGAAGATGTTGACGGTTCATTTGACTATAGAAGTGGTTTTCAATCTGTGGTCCATGGAGCTCTGGCGGTCTGCAGACTATGTCTAAGATTTCCAAAGGGAAATCTACATTTGGAAATTTTTAGGGGGTCTGCAAATGAAAAAAGGTTAAAAATCACTGGTCTATAGAAAAAGGCCAATTTCTGTTTCAATAAAATTTTTTAAATGTAGATCTAAATCTCCATCTACATGGTTGTTTCTTACCTGAGTCTGTTGCTACTTGAGGAGTTATATAAGAGGGATGATCAGAGACAGCAATTGTATCACTGGAGGAATCAATTACAGAATTTACCAAGTTTGTGGAAATTAAAGAGAAATCTACACAAGTACCAGAGAAAAGTATAAAAAGTCCCTATCCATTGGATGTATGAGCCACCACATTTCATACAGTCCCAAGGCTTTAATGTGTAATTCCAGGGCCATTCCATTTTTGGTTGGCTTATGGCCCTGAGGGGAGAGCTGTTCAAAAGGATCAAACACTTCATTAATATCCCCAGCAAGCACCGTAGGGTTATAGATCCATATAATTTAGTAAAAACCTATGAAACATTTCAGGATCATTGAGGTTAGGTCCAAACATATTAATGATTAGTGCAGATACATTTGTGGAGACTTTTAAGGATTAAAAATCTGCCCTAATCATCTGAAATTGACTCATAAACTGTTATTGCCAGTACTTTATGGATCTGTATAGCTACCCTCTGGATTTGGATGAGAAGCAGCAAGGCACTGTTTTCCTACCCAGACACATTCTAATTTAGCAGCCTCGTAGATGTTAAGGTCAGAAGGGACCATCATGATCATCTAGTCTGACTGTGACCCTGGCTGGATTAGGGGGACCATTTATAACATGATTTAATATCAATATTTCAAAATTACAATAATTCATATGAGCTAGTCCACATCAGGTACCATTAGAAAGGTTATAATCTGCTAAGTATGATGATAATGTTTATGTGTATGTGTCATATTTGTATTGGAAGCTATGGATATGTTTGATGTATCTGTAGTTCTACTTGTGCAGTGTTCCTGGGCGACATCCCAGACAAGATGGCAGCAGCACTAGCTTCTTAATGGCCCATTAAGGGAATTCAAAGGTACAGCAAACCCAGGGTGAAGAGCCATGGGGCTACACCTTATGAGTCATGAGGACTTACTCATGTGATCCTGGATTTCCCCCTAATTTCTGTCAATTTCCACAAGCAGCATGGCAATCCACTATAAAACGCAGCTGCACCACATCCATATTGTCTTCAGTCGTCAATCTTCACCTACCTCTGGTTCAATTTATCTGCAACTGAAGCTATGAAACAAAGGACTGAGACCCATCCAAGTACTGGATGTACACCAGAGGGACCATACAAGCCTGCAACTCCACAATTCTAATGAAAACCTGGTAGATATTGCTTTCAAATCATTGTATTTATCTGATCACTTTAATCCTTTAACATTTCTCTTATAGTTTGTTTCTTTCCTTTTATAATAAACCTTTAGTTTTAATTATTAAAGGATTGCAAGCAGCATAGTTTTTTTGGGTAAGATCCAAAATTATATTGATCTGGTAATGTGGCCCCTTTGGGATCAGGAGAACCTTTTTGGTAAAAAGCACAGAGTTTTAAATAACTCTCTCTTTACTGGATCTACTGGCTGATTGGGAGCCAGAGACTGAAATGCAGTAAAGGGGGCTGTATATATTTTGTTGTAGCTTCTTGCCAGTGTGGGGAATCAGAAGCACTGTTTTTGGCTGGTTGGGAGGTCTGACTTCAGTGTCATCCATCAGTGCTGGAAGAATCTGCACTCCTTTTGCAGCCTGTCCTGACCTTGGCATTTTCAGGTGGTCTGCCCCAGGCATGGACAGATCACAATGACCTCCTGCACTTTGCCTCACCCACCCACTCCTGTAATATACGTCTAATCTCTGGCTGAGTTACTGAATCAAATCATGATTTAAAGACTTCAAGTTACAGCGAATCCACCATTTACGGTAGTTTAAACCTGCAAGTGACCCATACCCCATGATGCAGAGGAAGATGAAAACCCTCAGGGTCTCTGCCCATCTGACCAGGGGAAAACTCCTTCCCAACCCCAAATATGGCGATCAGTTGGACCCTGAGCATGTGGGAAAGACACCTGGGAAAGAATTCCCTGTAGTAACGCAAAGCCCTCTCCATCTAGTGTCCCATCACCAGCCACTGGAGATATTTGCTGCTAGCAGTCACAGATTAGCTACATGCCAATATAGGCCATCTCATCATACCATCCCCTCCATAAATTTATCAAGCTCAGTCTTGAAGCCAGTTAGGTTTTTTGCCCCCACTGCGCCCCTAGGAAGCCTCATCAGTGTGTCTCCTGAAAAAGCACTACATCTACCTTAGCTCTCTTTAGGAACGAGTATACCTTTTTGGAGAGTTAAGTTCCTCTACAGACCAGAAAATAAAATTGAGATTCAGGACCATTTAGCTGTTCTAAGAATTGTGACGTGATATCTTATAAGAGAGGAGATGGAATGTCTTTCATTTGCTCTATTGCATCCTATCTTACTCCCCACACAGCATCCCACACCAGAGGAGAGGAAGGAAGGAGTCTGGATGAAATGCCTCAGATACTTACTGCAGATTTTGGATTACCTTGCCACATGCACACCACTAGCCAGACCTCCAGGGAATAAGCTAGATGCAGGAGATTTGGGGGAGGTGTCAGCATTAATTGCAGCCACCTGTGGAAGCTGGATACCTAGTGCTCCTGAATGTTGCTGATCTAGAGAAGTGGTCCTCGAACTTTAGACCCCCATGTGCCATCTTACCCCTGTCCATGCCTCTGCTGCAGCTGGAACTGGGAGTGGGGCCACGGTCAGGCTGGAGCTGCAGCTGGGAGGCGGGCCATGGTTGAGGGACGAGGCTCTCCCCAGGGTCTCCAGGGGCCACAGGGACACTGGTGGCCAAGCATCCCAGCAGCTGGGAACCAGGCAATGAGGTGGGGGTTGGGTGCCGAGACTAGGGGCAAACACCCAAGCAGAGCTCAGGGCAGAGCAGGACTACATGGTGCTCTCTCTCTGCCCCCGGTGGGAACAGACCTGGCCGTGCTCCACAGATTGAAGACCTCTTATCTAGAAAAAGATTAGAAGGTGAGAGCGTGAAGGGGAACGCTAAAGCGATAGAGAAGAGGACTCCTTACAGGGGAAGAGCTCAAAAAAACAGGTTAAAGCAAAAGCATAAAAACAAAAGACCCAAAACAACAACTTGACCTATCACAAAGCGACTACCTGTATTTCGCTGGGTAGCGTTGGCAGCGTTTAATTGGTAATGCAAGAGGTGCTGGGGCTTAAGCAATTTTCCACTTTTATACCGGACGCAGCAAGCCCAGAGGTGCTGGGGCTATGAATTGCCAACCTTGGAGGTGGCTGGGACTCAGCCCTGGCACAAATTAACACTGAGCGTTGGGCACTACAGGTCTTCTCTGTCCGGAGTGTGGTATGTCCCCCTGCTCCCCGTACACAGTAAATCACTTGCAAAAGCAGCAACTGTCAAACACTTACCACGCTACACAAAACTCAACCAACCGTACGTTTCAAAGGGTGAGACAGGAGAAAATCATGATCCAGGCCAGGAGCGTCACCAACATCCACTATGTAAATGGTATTTCCTAACAGGTGGAAGCGGGGACGGGCCCGCTATTGTGGGGCACGTTCCTGGCTCAGACACGGCCCCGCTGCAGTTGGCCAGCGAAAGGATCCGAGTCCTCGCTCCCATGCCCTTTACCCAGGACCTGCCCGACCTCGAGGGCTCCCCTCCCCCTCCTGTGTGGCGGGGTCCCTGTACCCCTGGCCAGGCGGGCCCAGGACCCGAGGGGCTCGACCCCCCATCTCGTCGTGCTCACTTAAGAGGGGCGGGGTGTCCCCGCTCAGCTGCTCCGTCAGACCGGGCACCTCCCTGGCCCACGGGTGCGTCCAGCGCCTGCCACTGACGGAAGGGCCCCGCGCACGACAACAAGGGAGAGTGGGAAGGTCAGAGACAACCAGCCCCCCCACGGCCCGCTCCTCACATGGTCCTTGGGCGGGCCGCGGCGACACCGCGGGTCGGACGCTTGCCCTGGGGTGGCCACGTGCCCTCAGGCGCCAGGGGCTGGACCTGTCTGCCAGCGTCAGGGCCACGCTCCCCTCAGGCCAGCCTCGTCTGGGGGTGTCTCCCGGCCCAGGGCCCCTCAGCGCCCTAGGCGGCCCCTCCGGCGTGGGTCTGGGCTCTCGCCTTCACTCCGCCCCGTCTGCCTCAGGCAGCCGCAGCTTCAGCTCACACGGAGGACGGGACTGCGGGCGCCTGTCCTGACTCCCTCATTGGCCTGCAGCTCTGTCAATCAGGCTGAGCTGGAGTGTTGGCCCCTTCTCATTGGCCCTGGGGACTGTCAGTCTTCCACCAAGGATATTCTTTCCCCTGCTTGGTTCACACCACCCCGTGGGTGCCCACAATTGTGCGCATGGTGGGTGGCCTCAATAACTCGTGTGTCTGCCACAACTGTCTGTGGCAGGGCCACGGCCGGCACCCTCTGTTCTGGGGGTAGCAAGGGAAGGCTCCGTTCACCTTGTCTTTGGGCCCCTTGCAGGGCCCACGGCAGTCAAATATTTGCTTGCTGCCATTCCAGAGATTTTGGGGTACTGTTCTTTTATTGGGGGTGTGAGTTGGCGGCTCTGGCCACCAGACGGAAATGGATATTAATGGATGCTCTGAAGCTTGAGACCTGCTCTGCCATGCTGAGCAGCACCCTCGGGGTCCCCATACAGTAGAAGAGTTCATAGGACATGTGGTTACTGAGAAATTATACCGGAGATCATTTAAAGGAACCCTCGCATGGGAAGGTAACATGTAACTCACTCACCCGGCCGTACATCTTTCCTTGCCGAGGGAGCTTCACCTGGGAATGCATCTGTCTAGAGCGCCTCTGACTCAGTGCAGAAGCATCTGACTAGAGAAAGATGTGCCAGTAGTTCCACATGCCCATGGGAGGGTGCTTTAAAGCAGTTTGCGAGAAGTACAGAAGGCAGTGGTTCCCAAACTTTTGCCTGCATGACTCCATTTTCAGATTTCTTATTTCCCAAGACCCCAAGCAGCAGAGGACCCCATTTTGTAGAGCAAAATGGCATCGTTCACACATCATGACCTCACACGGGTAGTGTGGTGAGATCATGCCATGCAGACTAAAACGGTGTAGTCTGCACACTCAGGATCACCACGACCCCATTCCCAGATGGCTTGACCCTAACCACAACCCGTAGTTTGCAAACCACTAACAAGGCTACCAGAGGAACCTCTCATATTGCCTATGAGACTTGGAACAGGTAGAAAAACTAAGTAGTCTTTGAAGCCTGATAGAGTAGCAAACTCTTATAAAACAAAAAGACTTACTACCATTTAGCAACTCCCTAAACTGGATGGGACTGACGTGCAATTCCGTATGTGCTGTGCAACATTTAAAATGGCAGCGAGATTTTTAAAAGTATGTTTGCAATGAAGTATAAATATTACATCATACTCTATAAATATACATACATGTACACACACAAACAAGTACTGACAGCTGAATATCACTGGCATCAGGGTGGATAAAAATTACTGGTTTTTTTTTAAACGGGAAAAGTTTTATTTAAGTCAGATTTTTTAATTTAGCCTATTTAAAATTAAATCTGAAATGATGACAACACATCTTAAAGCCTAAACTTATTGTATTATAATAATTTAAAATAAATATAAAACCTAATATTAAGCAGTATGCTTGCTAACAAATTTTAAAGAAAGTTAAACCATTGAACTTTTGGAGTAGCTGTCCAATTGAAAAAGCAGTTGAAAAAGCAGAAAAGCTTGTTCTCCTCTTCCAATATCTGAATAAAATCTAGCTGTGAGAGGATGAGATCAACTAATTCTAAAATCTTGAAGGACCTGGTAACCAGAAACAATCTGTTCAATTAACCAACTGTAGATAATACTTCCTTCATTTAATAAATCAGGTAATTTTAAATACATGTATTTAAACTTTGATAATTTTTGTCTTATGTACCCAGTACTTTTAGTTTTATTTAATACAAAAATTTAAAATGCTGTTTTTGTGCATTTTAACTTAATTTGAATTTCCATCCAAATGTGACAGAAATCACAAGTAAACAATTAATAATAATCTAGTAAATAAGGAATGTATCATTCACCTTTCTCTAACAATCAAAAAAATTGAGAATCTGAATAAATGGAAGTTAAACTATATAATTGCTTTAATAGATGTGTATAGATATACTGTATCTTCTGGGTTAGCAAGAAGCAGCACCAGATTTACTGTAAAGGCTGTGTTTAGTTACAAATAATATATTTCAACAGTTACCAACCAACAAGAATCAACCTCTTTAAGAAAACTAAAAAGTACAAATGCAAAACACAATTAAAACTGAGAAGTTAAATTAAAGTTTACTGCGTTTTAATTTAGATCAGTGATTTAAACTGCTTTGATTTAAATCAGTCGCGCCCCGACTGTCATCCTTACTTTTTAACTTTGAGAAGAGAGACTATTTCCCCCCCAAGGTGCAGGGCATCTTCTGCTCACTTGTGATTTCATAAAAGAGACTAGTGTTGATTGCCCTTCCATTCATTATAAGTTAGTCAAACTGTCTATATCCCATTGGTAAGTTTCACATGAGTCAACACATACATATAGAGTCTTGTGCATGCTCCAGGTAGTTTACATTTAAGGTGTTATTTTTTCCAAGAAAAGTAAAAGGCATTAGCCCAGAACAAAAAGAAATTGAGAACTGAACTAATACTTTGGACCTTTTAACTCAAAAACTCCAATGCTTCAACTTGTGAAGGAAAATGTGATGTCACAAAAGATGCTGGTTGTCCCTTTATTCGGTTTGTCTCTGAAGAAGAAATTTAATGACACCAGCTTTATAAGCTTTATTTTTTTAAAAACCCACCCCTTTTAGTATTACATTTTCATTTTATTTAATGTCTGACCCTTTTAACCCATAACACAGAATTGTGCAACACATGTGCATCTGCTACAGTAATGTCATCAGCAATGTCCTGAGGGCAATTTCTGATTAACATTGTGAGGTTGCAGCCACACTTCCAGCATGCAGCCTTATGGGAATTCTGGTGGTGTATTTCCACACCAAAATCTCAGACAATATCAACTTTTATTAAAGCTCAATGCAAAAGGAAAGAAGAAACATACAAACTGTGAATGCACTTGTCTCTTTAAAACAGAAGCTTCTGCAATGATGTTATATGTTCTCTTGGAACAAATAAAATTAAGATTGTATTCACTTCTACCGGCAAGCCCACTCTAAAGCAGTACAAGAAAAATCCCCTTTAAATCATTGAGAAGCACAGTGAAGCATTTACCAGGAACTCTAGCTTTACATGCTGTGCACATTTTACCACCTAATGGCAAGAGTCTGTCCATTTATACCTCTTACAGTTCCCATTAGCTAATTAAATTAAAATAAAACTCTACATTTGGTAATTTGTACTTGCTCTTAAACAGAACTGTTTCATCTTGCCAGTTGCAAGGATGGGGGACACACCACATTACTATTTACAGTAAATCAGTCTTCAAGCAGATACTGAACTCCAGTGGTGGAGAGCCTGTAAAAATGCATGTTTGCTCCAGAACCAAACTTCACTGATTGCCAGGAACAACATCAGAGTAATCCTTCAGTACTCCAGCCAAGTGGTCATTGTGAGTCTTAAATCGCCGTTTTTTCTGAGAAGCAGGTTTCTTCCTCCTCTGAATAGGCGCCTAAAAGGAGAAGTGAACAGTAATCACAAGGCTGCTATCCAGGTACACAAGCATTTGACATCCTTACACAATTCCTTATTATTCACTCAAGTCTGAAATGTTGCAGTAAAACAGAGCTCCAGTGGGGAAACCAGTATATTATTTTCAGAAATATGCAATGGCATGCTCTTTCTCAACTTTAAAAAATGTCATTTATTTTAAACATCTGCAGTGAGTACTCGCTATGTGGAATATCTCCTTCTCCATCTTGAGCACCACAGTAGAGTCAATATGTCTATAAAGAATATACTGTACACGGCATAGAAAATACTATATATGCTCTGCAAATCTGCACAAGATGTTGCCATTGGGAACACTGATTACTCCCTATGACCTTACATTTAAGACACTGAGGGGCTGGTATGAACCTGTGGCAATGGCTATGTGTTGACAGGCACCAAAATATCTAGCGTGGAGATGAACAAAAACCAGGGACAAGTACTTTCTTCACTATCACATTAAAAAATCATTTCACCAAATGGTTGAGAGTCTGAGATCTAAGGAAGGAGAGAAGAGTTATGGTACACTATATATGAATCACTGTCAAAACCCTATTTTAAGGTTGACAGGGTCTTTTTGGAAAGGTCATAGCTATGTTTTGATCTCCACACAAAACACTGGTATGCGATCCCCAGTCTTTGTGGTGGGGTGGACTACATGCTTTCTATCAATACTTAAGTTGGCTATCTCGGGAAAAAACCTTCTCCCCACCATTTTAACAGATTTTACCGCCCCGATACTCTATGTTACAGCTTTTAGAAAAAGCAACTTGTAAATTTGCAATTGCTTTTTACTGTTCCTCCTCCTCCTTGATGCGCTATGGATGACACCAACCCAAAGATGAACTCATAAAAGTTCTAAAAACATATGCTGTAGGTCACAGTGCTGTAGTGGAAATCTTTAGGCCCAGCCCCACATAAGCAAGAGTTACACATAGTAATTGTGCATAAGTGCCATCCCATTTAACTGATTCTTTTCCATATGAACTACTATCATGAGAGATGAGGAGAAGACCCTGTTTGAAAGATTTGTGATTTATAACTCTTACTATTTTCTTTGGTCCAGCTTCCTGCATGGAAGAAATACCCTGTCGTTTCAGATACTCTTCTATTTTCTCCTCATCCATAGAATCCACAGGAATGCTCCTCCACAGTTTCTGAAATTCTAAAAGGCCAAACAAAGCACTCATTCCATATTCTGGTGAATGAACCATAGGTAAAAGAAAAACCCGTTCATGGAAAATATGAATATACAAACATCAATGGCCTAACACGCCTCCACTTCATTCTATGACCACACAGATTATAGAAATCTTATTGCAAACCACAGTGTGAATGGCATCACAGAATAAGCATATTGTTAGCCACTCCAAAAATGCCAGCTGGGTTTCTGGGAGAAAAGATGTTAAATTATAAAGGTCAGTTTAAACTTACTTCTGTGCTGACTGCCCCTGAGAGCCTGGCTAGTGGGGAGCCCTCTGCAGGCAACATATTTTAGTATTAACTCAATAATTATTTTAGCTTTTTGCTTGGCATGTATGCAGATCTTTAGATCTTCAATGTGCTTTACAAACATCAGTTCAAAATATCCTGATGACTCATTAACTCCAGCCACAGACAACAGCTTAATTATCTGAGATTCAGCTGCCATTATCACAAGAGACTTGTCAGCCTCCTACTCTAATTTATTGAAGATTTGAGACATTTACTGCATCAATTTGCTGGATAGTATTACCACTATAATATAAACAATGTCAGACAGTTAATGGATTTCTAAAGTCCTTCCTGTGCTAAAAAAAGAAAAGCTACCTTAAAACCATGGAAGCAGGGAAAAAAAGAACAGAGGAGCAAAGCCTTAATTGGAGCAGCTGTCATCCACACTGAAAACACTGCATCATGTAAAGTTTCATAGGTGCTTTGGAATGCCTTATCCACAAAGTGACTGGTACAATTCCACCTCCCTTCATTCCATGGGCATTAAGTTAGATATACCCTGTCAGCAGATTTGGTTAACAAACCATAAATAAAACACAAGGCGTACAATGCAACGCAAGACAAGATTTTTTGAATTTCCAGATACATTTATCAAGTATACAGTTATCAAAACAACTGCAGCTCCTATATCTTCAAGAAGTTATTTTATGCCTTATGCTTTAAAACCTAGATGCTGGAAAACACCCAGTGACATTACCTGCTTCAGACACACTGGCTCCATTAGCACTTACTTTGTTTAACTCCAAAAACACAGTTGCTTTGGGGGGGGAGGAGGGAGGGAAAAAGCTTGAAGCACTTTATAAATTCAGTTACTGAAACATTAAAATTTCTGTTAAAAGATTACATCATATACTCTCAGTATCAGATTTCTTTCTTTTCCCCACCAATAAAAAAGGAACGATTTTAAGCTTTCCACAAAACAAAGATAAGGAATTTTAACAATACCTATAACTGTGCTTCTGGTCAGGTCACCCAGTGATGACTGAGCTGGAAGCATAATCAGCTTAATTTTAAAGCAATCCTCCTTTTTGTCAGTGGGATGAAGAACCCCACCACAAATAGACTGGTTTGAACTTGAAAAAGTCATTTGTGAAATTGAACTGAAAATGCATTTCAGTGAAACTTCTCTCATTTCTTTCATGTATTTTTTTAAAGCTGCAATAATGTCATATTGGAGGCTGAAGAGGATGACTGTATGCTATCTAGATACTTATACAGCCCTCTCAAGTTGTACCAAAGCACCTCCCAATTAATTAAAATAGAAATCTTCTCTCTCTTCTTTCCCAGACTGTAGGCAAGGTCTTACTTTTTGCAAGAATAACTTCCATAGTCTAGGTCCATCTCCTGAAAAGGTCTTATCGCCTACATCTATGAGCCTCCTCCACGGTTTCCTTGGCCCAGTGGAATGTAGCTGTCCTGGGAGTTCATTGTTGCACAAGGAGAACCAATCTTTTAGGTACCTAGTACTATGCCAATTGAGGTCAGAACAGAATTGGACTGTATTCTTTGCCGGCACTCCTCTGAAAACAACACAAGGTGATGCTTTCTGGGTTGCTAACCAGACTGGCATGGTTTCTGTTTTGTACCAGCTGGAGCTTATTCAGGATGTGGGGCTTCATTCCTAGTTCTGTTGCAATAATTGAAGATAGAGGTCACAAAACTGTGGCTCTGTGTAACCAGGTCTGTGTCTGACTGGATGGGAGATAACCTCTGGCAGGTCACAGATGAAAGCTGGCATTTTTTGCCACTAAGGCTATTTGGACATCCAATAAGGAATCAAGACCCTTAAACTACTATCTTGTGGGCTGAAAAAAGTTAAAGTAAGATAGATGCCTAAAGCCACAGGATAAGAGCATTATTTCCTATATAAGCTGCATTTTTCAAATTCAAGGAGCAATATTGTTCCTGGAAGCGCAAATATTTTTATACAAATTTTATGATGTCCCTTTAAAAAATAATAAACAGGAGCAATGGTATCTTTTTAACCTTACTTCTGTTAACCAACTGGCTATCCCCTAAGCAGAGGTCTTTACCTGCCCCGTAATACTAATTTCTCCATAGTAGCTGTGCTGTTTCAGCACCGTTGTATCAAAGATGCAGCCAAGATTCCATTGTGCTGTGCTTCCTTCAAAGTTCACAGCTATGGAAAAAGACTATTGGGAAATCCAAGACTCAAAGACCCAGGGCTGACTCAAAGACACAGGCTGAAAATAGCATAGCCATTTGAAATAAAAAAGCAGGATTCCAAGGCCAATAGACAACTAAGCTGGGCAAAGGCAGCGGCAGCCAGAGAAGGAACAGGATGAGATAGGCATGTGCAAACACATCAACCCCCGAAAAGGACAAAACAATTGACTGAGGCAGTCATCTGACCTCATTTCAGCCCACTCCTCTCTGCTCACCAGTAAAAAGCTATTTTAGGATATGTAACCCTGATGGCCATTTGAATGGAGCTTCGCAATGCACAGCTTTAATTAAACAAAGTACACCAAACAACGATCAGGCAAGCATTCCCTTTTGATTCGGCTGAAATTTTGGAACACAGTAGAAATGTATAATAGACTTGGACTTTGTGACAATAAAGCAGAGACCAAAGACTTAATTTTTTAAAAATTCATCTTTGTAGAGCTTTTATTCACTAAAAATAATATACAAGGAAAAAAGTGAATTGATGATACTCCACTATAAAGCCTCTTTCAGTCTCTGCTATACTACATCTGTGTTTTGCATAATCAAACCCACATAATAAATTAAACAGTAATAAATCACCAGGACCAAAGGCCATTCACCCAAGAGTTCTGAAGGAATTCAGATATGAAACTACAGAACGATGAGGTGTGGTATGAAAACAATCATTTAAATCAGCTTCTGTACCAGATGACTGATGGATCACTAATGTGACACCGATTTTTAAAAAAAGGCTCTAGAGGTGATTCTGGTATTTACAGACCGCTAAATCTAACTTCAGTAGCAGGCAAATTGGATGAAACTACAGTAAAGAACAGAATTACTAGACACATAGATGAGCAAGATTTCTTAGGGAAGAGTCAACACAGCTTTTGTAAAGTGAAATCATGCCTCACAAATCTATCAGAATTCCTTGAGGGGTCAACAAACATGTGGAAAAGGATGATCTGGTGGATGCAGAGCACTTGGACTTTCAGAAAGCCTTTGACTAGATTGCTCACCAAAGGCTCTTAAGCACAGTAAGAGTCATGGGATAAGAGGGAAGGTCCTCTCAGGGATCAGTACTGGCTAAAAGACAAGAAGCAAAGGGTAGGAATAAACTGTCAGTTTTTAGAACGGAGAGAGGTAAATAGTGGGGTCCCCCGGGGATGTGTACTGGGATTATTCATAAATGATCTGGGGAAAGGGGTAAACAGCGAGGTGGCAAAATTTGCAAATGATACAAAATTACTCAAGATAGTTAAATCCAAAGCAGAATAAGAAGAGTTACAAAGGTATCTCATAAAACTGGGTGACCAAATGACAGATGAAATGCTTTGTTGATAAATGTGAATTAATGCACACTGGAAAACACAATCTCAACTATGCATATCAAATTATGGGATCTTAATTAGCTGTTATCACTCAAGAAAGATATCTTGAAGTCATCTTGGACAGTTCTTTGAAAATATCCACTCAACGTGCAGCAGCAGTCAAAAATGCCAGCAATGTAAGGAACCATTAGTAAATGGCAGCTAATAAGACAGAAAATATTATAATTCCACTATATAAATCTATGGTATGCCCACACCTTGAATACTGTACGCGGTTCTGGTTATCCCATCTCAAAAACAACAACATTAGAATGGGAAAATGTACAGAGAAGTGTAACAAAAGTGATTAGGGGTATGGAACATCTTCCATATGAAGAGGGATTAAAAAGACTAGGATTTTTCAGTTTGGAAGAGATGACTAAGGGGGATATGACAGGTCTATAAATTCATGAATGATGTGTAGAAAGTGAATAAGGAAGTGTTCTTTACTCCTTCACATAATACAAGAACCAGGGGTCTTCTGATGAAATTAATAGGCAGCAGGTTTAAAAAAACCAAAAGGAACTATTTCTTCACACAACACACAGTCAGCCTGTGGAACATGTTGCTAGGGGATGTTGTGAAGGCCAAAACCATAACAGGATTAAAAAAAGAAAGAATTAAATAAATTCACGGAAGATAGGTCCATCAACAGATATTAGCCAAGATGGTCAGGAATGCCACCCCATGCGCTGGGTGTCACTAGCCTCTGACTGCCAGAAACTGAGTATGGACGATGGGATGGATCACTCGACAGTTGCATGTTCTGTTAATTCCCTCTGAAACACCTGGCATTGGCCACTGTTGGCAAACAGGTTCGGGGATGGATGGATCATTGGTCTGACCAAATATGGCTGTTCTTATGTACTTATCTGAGCTCCCCATGTCCTCTCATTACATCTGTGCACAACCCTTATAGTTAAGGGAGCCTGGATTTTCAGACAGCATCGGTGGCCAGAAATGCGTCTTTTTCCTTTTCTGCTTGCCAAGGATTTCTATCTCGTCAGTCACACACAGATTTTGGCAAGTCATCCATGCTTCTGTCAACTCCAGGTTTAGACTTCTTCACTGAGTTCTGCTTAGGGTTATTCCTGAGAATACAACTTTCAGGAGATTTCGTGCAAAGAGTATCTTTACTACTTCTAGGTAGGACAAATTGATGTCTGCATTTACTGCCAATCAGTTTTGGGTGCAACTCCAGGCTTTGGTCATGGTCTATAAACCACTGATGTCAGACACCTTCCCTCCCCTTATTCTGTTTATAATCCCCATAACTTATCTTGTGAGGATCTGATATTGTCAGTAACAGGCACTCATTCCTGGAATTCAGTAGAATTCTCAGTTGAAGCCTATTATGGGTGAGAAACCTACTACTTTTAGGGAATGAGGTAAAATGTGTGTCTAGCTGTTTCTTATTGTGTGATTCCCCTGACAACTGGTCCTTGGCTGGGTGGTTCCAGAACTTGCTCTCATTAGGAAAGTGGCACTGAATCATGTGAACAGGAAAGCCAAATACTACTCTTTATCTGTGAGAAATGATTTCCTCAAAACACTTATTTCAATGATGTCTACACTTCATGTAATATGTATATAGAATAAATCCCAGTTAAATACACTGAGAGCTTGGTTGCGATATGCTACATTGCCTTTCAAGGCAATTCAATACATGGCTGCTACTGTGGCTGCATACATGTGGATCAACTGCTTTTATCATTTATGTGATACACGCCCACATGTTCTATAGCCAAAACGCTAAACTTTTATGTAAAAATGAAAATACAGTGCTTTACCATGAATACAAATAATTTGTCTCCTTATTAGAGTTCATGTTGCATAGAGAAGACACGAGAACAAGTACACAACCTATTAACATTTGTGTTCAATGATGGATTCTGGTGCATAAGAGTGCCAGGGAGAGGTGCAACAGTTAATCAGTGTACAATCTTTTCAAGAACGAAGTGAAAAATTAACACTGAAAAATAGAAACTTTTGATGTTCCAAGGATCAAAACAAAAAACTGATATCTATGTTTAATTTCTAACCATATTTCATGTCTCTAATTTTTTTTGTAATACCATGGTTATAAATTCATGCCCATCTTTTTAAAGCAGATGACCAACAAGAATGTAAAATCAATTAGGAGTCAACTGTAAAACTAAAATTGACATTGCATGCAAATAGATCTTTTAATACATTAATTTGCTGCTGCAAATAGGTTATGTAATATTCTGAAACTCCTTTTAAAACAACATTGCTTTATAAATCAAATTGCATACAGAGATATTGTTTTAATTGGATATTTGCATCAGGCTGCCTTTTTTCATGTTTATTAGCAGATGGACATTTGCACCAAAGCATCTCAAAATTATACTGGAACTATTTAGGACCATCAGAGTTCACAAAGATGCATTCTACTGCAAACAGCAAATACTAATGGGTTTGTTTAGTGCTAACAATTTGGATTTAGGGCGTCACCAAATGGATAAAAGAAATGTGTTTATCATCTAT
Organism: Mesoclemmys tuberculata; assembly: GCA_007922155.1. Classification (NCBI taxonomy): domain Eukaryota; kingdom Metazoa; phylum Chordata; order Testudines; family Chelidae; genus Mesoclemmys; species Mesoclemmys tuberculata. Next base: position 13,462,125 of record ML675617.1, on the reverse strand, counting down.
TCTGGGAACAAGGAATCGATGCACCTCCAGAAATTAAACTGACCACAACCAGACCTGAAAAAAGCAAGCCATGCTGTTTTATTGGTATAGAACCATGCAGCATTACCAAATATATTTGCCCCAATACATGATTCACCATAGACTGTCCCCTATCAGTTAGTAAAAGTCTGGACTGAGGAAGAGTATTTGTATTATTTATTTTGATGGCCTCTAATATATCACTGTCCTTTAATATGCTCAAGAGATGGAGAGGTAACTGCAGCTTTGAGAGATGCCTCTGCATATTCACGTTCTTCCTGCACTACAGTGATCCAGAACTTTCTGGAAAGCCATTGCCACTGGGCAGTTGTTTAGCTTCCATAAGTCTATGATACGACAAAGGCTCTCTGACTCTCTGGGATGAGGAAGTACCTGGAGTAAAATCCGTTACCTCAGCGCTGACTTGGGACTTCCACTATGGTTCTATTCAGCAACAAGTTCCACCACTTGCAAAAGTAGCATGTCATGAGAAGGATCCATGATGCAGGATGGAGGTGTTGGGGCCAGCATGGCCTGGGTGACAATATATGCATCAAATGCTTTTTCCTGCAAGAACTTACTTGTCTGATTTTATGGTCTGCCAGATTGGCAGGAAATGCGGAAGGTGGTCCCCAGAGAGAAACAAGAGTAGACAGGAGAATATTGTGCTCGACTGATCTATGAAAATGGAGGATGGCATGCTGATGACAGAAGATGGCCCTGAGAAGATACCAGAGCTATTTTAAATGTTGCTAGTTTGTGGAGGTGGGGCACAACAAGGTCAGTACCTGTGTTAAGTGTAGGAGAAAAATGTAAGAATATTAAGGTGTCTCTGGAAATGGAATCCTAAAGAAAAGAAAACAATTTCTTGGGAGCAGAGGAAGGCTGAGTCAGGCCTCTGGACTTTACAGCAAATTTGGCTTGCCATCATGCAGGTCTACTTCAATCAGTCAGGCCATTTGGCTCTCCTTGTATGTGCTCCTGTAGTGCCAAAGACAATGGCATTAATCCTGCATTAATCGCATTTTGAATCTCTTCACAGATATTTAAAAAGAATATCCCCAAAACTACTAAAATCAATACCATCTACACTGTATGCGCATGTGAAAGGATGGTAGGGATAACAAATTTCTTTAATGTATTCAATTTCTTTAATAAGTATGATTATACTGGCATTTCAGCATTCACCCAATGCACAGTGATATGAGATCAACTGATAAGTGCTTTAACACCCCCTCAAAAGTGCAAACACTTAGCTTAGCTGCAGGGACTAAAATTTGGCACTGCTTTAATAAATCTTTTCTTCTATATTTTAGCAAGAATTAATTACTCAGGAAATTAAAAAGAAACACATGCAGTCTCAACTTTCTTTGACTAATCACATTCCCCCTTTTATGAAGGTCATTTCATAATATAAATTGCCCCAGGATGGTACTGTGTAGAAGGCAATTTAGGTAAGAATTATACACCCCACTATAATTGCAATAATTCACTAGTTTATCCAACCAACCAGGGAAAGTGATGTAGAAAAACTTGTTCAAAACATATCTGAAATCCTTCTCTTCTACTCACGGTCTCTAACAAGCCATTGTGAACATGTCTATTCATAATTGTAGAATATCATTTTGCACAACGGTTCATCCAGGAGCAATGAGTCCACACTCCAGGATAAACTATTCCACAATAAACTATTCAAGGAGTTAATCAACTGCTAGCTCAGAGTGAGGATGACAACATTTCAGGGTTTGGTTTGGTGTTTGAATTTGTTTATAACATCAAGGATACTTACATGTAGGTAATTAGCTGAACTATATTAAGCATAGTAAAAGCTATCTTACCCGACCATGTATGGAAACAATTTTATTGATCCCTTAACAGAAGTGGCTCTCAACACTGAGGAGAACTGTAGTCAATACCTTTGAGGATACTCTGGTTGCAGTCTCAGACCAAGATATTGCCCAAGAAGAGCATTCTCTTGAACAGGTTTTGCAATATCATAGCATCATTGGCTAATAAACTCTGCTTGAATTAAAACGTCACTTTAGTTATTTTTAGAAAAATATTGTATAGGTATCAAAAATATATTTTTAATAAAAAAATTTAAAAAATACTGTATAGATATCATAACAGCCATAGATCAGAAACTATTCAGCCCCCACCCCAGCCAGTGCAGAACACCATCCTGAGGGTCAAGATCACGTTTATACATTAAAAATAAGAGTGGAGGACAGGACAGACATGCTTTTTGTATGAATGGAGATATGGTGTTAGGCTGCCACTTGCAGATCGAAGTAAGAAATGTCACTTTGTACTATAATTTTACATATAATCATAATTTCAGTATCGGTCCATTTATCATACACAGAATTGTCAGACATCGTCACAGGATCTCAATTAGTTTTAAATGGTCATCTCCTTACAGTTAAATAGCTTTTGTCAGGAAACAATATTACCACCTATTGGGAGGGTCAAATGATGTAAAAACGGAAAAAAATTCAGCACCAGGTAACTGATCTTAGCAAAAAGCTTCTTTTACAGAAAATTGCTCTGCCCATACATTTTTTCAAGTTGTGTCATATGCTGTATATCACTTTGAAGTGTAGCTTTGCTCTAGGCCCAAGTACAAAACCTATAGAACTTCTTTGTGGTGGAAAGAAGTGTTCAAAGTATTCAGAATGTAAGTGAAGATTAGAAAAACAAGGTTACTTACCAGTAACTGATGTTCTTTGAGATGTGTTACTCATGTCCATTCCTCTATAGGTGTGTGAAAGCCTCTGTGCAGTTACCAGAACTTTTTCCCCTTAGCTGATCCCGTAGGGCCAGCTCTGGTGCCCCCTGGAGACCTGCACACATGCCGCGGTATATGAGGCACTGCCGGCCCTACGCCCCCTCAGTCTCTTCTTTCCACCAACTCTGGCACCGGGGATGGGGGTGGGATTGTGGAATGGCCATGAGCAACACATCTCGAAGAACAGAAGTTACTGGTAAGTAACCTTGTTTTCTTCTTCGAGTGCTTGCTCATGTCCATTCCACTACAGATGACTAACAAGCAGTACCTTGGAGGTGGGTCGGAGTTACTGGTGAGCTGCCCGCAGCACTGCTCTGCCAAATCCTGCATCCTCTCTCGCCTACTGGACAATGGCGTAGTGGGACGTGAAGGTATGCAGCTCTGCAGGTGTCCTGCACGGGGCACCCTCTGCAGGAAGGCTATAGACAAGGCTTGAGCTCTGGTTGAGTGCACTGTGATGGATCCCAGGAGCGGCACCCTCGCTTGCACGTAGCAGAACTTGATGCAGGAAGTAATGCACGAGAGATGCGCTGGGCAGAGACGGGAGCCTTTCATCTGGTCAGCCACTGCAACGAACAGCTGCGTTGATTTCCAGAACGGCTTTGTACACTCGAAGTAGAAGGCCAGGGCTTGTCTCATGTCCAGCAAGTGCCAGCTCCTCTCCTCCTCCAAACTGTGAGGTTTGGGAAAAAACATGGGGAAAAATATCCTGATTACAATGAAATTGGGAAACCACCTTGGGCAGAAAGGCTGGGTGTGGCTTCAACTGAACTTTATCTTTATAAAAAACTATGTAAGGGGGCTCCGAGGTCAGCACTCTAATCTTGGAGATCTTCCTTGCAGCGGTAATGACCACCAGGAAGGCCACTTTCCAAGAAAGCAGGAGCAGAGGGCATGAAGCCATGGGTTCAAAGGGGGGCCCTATGAATCTCGAGAGGACCAGGTTGAGATCCCAGGGAGGCACAGAGTCACAGACTGGTGGATAAAGCCTCTCTACCCCCTTGAGGAACCTGACTGACATGGGGTGGGAGAACAGTGATCTCTCCTTTAGCAGCAGATGGAAGGCCAAAACAGCTGCCAGGTGAACCTTCAGCAAGGCCAGCGCCAGACCCTGGAGCTTTACCTGGAGCAGGTACTCCAGGATTGCCTTTATATGAGAGAGGCTGGGCGGGATATCCTGGAACTCCGCCCAACAGGTAAACCGTCTCCACTTACCCCGATACACGACCTGCATAGAAGGCTTCCTGCTACCAAGCAGGACTTGCTGAACCTGCGCCAAGCACACACTCTCACCCTCCATCAACCACAGAGCCCCTAGGCCGTGAGGTGCAGGGAGTCCAGGTCTGGGTGCAACAGGTGACCATGGTCCTGAGACAGAAGGTCATGGCGCCTTGGGAGCTCCAGGGGTGGGACGATCGAGAGGTCCAGCAGCAGGCTGAACCAGTGCTATCTCAGCCAGGCTGGAGTGATCGATGTAACGATCGCTCCGTCTCTCTTTATTTTCAGCAGGACCCTGAGCAGGAGAGGAAGGGGCGGGAATGCGCACATGAGGCTCCACGACCAGACCATGAGGAAACCGTCGGAAATTGATCCAGACTCTTGACCCTGGAGAGAGCAGAACTCGTGGACACTTCTTGTTCCAGGCCAACGCGAACAGGTCCACCTTGGGAGAGCCCCACATCTGGAAGATCATAGATGCCATCTCTGGGTGTAGCAACCAGTTGTGGTGGGGTAGAAATGATCTACTGAGGTGATCACCTCATAATTCCTCATTCCCGGGAAGTGAGAGGCCATCAAGTGGAAATCGTGCCTCACGGCAAAGTTCCACAGATGGATAGCTTCTCTGCAGAGGGCTGAGGAGTGCGCTCCCCCCTGCCTGTTTATGTAAAACATAGCTGTGGCGTTGTCTGTCGGCATCTGCACCACCCTGCCCATAAGAAAATGGAGGAACACTCTGCACGCTAGGCGAATGGCTCACAGCTCCTTCACATTGATGTGCAGGCCCTCTCCTCTCTTGACCAGATCCCCTGAGTGCAAAGGTTGGCGCTGATATGGGGCCCCCATCCTAAATCTGAAGCGTCAGAAATTAGGGTAATTGACAGGATTAGTTCCTTGAATGGAATGCACTGCACTTCAGCACTGCTTGGGGGGTCCGCCACCAGTCTAAGGAGGCTAGGATGGGCGGGGAAACTGTGACCACCTGGTCCAGGGGGTGTCTGCTCAGTATATATACTGAGGCCAGCCATGCCTGGAGCAGTCTGAGTCTCAGATGAGCGAGTCTCACCACACAGGTGCAGGCCGCCATGTGACCCAACAGCTGCAGCCAATGCCTGGCTGTTGTCATGGGCCATCGGTGCAGCTGGGAGATGATGGAGACCATCGCCTTGAAGCGTGGCTGAGGCAGGAAGGCTCTGGCCTGGGCAGCATCCAGGGTAGCCCCAATGAATTCTATGCATTGCACTCGGGTTAATGTGGACTTCTGTTTATCAACAGACCCAGTCTGTAGCAAGTGGAGCAAGTGAGGGCCACATTGTTCTGTACTTGAGACTTGGACCTGCCCCTGATTAGCCAATCGTCCAGGTATGGGAAAATGTGCACATCTTTTCACCTCAGGTGGGCCACTACTACTGCCATACACTTGGTAAACACCCTCAGGACCGACGATGGGCCAAAGGGCAGGGCTGTAAATTGGTAGTGGGAGCCAGCCCCCATGAAGTGAAGGAAGTGCCCGTGGCTGAGGAGGATAGATATATGGAAATATGCATCCTTGAGATCAAGGGTGGCGTGCCAGTCTCCTGGATCCAGGGAAGGGATATGGAAGCTAGGGGGACCATGCAAAAATTGGGTCTCTTGATATATTTGTTGAGACAACGCAGATCTAATATGGGCCTTGGGAATAAGGAAGTATCTCGAGTAGAACCCTTTCCCCTCCATGCCCTGAGGGACCTTTTCTACTGCTCCCAGGCTGAGGAAGGTATCCACTTCCTATATGAGGAGTTACTTGTGAGAGGGGTCCCTAAACAGGGACGGAGGGGGGGATGTTGGGGGGAGTAGACGTAAACTAGAGGGCACAGCCCATCGAAACTACCCCAAGGACCCAGCGGTTCGTCGTGATTTTGGCCCACTCTGAGTTGAAGGGCGCTAGGCGGTTCAAAAAGCAGTGGGATGGATCCAGGAGAACGATCAGGGCACCACCCTCAGGCACACCATTGAAAGTGCCTTTTCTGGTTGCCTGACCCCTTGGGGGGCCCTTGCTGGGGGGGCAGAGGATGAACTAGGAGACTGATTCCATCTTCTAGACCACCTATTTCTGTCCTGTTGTATATAGGACTGGAACGGTCTGAGCTGAAACCTTTGCTGCGGCTGTGCCTGGGGATATGACTGACGCCTAGAAGACTGAGGCATGTAAAGGCCAAGGGAACGGAGCGTGGCCCTCAAGTCCCTCAGACCGTGAACTTCGCATCGATCTGGTCCGAAAACAAGGCTGACCCATCAAAGGGGAGGTCCTGGATGGACTGCTGGACCTCTTGGGACAGCCCGGAGGATTGGAGCTACAAGCACCTCTGCATGCAGATGGCGGAGGCTACAGCCCTTCCCGCCGAGTCAGCCGCATCCAAAGACGCCTGAAGCACTGCTCTAGCTACTGCGGTATCTTCCACCACGATAGTATTAAAGTGTATGGCCTGATCCCGGGGAAGGGACTCAGCAAAGCATCTCAGGGAGTCCCACAGGTTAAAGTTATACCTGCCCAGGAGAGCCTGCTGATTGACAATCCTAAACTGGAGGCTTGCTGTTGAATAAATTTTTCTCCCAAACAAGTCCAGTTTTTTGTTATCCTTATTCTTGGGAGTTGACCCTGGCTGCCCCTGCCTATCCCTTTGGTTGGCAGCGTCAAGCACCAGGGTCCCAGGGGCAGGATGAGTAAACAGATACTCAAACCCCTTGGCCAGAACATAATATTTCTTCTCGGCTGCCTTCGACGTCAGGGCCACCGAAGAAGGGGTTTGCCACAGGGCCTTCACTATTTTGAGGACCCCTTCATGGACCGGGAGGGCTACCCGAGCTGGGGCAGCTGCCACCAGCACATTAAAGAGTCTGCAGCCTCTTTTAGTTCCTCCACCTCCAGCCCCAAATTGGAGGCAACCCTCTTGAGCAGCTCCGGGTGAGCTCTAAAGCCATCCAGTGGCACAGAGTTGTACTGGAAGACTGCCTTGTCCAGCGAGGAGGAGGAGGATTGCAGGGGTGCAGCCTGAAGTGGTAATCCCTCCTGGTGACGTGCGGTACCCGCAGAGGCTCCCTCATGCAGGTCCAACTCATCGTCTGAGGAGTGGTGTTGGGCCTTACCCGGTACCGGAGGCATAGATTGAACCCCCAAGGACTTAACCAATTGGTGTCCCAGTCACACCTGGAAACCCCAGGGAGCCCAATAAGGCCATTGGGGTGGCCACTGCCCATGAGGGCATCCAGGGGCTAAATGCATCAAGGGCTCTGGCACCTAATGTGGTGTCAACTCACTGGACAACTGCACCCTGGGTAAGACCCTGAAGCAGCATGGGAGCCCAAGGCTCTGACCATGCGGTTCTGTGCCAGGGAGAGCATTGTCCCATGTCACGGGTGCTCTATCTTCCTGGAGAATGCCCTCATGATGACACCAACTTGAAGGACAACGAGGAATGCCTTCGGCAGCACAAACAGTGCTGGTGAGCGGAGTCGCACTCTGAGGAGCTAGAAGTACTGGAGCGTCATCTCAGTACCAATGACTTTCAGTGCCGCTTGCCCTGTGGCTCCATGATGGCTTTCAGTGACCTGGCTCGGCACTGCCTAGGTGTGGGTGAACTCCTTGGTACCGAGCCCGACTCCGACAACCAGGTGCTGTGCTGCCTCCGTGCGGGCGATCTCATCAGTGCTGGATCCTCCTCCAGCAATCAGCCTCTGCGCCGCCTCAGTTCGGGTGAACTCTTCAGTGCTGGGGAGCGGGAACTGGAGCTGTCTGAGTGTTGCCCAGCGGGGGACCTCGACTGGTGCCATCTCCTGACTTGAGCTGCACCTGGTGCCGGGGATCGACGTCGGTGTTGGGAGGGAGATTCCACGCCTGTGTCGGTGCAGGTCGGCTCAATGACACCAACCTGGAGTGACTACTAGGGGAGTGGCGCTACTCCACCCTAGGTGACTGTCCAGCAGGAGATCTTCCTCCTCGCACCAGGGATCTCCTCCGCCATTCAGGGGGGACCAACACGGGTTTGCCCTGTGACACCAGTCCCTTCTCCCTCAGCGGAGGGTGGGGCATAGGTGGTGTAGGCAAGGCCAACAAGGCTCTTGCCACCTGAAAAGCCTGCGGTGTCGGCAGTGTAGGCAAGGGCAGAGGGGCTCTCCCACTCCTAGGAGTCAGGGGAGGCTCCCTAGCTGGAGATGCAGGCACTGGAGAAAGGGTCTCCACGGGCCAACCTTGTATCTCAGTGCTCGACCCTGCCCATACCGATGGCGCAGGAGAGTGTCCGCATTCAGCATGCTGCTGCTGCTTCTTCCTAGGAGCTGGGGAAGCAGCATGGTGCCGAGTCGCAGATTGTGCCAACAGTGCACCCTGTACCGACCCCACGCTCGGTACCAAGATGGAGCGGGTCAGCTCAGAGGCCGGGCGAAGCGCTGCCTCCATAAGCAAGGCTTTCAAACGGATTTCTCTGTCCTTTTGAGTTCTTGGTTTGAAAGCCTTGCAGATTGTACATTTGTCCTTCCAGTGGGCTTTCCCCAAACACTTCAGGCAGCTGTCGTGGGGGTCACTGAGCGGGAGGCCTTCCCGCAGGAGGCACGTGGCTTAAAGCCCGGTGACCAGGGCATGCCCTGGTTGCACTAAGTCCCAGCAGGGACTACCTTATTTCTAACTACACTATTAACAATTACTTAACTAAACTATCTAACTACAAAACAGAATAATCAAGTCCAAACAAGGGGAATAATACTTGCAAAGCAAGCAAGGCTAGTTCCAGCAACCATCACAGGTGGAAAGAAGGAACTGAGGGGGAGTAGGGTCGGCAGTGCCTCATATACCACAGCATGTGTGTAGGGCTCCAGGAGGCGCTGGAGTCGGCCCTATGGGATCTGCTAAGGGGAAAAACTTTCTGGTAACCATGCACAGAGGCATGCACACCCCTATAGTGGAATGGACATGAGCAAGAACTCAAAGTAGTTTTCATTTCAGCAGCACCAGGATCACTCCCGGCACAGTTTAACAGAATTTCTAACATGTGAGAGGGAGACAGGAGAATTCTCCCAGGAGAACTGTATCCATTCCAACCAATTCTCCTTGAAACCAAGCCTTGTTTCCTCTCATTCCCTTTTTAGACAAGAAGCAACACGCTCAGCTCAATACATGCATTGTTCTTTACACATGGTTAGCGTATGGGCCTGAGTGGGTAGAGAGAGTCACTTCCAAAGTATCAGAGTCTAGCCCTCAAGCCCTTTACAGCCATATGTACAGGAATGAAATTCATAGAGAGTAAGGAAAAAGGGACCATTAGTTCATTTGATCTGACCACCTGTATAACATAGGCCAGAAAGTTTCACTGTTACCCCTTGGACTGAACCCAATAACTTGTGTTTGGCTAACGCAAATCTCCTAGAAAGAGATATAGAATCCACCGTGGTAGTCTGCTCCAATGATTAATCACTGTTAACAATTGTGCTTTATGTCCAATTTGAATTTGTCCGGTTTTAACTTCCAGCTATTGGTTCTTGCTTGTCTTTCTCTGCTAGATTAAAGAGCTCTTTAGTACCCAGTATTTTCTCCCATGGAAGGTCACTTCACTGTAATTAAGTCACCTCTCAAGCTTGATAAAACAAACACATTCTGTTTTTAAGTGTATCACGGTGAGGCATTTTCTCCAGCCCTTGAATAATTTTTTCTCTCTTCTCTGCACCCTAGCCAATTTTCCATTTTTAAATGTGGACACCAGAATTGTAAGCAATATTGGGCTCACCAGCACCATATACAGAGGTCAATCAACTCTCTTCTCCAACTCATTGCTTCTTCTGCTAGAGCAATGCATAAAACGTTCTATTTGCAAATACCGGGAGAATGAAGGGGTAATCATTAGCAGCCAGCATGAATTTACTAAGAACAAATCAGGCCAACCCAGCTTGATTTCCTTCTTTGACAAGGTAAGTGGATGGGGGAGTGCAGTGGACATAATATACCTGGAATTCAGCAAGGCTTTTGACACAGTCCCACATGACATTCTCATAAGTTGGAGAAATGCAGGCTCGGTAGAATTACCATTAAGTGGATACATAATTGTTAAATAACAGCAAAGGAGTAACTATTAATAGAATGATGTCGAATTGGAAGGTGGTCTCAAGGGAGGTATAGCAAGGCGTTGTGGCCTTTCTCTGAGCCTGGGCCTGAGGAAGGGTCATGACGTCCCTGCTGGGCAGAACAAGGCCCCATAGGCCAAACAACCAGGAAGCAGAGGGACAGAGGCAGGGTAGGAATGGGAAATATAAAAGGCCGACCCTGCAGCTCAGTCAAGGGGAATCTGCCACCGGAGGCCAATGTGTCTTCCCAGAAGCTGCAGTCTGTGCCTGACTCAGACCCTGTGGCTGTTCGGTGCAACCACTCCTCCAAGTGCAGCCTCCAAGGGCTGTCCAGGCCGCTGGGCCCAAGTGACTGGAGAGGGCCGCTGGGCCCTAACTAGCTGGGAAGCACCAGCCGAGATCGCTGGATGGGAAAAATCGAGGCTGGCCCTAACCTGGAGGAGCTGCCTGATGCCGCGGACCCTCTGGAGCTGCCTGAGTTGGGTGTACCAGAGGACCCCCTGGGATCCTGGAGGAGTTGCCCTCCGCTGACGAACCTGAGGAGTTTCCGGACATGTCACTGGTCGATGGTGAGGGACTCATAGGGCTTGCTGTCTACCTCAATGACCCAGAGGGAGACAACTGGCTGCAGGTACCCGGGGACTGGGTAGGAGGAAGTGGCCCAGGGACAGTGACTAGAGAGTGGCTGAGTCAGGGGCTAACCCTGTCAGCATGTTGTGGCTGGACTCCCGCTGACTCACTGGCAAACCACTTTGCCACTGATAGGACCCTGGGCAGGGACGCAGTGGAGTCGGGAGGGCCTGCGTCCCTCTTCCCCCTTCCCTAACCACCCCAGGAGTGCTTGGCTTCCTCTCAGCTTGCCTATTAGAGGATCCTGAGCTTTACTAGCCCCACCTGCTTGCAAGGCTGGAGACTCCAGACTATTTTCCCTGTCCCACCTGCTGGAGGGCCAGGGACTACCGCATGCCTCATCAGCCTTGCCTGGCTTGTGTGCAGGGGCTATAAACTGCTGTTTGTCTTGCCTGTTGGAAGGCCAGGGGCTATAGAATGCTTTGCCTGCCCCTCTGCCTGGGGGCACCAGACTGCGGAACAGCCCCACCTGTTGGAAGGCCAGGGCTATAGATTCCTTAACAGCCCTGCCCTACGTGAGGGCCAGAGGGCTACAGACTGTGAAGGAAGCCTGCCCCACCAGGGGCTGGAGCTAAAGACTTGTAATCGGCACCACCTTTCCCCTGTGGCGAGGCGCTGTGGCCTTCCTCGGAGCCTGGGCCCAAGGAAGGGTCACAACACCCCGGCTGGACTTGCCACCAGCCTACAGGGGGTTCCACAGGGATCTGTACTGGGTCTGGTGTCATTTAACATCTTTATTAATGACCTGGATATAGGAAGAGAGAGCATACTGATGAAATTTGTAGATGACACAAAGTTAGAAGCATTGCAAACACTTTGAGGATAGAGCTAAAATTCAGAGGGATCTAGATAAATTGGAGAACTGGGCTATTGATAACAAAATGAAATTCAACAAAGACAGATATAAGGTGCTACGCTTAAGGATGAAAACCCAAATGCACGAACACAGATTGGGGGACAACTGGCTTGGCAGCAGCTGTGATCAGAAGGATCTGGGAATTGTGGTAGATCACAACCTCGACATGAGTCAACGATATGAGGCTGTTGCAAAAAAAAAAAAGCAAATGCAATTTTGGGTTGCCTTAACAGAGGCATAGCATGTAAATCACAGGCGTTGGTTTAGCTGGGATACTGTGACGAATTTTAGTCATCAATGTATAGAAAGGATGTAGAGAAACTGGAAAGGATCCATAGGTGAGTGACAAAGATGATCAAAGGGATGGAATGCAAGCCATCTGAGTAAAGGCTGAAGGAACTGGGTATATTTAGCTTGGAAAAGAGATTAAGGGGGCACAGGACAGCGGTCTTCAAATATTTGAAAGGCTGCCATAAAAAAGATGGTGAAAAGTTGTTCTCTGTTACCACAAAGGGCAGATCAAGAGGCAATGGGTTCATACTACAGCATAGCTTTAGTGTTTTACAGTTTTAGATTACATCTCAGGAAAAACTTCCTAACTGTAAGCGTAGGGAAGTCATGGAAGCTCCTTCACTGGAGGATTTGAAAATGACAGCCATCTGTCTTGGATGGTTTAGACACAATAAATCCTGCATCTTGGCAGGGGGTTAGACTAGAGGACCCTTGCTGTCCCTTCTAATCCTATGGTTCTATGATTTTAGGTTGGAATCCCTAGTGTAAAAGGGCTACTAGGGTTTTAAGCACTGGGTCAGACAGACCTCCTTTGAGCAGGATTAAATGACACAGTGCTCATTTTAATTTAGTAATTAACTACACTAGGTTGTCCAATACTGCAACTAGTGGTATATCTGAACAGTGTCACAATGATGGGAAACTGAGGATTCCCTATGGTAGACAAGGCTGAAAGGCTTACATCTCTGCCTGCCAACCATAGTTTGGGTTGCCTACAAGGAATCAATCTATACTTTATATAAATAAATATATATTTATATTTATATATATATTTATATAAATAAAATATTTTATAAGCATTTTCAGTTGCTGCATGCTCTTAAAAGATCAATGAATGGCCATTATATATTTGCTCAACATATTTAATTTTTATTTATTGTTTTAACTGTCCTGTGAATAGATTCAATTCAAATTTCCATTTAAAAAGACTTTCATTTCTTCTACCTTAAGATGCCATCTTAGGCACTATTGTACTATAGGGATAGCACCTCTGAAGATAAACTTTCAACATCATTTAATTAATCTTCATCATTTGGTCCAAATCTGACATGTAACCTTTCTCCCTGCTGTACCAGAAGACACCTGAAGTTGCCAAGAGTGGAACAAGTGGTATTAGGGCCATTACTGTAGGCAGTGTTGTTGCAGGATATTAGATCGACAAGGTGGATGAGGTAACATCTTGTATCGGACCAACTTCTGTTGGTGAGAGAGACAAGCTTTTAAACTTACACAGAGCTCTTCTTCATTATGGCAATTTCATCATCTGAAAGCATGCCTCTGCAAAGTTAGTTTAGTCCCCTTGTGTGTATGCATTATGATACAGTCTGAAATTACAAGATCACACACTACTTCTCCCACAGGACACGGCCTCATTCAGTGCACAAGATGCAGACACACATTGCCACTGGGTCTCACAGCCGTTTGCCAGACAGCAAAGGAATCCTGAGTTCAGTTCCACGTTTTGGAGAAGTGTGTGCTCTAGTGGTTATAGTCCCTTCTGACTCCTGAGTCCCCCAGCCTGTCCCTGTTCCCCTCAGCTCTTCATGCCCAGCTACTATCCCTACACCACACAACTCCTAACCCTGACTGCTACTGCCTCTTCCGCCCCCTTCCTCTGTT
>ML675617.1:13239801-13448604 GCA_007922155.1 Mesoclemmys tuberculata | reverse complement strand
CCCTCCTCCCAACCAGCTATAAAAGAAAGGAGGGTGGATGTGACACCACTGAAACCTGAGAGTTGGTACCCTAGGCTGTGAACCCACTCGTTAATCTATTAGTTCATGCTGATTTAACAAAAGGTGCAATTTGAGATAAACTGGGATTTATGTAGCATTTTGATTAATTGAGGTGTTTTAAGAGACCACAATACTTAAACATTACTTATGTACAGGTGCTTAAAAAAATGCAATACACATGCAGACAAATTACAAGTGAAAAAGTTATAAAGAAAACACCTACCTTCATCTATTGTAAAGTGACAGTTCTTGTCATTATAGAAAAGAATTTTCTTCTTATCAGGACGAGTAACAAAGATGATTTGATCCCCTAAAGCCTCAAATTCAAATAGAAAAAAAGAAGTCAAACTACTAGTGTGTATTTCTGGTATTTCCATTTATAAAACAAACATACTCCAATTTTCTGCTGTATCAACTAGCTAGAGAACAGGGAAAACCCAGGCTGATTTCTTCTTCAAGACCTCAGAACCCAAAAGAACAACCCAGAGAGGGAATGTCGCCTTTAACATTATGCCTTTTAAGACAAATTCTCACTCTGCAGTGAAATATCAGTTTTAGAGGCGTTAGATTGGCTGCAAAACATGTTTCTGTGTCACTCTATCTAAATGTGCCTGGGTATTGAATGATAAATATATTCCTCAGGAGAAAGCAGAGTATCATGGGTGCTTGGAAGAAAAGGAAGACTGAGTTACCAAAATGATTTTATATTGTCACTATAAGATCAAGAGCTTATAATTAGGCAAATGAGAGACTCCGTTCTTATGGCTGGTATTAAAATTCTAACAGAACTCAACTATAGACTAGAACCAAGTACAAGCTTGGTGTGCTTATATGGGTTTCTACTCTAATAAAAATAATACAGCAGATAAAGTACTAAGAAGCTGTATCATAATATAATAATGTGCTAATACCTGATTCTCAGACATTAAAAACGAATGTAGGAACTTTTAAAAGATTCAGTCCTGAGAAGGAAAGAATATTGGAGCTTTTCATCTATAGTTCTGCAAGGGAGGGTAATCATTACCCACCTCAATAGAGTGACCTTCCCCAAATTAATCCCAAAGTGAGACAGTTTTGGATTTGTGCATCAGTTTGGAAAAAGGCCTGGCTAGAAGCAAGGAGGCAGGCCAGATAGAGCAAAACTTCTTAACAAAGAAACCCACTCCTCTTCCATAGTGTTGAATACCACACTGTCTATCTCTCAGCTAGAGTATATAAATTACATCCTTGCCCTCTGCTCCAAAGATTGTTGCCCCTTGGAAGAGTTTGACAACTACCATCCTATTGCACTTTAAATGCTAATACAAATATATTTGCCGATCTAATCTCTGCTAGACAAAAATGGCTTATGCCCAGGCTAACAATACATGACTCTGTGGATTATACTAAGTGACCACAAAGTACTGATTATTTTCATTGCTTTAGTAAGTGCTTGACACAATTCCAAAATCCTTTTCTGATACTAAAAGAGTTCTCTGATTGAATCAAGTGGCTCTATTTAATTATAGCTATGAGAAGAATAGAATTTTGAGCGTATTTTACAGGGTGGGTCCAAGACTTCTTTAATAATAAAAGATACTTTGCACCTTTTAGTTTAAACAGGGAAGCTCAACAATGTTTTCCCATATCCTCATTGGTCTTCAACCTGTCATCTGAACCATTAGCTTCTGTGATTATTCAAAACCTCTCCAATCAAAGGGCTAATGGCTGGTGACTAAGAGTGGAAGTATATCCTATATACTTCATTGCACATTTCAGTGTGAAATTTGATAGGAAAAGAAAAGAATTCCCAGATAACCAGCTGTGATGAGTGTGATGCTGTATGGATAAGGGGTGACCACTTATAATATGATTGATATCAATATTGCAAAATTAAGAATCCTAATGATCCTTACAAACTATGCCATGACAGATATCATTGGAAATGTTATTATTTGCTAAGTATGATAATACTGTTTGTGTGTATATATCTTTGTATTGTAAGTTATGGATATGTGTGATATATCTGTAACCAAAAACTTGTGTTGTGCTACTAGGTTACACCCCCCAGGCAGATTAGTGTCAGCACTGATGACTCATTGAGGGCATTCAGCTATACAATGAGCCCACTGAAAGAAACCTGGGCTACACCTATGAGTCATCAGGACATGTTTGCGTCATCAGGACATGTTTGCGGACAGGAACTCTAAGAGCTTTTCCCTCCTACAATTGAAGCTTTGAAACAAAGGACTGACAGACCAATCCAGGTACTGGATGTACACCAGAGGAACTGTACAAACCTGCAAACTCCAATACTGCTAAGAATCTGATATATATGGACTTTGAAGTCATTTGTGTATATGTGATTGCTGATTTGACATCTCTCATCTTGTTTGTTTCTTTTGTTTTATAACAAACCTTTAGTTTTAGATATTAAAGGATTGGCTGGCAGCATGATATTTTCAGTAAGATCTGAACAAATATTGATCTGGTAATGTGGCTGACCCTTTGGGGATCAGGAGAACATTTTAGTAAAGGGAATAGAGTTTTAAATAACTTATTTCTTTACTGGACCTAGTTGCTGATTGGGAGCCAGAGACTGAAATGCAATAAAGGGGCTGTATAACTTCTTGATTTAGTTTCTTGATAACCAGTGTGGAGAAACAGGCGCTCTGTTTATGACTGGTTGGTGAATCTAACTTCAGTGCCAGTCACCAGTTTTGGAAGAACTTGCTCTCCTTTTTGCAGCTTGCTCTGACATTGGCATTTTCATGGGGCTACCCTAAGCACATATAAGTCACAATGAGTTAGTGAGGAAAATATGAAAGTAAAAAAGAATGGGAAAGCTGAAGCAAGAATACCCCCTATTTTCAGTTGCAACAATGGACTGTTAGAAATGTTTGATTTTGGAAACTCCTGAATTTTTAAAAGGCATGTCCTAGTTAAAAAGGAATTATTTTGGGAAAGTTCTATGGACAATGTCATACAGAAGGTCAGACTGGATGATCAGAAAGGTCCTTTCTGGTCTTGGAGTATATGAAGATCTGAAAGATTCTGGGTGGTTTCTGGTTTAATATACAATCCAGTGGAAGAAAAAGTCTACAACAAAGTGAGAGACATTTGATGCCCATTTTAATAGGCAGACAGAATATTGCATATGAAAAACCAAGGGTGCCAGGAACAAGGGGAAACAGATAAAGCTTTATAACTGCAGTCCTTAGTCTTACTGGACACTTCAAATATAGAACTTTAAAATAAGAACAAATAAGAGACAAATTAGTTGTAGGCAGAAGGGACACCAAGTTATCAGAACAGTTTCAGTTAGATACCCACCACCAATGTGGTCAACTTAACGTACCCTCTCTACAAACATGCACGTTATACATCATCTGAAAGTTTATTATATCTACTTTAAAATGAGGTCTGATGTTACCATAGAACAGGAATAAACAATGACACTATCAACTCATTAAAATGTCTGTTTAGAAATATTTGCATTTGTTTCTGTTGGTTTAATGATTATGTACATTATTTCAAGACTTAAAATTGGATTTCATTGTGACCTCAAGGCATCACAACAACAATTTAAAGGTAAAACAAAATCTAATAATAAATTTGTACAGGTACCATTGAAAAGTAATAGCACTGGTGACATTTCTAGTCAACATAATTATCTTCATCATTATGATCTCTGTCAAGAGTGCATGAATTACCAGAGTCTTCATAGACTGGGCATGTATACAGTTCTGTAATCCATGTTCTAGATAACTTTTTGGTACCATGTGGGTGGCCGATTCCCATCTTTTTTTAAAAAAAAAGTTCATGCACACATTAAAAAAATATATGATGGACTTTTCATCATAGCTTAAATGTGGAGGAAGGTCTGTTTCCATGGAAACCATTCACATAAGGGTAAGCATTCGGTGAAAAATGGGTATAAACCATATTTTGACTAAAAATGAATGCAGCTTCACTCAATTTTGGGTGATTATTTTTTTCATTACAATATAGAAAACTATTATTTGCGTAACTGTTGCCACAGCAACCAAAAACCACCGGGGTGTGTGTGTGTGTTCAAGTTTCACTTGAAAAAATATTTTGATTCTATAGGCAATAACATCATTGTTTTTCAACTTAAAATCAACTTTTAGGTAGTAAGTATATATAATATGGTAATGTGACATTAGATTTATTTAATTTTTCCTCAGTTTGCTTCAGATTTGACTGTGATGCAATTGTGATTCCTGAATGAACAGTGGAATCCAATTCAGAGGTTCCCAAAAAGTGACCACAAACAGAGCAAAAGTCTAAAAACATATGTGAAATGTGATGTGGAGGCTCTTTTCACAGAACTGATCAAACCAAGAGACCTGAAAGAATATTTTAAGAACCACAGAGATCCAAAAATGTGCTGCCATTATGCAATATAAAGATACCAATGAAGAACCTAACTTAGTTTATCCTGTACAAAGATCTTGACAAACAAAATTTTTGCAACATCTTGAAAAACAAGCAGAACCATCCACCTTTAGTGAAGAAATTGGTTATGAATTATGCAAATTAATGAGGGGAATGGGATCATCATCTACCAGAGTATATGAAAAAGTCTTTATTTTGTGACAAAGTATCCAAATACATGAAGAGGATCAAGTCCCAGGAGCCACTGTGTTAAGCAATAGAACTCAGGTCAGATCAGAATGCACAGAAAAGAGCAGAAGAGAAGATGGACAGAAAGATACTGGCTGTTACATTAAGGGATGTGGTACCAGCAAAGGCACACTATGCTTACACAAGACCAACTGAAAAGCACAAGTGTGTTAAAGTAAAGATGAGGATGATGATGATGATCGGATAGTCTACTCCATGAAAGAAAAAGAAGCATGTTAGCCTATTCAGGTATATCTGCACTGATTTATTTTCAAAGCCTTGTGTTGTATCAATGGTGAACCTTACACAGAAAATGGTGGCCAATATGAGCTTTCTTCATTTTGAAAAAAATCAAGCCACAAACAAAACACACATTTGGAGAAAAATGGAAGCAGAATTCAGTAACAGCCTGGAGATTATATCAGATGATAATGGCTTTCACACTGTTTGGAGTGGCTTACGAGTGAGAATACCAATGTCAGGGCTGACTATTACAGAGCAGGGGACAAACCTCAAACGGGTTGTGAAGTCTATAATTAGATTTCACCAACCAAGTAACGAGTGTAAACTCCTCAGGCACTAAACAGCCTTAGCACGGAGTCACAGACAGTCCTATCAACATTCCGATCTATCTTGCCACCAGGGAAGTTTGACTGTGTGATAGATGGTCACTTTACACCAAAGATCACAAAATACTGAGGTTACTCCCAGTCTCAAAGAATCAGTCACTTACCCCAGGTCAATTTTCACCTTAGATCTCACACCAAAGACAACACTTTTAGCGATCCTGTAATAAACTAACTAAGGCTTCATTAACTAGGAAAAAGAAATGAGATATTTACAAGATTAAAACAGATAGGCATTTTTAAGACCAGAAGGGACCACAGTGCTGATATAGTTTGTCCGCCTGTATAACACAGGCCACGAGGTGTCCCTGAATTAATTCCTTAATGAGCTAGATCAGATCTTTTAGAAAAAAATTTGACTTGATTTTAAAATTTCCAGTGATAGAGAATCCACAACAAACTTTTGTAAATTGTTCCACTGGTTAATTACACATGCTGTAAAACATTTGCCCCTTATTTTTAATCTAAATGTGTCTAGATTCAACTTCCAGCCATTAGATCTTGGTATATATCCTTGGCTGCTAGATTGAAGAGACCTCTATTGTCAAATTTCTATTCCCCATGTAAGTACTTATACACTGTGATCAAGTCACCCACAAGCCTACTCTTTGATAACAGATTGAACTGTGAGTCACAAGTACTACTTACCTTTATGGCTTTCTGTGCATTGGGCAGTCCTTCCTCAATATCTTCCAGAAGGATTCCTCCTAATCCTCGCTGGTCATGCTTGTCCAAGAGCCTGAGCAGAGCCTTTTTATCTTTCAAATTGTACTTAGGTTTGAAAGCGTATTTCCCATCTATAACTTCTATTTTGGGATTACTGACTAGAGCCTGTAATAGGGACACAAGTTTTAAATTTAAGTAAAAAACCAGGCATGTATACTTGACTAAACAAATTTGTCATCTGGCAATGGTGGCACACCAGCAACATATTGTAGCTGACAATTAACAGGCTCGATTGTGTAAGTGGACTTGGGATTCAGGATCTCTGATCCAGTATTGGCAGAGTTCATCATGATGGTACTTTTTACTTCACAGAGGAGGTTAAGCACTATTTATACAATGCCCCTAAGGCTGGGCGATCCATAAAGACCATGGCAGCTGTGTTAGCAAAAGCTGCACAGATTCCCTTTTTGGAAAGAGATTAGAGGAATAAAAAAACCAGGGGATTCAAAAATATCAATTCTTCTGTACATAAAATGCAAACAAGCTATTTACCCAACGTATTGAATTGACCTCATATTGATGTTACAAATGTGAAAGACATTACCCTGGGATGAACAAATCTGTAGTCAGTCTTCCCCAACTGGTGTCAACCGGCACCAGCAGATGTAGAAGAAATTGAGAAGAGCAGACCTCCTGCACAGAAGAACTTTATCCATGATGCCAGCTTCACAGTGAAACTGAACAGGATTTTATGGACACTTGAAATGATTAAAGATATGTTCCTGTTTGCAGCCAAGTACCACAATGAAAGTTCTTCTGCAAGAGAGAGCAACCCTACTTAGTTTCTTCTGCAGCTGCCAGCCTGACCCTGAAAGGAGAAAGAGAAGAGACACAGAAAGAAGAAAGGAGGGAGAACACAGTCATAATAAAAAAGTTAACTAACTTTGGTAGCCCACCAAATTCTCAAGAGATTATGTAAACCATCAAAGTTTTAAGGTGAACTGCCATAATTTGCCTGTTAATAGCCTACTAGACTACCATGCTGTTGTACCTTTGTTCACACTTTATTATTACTTATAAATGTAATAATAATTTAACTTAAACTACCCGGTTTCCCCCTCTACACATAATGCTTTAGTGGGGTAAATCCTGAACAAAACTCTCATTGACTTAATTGGGACCAGGATTTTACCCTACAGGTTTACTCGCACATCCCTGGGACTTAGCTGGAGCATTAGTGCCAGTGGAACATTGCAAGATATTTTTGTTACAGCCATACTACTTTTACTATAGTTTGTCTTTTTAATGCAACTACTACATATACTGTTTCTTTTCTTGCTATACGTCTAAGATAGTTTGTATTAAATAAAAATGTAAGTAATGTTTCACCCATAAATGAAGCAGAAGAAGAAAAGCAGTGTATTTTGCGGGTTAAATTTAAAGACACCTAACAGACTCCAACCATTGCATTTCATGGAATTTTACTTTGCTAAAGCATACTGAAATACCATAAAGACATTCGTTCTCATCAGGTAAAAAGTGTGTTACTAGAAGGAGGATGGGGGCAACTTGGTTAAATACTGTATTTCCATAAAAAAGAAAAGCACATACAAAACAGTGAACTCCTAACACCGCTCCCACCCCGCAAAAAAAATAAATTCCCAACTACTGCTACCACTCCATCCTTAGCTCACCAAAATATAATTAAAATTCTAAAGCTCTTGACCAGTAAATAACTGTGAATCTCTAGATATTATTTCCTTTGGTTAATTTAAAATCTTCAAACACTGAAGTACTTTTGTGTTTACTACATATGCATTAAGATTCTTTGGCAAGTATTGGCTGGTTGTATTGCATTAGTAATGAATTATTTAACTTTATACCAAGATTAGTAAATGCTCTTCACATAACACTTTTATACAATCTTTCACAATTTCAGGACAGTTTCAATTTCAGAGCTAGTATCACTCTACCACTGTGTTATTTTTGAAAAGTAAAAGTTGAAAAGAGGACACAACATTTTTAGCAGAACAGTTATATTACAGAGTTTATCATTAAGCAAATATGTATGACAAACTTTTATTATTCTTCACTGGTCTTTAGTTAGATTCTGAAAATTTGTTTTCTTTACCTCACTCATCAACCATTGTTTCTGCCTGAGTCCAATATCTAAGTGTTGCGTTTCATCCAAAATTTCTTCTAGAGTTAAAGGATGGGTATCACCACGCTGGTGCCGTGTCTGATAAAATAAATATTATCTCTTAGAGCTCTGCAGGTACTTAGTGAAAGTATGAACTCAACAGCAATTTATTAAGACTTAACGTGTTATGGCAACCCTCCCCCACGAATTATCTGTTTTAGTTTATAAGAAAAACGTCATGGTACACAGTATTTTAATAAATATCAATTCAAGGACTGGAATCTTCAAAATTTGCTCTGGAAACGTATGAAGAAAATGAATCTATAATCTCTGCGATGATGAAAGATAGCACTTAAAATGAACATTGACGACAGGAAATAAGTCAAATTATAAATTTAAGGATAGTTAACATTCTTAAACATATGGAAGAAAATAGCTCTGAAAGAAAGCCATGGCTCCTGAGTCACAGACCAGTTCTTATCTCTGATTTAAGTCAGCAGACTCTCAACCATCTTCTTACTTTTAAACTGAGCAAACCTGAGCTGGAGTCACTGGGACACAAACACGGAATCTTACAATGACAATTTTTGTATTAATGAAGTTTCTGGCATTTAACAAGTAGTTCTGTGTGTCTGATAAAAGTTCTTAATATTACTGCTGCAATGAAAGGTCAGCTTCTAGAAATGTTTCTGAGATGGCAAGTGGATAAATAAGTATAAACATTTCAGAAAAAAACATGCTTGAAATAAAATGACCATACCTTCATATAATTCACTATCTTAGCAAGGACTCCAAACTTGTAGCCAGAGCCTCCTGAAAGGGCCTTCAAGTTAAATGATCCATTGCTGTGGTCTACAAAAGAAGCAAAAGAACATTTTATCAAAAACAGATTTTTAGTTTTGCACTCAATCCTACTTAAATTATGCATTTCTTTTTGGTACTACAACCATAAATAAAAAGTATGCATAATTCAGAAATCAAGACCTGGGCAATTTCAGATGCGTCTCTTTGCGAATGGAAATATGGCCCCTATGTAATTCCATAAGTGCAGAAATCTTAGGACTTACGCTTTAAAGAGGAGATAAACAATTGAAGCATAAATCAATACCACAGAGAAAATTTTAATTCCTAGGCTTAATATCTCATGTGTGACTTCTTGTTGAAACCAACTTTTAAACAACTATAATTGTATTCACTGATTGTCATCTACAGGCAAGCAATCAAGATTCCCACCCACCTGACTGAATGGCATGTATGTGCCCTGACACTGAGAGCCAGGAATAGAAATTTTAATTTAAAATTGCAAGCAATACAAATACAATACCAATTAAAATGTATCCAAGCATGATATAGTGAGATTCAATTTCATATCCTGCTCTGAAAGTAGGTCCAGCTGAGAATTTATTAATATACATAACAGGAAAGTACTTTGCTGCATCAGGGACAGAGCGCTCAAGACACTACTGGATCAAACCCAGAATGTGGTATGGAACTGCAGTGTTTTTATTTTATTTTTTGCTATCCCTCCAAGATAATGAACAAAATATTGTTTCAATAAATTAGAATAATAGAATATTAGAGTTGGAAGGGACCTCAGGTCGTCATCTAGTCCAACCCCCTGCTCAAAGCAGGATCAACCACAGCTTAAATCATCTCAGCCAGGGCTTTGTCAAGATGCATCTTAAAAACCTCTACAGATGGAGATGCCACCACCTCCCTAGGTAACCCATTGCAGTGCTTCACCACCCTCCTAGTGAAAAGCTTTTTCCTAATGTCCAACCTAGACCTCCCCCACTGCAACTTGAGACTGTTGCTCCTTGTTCTGTCATCTGCCACCACTGAAAACAGCCTAGCTCCATCCTCCCTGGAACCCCCTTTCAGGTAGTTAAAGGCTGCTATCAAATCCCCCCTCATTCTTCTCTTCTGCAACTAAACAG
Source organism: Mesoclemmys tuberculata (assembly GCA_007922155.1). Classification (NCBI taxonomy): domain Eukaryota; kingdom Metazoa; phylum Chordata; order Testudines; family Chelidae; genus Mesoclemmys; species Mesoclemmys tuberculata. Next base: position 13,438,549 of record ML675617.1, on the reverse strand, counting down.
GCCTAGTTCTTTCAGCCTCTCCTCATAAGTCTTGTGCTCCAGCCCCCTTATCATTTTTGTTGCCCTCTGCTGGATTCTCTCCAACATGTCCACATCCTTTTTGTAGTCGGGGGCCCAAAACTGGACACAATACTCCAAATGCAGCCTCACCAATGCCCAATAGAGGGGAATAATCACTTCCCGCGATCTGCTGGCAATGCTCCTACTAATGCAGCCCAGTATGCTATTAGCCTTCTTGGCAACCAGGGCACACTGCTGACTCATATCCAGCTTCTTATTCACTGTAACGCCCAGATTCTTTTCTGCAGAACTGCTGCCTAGCTCGTTGGTCCCCGGTCTGTAGCTGTGCATGGGATTCTTCCGTCCTAGGTGCAGGACTCTGCACTTGTCCTTGTCGAACCTCATCAGATTTCTTTTGGCCCAATCCTCCAATTTGTTTAGGTCACTCTGTATCCTATCCCTCCCTTCCAGGGTATCTATCACTCTCTCTAGCTTAGTGTCATCTGCAAACTTGCTGAGGGTGCAATCTATCCCATCCTCCAGATCATTAATGAAGATGTTGAACAAAACCAGCCCCAAGACCAACCCCTGGGGCACTCCACTTGTGACCAGTGCCAGCTAGACATGGAGCCATTGATCATTACTTGTTGAGCCCTTTGCTCTAGCCAGTTCTCTATCCATTTTAAAGTCCATTCATCCAACCCATAATTTTTTAACTTTCTGATAAGAATACTGTGGGAGACCATATCAAAAGCTTTGCTAAAGTCAAGGTATATCACATCCACCGCTTTCCCCACTTCCACAGAGCCAGTCACCTCTTCATAGAAAGGAATCAGGTTGGTCAGGCATGACTTGCCTTTGGTGAATCAATGTTGACTGTTCCTGATCACCTTCCTCTCTTCCAAGTGTCTTAAAATGGATTTCTTGAGGACCTGCTCCATGATTTTTCCATGGATTGAGGTGAGGCTGACCGGCCTATAGTTCCCTGCATCCTCTTTCTTCCCTTTCTTGAAGATGGGCACAATATTTGCCTTTTTCCAGTCATCAGGGACCTCCTCCAGTTACCACGAGCTTTCAAAGATAATAGCCAATGGCTCTGAAATCACATCAGCTAACTCCCTCAGCACCTTCGGGTGCACTGCATCTGGCCCCATGGACCTGTGTATGTCCAATCTTTCTAAATAGTCTTGGACCTATTCCTTCAGCACTGTGGGATGTTCACCTCCTCCCCAGTCTGTGCCACCCAGTGCAGTAGTCTGGGAGCTGACCTTGTCTTTGAAGACAAAGGCAAAAAAGGCATTGAATATCTCAGCTTTCTCCACATCCTCTGTCACTAGGTTGCCTCCCCCATTCTGTAAGGGGCCACACTTTCTCTAATCTTCCTCTTGTTGCTAACATACCTGTAGAAACCCTTCTTGTTCCCCTTTACGTCCCTTGCTAGCTGCAACTCCAATTGCGCTTTGGCCTTCCTTATTTCATTCCTGCATGTTCGAGCAGAATTTTTATAATCCTCTCTAGTCATCTAACCAAACTTCCACTTCTTGTAAGCTTGTTTTTTGTTTTTAAGCTCACCAATGACTTCTTTGTTAAGCCAAGCTGGTCGCCTACCACACTTGCTATTCTTTCTGCACATCGGGATGGCTTGTTCCTGTGCCCTCAATAAGGTTTCTTTAAAATACAGCCAGCTGTCTTGGATTCCTTTCCCCCTCATATTAGCCTCCCAGGGGATTCTGCCCATCAGCTCCCTGAGGGAGTCAAAGTTAACAAAGTTTAAATTTCTGAAAACTTTGTTCTATATAATGTTATTAAAACATCAATATTAATTTCATTTTGTAACATTTAAGCATAATTATCATCAATCCATTAACAAAAGCCACAAGTCAACTACCATGGAATCCCATTGTTGTTATTCACTGAGAGGGCTTTCAGAATTAAATTGCTCAAGGGAGAAACCCAATTTTGAACCCTTATTTCCGATATGGCTTCTAATCTGAGCACTTTCCACATGAAATCAATCGCCGTCGCATCCAACAAAGCGGGTTTCTGCCCATGAAAGCTTATGCCCAAATACATTTGTTAGTGTTTAAGGTTCCGCAGGACTCTTGCTGTTTTAAGTACCAAAGTTCATCAAATGCCAATGCTATTGGTTTGTATACATGAAATAATCCCTCAGCATGCCTCTTCAGATTGATATTTGTTACCTTCTGGCAAGCTAGAGTCAATATATTGTCTATTATTTAGGAGCACTCTGAAACAAACTTCTAAACAATCTTAAAAAAATATTTTGCCTCAGTTGACAAGGAATGAAATATATGAGAAATTTCCTATTTATATGTGGCAGCTGCTAAGTGGCTGTTATGAAAAAATTAATCACATAGATAATATGATTAATGACTTGGCTAATGAAGTGGAGAGTATGCTTATAAAATCTGTGGGGATGATATTGAGGCGGGAGGGGTTGCTAGCACTTTAGAGGACAGGTTTAGAATTCAAAACTACCCTAACAAATTAGTTTGAATTCAACAAGATGAAACTCGATAAAACAAGTGCAAACTACTTAATTTAGGAAGGAAAAATCAAATGCATTCCTGCAAAATGGAGAATAACTAGTTAGATGGTAGTACTGCTGAAAAGGATCTGCAGGATACAGTGGATCACAAATTGAATATGAGTCGAATATGTGATGCAGTTGTGAAAAAGGCTGGTATCTTCTGAAGTACATTGACAGGATTGTCATACATTGGAGGTAATTGTCCTGCTCTACGTGGCACAGAGCTGGCCTCAGCTGGAGTGCTGCATCCAATACCAGGCACCACACTTTAGAAAAGATGGGGACAAACTGGAGAAAGTCTAGAGGAGAGCAACAAAAATAATAAAAGATTTAGAAAACCTGATCTATGAGGAAAGGTTAAAAAACTGGACATGTTTAGTCCTGAGAAAAGATGATTGAAGGCGAATCTTATAATAGTCTTCAAATAAGTTAGGGGCTGCTATAAACAGGAAGTAATCAACTGTTTTTTGTGTCCATTGAAGTGAGAAGAAAGAGTAATGGGCTTAATCTGCACCAAGAGAGATTTAGTTAGATATTAGGAAAACCTTTCTAACCATAAGGGTAACTAAGCTTTGGGATACGTTTCCAAGGGAGGTTATTGAATTCCCATCACTGGAGGTTTTAAAAAACAGGTTGGAGAAATGCCTGTCAGTGATGGTCTAGGTCAGTCGTTCTCAACCTTTTGGGGCTCAGGACCCATCTGTAAATGTTTATGGCCTGTTGCAACACAGTAAATAGTCTGGGGTGGAGGCCATGAGGTGGTTTCAGCCAGGTTCTGTCCCCCCCGCCCCGGGAGGGACTGAGTCCTGCCCGGCACTCACTCCACAGTGGAAACTCCTACAGTTCCTGTGCTGTGGGGCTGGCTGGGCTTGGCTCTCCGATCCGAGTGTTGCAACCTCCAGGGTTGCGGCACTGCTCAGGTTTGGTCCTGCCCCTGACTGGAACTAATTTGAGAGAGGGGAAGTTGTGACCTGCTCATGGGATTGCAGTGCCACTCGCACAAATCTGGCTTAACCAGATAACAATCCTACGTTTCTATGATTCTATAATCACTGGTACTCTTTCCTTCCAAGCCTTTTGACAGTAACATTTTCTTGGGTACAGAACAATCATGTTACTACATTATTGTATTTTTATTGTAATTTGTATTACTGTAGTATCCAAGCATCCCAAACATAGACCAGAACTCTACTGTGTTGGGCACTGTACAAACACAGAATAAAAGGATTGTCTCTCACCTGAGGAGCTTACAAATCTAAGTATAAGCCAGTTCTTGCAAAACTTTCCTCTTAACTGTATCAGCCACATTATCCATCACAAAACTAGTCACATAGGACTTGCAATCAAAAGGTGTGAGAAGGAATATATCGCGTACTATTGCTGTCAAATATTCACATGAATGTGGCTGACCCAAGGTATCAGCACTTGTCACACAGGTAAATAACTCTCTCAGCAGAGTAGCACACAAAATAGCTTGTGAACATTATATCAAACATGTACATTAATATATGTGCACTAGCTTCTCAAAACATTCAGTCTTCTTGTCTTATTCAAATAAATGTCTCTTTTAACATACAAGCATCTCAGTCAGAAAAACAGAAATTAAGAATATCTATATCAGAGGTTTCCAAACTGTGAACAATTTTCACAAAGAGCTGGCTGGTCACATGATACTGGCTCTTACTTTCCAGCTACTAAATTTAACCAAAAGATAGGAAAGTAATATATTTTAACTATTACTTTTGCATGTGAACAGTTGCTGTAGTTACCAGAGAAATAGTATAATGTGATGACGAAAAGAAAAAGGTGTTCCTCACAATTTTGAAGGGGAGGGTCTCTCTATTTTAGATTATGTGCAACATTATATAAAAAAAAACTTGAGAACCCTAATCTATGGGTTTTTAAAAAAATACGCTATCAGTAATAAACAATGAAATGCAAACAATATAATTTCATTTCCTCACACCATGAAAGTGTCACTCTTACTCAGAGGCTGAATGGACATTATTATAGACAAAATGCAAAGACACTATACAAAACAGAATAATGTTGCACAAATCCTTATTATAAGTTTTACATTACTGAACAAAATTTTATCGGTCCACATGCTGTCATAATGACAAAAGAATAGATATGAAATTCAGAAAAACATAGTGACTGTACATGCAACATTGTGTAACACAAACTAATCTAACAAACTGACAAGTCATTCACCAAAATTCAGGGGCCTTATAGCCCATCACGCACAGCACTTACTGTAAGTTTCATTCACCTCAATCTTTATATGCTACAGAAAATATGAGTGTAATTCAGTGAAGTGCCAAAAAAACAAATGGTATGAGAGTAGAACAGACTATTTCATTAATGCCAATTGGAACTGGGAATCAAGGAAAACGAGAATTCCCTTTTCAGTGAATGTAAATGCCACAAGTCACTCCGACATTTAAAAGTCTTGTTTAGACTTTAAGAAGGTGGTTGCAATGATTTTACAATAACCCGTATGTAATTTGAATATCATTTTTCAGTATCAAAATGGAGAAATTTATATTTCCTAATGTTGAGTAAAATACAAGACATTGTCTTTTAACCTTTCAATATAATCTCTATCATTGATACATTTTTCATAACCAAACCCAAATTAATTAATACAAACTCTTACTAAGAAGTGATTAAATATTGTAAACAGGAGTGAAGGTGGCATTTTCATTCCCAGTGTAGAAGCCTCAAAGTCTGAAGAGACAGTATGCTTTAAAAAGCTAATCTTTGTGAATTTATTACGGTAAATTCTAGTGGCCTGGAGATGTTAAGTGCACCAATCACCTGAACTCTGGCTCTTGGCCTAAAAGACACCTACCTTTCCCCCCCTACCCCACGAAGTAGGGAAGAGACATCAATGTTGCATGGTGCTACAAGCAGAAGATGTGAGACACCGCTGGACATCTAAAGCCTTTCTGGATTTATCTGTTTGTTCAGTTTTCTTTGGATAATATTGTGAGTCATATATAGGCCTGTGTGGGGAAGAACTGCTGATTTGAGGTAGCTTTGTGGGGTGCAGGGAATATAAACTCTGTGGTGCAGGGATAGTAATTTATTATAGGTTTGTATAGTGCCTAGCATAAAAAGGACCTAAATATGATTGAACCCTCTAGGAGGCACTCCCATACAAATTAAATAATAATAGAAGTTGGACTTCTGATCTGAAGTAAAAGGGAGACAAGATAGAAGATTTAAAAACTACATTCACAGAGGCTGAGTTTAGAATTCTTCTCAAAATGTTTAAGAAGCAGGGAAACATACGTGTGAATAAGAAATTTCATACATGATAATTTTCTTTCTGTTAGCAACTTCACTCCTTGTTCATAGTGCCCCCTCCACCATGGAATTTGGAAACGGTCCAGTGTGGGTGCTGGACTCTGCCTCTCAGCTCAGGTGCCCAGAAACTTGCAGAAACATGCTAGCCACTGATTATTAGCATTTGGACAACAACTTGATATAATGGATTAACTAACTTTAAGGCAATTATATGTCTAAGTCTCTCTTTAGAGAAAAGTCCAGCTTGAATCCTGGTCAAATCCAGGCTACAAAGGTAGTTTGAGTGAGGAAAAAGGCTGGTGATGGAAAGAAAATTATCAGGGAAGTAATTTCTCATTCTGCCTCACAGCTTTCTCTCCTCACTCATTACTAAGGGAAGCAGAGAAAAGTGAATCACAGAAGCATGTGTGAAAGGGGAGTAGAGTTTAAATTATTACTACAGTAGAATAGCAGACAGGAGTGGAAGTTCTCTCCATATAAAGCAAGACATTATGTGGGAACCAATCCAGTAGCACCTTCCTACAAAAGATGTCTCTGCAGAGGAATGGATGCTTTGAAAATCTTCCTTAGATAGGGCTTGCACACTTTATCCACAAAGACCCTTGGGACTTTTGTGAATATTTGCCCAGATGCCCAGCATGCCAACTGGCACAGGACTTTAATATTTTGTCTGGAGCCACTCTGAGGCCCTAACGCCTTCGCATTTTTATATACTATGATGAACATGGTAAATGCTTGAGATAGATCTTTAAAGCTCTAGGGGGTGCCTAATTATGCCACAGCCTTCCAAAGGAGTGCCAAGGATTCAAACAAAAACACAGAACTATTCCCAGGAATTGTGGCAGGAGTTAATCTTGAACAGAAAGGTGAAGCTGTAAAAATAAGCTTTTCCTCACCATGAAAGCAGTGTGACTTTTATAGACAGGAGAACTAATTCCAAAACCTTTGTAGGTGCTGGCAACTAGAAACTCCAGCCACAGACTTGTTTAAACTGCCATTCTGATTAATCTCGATATCTGACGGTATAAAATGGAGAGTGACGTGTCTATGTATGGAATGCCAATAGGGCTGGTAGCCACGATTCTCTGGTGGGTGGTTATAGGACTCCAATCAGACAAATCAAAATAAAAAAAGAATCACATGTAAAGTGGGAAAATGGACAAATTGCTAGGGAGGAATGAATACAAAAGAACAGTGCAAGCCTGAATGGACAAAATCAGAAAGGCTAAGGGATGAATGAGTTATACCTAGCAAAGGCCATAAATGACAATAAGGGGAGGTTCTTTAAATACATTAGGAGGAAGAGAAAGATGAAAGAAAGGGTAGGTCTTCTACTTGATGGGAAAGAAGAGCAAATAACGGTTGACATCAAGAAGGCTGAGGTGTTTAATGCCCATTTTGCTTCGGTCTTCACTAAAAAGTTAATGGTAACCAGATGCTATTACAGAAGTGGTGAGTGAGGTTCTACCACCAGCCTTGTGCAGGAGGTCAGACTAGATGATCATATTGGTTCTTTCTGACCTTAAAGTCTATGAATCTATGAGATACTCAACACAATTAATATTAACAATAAGAGAGAAGGAAACAACAGTAAAGAAAGAACATGATAAAGAATATTCAGATAAGTTAGATGTATTCAAGTAAGAAGGGCCTGATGAAACTCATTCTCAGGTAACTTAAGGAACTACCCTAAGCAATCTCAGAACCATTAGCAATTATCTTTGAGACCTCATAGAGGACAGGTGAGGTCCCAGAGGACTGGAGAAAGGCAAACATAGTACATAGTTTAAAAAGAGGAACTAAAGTCCAATCAGCCTAACTTTGATTCCTAGAAAGATACTGGAACAAATTATTAAGCAATCAATTTGTAAGCAACTAGAGGATAACAGAGTTATAAGGAATAGCCAGCATACATTTATCAAAAACAAATAATGTCAGACTAACCTAATTTCCTTCTTTGACAAGGTTACTGGCGTAGTGGATAAGGTGAAAGCAGTAGACATGATACATATCTTTATATTAGTAAGGCTTCTGACACATCCACATGACAGTCTCATAAACTAACTAGGGAAACGTGATCTATATGAAATTACTAGGGCTGTCAAACAATTAAAAAATTAATTAATAATTAAATTAGTTTAATTATGATAATTATAATATATAATTAATTATAATTATCATTGTGATTAATTGAAAGATTAAAAATAGTTGCAGTTAAATGCAATTTTATAGTTAAACAATAACAGAATACCATTTATTAAAATATTTTCAGTGTTGGAGGGGAGTGCGTGTGTTTTCAGGGAGCACTGTCTCTATAAGCAGAGAACTCAGCAGTCACTCCTGTGCCAGCAGCAGCAGCAGCAGACAAGCTCCCTCCGTTTCCAGATTCCAGCTCAGCTGCAATCGATACACGGGCAGCGGGATGGGGACACCCCAACACTAACACCCCAGCTCTAATCTGTGCAGAGGACAGGCTCCTGGTCCAAAGCAGCTTGGCTCGGGGAGGCTGGGGGGGCAGCAGGAGAAGGGGAACCCTGTCCCAGAGACATGCAGCGGCACCCTCCTGAGCACAGTGCCTTGGCAGAGGGTCTTTGGGCGGAAATCCAGGCAGGCACAGCTCCCATTACACTGCAGCCTGAAGCAGGGCTGCACAGGAGAGATGGGCTTCTCTGCATGCTTGGACGTGCTGCCTGGTGGAAGAGACGGCGAGCATGACACAGAGCACCGTGAGTGCAGGTGTGTAGGAGAAAAGCCCCAGCCAATATTCCACTGGAACAGAGCTGGGGAGGCAAAGCAGAAGGATCTTGCCCTGTTTTTCACCCCAGTTGTTCAATAATAATATTAATCGCTGCCAAGGTAGTCACTCATGTCCCCAGAAATCAGACATTTCTGCACTTCCAGGAATGGCCTGGGCCTGCCCCACGTGCGTGACCCCATCCCCGCTGGTGTGACCTCACATACATGGTGCTTGTGAGGTCATGCCACACAGAGGACACCATTTTCAAAAGTGCCCCACTGCTGCTGGCGGGGACTTTGGATCCTTTTAGGGGTTTTCCCCGCTCTGGCTCAGGTCAGGTGTGGGACTCACCCCCTGAACTAGCCATATAGTGTCCTCCTTTCCCAGAAATGCTCAGAAGCGCCTCATCTGGCTTTTCTGCATTGGCTCCTCGGAGTCTCCACTAGAGTGTGGCTCCTCTTACTCCGACCCTCATGCCCTGCATGGTGAGGGTCAGCTGGCTGTGAACAGGCAGGACACAATTCACCTTCTAGAGCTTGTAAAAGCTGTCTCCGTAGAGAACACCATTTAGATTTAGCCTGGTGTTTGCAGGACAATTCTGCCATGCCTCAGTAGGGCCAGAGGATCTCCAAAAAGGAGATGCTGCAGAGGGAGATTTGGGTGGTTGAATGCTGCCAAATACCCAATCCAGGAGAGGAGAAGGAAAGATTATAAATCGCTATTTCATGAAAACAAATACAAATTTAAGTTATTAAACAAAACAGTTGGGAGGAACGACCAACCTATTCCTTTGCTGGAGGTAGAAAATCTGCTGGCCTAAGCTGAAGGGCAGGGCTTAGTCCTGGAGCCTCCAGCAACAACACTGGTCTGCCTCCAGATTCCACAGGCAGGGGCATTAACCCATCATCAGTGATGAATGAGGAGAGAAGCACATGTCCACACCATGACTTTCTTTATGTTTCTTCCTTTCCCCCGATTCTTTTTCTGTATCTCTCTCTAGAATGTAAGCTCTGTCAGTCAAGGACCATACTGCAGTCCCACAAACTCCAGGAGTTCACAAACAAATGTGTATGCACATTCCTAACTCAGACACAGACAAATTCTATACTGTTACAATTAAACAGAGTTATTCTCTTTATTCAGGATAACTGCTGCAACTTAAGGGTAGTCCAATGGCTCCGTGCTGACGCATTGGTGCAGACATTCTTTTTCTTTTATTGCGCCCCCTCTAGCATGGGAGAAGCAAAGTGTCTTTGCCTCAAGACATCAGCGCTAGGAAGGCAGGGAAGGAGTTGTACAAGTACCTATATCCCCAACACACACACCCCTGATCTGTTCAGGAAATCAAAGACACCACCCCATCCTTTCCCTCCCATAACCTCTCACTCCCACGCCATCTTCAACAAAACACTTTCTCCCTTTCTCTCTTAATGCTCTACTCTGCCATCTTCTTTCCGCCCATATCCCACCCATTGCCACTAGCTCCCACTGCCAATCTCTCATAATGTCACTCTGTCCATCCCTCACAACATGCCTCCTCCCTTCACACAAGCAACTATAACTCCATCACAAAAACAGGCACTGAAGAAATAAACCACAGTCCACTTCCTCATTACATTACCTTAATAACACTGAGAAATATTACAAACAATAACGTCCCCCATAATTAAACAAACTAAAATTATTTCTACTTAAAAATTCATCATCCAACCAATACAAAAAACCATCAGGTAAAAATCTACCCATACATGCTAAGCACATAGAGTCATGGATTTAAGGCCAGAGTGGACCATTATGTCAACAAGTATGATCTCCTGCATAATACAGCCCAGAGAATTTCACCCAGTGATTCCTGAATATTAGCAGGTTGAACCATAGCACATATTTTAGAAAACAATTTAATCTTGATATAAAGACTCCAAGTTAACATAATGCCAATTTAATATTTTAAACAACTTGTCAATAACTATGTCTAACCACTTAACATGGCTGGAGTTAAACCCTGCGCATTTTGCATGGAAAATAAAGACAACTACGGTATGAATGAGACTATAGAGAAGGCAAATGTGTAGCTGTAGGTTGCGATGGATATGTGAGAACTTAAATAGCAATTTCCAGGCTTTTTTATTGTTGGGTTGCTGCATATGCATTTAAGCAACCTTAAGTGGTTTTTAACACAATCTTGTTTGAGAGAATATAAGTTAATAAACTGATATGATTCTCCAAACAGAGGGCACTTCAGAAAGGGAGATTAATCTCAGCTCTATCTGTAATCTACTGCTTTATAACAGTCCTTAATTTAGTTCAGGAGAGCCCTTCCCAAACTCAGAAATAAGACTTTAAGTGCTTCAAACAGGATTAGACAACATAATGATAAAAATGCTGTTGCCATCTCCACCAATGCTTTGACTGATGATAGCATAAATGCAGCATGGGAATGGCAGTCAGGAAAATTACTAGTGCAGACAAGGCCCATGAGTCTCTACTACCATTTCTGAATGTTTGGTTTCCAACTGGGAATTCTATTGATGATGGATACTTTCTTCTAAGCCATAGTTAAACGCTGTTCTCTCTGCTGTCTAGGAGTCTAGCACACATCAACAATCTTCAAAACAAACCAGTCCATAAGCACTATAAAAGCTGGACTTATTTTCTTACTAACGTCAACCTGAACCCAGTTCTCTGCCTCTACCCACTGAAAATCAGTATTGCAAGTTGGGTGTCCAAAAGCTAAGGCACCTAAAATCAGCGGGGTTATTTTGAAAGTCTGGATCTTTTTTTTTTAACCCCCTACATAAGGCACAACAGACTACAACTAACAATGACACAGTTGTTGGATTCAGTCTAACACACTACTGCATTCTAGGAAATTTATTTGAGACTTTTGCTAAGGACCAATCATTCACCATAAGCAAATACTAGACTCAGAGAAAATGGGTTATCATTTTAAGTGGTAGACTCAGAGAAAATGTGTTATAATCACTGTGTTTAAATTTGCATACTCTTGCTTTTTTAAAGGGAACCATAAATTAAGTTTCAAAACTCAATTTACTATATACCCACACTATTCGTCTTGGCTTTTCTGAAGAGGCAGGAAGCTTCTGGCACCCTGCCAGTTATGTACTAATTTTATTTGCAAGTGTAAGATTGTGAAACAAACCTTCAAACTTGCCCAATTTTTAAAATATCCGTTTACCTTTTATTTTTCATATATAATTTCCTTGACCTATTTGCTAATTATTGTACAGACTTACACTGAAACCAGGGACTTTGCTAACCATAACATCCTAAAAATGAATACCATGTCAAAAATTCAGAAACAGATTGTCATGTCATAACTCCAAGATTATGACTTCACTACAAATTAAGCAGAAGAACATGGACCAAAGAGGAAGTTAAAGTAACAGAAAATGTAACATACATGACTAATCGAATAACTGTTTTATATATTATTTATTATATCATACAGCTTATACAGTATAAGTCAAGTATAACAAAATGGACGCTCCTCTCCAGAAATTTCAGTTGAGAAGTTGGGAAACAGAAGCAAGCCATCTTTATTTTATATCACTAAAAAATAACATTCCTCTCTATGAAGGAAATTTGCCAAAGAAAAAAATCTTAATGGTTACAGACCTAATAAATCAGTAAAATTAGAAAGCACCTCTGTCTCCACAACTGATGACTTATGGTTAAGAAAACACTTTATGTAACAGTTCTGACAAAGAATTAAATCCAAGGGAGCAATGTCGTTTTCTCTATTAACCAGTATAATCTACCTGACAATGGCACATTTATGGTTTAAGTAAATTTAATACTGAATGGAAACAGAAATCTGCAGGTATTAACATTTCAAATGTCATGCTTTGACTCACTGTCTTCCAGCTCAAAGCAAAAGCATGTCATAGCAATCATTGTATCACTAGTACACCTCACTGTTAATAAACTCACATGGCAAAAGAATAATATAAGGGATGGGGAGAGCTGGTATGCTATCCTACACAATACCATTGAAATTTATGAATGATGTACTCCTGGGGTAGTGGGTTTGATGCAAATGAGCATAAAGGACGTTGTCAGCAGCATCACGCTCTGGCCAATAATAGTAAAACTCCATTTTAGCTGTGCCATAGGCTGCATTAAAAACCAGAGCAGACCAGCACTCTTTCAGCATCCTTTCAGACAAGAGGTAGGTCTCTACCATTTTTTAAAATTATCTTACATTTATATTGACAATTGAAAGAAAATATATCGTTAGCCTAGAAATATCTCTATATAAAGCTTTTCTCCTATAAAAACCAGCATGAATTTTCTATGTATTAAGCAGGATTTTACTCTGCTACATACAGAGGGGCTTGTCTTGCACTGCCAGACACGCACTTTACCATCTGTGCACTAATGGAAAATAGATGACCATTCCATCTTACAGGAAACCTAACACACCCAACCAATGCTCAGTAAATAAAATGTATTTGATGTTTACTAGCTAGCAGCTCATTTCCTGCAGCCTAATGTTCCATTTAGTTGATTCTGATCTTTTTAAGTAGATGCTAATAAAAATCTTTTTATTAAAAAAAAAAAAAAGCTAATTCTGAAGCAAAGAAAAACCAAAATGTTAGAGAGTGTATTTTTCAAATATAAACAATAAAACAATCACTAAATTGCTTAAGAATGAGATTGTATGCTGCCTTGCTAGGCTACAAATGTGTTCTAAAGAACTGGTTTGCTAGACTAGCATGAAAATCAACCTTATCACTTAATGTATTACTAGGGTAAATATAAGAGTGTTAATCCATCTGCACAACGCAGACAGGTTAGAATCTATGAGAGATTTCTAGATACCATCACTCCAGGATGTTTTTCCAGTTGTTTCTTATTTGTGACTTCCTCAACTCTGCATTAAAATGAGTCATTTTGCCTTTGCTCCTTTGAATAAAATTATAAGTAAGCTTACATTACCATAGCATCCAAGGAATGACTTTTAAATTAAAACCTGTTGTAGACATTATAGAACTCAATTCATTAAATATTTAACTGCTACTAGATTTTGTTCACGCACAATACCTGCAATGCATACTAATCAAACTGGCTCAGTGTAAATTTTAAATATTCCTAATGAAACTAGGATTAAAATACAAACTGTGGTTCGACACAGTTATCTGATAATTTTCAAAGATGTGCCCTTTCTTAACTTTATCAGTGCTGCTGTTAATTTTGATGGATCAGCAATGAAGCCTTTAGTCTTGTATTTTATGATTATAACAGTGTTGGTAGATGAATATCTGAAATTCTCTATTCAATGGAGGAAGTTAATTTTTCTAGCCACAATTTAAGAAGTACTAAGCACTATCTTCAAAATGTCAGTTGGCATATCATGTAACTGAATCACTAGCTATCACATATCAAGGGGCTAAAAATATATTGTCTTATAACTTATATTGTTACTGTTTAAAAATTAATTATAGCTAAGACGCTACCTGAATCGTAGCATGATCTTCAAATAATTGCAGCTGAATAGTAGACAAGAGAGAAAATCACAGAAAAGTAATAATGGACCTTTATTAATTGCAGTAATTTGGAAAATCACAGTAGACCTATTTGTTTAAGAAAAATTTGCTGAAACAATATAAACACTCAACTATTATGTTATGCCTGTGAATTTTTTGATAACCAGAAAATTTGGTGCAACTACAGGGCCATAATCAGGGTAGAGCAAGTTAGGCAGCTGCCCAGGGCACAAAGCTGAGGGGAGAAATAGCGGGGACCCAGAAAAATGGGGCAGAAAAATGAGGAAAAAAATGGGACAGGGTAGAGCCCTGCAGCAAGTATGGTATTGCCATCCTTACTTCTACGCTGCAGCAGCTGTCGCTCTCTGGCCAGGTCCCAGCTCTGAAGACAGCACCACCACCAGCAGCAGCGCAGAAGTAAGGGTAGTAATACCATGCCTGCTATAGGCTCTACCCTCTATGCTTTTCACCCCTCATTTTTCTGCCTCTCTCCAATCCCAACTTTACACCCTAGACAGCTGCCCTGCTTGCGCCTTCCTGGTTACAGCCCTGCGCAAAACTCTCCAACATCATTTAATGTAGTAATGGGGGGAAAAGTGTATGTGGCAAATCTCAAAATATATGCAAAATTGTGGACTGTGCAAAATAAGCTTATTTAAAACAGAATTGCTTTGGAAGCCTAATATTGCCAAATTCACAGTATCTCGATCTTCAATTATAGTTTATTGTAATCATCTCCCAAATGACATACTACATGCTCTTTTATTCCTCCATTCTCTCAAAATAAAAATATGCAAGTTGTTAAAATAAGAGTCTTAAGCCCCTGGATACCTCTTACCCAAAAACGTACATACTATCCCCCATCCAGGTTTTCTTTATCGTCTACAACAAAACAAAACTGATATTTAAAGGATGAGTGTGTACCACTTCCATACTTCAGGGCAGAGGGAGGGTCTGTCCTTCAACTGTCAAGCCAGTCATTTCCCTCCTGTTGTGTTGCCCTTCTACTAAGGGCACTTTCTAGGGAGGACTGAGAGAAGAGACATTTCCCTCAGTGCAGAGGATACTGTGCTTTTTGGCATAACTCCATCAGCAACAGAGTGAAACTGACAAGTACTGCATCAATTTCACTTTGATGTCTGGAAAGTACTACAGGCTGCTGAATTACAGTGATAGTCTTCCTGTGCAGGTCTGTCCCACAGGAGAATTTCAGCAATGAGTGAAAGAGTGAAGGAGATATTCTGTGAACAGAGGCCTTCAGCCTCCATGGATAACAGTCTGGCACCATTAGCTAACACTACCACAGGAATTCACTGGACTCCACTCCCCATCCTCCCAAAAGGAAAGATGAAACAGCAATTTGAAGTCTTATTTCATCTAAATTATTGTAAAAATAACTTTCCAAAGAAATTTGCATCTAAATAATTATTTCAATTATAATTTGCAGCAGCAAATTCCAGCATTAAAACCTTTACTCATACTTGTATGTATTCCAATTCTTTATCCTTACCTATGAGTTTAAAAAGGAATTCAATAAATTACCATAGCTCCCAAAACACATTTTCCATGGATGCAGTCATCCTGATGGGGAAACTCTGATATAGGGCACTCATCTAACTGATGACACAATTTCATTTTGGTTTTTATTCAGCCAAACAGAAGCACACGAACAACGATGAATGTACTACATCTCAAGCTAAGTTAATTGCATACTCGCTGTTTCCTGCTTTATAATTTGATAATGGCCCAATTTTTAAAATTATTGGTAGAGTCAAACGCAAACTGTTTAAAATAGGTAGCCATATGAAATATGGGCGTTCTCACTTTTCCTTTCAATTACCCGTATATTTTGGTTTTCAATTTTGTAAACAAAATATCAGTGCTTTCTTTAAAATTAGTATTTTCTGGTAGTATAGCATTTTGATTAAGTAAAGTTAATTAAAAGATAGCCAGGTGGCTATCTCTACTCATTATTTTATCTACGAAACAAAAACCACTTTATCTTTAGTTTTTTGTAAGGAAGTTCAATGTTTAGGTGAAAAAAGTTACCTCATATCCAAGTGTAATTTTACATAATATAAAACAGACATTTTTTACAATCAAAACTGAGCATCTTTGGTTAATTAGCTATATAGCTTGGATGTTAATTAGTGTTACATCATATCCCTCCAGTGTGAGTATAAACATTCAAGAGACTTCTAGCTTTTCTTGCCTAATCTTCACTCTCCCTATATCAAGCTTGTGTAGCAGAATTTACATATTAAATTACATATAAAAATATACATTAAGAAACCATTAAAGCTGCACAGTCATGCTCTCAAGAGTTACAAAATATGAGAATTAAGATTGCCTCTGCAATTTTAATGTGGCACCGTTGTGCATATTAGTTTAAACAGAATTAAGGCCACTTTAATTCTGAATGAGGGTTTTTGCACAGGGATTTAATTCATTTTAACTAATCCACTTCAAACTCATAGACTCATAGACTCATAGGTCAGAAGGGACCAATATGATCATCTAGTCTGACCTCCCGCACAAGGCAGGCCACAAAACCCTACCCATACACATTTATAACAACCCCGAACCCATGACTGAGTTATTGAAATCCTCAAAAGTGAGATTTGAAGACACACCTTTAGTTAATTCGGATTAATTTTCCTGGATGTCCCTGTGTAGGCAAGTCCTTATCTATGGAGTCATTCCTGGTCCTCTACAATACTATATTAAGACTGGTGTTCAAAACTGTTCATAAAAATTCAGAGTTAAACAGATACTCATTTAAAAAAGGAAAAATGCACGTTGATCTCTGCTCTAAAAGTGATTAATATAATTAACTCATGCACCAGCAGAATCCTAAATAGTTTGTTTTAGTTTTGAGGGATTTACCTGCCAGAACTTTGGGGGGATTTATCTGCCAGTCCACTTTTTAAAATATTTGTTGGACTGGAAGGGTAAGACTATGCATATAATATTAACAACTCAAGATTTTTAATTATTTTTGGTATTAATTTTTTTTTCCAATTCACCTTAAAGATATCCAAAGCAACCCTTAGCCTGCTCCTCCACGTCTGACTTAATTCATAGTACTATAACAAGTACATTTGTGATTTGTATTCTAAGGTGAGGGATGAGAGCAGAATAAAAACTGTTCTTTAATCTCTCTTCTCCTCTCCCTGCCCCATTTCATCATCTCTCTCAACTGAGCTTTCTCCCATTTTAGCATCAGAGGTGCTGGAAAAAGTAAACCCCCCTCAACACCAATTAAAGAAAACACCAAGCTTCAAGGAGCTTCCTTTCCCACCTTAATTCAGTCAGCAGGCAGGCCTTCAACATAAGTTGCTCCAGGTACAGTTCCAGAAATTCATGTATCTAAATCCTGCTGCCTCCATAAACCAACAGAAGCAGAGATACACCAATGCCAAGCAGTGGCAAAGCCAGATTTTCAGCTGGGTAAGAGGGAGGTGATGGGTCATTGGTGATGGGCTGGAGAGTGAGCCTGCCACGCACCCACCCAGGAGCAGCAGATACCGTTTTGCAGCACCAGGCCTAGCTCTGCGCTCCAGGCATTGCAACCTAACACACACAATCACTGCACCACTGAGAATTTGGCCCTTAATGTGTTAGGAAGCTCACATGTTAATTGAAAGAGCTATAATAGCACTTACAGATGAGGTAAGGGGATTGTATTATAAAACAGGAGAGCAACTGAAAGTTCAACCTTGCTTTTGAAAACTCATTCTCCAAGGCTGTTATAATTTCTAAACACACTGTAATTCCACTTAACTGAATTCAAATTATCCAGACAGCCCACTTATACAAAACAACACTGTGTCCCCCACATACCCCTTTGTCAGTTAATTACCAATTGATTAACCAACATTAAGGCTGTGGAAGCTGTGATTTTGAAAGCTTTCCCAACAGAATGAGAAAGGAGGGAGGGAACCGGAAAGGAGGTGAAACGGAGGGTGGAGAAGAGAAGGGGAAGCAAAGACAAGGGAAAGGAGGAGAGGAGCTGCAGGGGACAGGAAGCTTCTTGGTACTGCTTGAATGCTTCCCAGCACTGACAGCCCTACGCTCTGCAGTCACCAGTACAAATACTGAAGGATATAGCCAGCTCCCTCCTCTAAGGCTGGCAGTGCTGGGAAGTGCTAAAGCAGCACTAACAAGGCTCTTGTCTTCTGCAACTACTACCCCTCTCCATTCTCGCTCCTCCCCTCTGCCTCCCTCCTTTCCTCATCCTACCCAGAAATCCTGGAGCTTAACATAGCACTTCTATTTATCCAAACACCCAGAGGAATCAGATAGCCCCCAGACCATTCTGATAAATCAAATTGTACTATACTTAAAACCAAATTCTCTCTCACACAGCTGGAAGAGAAAAAGCCTAACAAAGAAAGAACTTCAAAGAAAGCCAAATGTTAATCATTACAGTCATTAGGGTGCACACATTCAGTAACAGTACCTGGGGTCAGTATTGCCAGAAATGTCACGCGCTCAGAGCAAGTTTTCAAACCATTAAAAAACTAAAACATTTAAAATAAATAAATAGAATCTGTTTCTAAAATCATCCTGTATGGATAGAAATAATCATTGTAAGATTGTTTCTTTGCATTACCCTTGGAATAAGTGAACAATGAATAGAACATAACTTTACAGGAGTTTATAGGGAGGCATACTGCAGTGTATCAGTCTTCCAATACAATATCTTAAAAAAAAAAAAAAAAGCCATCATGCAGTTAAGCTACGCATTTTGTTCCAATATATTTTTGAGTTAAAGCAAAATAAAGAGCCAGATTCAAAAAACATTCACTGCTTGCCACCCAACACAGGAAATTAGCTGCCATTCTGAAAGTAAACTCTTCCAACTAGGGAAAATAATTCACGTTCCAACTTAGATGGTAAAAGAAGAAAATGACAATTTGAGACACTAAAAACATCAGCTTTGTTTCTCTGTTTGTTTTAGCCTATAGCTCTGCTGCAGTGAGCACAATAAGAAGACTCTCCAAGCATGGCAACTTACAACACCAGTCACTGGAATGAGACCACATCTCTTTACCAATATGTTGGTTTTCAAGTGCATAAGATTTACCCTTTCCATGATAACTGGAGCACTGCCTGCTTTATTATTCTGGTTATATTTATCTTTACAGTAATTTCTCTGGTGGCACTGGCTTTCCTTTATGAGCTGCTTGACTGTTGCTGCTGTGTGAAAAATAAAACCATGAAAGACCTAGAGAATGAATCCAACCCTGTTAGAACCATGTTGGACAGCTTTAGAAAGAGAGAAACAGAAGTGGTGTAGTAATGATTGATCACAAGAACTCACAGAAGAACAAACAAACAAAATGAAACCTCTTGCATCTTATGAGCAAGTCATGTGCTTTTTGGGCCTTAAATATCATTATTAGCAACAACTATTTCACTTCTGGATGTGAACTTGGATAGCTAGCAAAACTTTAAATGGATCACCTGTTAGAATATTATGTGGCAAAAAAGATTTTGTTTTTAAATGAATTTTTGTCATCTCTGTTTGATTACTTGAGTCAATGTTTGTTCATCTGAACAATTCACAATGTTATTTAACTGGAGAAATACAGATCAATCTGGTTGTCACCCTCACCCCTGCCATCTCATGTCTCCTCCTTGGTCTTCAGGCTTCTCCCATATGTCTGCCTGCCACAGCTCCATGCAATACATCTTAATGTGAGAGGACACCTCGGTCCATGCCTTCCCAAAGTCAGGAGAGGTGGGTTAGATTCCAGAAACAACTTACCCTTCAGTACCTCCCCTTGGAGGTGAAGGATTTTCATCTTTCTAGGGGAAATCTGCATGAAATTTACCCAAACAACAGTAGTCTTCTTAAAAACAAGTTTATTAAAAAGAAAAAATGTCAGTAAAACAAAATAAATGGTTTTCATTACACATTGCATCTCAATATTTTGCAGAGTCCAGCGAGATAGGCTTTCTTATTACATGAAAAAAGAAAAATGTTCAGCCCCAGAAAACAACCACCTCTCTGACCACTGCTTGGAAGGACCTGACAGTGTCTCCTTGCAGTTCAGAGAAGTCTTACCCTATCCCTCTTCTAAACTGTTTGCAAATTCCTAGGTGTTAGAGTGAGGTCACCTCAGTATTCCCACAAATGAGTGCTTAATCAAGAGTACTGTCTGGAGGCAAATGAGTGTTTTCACTCCCCCCCCCCATACAACAACATATCACTTTAGAGATTCCCCCATCTTCCTGTCTCCAAGTCCATAATTTTATAGGTCATTCCTGATCTCCACCTCCCTACACACTCCTCACCAGTCAAGGGGATTGCCATCTGAGATACATGTCCACTGTTCTTGGCTACAGAAGTTAAAACACACCTTCATGCTGGATGTATCGAGTTTCTATCTCAGGGCAAATCTACACTACAAAGTTGACTTAAGTTATGTCGATGTACAGCCACCACAGTAATTAATCTCTTTTGCATGTCCACACTACGCTCCCTGTGTCAGTGGCACACATCCTCACCAGGCACGTTTTCACCAATTTAACTATCAGTGTGGGGCATTGTGGGATGGCTTTTGAAAGGCAGCAACAGTCAATGTAAGCAACACAATGTCTACACTGACACTGCGTCAACCTAACTACAGTGACCTAAGTGCTACGAATCTCGCAGAGATAAAATTATTATGTTGGTGTAGTGGGTGAGTTACATCGGTGGGAGCTACATTTGAGTGTAGATGCTTACAGAGTTAGGTTGATGTAAGCTGCCTTAGGTCGACCTCTCTCTCTAATATAGACCAGGTCACAGCTGACTGGAGTTAGCATGACTTTGACTATGCATGACTATTTTAGAGTCTCTTTTCAATCCTTCCTTTCCATGAAATCATAGAAGATTAAGATTGGAAGGCTCTCAGGAGTTCTTCTTGTCCAACCCCCTGCTCAAAGCAGGACCAATCCCAACCAAATCATCCCAGACAGGGCTTTGTCAAGCCGGGCCTTAAAAACCTCAAAAGATGGAGATTCCACCAGCTCCCTCGGTAACATATTCCAGTGCTTCAACATCCTCCTAATGAAAAAGCTTTTCCTAATATCCAACCTAAACCACCCCCACTGCAATTTGAGACCACTGCTCCTTGTTCTGTCATCAACCACCACGGAGAACAGCTGAGCTCCATCCTCTTTTGAACACCCCTTCAGGTAGCTGAAGGTCACTATCAAATCCCCCCCACACTTTTCTGCAGGCTAAACAAGCCCAGTTCCCTCAGCCTCTCCTCATAAGTCATGTGCCCCAGCCCCCAATCATTTTTGTTGCCCTCTGCTGAACTCTCTCCAATTTGTCCATATCCTTCCTGTAGCAGTAGGCCCAAAACTGGACACAATACACCAAATGTGGCAATGCCAGCTCTGAATGCCAGCTCTGAATGGGGCGGCTCGGGCAAGCAGCAAGCCTAGGTGGCTTGGGTCAGCCCTGCATAGGGGAGCCTCAGGCTAATCCCATGTGGAGGAGAAGAGGCTCAGGCTAGCTCCACACGAGGGTCTCGGGCAAGCCTAGACAAGGAGGGAGGTGCAGGCAAGCCCCGGGAAGTGTCCCATTTTTCTTTTCGAAAATATGGTCAACCTATTTATAACTGTACTCTCTATGCCATTATCTAAATCATTAATGAAGATATTGAATAGTGCAACTGACACTGAAAAACTAGCTTGGATACATCTGTTCTAGCTACTTACTCCCCAGTGTCAACCTCTCATTCCTGAGAAAGCTCATTGAGAAATTAGTTAACAACCAATTCCTAGAACATCTAATCTAAGTTAATATTCTAGATCCAGCACAATATGGATTCAAGCCAAGACATGCAATAGAACCCACTGTAGTGGCATTTATGGATGATCTGCTTTAAATGGATACAGCACAGACATCCTCATCCTCCTGGACCTCTCTGCAGCATTTGACACTTTCAACCATCAGATACTGCTGCTCTGCTGGAAAGATGTGGCAGAAGTCCTGGTTAATGGGCTAAAATAGCTTGAGTCCTTCCTGGAGAGATGCAACCAATGAGTAGTGTTGGGAAACTGCACCTCCACCTCTAGATCCCTCCCTTGTGGAGTTCCAGATTCTCTCTCCAGTCCTGTTCTACTGTAGTCTATCTAGGATCTTATGCTGCACCCATCACCATAATATCTGGACACCTTCCAACAGTGCCTTTAATAACATGACTAAAATCTGTCATGTGTTTTCTCTCTCAGTCTTCCAAGGAGGAGAGCTGTACACAGAGTGAGTGTTTGAGGAAGGGGTTAATGTACATGTTTATATCACAGGAGGCAGGTTGGAGAAATGTGCCTTGAACTGGGAAGGTGATGAGGCCTGTGAAGGTTTTTAGCTCCTGAGGGAATTCACTCCATTTTTATTGTGGAAAGTTCCACTGTGTTGAAGAGCAAAGTTGTCCAGGATCTTCACCCTGGAGCTCATTTCCGACAGTGGTCTTTAGCCCAGGCTAAGAAGGGTGTTCATAATAATAACTGAGACTCTGAACTTGATTCAATAATCTATGGAAAGCCAGTGCAGAGAATGGAGTGTAAGTCTGATGTGTTTGTGGTAGCCTGTAGTGCAGAAGAGACCCGCTGCAGTGTTCTGTACTAGCTGGAGGCTTCAGAACCAGGTATATTGCATTGCTATAGTCCAGATTAAAGTATCTATAACTGAGGCCAGGTCATCGTCCACCAGGATGGGTTGGAGTCTCCTAGTCAACTGGAGATGATAGAATGCATTACCTCTCAGAGATCCACATCAATGAAGAATCCAGGATCACTCCTATACATCAGAATGAACTGATCAATTGTGGATATGTGCCTTCCACCAAAAGAGACTGTATCCTGGCTGAAAACTCCTCAAAATGCTTCCCTCCTTCCATCAGAATCACCTTGAACAGGTTCAGCTTCAAACAGCTTCATACTTCACCCATGAGCTATTCTTGGCCAGCACTGGGCCATCTTGGTGGAAGTCGCATGGCTGTATGCAGTGAAGGATAAGTACAACCTATGTGTCTTCTATATATTGCTGGCACACAGCCCACTATCGTTTGACCAGTTTACTTAGTAGCTGAATGTTGACACACAATTGGGAGGATCAGTGCTTAGGAAAATCCAACTACTATAGAAAGCTGCAGCATGTCTTCTCAGCAACATGGGCAATCGTGGGCATATCAAACCTGTCCTCCACTCTTTACACTGGCAAAGAATATTGAGTCAAATTCAAGCTCTCATTCCTTATCTACAATGTACTCCATTGCTTGGGCCCAGATTATCTAAAAGAGCCTAAAGCTCTGAGAAGATGACCATCGTCAACAACTCCACTCCTCTGGCACAATGGAACTCTCTACAATAAAGGTCAAGCTCATCCATGCAGGAGATAGAACTTTCTCAAGGACTGATCCCAGACCATGGAATGAGTTCCCCCAGAAACTAAGAACCAACACAAACTTCACTATCATCCTCTTTAAGTGTAAGGCACACTTCTCTCTAACCCAAACACAGAGGAGCATGGATATTTAAAACAACCAACCAAAACCCTACTGAAATCACACTACTGCTCAAGCAGATCTTCCTCCCCAGGAGAGGATGAGAATTAATCTCCAATTACAGACGTTAAATGACATCATTTAATATAAAAGTGGAAGTCTACAGATACTATGGTGATGACAGCAGTAGTAGGACCTGAAAAGAAGAGCACCTTACTCTCCGGGGCTCATTTATCGGCATTTTTCACCAGCATTAACCTACTTTAAAACAAGAGAACAAGAGGCTAGGTAATACCTGAACATATTTTCTCTTCCGCATTTATTATATCATAAATCTCCACTGTATAGGATGCCAGGCTCAGATTATCCACTGGTGTATACGGTAAAGGGAGCTGGTTGGGAATAGGTGTTGCATTAATATGAGCTACAAGATACAAGCAACAAACCATTGTTTTCTAACAAAGAATATTAGAAAGGAGGCAGATGCATTGGAGAAGTGAGACACTGCAATCTGTATACTCAACTCAGTCCAGTATTTTATTAATTTAGCTGGTACCCAGTTGGAAATATTTTTCGGGGGGAAAGAGGGGCGGCAGCGGAGGAGGGCTGAAACTATTAAAAAAAAAAAAAGAAGGGGAAAACACTCCAAGGCACCCTTCTTGCTCTCCCTGTCCATCGCATTCACGGCACTTGAAGCAACAAAGGCAGCATTCATTGGATTCTGGGAGAAAGGATCCTCACCTAAGAAGTTTGGTCAGCAGGACTGCAGAAAACATGTGGTGAGAAAACTTTGCTTTGAATTTAACATAGTTTGTTAAGTTAGACGCCAGTTGCATTTTAACTTTATTTTCTTGTAACCATTTCTGACTTTTATGCTTCATTGCTTGTACTCAGTTAAAAATCTCTCTTTGTAGTTAATCAATTTGGTTTACAGTTTTATTTAATCCAGTGTGTTTAAATTGAAGTATTTGGGACACTCAATTTGGGGCAGCAAGTTGTATGCATACTATTTATATTAAAGAATCAATATAAAGATTTGAGATACACTTGTATTGTCCAGGAGAAGTCTGGGCAATTCAGGACATACATTTCTGGGGGAAAATCTAAAACTGGGAGTGTGTTGGAGTCACCCTGCAGTATAGCCCAGGCTGGTAAAAGATAAGATGTGGCTGCTGGCTGCAACACATACACACAGACATAGCTGGGACTGACAGCTGGAGGCTGTTTTTAAACTGTCCAAGCTGGAGGCTACAGCAGCAAAGCACTGGAAAGGGCACCCCAGTTCGAGGGCAAGGTGACACAGCTACTTATTAGTCTGGATTGTACCATGGTATGTCACAGAAGGATATTGCAGTAATCAGGATGAAAGATGGTGAGAGGGCCTAGAAAGAGGTTCGAGTTAAAGATGACTCGCAGGTTACAGGCCCTGAGTGACAGGCAGGATGGTGGTGCTGTCCACAGTGACTGGGAAAGGAGGCAGTAAGAAGCACTTGGGAGATGAAAAGCTGTTTTAGCCATATTGACAAACAGACATCCAGAACAACTGTTCCCTGAGAACGAGAATCAGATCAGTGCTGGGGTGGCAGCATCAAGGCCACAGTTTCCTGCACCAACAGTAACATTCCTAGGGCACAAGAGTCCCCTGGAGGTGTCTAAAGGAGGGTTCGGAGGCATGCTGCATTTTTCTTTCAGGCACAGGATGACATTTGCAGCCAACTCTGATATTCTGCTTATTATGGTCAATTTGTAGGGAGACAGAACATACTGTCATCTGCCACTGACATCATTCTGCCATACAGACATGTCTTGAAATCACTGAGCATCTCTTCCTTCTTCCTTCAAAAACTTTCCTGCAACAAACATAGGTTGCATCAAGAAAATACAGAAAATCAGTGAGAAAGATTGAGGCAGAAGCTGATGGGTTGAGAATGCACTCAGAAGGAAAAATAAGCAGCAGAGAAGCACACCAGAATGCTAGAGCACCAAAACAATCAATAATATGCTGCAGAGGTGCACTAGAGGACTGAGGTAAAGGCCTTAGGCAACCTCTCAAGTTGACTGCAGAATACAGCAGTCCATGTGCTCAGCAACACAGGTCACAAGGAACGCATCACTTCTATTCATTGCTCTCTGCTGGCTCTTCACTGAGCATAAAAGTCAATTTAAGGCAGGAGTAGTCAACAGGCAGGCTGTGGGCCAAATATGGACCAACAAATGCTTTTGAACGGAGCCCACAATTTTTTTCTTTACTTATCATTATCATTATTATTATTTTAATTTTCTTCTCTGGAGTCTGGACCTTGACAATATCTTGACCAAGAAATTTGGACTGTGACAAAAAATAATTTGACTACCCCTGGTTTGACTTGCCTTTCAAAACTCTGCATGGAACTGATCTTAGCTAGTGAGACACCATCAGTCTCTCTCTGATTCCCCTGAAACTACGGGCCAATAGAGAACAACTTGTGACTACAGGTTACAGAACCTTCCCAGGTTGATAGATCAAGACTTGCTGCAAGAAAAAACAAGAACAACCTCTAACCTCATGGCATACAAAGCAAAATATAAAACCCAGCTCTCTCCCCAAGCTTAAACTTTTCTATTTAAAAAAAATCTTAGCCTGCCAGTTGGCAAGAAAGGGAGAGAGATCACTTTATTATTGACTTATTCTTGGAAGTCATTCAAGGTCTGTCTATATTATGGGGGCTACAGTAGCATAGCTGGGGCACCATAGCTATGCAGCTGTAACCCATACTACAGAGGAACACTATTCTGACTACACTGAGGGTTAATATCAGCTCAGGAGAGCCGTAGTTATGTCAATCTAAGTTTAAGTGTAGACAGGCCTGAGATGGTACAGTGATGGGCACCAATATAAAAGCCTAGATAAAAGAAAAGACAGGGTGGAAAGGCAGGAAAACACTGAAAATCATACAACAGAAAGAGCTGGAATGACGCACAACCATAGCATACCAAAAGCTTCTTCATGGTGCAGGGTCAATCATAAATTGGTTGCAAAGGTCAGAGGCCAGCATTTACACCATCCAGAGGATGACATGTCACTTACGCCCGAGGGCCAACCCACAGTCTAACTCCATCCTCGAGAGCCAAAATTCTTTAAAAGTTGTAGAAGTTTTTGCATTCTTATGTACAGGATCTAAGACCCAAGAATAAGACTCCTAGAGGATGGTACCTTTAGAGAATGGCTCTGGCCACATAGGAAGTTTACTAAAAGACTGCTCCAATAGGGTGTGTGGACATATGGAAGGAAATAACTAGAAATACTTTCACCAACCTGTATTTTGTTTTGAGCTTGATGATCCACCGTGCTCTCCTTTTGATTTTTTCTTTTTGGAAGACGTTGAATCAGAAGAGGGGGCTGTACGCTTTTCTACAGCAGGAGTGGAGAGTGCTCGTTTCTTGAATAGCTCCCGTTCTCTTAGTAGGTTGGGATCCATAATTCTGTCACAAGTAAAAGGAATATGGAAAATAAAAATAAAAAACATCCATGGGGTATCTAAATTGTACAGAATTTTAATATTTTATTATAAGTTCCCTTATTTATGGACTTTGAAATGCCTGTTCTTGAAAGGTAATATACAGGAAAAGGGGTACTCCTAAAATGCAATTTCAAATGTAACAAAATGTTATTCTTCAAAACCAGAATTTTAAAAACTAATATATTGCTGCATGATTTTCTGAGGTAATTCTTAGTAACTATGTTTATAAATATGCAAAAAACAAAACAAAAACAGATAACATCTACTAGTTTGACACGGAATTTTAGGCTTTGCACAAAACAAAGGTTTTTCTAAATATAATATCAATAAAACAATTTTTGTGATCTTTATAATTCAGTTGAATCATTTTATTTGGATTTGTTTACAATTCATATATTGTAGTGTTGTGTTATTGCAAGAGAAAAAACAAAGCTGACTAGGAACAGTGAAAGTGACATTCACTGTTCAGACTCAAAGAAATCTATATAGTAAGCATTCGTGGTGAAAAGTAAAATTTGATTTTTTCACAATCTTACTATTTTAATAACCTCACCTGTAACACTGGATGCTTGGATAAGGATACTAGTCTCTCCCCAGTTACCTCTGAGGCTTTCCACTACAAATCTTCCCCTGATTTTTGCACTACTGCCTCATACTAATTTTGGGAAAACTGGGGTTCTTAAGCTCTACCACAAAACAAATAATGAACAAATAAACTAATTCACTGAGAACTGCACCTTTTATTTCTAATGCTAGAGGACTTCTGGCAGCATGGTGTTCCAATCTGTTTGTTTCATTCTGGAACATCAGAACAAATCAACTGGGAGGATGAATTTAATCAGAAAAATCTGAATGATAATTGCGAATTGTTTAAGAACACCTCACTAGATGCCCCAAAAGCCAAAATCCAGGAAGGCAGCCATACTTGTTAAAAAACTGATCAGGTTTAGATGGGAGATAAGACAATTAAAAAAAAAAACCAATAATATATAAGAAAGGAGAAATTGATAATAATGAATATAAATCAGAAGTTAGGAACTGCAGAAAATTGATAAGTGACGCAGAGGGACACAACAAGAAATCTATGATCAGCTGAGTTAAGGACAACAAGGAGGAGATTTTTTAAGCAAATCCGGAAGGAAAAGACTCTTGACAATGCTACTGGTCCATTACTAGAGGAACATAACAGACCAATAGTCCAGGTAACCCAGCATCCTGTTTTCCAATAGTAGCCAGTGCCAGATGCTTCAGAGAAAATGAACAGAGCAGGGCAATTATAAAGTGATCCATCACTTGTCATCCACTTCTACCTTCTTGCAGTCACAGCCTAGACACACCCAAAGCATGGGGCTGCATCCCTGACCATCTTGGCAAACAGCCATTGATGGACCTATCCTCTGAGAACTAAGCTGATTCTTTTTTGAACACAGTTATACTTTTGGCCTTCACAACATCCCTAGCAATGAGTTCCACATGTTGACTATGCGCTGTGCAAAGTAATATATCCTTATGTTTGTTTTAAACCTACTACCTATTAATTTCATCGGGTGAGCCATGATTCTTGTGTTAATGGAAAGAATAAATAACACTCATTCATTTTCTCTACACAGTTCATGACTTTACAGACCTCTATATCTCTCATGTTATCTCTTTTGCAAGCTAAAAAGCCCTATTCTTTTTAATCTATCCTTATATACAAGCTGTTCCATACCCTTAATAATTTTTCTGCCATTCTCTGTAACTTTTCCAATTCTAATATATCTTTTTTGAGATAGGGAAAAAAGAACTGCATGCAGCTTTCAAGGCATGAACATATAATGGATTTATACAGTTGCATTATCACATTTACTGTCTGATTATCTATCCCTTTCCTAACGGTTCCTAACATTGTTAGCTTTTTTGACTGCCTCTGCACATTGGGTAGATATTTTCAGAGAACTATCCACAAGGACTCCAAGATCTCTTTCTTGAGTGGTAACAGCTAATTTAGACCACATCATTCTGTATGTATAATTGGGATTACGTTTTCCAATATCCATTGAATTTCATCTGTATTTTGTTACCCAGTAATCCAGGTTTTTGAGATCCCTTTGTAACTCCTTGCATTCTGCTTTGGACTTAGCTATCTTGAGTAATTTAACATTGTATGCAAATTTTGCCACCTCCCGGTTTATCCTTTTCGAGACACTTTATGAATATGTTGAACAGTACTGCTCCCTGTACTGACCCCAGAGGGATAACACTATTTACCTCTCTCCACTGTGAAAACTGACCATTTATTTCTACCCTTTGTTTCCTGTCTTTTAACCAGTTACTGATCCATGAGAGAACTTTCCCTCTTTTCCCATGCCAAATTACTTTGCTTAAGAGCCTTTGGTCAGGGACCTTGGCAAAGGCTCTCTGAAAGTCCAAGTATGCTATATCCACTGAATCACTCTTGTTCATGTTTATTGACCCTCTCATAGAATTTTAATAGACTACTGAGCCTTGATTTCCGTTTACAAGTCATGTTGAATTTTCCCCCACATATCATGTTCATCTGTGTCTGATAATACTTCTTTACTATAGTTTCAACCTATCTGTCAGGTACTGAAGTTAGGCTTACCGGCCTGTAATTTCCAGGATCACCTTTTTTTAAAATCAGTATCACATTAGCGATCTGCAAGTCCCCTAGTACTGAGGCTGATTTAAGTGACAGGTTACATACAACAATTGTTATTCTGCAGTATCATATTTGAGTTCCTTCAGAATTATTGGGTGAATTCCCTTGGGTACAGAGGCTGTTTTAAGTGACAGGTTACATATCACAGTGAGTAGTTCTGCTATTACCTATGTGATTTCTTTCACAAATGATGCGCTAATACCATCTGGTCCTGGGGACGTATTACTGTTTAATTTATCAATTTGTTCCAAAACCTCCTCTACTGACATCTCAGTCTGGGACAGTTCCTCAGATCTGTCACCTAAAAAGAATGGCTCAGGTGTGGGACTCTCCCTCACATCCTCTGCAGCGAATACTGATGGGAAGCTAAATGAATTCTTTGCAATGGACCTTATCTACTCTGAGTGCTCCTTTAGCACTGTTTCCTGCTTAAATTTTTTGCTGTTGGTTTTTCAGTGTTTTACTAGTTGTTCTTCATACTCATTTTTGGCCTATCTAATTATACTTTTACACTTGACTTGCCAGAGTTTATGCTCCTTTCTCTTCCTCATTAGGATTTGACTTCCAATTTTTAATGGATGCCTTTTTGCCTCCAACCATTTATTGTACTTTACTGTTTAGCCATGGTGGCAATTTTTTTGGTTCTTTTACTATGTTTTCTAATTGGGGGTCCACATTTAACTTGAGCCTCTATTATGGTTACTATAAAAATGATAGAATTATCAATACCAATGCAGAAGAGAGAGATGTATTCAATAAATATATCTGCTCTGTATTTGGGGGGAAAAACGGATGCAGTCATAGCATATGCTAACACTCTTCCCTTTCCATCAGTGTCTCAGGAGGATATTAAACAGAAGCTCTTAATTTTAAACATTTTAAAATCAGCAGGTCCAGATAGCTTGCACCCAAGAATTTTAAGAGATGGCTCAGGAACTTGCTGAACGCTTAATGTTGATTTTTCATAAGTCTTTAAACAACAAGTACTTTCCAAAAGGCAATAAAAAAAGCAAATGTCTTGCCAATATTTTAAAACGGTAAGTGGGATGACTTAGGTAATTATAGATATGTCAGGTTAACATTGAGCTTGAGAAAGATAATGGAGCAGTTGATACAGGACTCAATAAAGAATTAAAAGAGAATACTATAGTCAAAGCCAATCAACATGGGTTTGTGGAAAACAGATCTTGTCAAACTAACTTGGTATCTTTTTCTGATTAGATTACAGGTTTGATTTATAAAGATAATAGTGTTGATGTAACATACTTAGATTTCTGTAAAGCATTTGAATTGGTACTGCAGGACATTTTGATTTATTTTATAATTTTCTAGTTTTTTAACATGGCATACATTAAAAGGATTAGAAGTTGGCTGATAGGTCTCAAAGTGTAATCATAAATGAGGAATCATCAAACAAGCGTGATTCTAGTGGGATCCTGCAGGGATCAGTTCTTGTCCTATGCTAGTCAACATTTTCATCAACAGCCTGGAAGAAAATATAAAATTATCACTGATAAAGTTTGCAGATGACTCAAAAATTGGGGAAGTGGTAAATAATGAAGAGGACTGGCCACTGATTCAAAGTGATCTGGTCTGCTTGGTAAGCTAGGTGCAAATAAAAAATGTGTTTTAATATGGCAAAATGTAAATGCATACATCAGGAACAGAGAACATAGACTATATTTACACAATAGTGGACTCTATTCTGGGGAGCAGTGACTCTGAAAAAGATTTTGGGATCCTGGTAGATAACACTGGACAACAAATTTTTTCGAAAGTGTTGCTTCCTCAGAAATTTTTTTAGATTATGCTAGACCGCTTGAAGCTGAACACAAATATAATTTCAGACTACTTGTATCTCTTAGGAATCTGGAGAAACAAAAAATTGACTTTTATTGAATGTTATTATATATATTATATTATTTACATTCAATAAAGCCTCAGACACTGAGTACAAACGAAAATCATCAACAAAACATTTTTAGCTCAATTGAACTACTGCAAAGCGTAAGCACCATTATGCGATTAAACGCATTACATCCAATAAAAGTGAGGAAGCAACACTTTTGAAAAAATTTGTTGTCCAGTGATACAGGTGAGGACTGCCTTCACTCCTTGCTTCATACTTTCTAGTGTTCACGGATATTTACAAAGGACACCATCAGCTTAATCGCTTGTCTGAATTCTCTTTTTATTTTCTTCCTACTAGGTTACAAACATTCAGAATTAACAGAAAGAGATTAGTTTTCTTCAGTTTATTTTTCCGAGTTTGTTTACTTTGTGCATTAACAAGGCCAACCATCAAGTCCATCTGTCAGGTCTCCCCGGAATGCGTGGCTGTGGGGGTGTCTTATATAGGACAAGGCACAAAAAATACATGTTTAAAATCCAAGTCAGCTTGACAGTAAGAAGACCATGGATCGGGTGAGAGCCTTGGGCAGGAAACCCTAGGCACGGCTGTCCACTGAGATGTTTGAGTGACACTTGGAAATCGGCAGCAAGCCCCTGCGCCCTGCTGTGTTTTGCAGTTAAGAGCAGTGAGATGTCTACAGCAACAGGTTCACGGAGAGCTTCCCCATTCACTCATTTGCAACTCTGCTGGGGCCGGTTCTGCATCACAGGTAGTTATGTCTCTGATCTGGGGGGTGGGGGGTGCCCTTGGGCCATGCAGGGGCGGGCAGTGAGGAAAGGCCCCTTGGGGAACAGACAGCTGTGGGGAGGGCAAGGGAGGTTTCCTTCTGCTGCCCCACTCCCCTCCGCGAGAGAGAGAGAGAGGGGAAGGAGAGATCCACTGCGGCCCACACCTCTGTGCCTGTGAGGAGCGTAGGAAGCGATAGGTCCCCTCTGGCCCACGCTGCTGTGTGTGGGGAGCCGGGGAGAGAATCGTCCCTTCCCCCTCCAGCCCAGGCAGCTCTGTGAGGAGCGAGAGAGGGAATCCCCCCGGCCCAGGCAGCTGGGGGGAAGGGAGGGGAGGCAGGGGTACCCCGGGCCCAGGCAGCTCGGGGGGGGCAGAGGCAGGGGTACCCCCGGGCCACGCAGCTCTGAGGGGAGAGCGGCGGAACCCTCGCGTCCCCCGGCTGCCCCGCCCCGCCCCGCCCCGCCGCCAACCGCCCGGCTCGCGACCAGCCCAACTCACCCGCGAGCGAGGCCGCCCCGAGGCGGCGGCACCACCGGGCGCAGGCGGGCAGGGGACGCGGACGCGCAGGCGCAATGGCAGACTCCAAACCCCGCCGCCGTCCTATTGGCTCAGCTGCGGCGCCCACCCCGCGCGCGCCTCCCGTCATGCCCCGCGCGGCCGCCGACGTGAGTCAGGGCCCGCCTTCGCCGCGAGACGTCACGTGGCACGGGCCTCGGTTACCACAGCAACATGGGAGCGAGGGGCCGGCCTCAGCGCCCCGCCCCTGGGGCCCGGCGCGCGCCGCAAAGCCCGGGTCAGGCTCGGGAGCCGGCTCCGCCTGGCGGCGGCGCCGCGGGGCGAGGGTGACGGGCGCCCAGCCCCGGGGACCCCGAGAGAGACAGGGCCGGGCCGGGCCGGGCCGCGGCGGGGCGAGAACGACTCCTGAGAGCCTGGGCGCCAGCCGCAACCTGGCCGTGAGCCTTACACGGGCCATCCCCGCGTTAGCCCGTGCCCGCCCCGTACTGCCCCGCACCACAGCCCGGGGAGCCGCACTGCGGACGGGCACGGCCGAGCCGAGCCGAGCCACTCGCTTTCTCTTAGCCATTCTCCATAGAAGCGGCCCCAGCGTCGGCCGCAGCCACGCAGAGGAGCTGGCTGCCCGCAGGCGCCGACGGACGGAAGATGCTGCTGCTGTTTATGCTCCTGTGAG
The DNA here is from genome assembly GCA_007922155.1 of Mesoclemmys tuberculata. Taxonomy (NCBI): domain Eukaryota; kingdom Metazoa; phylum Chordata; order Testudines; family Chelidae; genus Mesoclemmys; species Mesoclemmys tuberculata. Next base: position 13,404,947 of record ML675617.1, on the reverse strand, counting down.
AGGTCGTTACCAGGTCGGTCGCACCACGTCTCTCCTTGCCCTTTCGGTTTACTAGCTGACACTCCTGCCCCGGAACAGCACGGCACGCAATAGTGCCGCTCAGTTAAGTTTTGCTTTCCGCAATGCGCTGAAGCACAGTCCTGCATCTTACACGGTCCGGTGCGTAACTTACTGCTGAAGGTCCATGCTGGTTGATTCTTGATGTTACATTTCAAATCGGAATTTTTAATTTACTTCTATGGATCCCTAATGCAAAAAAAAAATCCAACCCATCCTATCTGTGCATTTTAGAAATTGAAATTCCATCTATCACTGATGCTTGGAATTACAAACAAGTTTGATTTCTCAAACAAAGGTAAATGAATAGGATTACAGAAAAATGAACAAGAAACTATGCACTTCAAGTACCATTATGCAGCATTTTATTTTAAAAAGTATACCAAAGTGCAAGTACAAAGTGCATAATGGCATTTTAAAGGATACGGTCTCATGTTATTCCATATCAGTAATTTTTCAGAATCAACTAGCAATATAGTGGGTTCCATACAGTACATCTTACAGCAGATATACCACACGGTATTATCAGATCTGAGCAGATCTACTGTTAGTAGATGCAGAATGCTGAGCTGATATATATTCAATATGCATTAGCAGCAAGATAACATTTATCAATTTTGTGGCTATGAAGCCATGCTGAGATCCCCCATATTCTACATTCTTCTATGCTTCCTATCATCCTTAAAACAAAAGCATTGTAAAAATGTAGCAACTACATAATAGACTCAATGCCAACTGATGAGAATATGGTGATGAACTAGTGCATTTACTGTCTCCATGAACACAATACCCATCTGAAGCAGTCTGGAAAGGACTTCACAGAAGGTTCCCAAATTTTCAAATTTAGATGATAATAAATGAAATATACTAACATATAATAAACTGACACAGTAAAGAGTTTGAAAAGTTTGATCCTAATATTGAAAGTAGGAAACAGTCTCCATAAACAATATGACCTAATTTAACCCTTGGGTCAGTTCTTTATGTACTTGAATTCAGGATCTTGATGGGGTCTCTTCCCACACACTGACAAATTCAAGAATTTAGGGGCTCTAGTTCCAGCCCAAGCTAACTCACAGTTTCAGCTGTGAACAAATGAACATGCATGTCAGAATTCGAGTTATTCTGGATACTAAAAATAAACCACCTCTAATGTAGTGCTCGCCACTCAACTCCGAATGACAGTAAAGCCAGAATGCTTATATTAATGCTCTCTCTGAGCTTCTTTAAAAGAGAAAGTTCTTGATACTTCCAAGTTCAACCAAAAAGACCTTTTTTTGCTCCTACTTTGGATTTCTTGCCAGTAGTAACTGAAGAATCAATTCCCTTTGAAGTTCCAAACCATTCTGGTAACTTCCTCTTTGTAGGCTGAGTCTGAAAGAAGATAAGTAGAGCATATAATACACAATACTACACTAATTAAATGGATTATTCCACACTTTAACTGAACAATAAGAATCATGCTCATTTGGAGGAATGAAAATAGATGCTACATTATTCTAAGGTTCAACACATTCTTTACAAAGAAAAGGGTGTGTTTTTAAAATGACTCCAGTGAACAGAGAATGGAGAGAAATGTACAGTTCCTCAACAGAGCAAGAGCAGGAGGCAAGGCTTGGAATGGGCAGGGATATGGCAGTACAGCATGCCATTGAAGCCGTTCGGCTGTTCTTTAGAATCTCAGCTTTCATCTAAAAAAAAGTCCCTAGCTGTTATGATTTCAAAGAAAACTTCAACAAATTAATTAGTGTAACTGATGCAGCAACATCTAAGAGTCTTCAGAGAGCCTGGAACAATCCTTGTGCCTGCAATGGGGGGCTAACACAGAACGAGGGGTTAACACAGATGTTCAGTGATGATGATTTAAATGTTGACATAGTTAATTATTTCTCTTTGGTCATGTCATGTAACAAAGGGGAGGGAGGGTTACAGATCTGTGCCATTTACTGGGAGTGACAGCTCCCTTTGGCCTCTGCGGGGTAGGAATGTCCAAAGGAATCAGAATGGGAGGTAATCCAGGCTTGGTGCTGGGATGCAGCATGCCATGGCCTTGCTCTTGACTGGTGTGAACATCACACCACTGCTCCTCACTGCACTGGCTCCTAATCAAATTCTGAATATATTTCAGGGTCTTTTCCCTCAAAGTCCTGAAATAGCTACATTCCAGTTAATGCAGGGACCATTTCCCTCCGTTCCCTATCTATCCTGCTCCGGTGACAAGACGTCAATGCCCAACTTCTCATGGGCCCATGGATGGATGAACCCGATGAACCTTACACTAGCCAGGGCAGAAGTTCACTACTCAATTCCATCCCAGTGTCCCACAGCGACCTGAGCAATGACCTCCACAGCCATCCTCACCCACATAGCTGGCTCTCAGCTCACTGAACAGTGACCCCAGCAACTCTCCTGGGGGAGCGAGCTGGGACTCTGGCCTTCTTTTGGGAATTTAAAGCCCCCTCCCAAATATGTAGGACAGGAATGCGTAGGATGGGCCTGTGAGGTGGGAGGGTCCCAGGGCTCCAGCTCCTGGCCAAGCCCAGCTGTCTACACGGGCTGTGATGTTATTTCACTGCTAAGCCCGAGCCAGCTGGCCTGGGCAAGCTGCGAGATTTTTTTTTGCTGTGTAGATATACCCTAAGAGGCTCTTTAATTTAGTGAAGAAAGGCATAACGTGACCCAAAGATAGGAAGTTGACGCCAAACCAATTCAAATAATAAATTAGGCACGCATTTTTAACAGAGTGATTATCCACTGGAAAAAAACTGCCAAGGGAAGTGGCGGGTTCTTTAACGCCTCATGTCTTCAAAACAAGACTGGATGTCTCTCTGGACACTGGGCTAAATAAAGGGGTGACTGGATGAAATTCTCTGGCCAGTGACACAGCAGGTCAGACTAGATGATCTAATGGTCCCTTCTGGCCTTGGCATCTATGATTCCCTGTAAGTGGAATTATGGCTCAGAGCGCTACCTTTGGCTGGGAGTCACTGAACAATTCCTCTTCATCAGGATCCAGGGGAGGCTGCTGCCAGGCAGCTGAACGGAGGCAGGTTTCATGGCTCGGTACGTCCTGTTCTGTATGCGGGGGTTGTTTGTCGCCCAGCTTGCTGCTCTTTACAAACTTCCCATTTTAGAAGAATAAAACATGGTCTGTTAAAGCAAACTTTCCACTTACAGCATAAGACTCAAAATCCAAACAATACTGCATATATGGGAAGTTCTTCATTTTGAAAATAAGCTTACATTATAGTAAGGAGGATATAGAGTGCCTTCTAATTAGTTAGACCACTAGTTCATTCACACCTTTTTCATTCAATCAGAACTTCAGTAAATGGAGCACTTTTATTTCAAATACAAGGTGATGTATTTCAACAGCCTTGCTGGTAGACCTGAGAAGCATTAGGCACTGTATCCCCAACCAGTTTTGGGGCTGTTAAATATTTGGTTGTGATTCAAAATTGCTTATTGCTCAGATGTGTTTTTTTCCAGCAAAAGGGTTAGTTAATATGGAGAGATGAACTGCGATGTTTCTATCCTTTAAGATTTTTGTACAGCACCTATCACCCTATCACTTAAGTGCTGGGCAATTTCAGCCCCAAATAAAGTTGTTCAGAAAGATATGAACCATCAAAAATAGGGGGTTGTAAAAGATTACCCATCTTACTCACTACCAGCAAGACTATCACGTGTTATAAAGATACAAATTTACCCAAGGTGAAGAATCCATATGTGGATGATCTTGTTCTGCTTCTGCACTGGACGCAAACTTGTCTGTGTGTGTGGTTGGCTTCAATGAATTCCCCTTTAAAAACAGTAACAAATGAAAGATTGGTATTGGGTTACTAGAACTAGCATCTCTTTCGAAGGCACTGAACTTGGCCCTAAATGAACAGGAGCTCAGTTCTCTCATCTTAGTCCCTGTACATTCATTGTTAAACTATTATGGTAAATTTATTGTGGCTGTTAAAATGCACCATGTCAATAATGATCCATCACTGGATCTGTTACATCAGTTACAAATAGAAGTACATTTAAGCAGAAATTGAAGTCTTTGGATTTGGCACGGAGGCAACACCAGGAAACGGGTAGCCTCAGAAGGGAAGCAGGAAGGAAAGTAGTAAGCCAGCGTGGCTAAGTGGCAAGACTCCAGAGGTTACTCAAGACAAAAGGATATCCTTCTGGAAATTGAAACAGCCCTGGCAAAGCCAGTAAAATGGATTATGAGCATAAGCGTGTTAAGATGAAATTCCCAACAAGAGGCTACTAAAGAAACTCTGCAGGCAAAGTATTGTCATGGATCAAAAACTGGCTAAGAGACAAGAAATGAAAAGTAGAAATAAATGGTGAAAGTTCATCAGTGAAAGGTTGAGTGAGTTCTATATTGGATCCCTGTTATTTAATATATTATTCATTATTTAGAAGAGGTGTGAGCAGTAAGGTAGCAAAGTTGGCAAATGACACAAAATTATTTAAGTTAATGAAAACTGGAGCAAAACTCATTTTTCAGCACAACCTGGAACACATTCACACTCTGACAAAAGCCTCCACTTTTACGAGCATAGTTATTCTACAGCCACAGCGCCAGCATAGAGACACGTGCCCACATCAGTATAAGCAGCCCGTCAGTTGCAATCTCACAATGCAACATTCCCTTCAGGAGTGACATGTCCAGTAGCGCTTTTACACCCTGCTGCCCAGTCAGTGTCCAGAAGTCCACCTTACTCCTAAAGCCCAGCACAGTCTTCAATCTACTATTTAGGAATTCATAGGTCTCCACCGCCTTAGCGTCTGAGCATTTCACAATCTTTGAAGTGTTTACCCTCACAGCACTCCTGTGAGGCAGGGCAGTATTCCTATTGTACAGATGGGGAACTGAGGCACAGAACTTGAGTGACTTGGCCGACTTGCAAGGCTGAAGGTCTTCATAATTCCACACAGGAGTGGGTAGCATTTGAACAGTAAAGGACAGACATTTCTAGGCATATCATTTACACACAGAACAGGAAAGCACCTGGGATCACAGAAGGTTCCCCTCTCCACCTGAAGCTCAGAACAGCCCTTTTCATGGAAAACATAAGTGCAACCTCGCTCAGAGCAGGAAAAGCTCCAGGATAGTCCTCTTGCACAACTCCCACAGACCTTTCTTTAGAGGAGGGGTGGGGGGAAGGGGAGAGCAGGTTACCCCTGCTGTAGAAAAAGCAGGGAGTTTCTTCTCCCCAGACTCGTGAACACCAGGGGACTTGCACCATGCATGGACCATATGTGGGCTCCCTGTCCTCCAGGAATCATCTGTGTAACTCCAGCTCCTCTGTACCACAGCTTGGATAGAGCCGTGTGGCAAGGGATACCCCCGCTCAGCTTTCCATGGAACACATCCTGCAGAGAATGGAAGGGCCACGGCAAAGTTAGTGCAGAGATATGCAGTTCTCCCCCTTCCACTGTGTAAGACAGCGTCAGCCAAAAAGGATCCCCGTCCACCTGTGGCTCTTGAAGACATCATCTGTCCCCATGTACCTTGATATACAATGGGAGGGATCACTCCTGGAGGTGATGGAGGTTGCCAGTCTCCATTCACCACTCAGAAACTGCCTATGGTTGCCATCCAGTGTCAGTTAAGATCTTTGTCCCTAAGATACCCGTACTTTCAGGACCTGACCAAACCACCAACTCATTTCACACAGAGAAATAAACTGCTATCAGGTGACGCAAACCTACAGGTACTTCCAATATTGCCCAGAGCTAGAGGGTCTTTTAGGAATATGCTTATATTCAATGGTGTGTCCAGAATCTTAAATGTGTTATTTTTGGAGGTTTCTTCTGTGCAAAGCTCATTTAAGTAAATTAACAACAGGTTCAAAACTTGAGCTGTGATAAAAATGCAGCTTTTATTTGTAACTGATGTGTAAAAAGTGAATTAGAACACTTAAAGGCATTATAAAAAGCACCTTAAATCAAGCATTATGATGTTGTCTCTATGAAACAAATGTTCTTTTTGCCAAAGCAGACTAATTTACATCTTTGTTTACTAACCTTTGTTTCAGTCCATGACATTCCTTCCTTGCTTTTTTGCGCTGGTTCCATTGTGGCCAGCAGCCCTTCAGTCTCAGCTGATAGGCTTTTCTTGCCTGAATCACACTGTTGGCCCAGTTGCCAATTTCCACACCCTTTCTGCAGCAGTGTAATTGCCATTCTGATCAGGTACAGCTCGATATTTGCAGGAACCAGTGCTCTAATCACTGTCATTTTGGTTACATCTTGAAGGAAAAAATATTTTTAATAAATTCCTCAAGTGAGCTTTAATAAGTTTAAAAAGTGAACTTTAATAAGTTCCCAAAGTGTTTCTCTAAATTAGAGCTCAAAGAGCACTCCTTTGAGCTGTGGGGAAAGAGGGTTCCACATCAACAGCCACTGAATTTTCCCCTCATTAAAGCACAGCATATTTTACAGCACAATACAATAAAATACTGTTTACAGCTTGAACTTCATTAGAAATGAAAATCTTAGCCCAATTAGCAATTCCTGACCTAATTTACAGTCATGGAACCTCACTGCAGTCAAATTTGGTCAATTATCATTCCTCCTCCAAACCCCTCAGTTCCCTTCCTTTCCTCTACTCCAGCCCGTTGCTGTACTTTAAAGGCAGGTAGACTCTTCTACAGTTTTCCTCTTATTTTAAGACGCCGCATTGACAATGCCCTTAATGACTTTCTTAGTGAAGAGGAGCACTGTAGGAGTCTGACCACCTATGATCTGTAGTTCTCAAAGCACCCAGTTGAGTTTATGCAGCTGGAAGTGATGTGAAAGTGTCTGAATAGTTCACTAACTCCTCCTAAAAGGCTTCTGGGCTCATTGTAAACAACATGTGTGAAGGGGTCTGGAAATTTCAGAAAAACTAAAACTGATCAAAAGCTAAAAGCACAATTTTATTAAAAAAAATAAAGAAAAAATGTCTCCAATATCTCCTCTGTATTTGCTTTTACTCTCTCCTTCTCATAGAGTAAGAATGTGCACTTGTAAGTCAGTGTTTAAGATGGCATGGCATTTTTGTTTAAACAAAACATATTAAAGAAGGACCATGTTCAATCACAATATCAACTTTAACAATAAATGCTAGCCACAAATGTCTGCTATTTCTTCATTTTTATCCAGAGCAATGGTCATTTTCTCAGTTAGAAGTGTGTCTCTCTCTCATCAGCCCCAAAACCAGCAATGGGCACCCACACCACGGTGTCAGGATAAAGAACTGCTCTCCCTGCACTGATTCAGAAGAACAACCAGCCTCACCGCCACAAACAGCACATAATAGCACTCCCAGAATGCTTGCCATCTGACGTTCTCAGTGCTCTACAAGAAGTAGGTAAGGGTTATTATCCCCATTTATAGATACAGGCAGGGTCTGTACAAGAAGCCTCGTGAGTTTGGTGCTTAGCTCCCTGAGGTTTGTTTGAAATCCCAGCCATGAGGTTGCCTCAATAATCTTTTGGAGTGTTCATTATTACTACAAGTATTTTTGATGATGTCAAACTAACCGGAATAACATGCGTTCCACAAGTTAAGGTCATGAAAAGTACTTTCTAACAGGACCACCTCCAACTCGGCTAAGTGCTTAGGCACTGCATCACATACAATACGTGACAGAGCCAACATACTAGGACTCTTTGCAACTTGGCCCAAGAAAGGTATGTGCTCGTTTGTCACAAATATCATTTGCTCTTACTTTGACATAACAAGGACTTCTCGGTAATCACATCAGCCAACCTGGTGACTGTGCATGATCCTAACAAGCCAACCTCTCACGCTACGGGTCTGCCTGCACTCTCCTTAAGGCACCCCTCTGCAGCCTCTTCCCCCATCTGTAGAATCACACCCCCAACGATCGAGTGATGTCACTGGCAATCACACACGTGAACGTCACAGCCACCCTCTCCTCCCCCAACTCTCCCATACCCCTCTAACCATTACATACCATAAGGTGGCGCTGGTACCCTTCATAAGCAATAGAATAGACTCACCGAGTTTAAGATCAGAAGGGACCATTGTGATCTTGTAGTCTGACCCCCTATAATAACACAGGCCATGGAACTTTCCTGAATTAATTCCTGTTGAACTAGAGCAGATCTTTTAGAAAACGTGTAATCTTGGTTTAAAAGACTCCAACTGAGGAAGTATCCACCCCATTCCTTCATAAATTGTTCCAGTGACTGCCCTCACTGTTAAACGTCTGCATCTTCTTTCTAGTCTGAAATTTCTCACTTAACTGCTCACATTCTGTACATATCAAATTCTCCTATCCGATCAAAGCTATCTAAAGTGATCCACAGAATACAACTGAATCACCTTAGGTAAATATTGACAATATTCTTCATTTTACTTAAAAGGGACGTAAGTAGTTTACACCCAAAATGTAGCTTAGAGAAAAGCTTAACAGAACCCAATATGCAAAGAAGTGTTTTCCTGACTTTTGTAGTCAAGTGAGAACAGATTGTTCAACAAGTTCTGCGACAAGAGTGCTGCAGCTCAAACACCACAGGATTGTGCTAGCACATGGTAAGAGGAGGTTACTTACCTGTAACTAGAAGTTCTTCAAGATGTGTGTCCCCAATTTGTATTCCAAACACAGGTGCACCAGAGCCCGAAGTTTTTCAGTACCAGTGTCCATTGAGCCACATGGCTGCCTTATGTCACCACATGCACCATGAGTTTATAAGAAGCCATGCAGGGCGATGCACCCTCAGGATCCCTGCAGCAGAGGAGATGGTCGGCAGGTATTGGAATACAAATAAGGACCACACATCTTGAAGAACCTCCAGTTACAGATAAGTAACCTTTTCTTCTTCTTCGAGTGCTGGACAGTAGGTAAAAGGCCTGCTGCTGCATGGCACAGCCGACGGGCATAAGCGGCCACCCACTGCTCAATGGCATGGTGCACCGTGAAGGCATGAACCGAGCACCATTTTGCCATACAGCAGAGCTCGTGCCAGGAGACGTCCACCAGGGAGGTGGCTGCGGCCGTGTTCCCTCCTGTAGTGTGTGCAATGATTCTGCTGGGTGGTGTTGCGTTGGAGCACACACAGCATTCCGTAATGCACTTAAGAGATCCTATTGGGATAGGTGCTGCGAGGAGAGGGCTTGCCCTCTTGACCCTTCCGCAATGGCTATGAAGAGGTGTGGGGAGGTGCGAAAGGCATGAGTCCTGTCCAAGCAGAAGGCCAGTGCCCTGCAGATGTCCAGGGAGTGCAGCATCCTGTCTGCAGGAGTGGTGTGGGGTTTAGGATGGAAGACCGGGATATGGATGGACTGGTTGAAATGAAACTTGGAGATGACCTTTGGGAGGAATTTAGGGGGAAGGTGCAGGGAGCCCTTGTCTTTATGAAAAACTGTATACGGGGAGTCAGCCATTATGGCCACCAATTCGCTGACCCACTAGGCAGAGGTGATGGTCACCAGGAAGAGGATGTTCATGGATAGGTGGGTAAGGGAGCACGTGGCCAGGGGTTCGAATGGAGGCTGAGTGAGGGCAGACAGCATGAGGCTGAGGTCTTGGGAGTGGGAGGCGTAAGGACAAGCAGGAAGCAGTTTGTCAGGCCCTTTAGAAACCAGGTAGTGGCAGGGTGGGTAAACACCGACCGGCCAGCCACAGGAGGGAAAAAGGCACTCATTTTTCCTTATTTTTACTGTAATTGATGTCCTTTTAAATAGAATGAAGACCATCATCAATATTTGCCATATTAGAGATCTGGGTTCTATTTCCAGCTCTGCTAGAATGACTAATGCAACTTCTCCATTTCCTCACCTGCAATATGGGGGGATGGCAGCTGCTTCCTTCTGATGGGGAAACAACCAGAGAGATGACGTGACTTGCCCAAAGCCATGCAGTAGATCAGTTGAAGAACTGGGAATTGAAACCCTGCTTTTGGACTACCCGTTATGACCTTAAATCTCTCAGGCCTTGTCTACACTACAAAGATAAGTCAACCTATGTTAGGTCGACTTAGAGATGCCACATTAATTACTGTGGTGGCTGATGCCCACACTCCCCTCCTTGGGTCAGTGGCGCATGTCTTTACTAGGAGCACTTCCACCGACCTAAGAGGGGAAGTGTGGAGAAATGAAAGCCCCGCTTCTTTCCTCCCCATTCCCCGCCAGCAGCCAGAAGCTGCTCGGAGCAATCTGCCTGAAGTGTCTCATTCCAGGGAGTGGGATCCTGCTGCCCTGGCTTCCCACTCTCCCCGGGCTTCTCCTCTCCCCATTCCCCGCCGGGAACCTGGGGAAGCTGCCCATGCCTTCTTGCCTCAGTTCCCCACCAGAAGTGAGGTCCAGCCACTCAGGACATCTCACCCCACTCCCAGACTGGAGTGGGGTCCAGCCGTTCAGCTCTCCGGGGGGACAGGGGGCAGCTTGGCTCTAGCTGCCAAGCTTTTTTTGGTCACTTGCTCCACTGAAGCCATGAAATTGACAATGACAACCAACAGCCAATGTAAGGAACACCATGTCTACACTGATACAGCGTCACCCTAACTACGCCGACATAAGCCCTACACCTCTCGTTGAGATGGTTTTATTATGTTGGCGTAGAAGGGGAGATACATCGGTGGGAGAAGCAATTCATTGTGTATTTGGCATCTCCACTGCTTTGCCAACAAAAGCTAACTTTTGTCAACACAACTCTGTAATATAGACCAGCCCTAAATGAGGTGCCCATCTAACATTAAAGAATTCCAACAAGTTTTAAAATGCATGTAACAACCTATGTATTAGTTTACTTGTGCGGGTCTCTTCGTCATCCAATTATCTCAAATGATCCAGGTTTGAGATGTAAGGAAATTTAAGATATTTTTAAGGATTCACCTTGCATGCTGCTGGATGGTAGTGGTGTCTAAAGTACAACTACTCATTAGGGACAGCGTTTTCAAACTCAGAGGCCTGAAGTTAGGTACCTAACTATGGACATAGTTAAAAAATTATGCCTGGATATTTTTTTTTCTTTTTTTAACATATCTTGTGTCTGCACTTAATTCAGAAGTTCTTAAAAAAGAGTCCTCCTCCTCTCTTTTATGACTTGAGGCTGTGTCTTGCCGTGCACCCTTATCTACTAGTGGCTTCAAACAGGATGGAAAGGCTCTTTGCCCTGCCCTCCTCAGCCTGGCTCAGGAATGGGTCCTCTGAGTGATGAATTCTCACCAAAGGAACAAACAGGACACGCAGGTTTCTTGTTTGCTTTATCTGTATTCCACTGACTGTCGTTAAGACCTTCAGACTAGAGCTGTAAGTCTCACCTGAGTTGATGGGAGGGTTTTGGATGATATCAGAAATAATCTTCTGAACCTCAGGAGTCAGACCCGCTCGTTCTAAATCGACTGGGTAGCCAGCTTTCATGGCTTGGAATAAATGAGTGCCAACCACAGTGATAGGCAGGGATCTGCTGTCACTTATACTCTTCTGGGGAAACAATGAGAGAAGAAATCTGAAGTGGTAAAAGTGTATGAGAGCTAACAAGAAAAGTTCTTTTTGAATCCCACCACTGCCCCCCTCCCTTCTCTATTGCATCAAACATAAGATACTTGTCTACACTTCCAAGGCCTTTCACAGCCTATTCCCACTTACCTTTGATCTTTCATTCAATATCAAAAGTTTGGCTCCTGCCTCCAATTGGTCCATGGCTCCAACCTTTATCACCCACTTGCTAAATTTTCAAACAAGCACCTTGGTGCTTTCTCCCATGCTGCCCCTCATGTCTGGGAGGAGCTCCCCATGAACTTCTGCAAAACTAACTCTTTATCATGTGGAGGAGGTAAGTATATCAGACCTATCGAGGCCAGCTTGGTCCTCCTATATTTTGCAAAGTACTCAGAGCAGGAGGGAAAAGGGAAGGAAGGCATAAAAATGTGGTGCATCTCATGTTATGAGGAACATGTCTCCCAGAGATCCATGACCCAGTCCCTCTCTGGAACAAAATGGAGGGCAGCAGGCGTTGTGTGGAGTGGCAAAGAGATCTATGGTGGGGTGGCCCCATCAGTTGAATTTGGGTTGAAGTGCTCATATATCTAGCTCCCACTCGTGATCATGAGAGAATATCCTGCTCAATACTTCTGTGGTGATGTTCTGGCATCCAGGGAGGTACACTGCTAAAATGGATATGTTGTTTTGGATACACCTGTTCCACAGTTTGAGTACCTTCGAGCATAAAGAGTGGGACCTCGCTCTGCTCTGCCCGTTTGATGTAATACATGCAGATGAGATTGTCCATCATCACGGTTATGATATAGTGTTTGAGAAGAAGTAGGAAATGTCGGCAGCCGATGTGGACTGCTCGTAGCTCGAGGAGATTGATGTGTAATGTGGATTCAGTGGATGACAATCTGCCTGTATTGTGTGTGCGTGTAAATGCACTCCCCAACCGATTCGGGAGGCATTGGTGGTTAAGATCATAGTTGGTAGTGGTTGTAGGAAAGGAACTCTGACACAGATGTTGGGCTGTGTCCAACACAGCGGTAAGTCCTTGACTTGCATTGGCATGGATAAAAGTTTGTGGACGCTGTGTTTGTGAGGAAAATATACCGTATGCAGCCACACTTGAAGGCATCACATGTGGAATCCTGTGTGCCTGACCATGAAAATGAATGTGGACACTGCCACGTGGCCTAGAAGCTGGAGACATGTATGGGCTGAGATCTGGGGACAGATCCGTGTGGTGGATACCAGATCTGTTATAGCCAAGAACCTGTGAAGTGGTAAGAAGGCTCTGGCTTGTATCACATCCAACAATATACCAACGAATTCCAGCTGCTGTACTGGTGTTAGAGTGGACTTGTCTAGGTTCAGAAGGAGGCCTAGCTTTGTGAACAGGTCCATTGTTATGTGGATAGCTTGGAGAGTGTCATTTTCAGATGGAACCTTTCCGTCCAAGTATGGAAAAATGAGGATTCCTTGTTTCCTTATGCAGGCAATGACTACCGCAAGGACCTTGGAAAACACCCGAGTCACCATGGATAGTCCAAAGGGCAGCACTTTGTACTGACAGTGGTCGGTGCCCATGATGAACCAGAGAAATCGTCTGTGAACAGGGTGTATGGAAATATGAAAGTATGCGTTTTGCAGGTTGAGGGCTCAGAACCAGTCTTCCTGTTCCAGTGTTGGGATGATAGTGGTAACCATCTTGAAACGTTGAAGTTTGACTAATTTGTTTAAATTGAAAAGGTCCAGGATGGGACACCAGCTGCCAAATGTCTTCTGAATCAGAATTACTGGGAGTTGAAACCCTGTCCCCTCTGTTGCAAAGGGACATGTTCTCTGGCTCCCAATTGCAGAAGATGTTTTATTTCTTCCTGTAGAATAGAATCGTGAAAGGGGTGCCAGAAGAGCAGCGGGGTGGCGGAATGGAATAGATAGGAAAGGAATGGAGTATCCTTCCCTGATTATCTCTAGGACCCACTTGTCAAAGCTGATGAGTCTCCAAGATGGAAAGGGTGGAGCTAGTCAATCGCCAAACCGATGGAATGTCGAAGATGATAGGAATGACTGGAAAAGGGGGAGGCTTCATGGGGCCTCGACCACACCTTCAGAATGGTTGCTTTGGTAGTGGTATGTGAGAGGTAGACTGCTGAGGAGTGGACCGTCTACGTTTAGCAGGAGGCCTTTGTCGTTGGTGCTGGGTGTCATACTACCACTGAGGAGTGTATTGCTGTGTTCAGGATCATGGGGGGAATTAGTACTTTCCTGAGTGTTTCTTTGGTTCTGGCGTGTATATCCTGAGAGAATGAAGTGTAGCTTGGAAATCTCTAAGGGAGTGTAGAGAATTATCCATACAGTCCAAGAATAGTTTCTCACCCTCAAATGGTAAGTCCTCTACTGTGGTTTGTACCTACTTAGGAAAACCTAAGAGGTGGAGGCATGATGTGTGCCTCATGATGACAGCAGTTGCAATGGATCGAGCAGCAGCGTGGCTGGTAGGGCTGTATGGGCTAGGAGGCGTCCTTCCGATATTAAGGATTGGAATTGCTCCTTCTTGGTCTCCGGTAGGTCCTGGCAGAGTTCTTCCAATTTGGTAACTTAGATAGTAATACTTAGCCATGAGAGCTGCATAGTTTGAAATTCCAAATTGGATCATGGCTTATGAATATGCCTTGCGTCCAACTAGGTCCAGGCATTTCCAGTCTGTCTGGATTGTTAGAATGGGACTGGAACTGATGGCCTCTCTCTTGCACCACACTGACCACCAGAGAATTTGGAGAGGGATGTGAAAATAAGAATTCCTCATCCTTCACCAGAACATAATATTTCCTGTCAGCACATTTGCAGGACACTGGGGTCTGCCTCAGTACCTTTGCAGGTCTAGAAGAACCTCATTGATCAGTAATGCAAGCTTGGAGGAAGAGGATAAGTTAAGGCTTTCCGATAGTTTATGCTGATGATCTTTAACTTCCTTCAAAGGGATCTGTAAGGATTCTGCAATCCTGCGGAATAAATCTTGAAAGTGTCTGAAATCATCGGCTGATGTATGGGTTGGAGACATGATAGCTTTGTCAGGTGAGAAGGATGAAAAATGGTGGAGACTTCTTCTCCTGTTTTTCCTCTTCAGTGATGCCAGCGGTGGTTCGACCTCCTGAGGGCAAGAGACCAGTGGAAAAGGGAGAGGTGTACATCTCCAGATTTGCTCCCTGAGTTCCAAACTCAGTTCCAAAACTGAGCCCTGTACATGGCCCAAGGGTCCCAATATGGCCAGTTTGGTGGGAGTGGCACATGTGGGCTGCATCCACAGTGATCCTCGCCAGGACTGAGGATTAGAGGTAGACTGTGTATAGTGAAGATGAGCAGGTGCAAGTAGCCAAGTAGTCAAGGGAATGATGGAACCCTCCTCTGCCTCATCATCATCACTGGGGAAGAGAGGGAGGAGAGTCACGAGTCTGGAGAGAAGGGTGGAAGTGGGGGAGGTCATGTCGCAGAAGCGGAAACTCAGGAGCATCAGAGACCAACAGGCCCATCAGGTACCTGAAGTCTTGTGGAGTGGGAAGAAGCATCGTCAGTGCCGGTGTAAGACACTGTGCTGAAGAAAGGGTGTATGTCTCTGAGGTGTTGGTGGACGGCGCCAGAGGCTTGGCCTGCACTGAAGATTTGGTCAGTGCCGATGACTTGGCCAGTGCTGACAACTATCATGTGCCATGGTCTTACTTGGTGCCAATGGTTTCATCAAAGGCAGAAATGGCATCAATGCTACAGCTCCTAAAACTTGGCCCTCAGAGCTGAATGCCGAGGGCATAGGTCTGTCCAGTAGGGACTTGGATTGTTTCTCTGAGCCAATACCAGAGACACTCGGACAAGCCCTGGAGCTATGCCCCCATCAGATGAGGCTGAGGAACCTACCTTGCTGGGGATGATGTTCTGGTGGGCTGTACCTCAGAGTGTGAGGAGCAAGCCCATTTCTTGTCATCTGAACAAGAAAGGGATGACTTTCTTTCCAGGGGATGTGGGAAGTGAGGATTGGCAGATGACCTGGCAAAGTGTGAATGATCTGAGGAAGAGTCTGGGCCCAGGTCTGATGCCGGTCTTAGCAATTTCTCCATGAAAAGTTTCAGTCTAATGTCCCGGTCTTTTCTGGCCTGGGATTTCAGAGTGAGGCAGTAGGAACAATTTTATGGGACATGTCCTTCTCTCAGACAGCGGATATACTATGGGAGGCCATCTGTTACCAGGAAGGAAGCCCCGCAAGAAATGCACCTCTTAAACACAGAGGAGCTAGGAATAAGGGTGAAGGAAAAAGCTTCCTGGTTGGGAAGGGCTGGAAAAGGGGGAAAACAGAAACTTAAGCTGTAAAGATAAAGACAAAATAAAAAGATTTTTTTTGGTAGAAGAGAGGAAGAAACTAACTACTCTACACTATCAGGTGCAGAGTACCATCTACTGAAGGAATAGGAGAAGCAGGCTCTGCTGTAGATTCCGTCCCAGACCAAAGGTGGCAGAGAAGGAACTGGAGGCAGTTGGACTGCACAGCGTGATATATACGTCCCATTTACAGCGCGAAGGGGGAGGTGGACATGTGCAGACAAAGATCTCTGGGTGCAGGAGTCACTGTCACACCTACAATGGAGCACCCCTAGGGAAATCACTCAAAGAAGAACAAGCAGTTGCCAGGACCCACATGCTACATTGGGCCACTGCACCTCCATGGTTGGCTCGGTATCTCTGGCCTGTTCACAATTCCTCCTATACTGCTATGGAGACAGTCACCACCAAGCTCTGCTCTGCTACCTGGAAGAAGTGGATCAATCCCTGAGCATGGCAGTCTGCACCATGCAAAGTGAATCATATTTTCACTGTATAAGGGGCCTTCCACCACTATTTCAGGAGCCACAGGACTTCATTGGTGATAGACAATTTAGTGGCAACCTAATAACTCTAACTGTATACTCAGCTCAGTTCATATGTAACATTCAGTTTTTTAAAGCCCAAAATGTCCCTCAATAAAGCAGCCAATTATCTACATCTTAACTGCAAGAGATCTGTAAACTCAGCAACCCTAATGTCACTGAGTCCTAATGTCACTGTAGAACACTGTTGGCATTACCAGAATAGAAATGATGATAAACAAAAGAACTTGAAATAATCAGCTTTTAAGTGGACTCCATTCCCAAAATCTTAGGGCAAGCGCTCGGATTTTGATTATCTAGAGTTCGACTTTTTTACAGGATAAATTTAAAATTAATTATTTTCCCTGAAAGAATTAGGCTTTATGTTTCTTTTATTGACTTTCTTCCTGATAATACACACAGGGGCAATGTAATAATCATGGTTATTTGATACTGGGCATCAAATTACCTAACACTAATTGTACAATTGCTTCTCGTTAATTAGTCCTTGGGCATTTTAATTTAGTGACTATGTGACAAGGTTCACTCTCTCACTCTTGGGAGGAACAAGAGAAGCTTGAAGCTATTTCAGCATCATATCGAAGAGTGATAAAAAGTGAGAAGCTTAACAACACAGATATAAAGGCAATAAATTATGGAACACTCCTTCAAAGGGCACAGAGCAACATGCGTATTTCGCCAAGTGTTTTATGGCTTCCTGATTACACAACAAATTAATAAAGAGTTCGATGCAAAGCCTCATGCTAAGGTCACGTTATGATTATGAAACGAAGTTTGGTTACTTGTAAGTGGAGTTCTTTGAGACAGACTCTGCATGTTCAATCTTCTGATGCGCTGACAGGAAGCAGCCAGGACAGTGACGCCTTCTAGTAGCAGTTAGTGTTAGTGCTCATCCC
This sequence comes from Mesoclemmys tuberculata, assembly GCA_007922155.1. Taxonomy (NCBI): domain Eukaryota; kingdom Metazoa; phylum Chordata; order Testudines; family Chelidae; genus Mesoclemmys; species Mesoclemmys tuberculata. The sequence goes on along the minus strand of ML675617.1, from coordinate 13,387,630 downwards.
TTCTCTACTCCCAGCATTGGAACGCATTCTGTGGGCGTGGCTACAAAAGGGCAGGGCACCACTGCCACCTCAGTTCCTGCCAACCACTAAGGCGGAATACCAAGTAATACTGAAGTTAGGGCTCTGCAGGGTGGGAAACGTGGGTAGGGAGTGGGACTATGCACAGTTCATCTCAAAGAATTCCGATTGCAAGTAAATAACCTTCACTAGTTCTTCGAGTGTTCTCTGCATATTCCCACTCCTGGGATAGTGGGACAAGTAGTACTGCAAACAAGAATGGAGAGAATTAAATAACAACTGACGTACCGCTCTGCCAAACTGTGCTTCATATTTGGAGACTACTACAGATGTAGCTACCCTTCTAGTAGAATGGGCTCTAAGAGGACCAGAACGAGAAAGGAAAGCTTTTTGGTAACATTCTTCAATACAAGATAGGAATAGGGACTGTGCTGAAATGCCTGACCCTTAGAAGTACGAGCAAATGATACAAATAACTTAGGCAAAGATGTGAAGATCTTCATTCTATCCAGGTAACATAAGCTAAGAACGCTCTTGTAAGGAATGTAATCTAGATTCCTCTTTATTCAAATGAGGTTTAGGGAACAAACACAGGTAAATTTATACTGTGATTGATACAGAACTCCAACACTACCTTTAGAACGCATTTAGGATGTGGTCTAAGAATCACTTTATTTTTATGAATGGTAGTATGGGGAAGGTGGTCTGCCATCAGTGTGTGCAACTCACAAATTCTTCAAATGGAAGAAATTGCTATTATAAAAGCTGTCTTTATAGAAAGATGAAAGAGAACAACCCTGTAGAGGCTCAAATAGGGAAGACGTAAGTTGTGTTAATACTAAATTCAAATTTAATGGAGGGACTGGGTCATGAACTGGGGGACATAGATTCAATAAACCTTTTTTAAAGTTTTTCACCAGCCTGTATGAGAAGGTGGATTTGCCCTTTGTATGAGCATAAACTGCTGCTATTGCTGCTAGGTAGTAACAGAAAAGAGAAACAAATCTATTGTTTTTAGGGGTAACAAGTATTCTAATAGCCGTTGTACAAGGGCTAAATATGTGTCAACATTCTGATCCATTGCCCAAATAATAAATCGTCTCCATTTAAATTCAACTTCTCCTGGTGAATGTTTTCTGAACATTAATACGATTTGCAGCAACTCAGTGGAGCGTGAGCTTTCTAAGAGCAAATCTTCATTTAAAATGCTGCCTTGGAACAGCTCAATGTCCAATTGCAGATACAGTATCAAAGCAATCGGTGAGATAGCTGATGTAGTGATCTGAAAACCGGAAAGCAGTAAAATGGACTTTACTGGTGAGCCAGTAGAAGTTTTAGGAGGAGGGGATAGCGACTGGAAATCTCTCCCACTCCAGATCTCATCTCAGTCTTTTATCAGGTGTGCATCTGGATAAATTTGTGACATAACCATTATACGATACTGCTGGCTTGCCATGACCAAATCCAAAGGTCTCCTCTTTGGATCTGTACTCTTGGAGCTATCCAAAGGTCTTAAATCCTTAGACCTCAGATCCGCCTGACATAAATGATCAAAGGAGCTCCTAGAGATGTTTAATTTAGCTCTTCTCTTCCTTCAAACCAAGGTAGATGGTTCCTGTGGATCTTTACAGTGCATGTCCTGCACTAGACCAGATGCAGACTGCACTAGAGCTGGAACTGGATCAGAAGACTTGGCTACTAAAAGATCAGTTAACTTGGAACTGGAGCCTGGTACCAAAGTCTTTAATGTTAACGCTTTCTTGGATCTGGACATAGTAGGAGTTAATTCAGGTTTCCTATTCTTATTGGATCCTTTACAAATACCAGATCCCAGAGGCTTGGCTGACAAGACCTCTTGCAACAGAAGAGTCTGAAGTCTGTTTTGTCATAGAATCGTAGAACCATAGGGTTAGAAGGGACCACAAGGATCATCTAGTCTAACCCCCTGCCAAGATGCACGATTTGTTGTGTCTAAACCATCCAAGACAGATGGCTATCCAGCCTCCTTTTGAAAACCTCCAGTGAAGGAGCTTCCACGACTTCCCTAGGTGGTCTGCTCCATTGTCCTACTGTTCTTACGGTTAGGAAGTTTTTCCTAAGATTTAATCTAAAACTGCTATGCTGTAGTTTGAACCCATTGCCTCTTGTCCTGCTCTCTGTGGCAAGAGAGAATTTTTTCTCCATCTTTTTTATGGCAGCCTTTCAAGTATTTGAAGACTACTATCATATCCCCCTTTAAGTTCCTCTTTTCCAAACTAAACATTTCTAATTCCTTCAGCCTTTGCTCATATGATTTGCATTCCATCCGTTTGATCATCTTTGTCGCTAACCTCTGGATCCTTTCCAGTTTCTCTACATCCTTTCTATACACTGGTGACCAAAACTGACACATTATTCCAGCAGTGGTCTAACCAGTGCCGAGTAAAGCGGTACTATCACCTCTTGTGACTTGCATTCTATGCTTCCATTAGTGCAAACCAAAATTGCATTTGCTTGTTGACTAATGTTGAGGTTGTGATCCACCACAACTCCCAGATCCTTCTTACCAGTGCTGCTGCCAAGCCAATTATCCCCCAATCTATATTTATTCATTTGATTTTTCTTCCCTAAATGTAGCTCCTTACACTTGTCTTTGTTGAAGAGGAAGTTATTCATCTTGTGCTGTAACAATGGTTCTTCAAGATGTGTTCCCTAAGGATGCTCTACTGTAGGTATGTCTGCACCCCTGCACTGCTGACCAGAGAACTTTGATAGCAATCTGTCCCACCTGTGCGCACACACCTACAGTGGAGCACCTATAGGGACACTACTCGAAGAAGAATTTCATTTGGTCATCTATAGCCCAGTTCTTCACCTTATCAAGATCCCTTTGAATTTTAGCTCTATCTTACAAAGTGTTTGCAACACTCCCCCACCCACCCCAGCTTTGTCTCATCTGCAAATGTGATCAATATGCTCTCTATTTCAACCCAGAACAGATCCCCGTGGAACCCCACTTGAGACCACCTTCCAATCTGACATCATTCCATTAATAGTTACTTTTTATTTGTGGTTGTTTAACCAATTATGTTTCCACTTAATGGCAGTTCTACCAAGCCTACATTTCTCCAACTTACTTATAAGAATGTCATGTGGGGCTTTATCACAGAGCAGATATATTATGTCCAGTCAGGCTGAAGTCCAGGTATATTTTGTCCACTGCATTCCCATATCCACCATACCAGTTATCTCATTAAAGAAGGAAATCAAGCTGGTTTGACATTCTTAGTAAATCTATGCTGGCTGCTAGTGATCACCCCTTCATCCTCCCCGTGTTTGCAAACTGAATGTATAATATTGTTCTAGTAGCTTTCCAGGTATCGAGGTCAGGCTGACTGGTATACAATTCCCTGGCTCCTCTTTTTTCCCCCCTTTTTTAAAGATGGGCACTACATTGGCCCTTCTCCAGTCTTCCAGGATGTCTCCTGTCATGCATAAGTTTGCAGATATTATTGGAAGTGTCTCCAAGATTTCTTCAGCTATTTCAAGGAGTAAGTGTGCTGCATATCTCCCTTAATGCTGGTGAAGGATTCTTGCCCATACTTCAGGCAACAAATGTGCGCATCAGAACCTGGGAAAACTGGCATGGCACGTGTCTCTTGAAGCCATGTTTCTGCATGTTGGGATCTGTCATGCTGGAACCCATAAGTATTCTGCTTAATTAACAAACTGTCTTTACTAGCTAAAACTAACTTATCCTAACAACTATATTCAATTTTAGCTATCAATCTATCTGCTGGATCTGCAGAGGTTCACATCCTATTGCTGCAGTGGTTGGAAGGAACTGAGGAGGCAGTGGCACCAAGGCCCCATTTCCTAGCTACACCCTCAGAATGCAATTCAGCACTGGTGGCAGGGGAAGGATGGGCAAGGGGCACTAACAGGCTCTGCAACTAGAAGGCTCCACTGTCCTGGCTGCATCTGGTCAGCACATCCCAAGAGTTGCAATTTGCAGACAATGCTCGAAGAATTTATTTTCTCTTCCATTTAATTTTATTAAGTATGAGCTAAATCTTCCTGCAAGTACTCAAGTAACCTCCTTGCAGCAACATGCCCAGTACAATTCTCTGCCCAGCCAAAAGTACCTGTGGAGGGGCTTCTCTCCATTGGGCTGAACAACGCTGTACAGCCTCACCTCATTGCCCTGGGCAGCAGTGGGCTCTCTCTCGTCTTGTGCCATCTGCCCACTCCCCTTGTATGCACTACAGAGAGGGTGTCTATCTGGTGAGCAGACCTCCAAACCCTCTCCTGGCTAGAACAACTACATGCTTGGCCTGATGCCTGGGGACCTCTCTCTGCTACAGGGGCAGATATGCCCTTAAATGCACAAAAGGGAATTCAAAGGCACAGTTCCCAAACCTGTGCGTGTGCAGTGTTTTGTGTAACTACCTACTCCCCAGCTCATGCCTTAACAGATCTGAGTAACATGGCTGAGATCAGGATGCAACAAGAGCCAGAACTTTGGAAGTCTCAATCAGAAAGTTACACTGACATTTAGTCTAACAATTTTGCACTGAATTTTCTTGTGGGTTTGTTTCCAGGCCATTCAAATCTTACATGGAGACACAATGCAAAGGACTTGAACATTTTTATACCCAGAATAGGGACACAGTGCTCACCAGCCCAGGAGAAACGTCTACATGTAGCCCTATGTCCTGTGTCTATTCCATAGGGCTATGGTACAGGAGGATGCTTCCATCTGACTCTGGTGGGGGCCAGAGATAAGTCCAGTCGGAGGTAGAAACGGCACAGTACTTGGCATCAGAGTGTGCAACAACAAGCAGACGGGCACAGCCGTAGCAGTGTGAGCAAAGTGCTTCCCACAATGGCATTAGAACATGCCAGGGAAACCACTTGAAAACACAACTTTGGCCCTGTCTATGTTGGAATTATACTCTTTACGGGCCCAGGCTCTAACCCAGTTTACATATGGATTTATAGGAAAACCAGCTTCTAGTGCTTCCTGGCCAACAAGCGCGGATGGGGAGCTCTGTTCCAGACAGAGCAGGGATTTGTGTTCCAAAAATAGAGGCTCAGTGGCAGTATGAGGAGGATTTAAGAGAACAGCAGCAACTAACTCAGTGTGCTCCCCAAGTCTCATGTTTTAACAAGTTTGCCACCCCCATACAAACAATATCCACCTCATTTAGACAACCAGCATATCCACAGCTCCACCCTTGGGATATAACTTACCAAAGACTGGCTCTTCTCTTGGAACAGCATGTATGTTATGAGCTGAGATTGGGGAAGGGAGCTGCACCCAACTCTCTTCTGCAGGGCTGCTTGCTGCTTTTCCCTCAATTCGCAAGCAGGGAATGTGTCTGTCTACAAGGTGACAAACAAGAGTTAGCAGGATATAGCCCAGTAACAGCCACACAAGAAATCATCCTGCCAGGTCATCTGCTCTGGAATTGGAAATGGAAGAGCTAGACTTTGAGCAAACTAGGCTGTGCAGTCAGATTATGTTCCACACACAGGTAGTAGATCCCCCCAAGATGTGTGCTTATAATTCATATGCACATGCACGGGAACACACAGGTGTGTTGAAGAAAGCTGTGGGATAGTCTACTTAACATACCTGAGGGGTCACAAAATACTGAGTTCTGGACTGACACATCAGAGTGCAAAAACTCAGAACATGATTTCTGCCAGTGTCAGCACAGAATCTCTCCTCTGAGCTTTGTCTGTTGCCATAACGATCAGTAAAGAAAGCACGCTGGGACGGGGTGCCACCACACTGATAGCCATGGACTGAATAACATCTAGCTCTTTTCATCCGTAGATCACAAAGCACTTCAGTATCATTCTCCCCATTTTACAGTTCATGAAACTGAGGCATGGAGCAGTGACGTGACTTGTCCAAAGTCATAGCAGATCAGCAACAAGAGCTGGGAGTAGACCACAGATCTCCCAAATCTAAGTCCAGTGCTCTGTCCACTAGACCACATCTAATGTTCAATGTGAGTACTGAAGGAGTGGGTCCACTGGCAAAGCATCCTTCAGAACAGCCAGAAATCTAAGCAGTTCCACCATTCTCCCAGGGTGGACCAATAAAATGGGAAGCTGTGCCCACGAACCAGGACAGGCAATAGTCTGACCCTGACAAAGGTGAATTCCATATAGCTCAGTCTCAACCTCAATCCAAATATCAAATCTGGGGTGTAACCAGCTTTGTATGCTGAGCCCGGAACATCTGAAACAGTTCCATGGTTGTCATGGCAGCCATGAGATAATGGACCCAGCCAGACCAGTTATTTTCTGTAAGGGCATTCAAGACACTGAGGACAATTGGCTCAGTGGCTGAAGCACTCAACCAGACAGGAACTCAATCAGCAAAGCGAGGGAACCTGGGTGCAGAAAGACAGCACCTATACCAGCACAAGCTACATTTTAACCTGGCCCTAGGATTCAAGATGGACACTGACAGGAGTTCTCTGAGGGAGGGTGGGTATGGGGGTGTGCGTGTGAGTTGGGGGAAACCTCCTACATTTAAGATCAGATGGAAACAGCACAGCCCCAGGAATTCCCCAGTCCTCCCGTGGTGAACCAAGCAGAGTAAGTGTCCAATGAGAGAGAACTGGTTTAACTGTCCTGAAATGGATGGGACCCCATTTAGCCATTCAGCAAGGTCATGGACATACTTCTTCCATCATCAAATCATGGCAAGAGAGCCTTACCAGCCAATGACCTTGCCTCAATTAGCATGTACTGCACATTCCTAATGCGCTACTCCCAACCTACTTCTAGAGGTATCACAGTATGGCTCTGTCTTCACTGCAGAGTTAATCCAAGGTGGATGGGTTCTTACTTATTTGGTGCCCCTCAGCCTCCTCTTGCGTATATGTGCATGCACGCACACATCTCCCCCGTTTCCACTGAGTTTGGTGTTGTTTTCAACCCAGGTTAGCTGGCTTTTGGAAAAACAAAGTTTGTAAGAAGATCCTTACCACTTTATTCAGAAGAATACAATTAGCAAAATAATTTAACTTCTCTACTCTGCTTTTTAATTTTTTTTTTTTTATTAAAAAAAATTTGATGATGGTTTCACTAGGTCTATATTCAAACCCTATAATATGTTCTTTTTATAGAGGCAAAGATGGGACTTCTTTTTTTTAAAACCTAACTGTAAGTTGCACCAAAGGTCTGCAACTGTGAATTGTATTTATTGACAATTTAATGGCACCATTCTATACTATATAGTGAATTTATCAGGCTCCCATCAAATACCAAAATATTTTAATGCATATAATCCTGCAGTCTGGACTAGAAGTTTTGCCTGAGTGAATAACTGCAGGCTTTGACCCATATTTAGCACCACAAAACAATGTAATTTTTAATAACAGTGGCTAATAAAACCCATTTTGCTTGTTTTCAGATAGGAACCATCAAAGGTCAAGAGCTGGAGTGCTGACTTTTGTGTGCGCGCGCGCGTGCGTGTGTGAACCCTAAAAAAAAGGCTGCATATTGTGGCAAACGGCCAGCTTCTCCCTAGTGGGTCTCGCACTTTTGCCTCTCATAGTTGGCCAGGACATCACTGGTTACCCCGTCTTCCAGGGAGGGGGGTAGGGACCCGGGCTTGCCTGCTCCTCCAGGTCCCAGCCCAGGGGCCCTCTGAGTAGCAGCTATGTGCTGCTGGCACCTTACTTGCAGCTGCACACTTTTCCCCTGGGCTACTTTCCCCCCTCTGTCTTTCTGGCTTTTTGAGCCCAGTACCTTCCTCAGGACTCCACCTCTCTCCCATACACGGCTGCACTCCATTCTGTTCTTCTCCACAACTCCACACACCACTGTATTCTGTTATTCTTCGCAATCTCCACACACTCCTCTGCTCACCACACACCTACTTCAACTCCCACACTGCCTCTCAAGAGTAAAGGGTTTTTATAGGCACCTTGGTGGGGCTTTAACTGGTGTCAGCTGACCCTAATTACCCTTTGGCTAGTCTACAGGGAATAAACCCTGGATCATTCTAGAGCTTATATACCGCCCTTCTAGAACTTTCCCAGTGCCCTCTGCCCTTGCTATACCACAATATTTACTAGCTATTTTAAGAAGAACTAGCTGCTTGCCACACTCTAGTTTAGTGAGTTTATGTATGATTTCTAAATTAACAGAAAGCAAGCTTGAGGAACTGGTGAATAATCAAAGCCTCTTCTCGGCGTGACAAACTGTGTGCACTGATCCCACACCAGAAGACCGTATTCCCAGAACAGACTGACTGGCTAGAAACCACAGTCAAACAGCCTTGGTGTACCAGGCCTGGACTAACTTCTAACCTCTCCACTGCTGCCATATGGCCTTCCTTCTTGGGGAAGTACAGTGAGGTTCCTTTCTTTGTTACCAGCAAAACACCGATATGCTGATTGTGACCATTAACAGGGTTCCATTGAAAAGAAATCTTGTTGGACTCTTGCCACCCATAGAGCTGGTCTCGCAGCAGGTATTACTCACAGATGCCAGAAGGAAGGGGGTTAGGCCAAGTGCTTCCTCACTTTCTAGTCCTTTTTCCAGATAGGGATGCTAGGCCAAGCCTTGAATTGCTGAGGCCTACATGGGATTTAGATGAGAGACTCCCCCATTTTAGGAATGAGGATCTCAACATCCCCGTGTTTTGCTTGTCCTCCAGGCCAGCCATAGCCATTAATCTGTTCTCCAGGTATTTATATAGAACCTACCACGTCCTACCACTTATCTAGTATCATTATACATTGTGTAACCTGGAACTCTGGAACTAGATCAAAATGATTTCCTTTGCTTACGTGAAGAAATAAACAGCTACAGAAAAGCTTGTAATTGTGACATGCCAAGTCCAGGGAGTGGGAGACCAAGCTTACGCACACGTCCCAATAGCCAGCCTTGTCAGTTATTCAAGGAGTGATGACGATAGCCCCTTGAGTAACCTGGCTACAGGATGCTTAGATATGATATACATGAGACGGTCAGATCTCAGGAACAATCCTTAGGACGGCACCTACTTCGCCACAGACAGAGTGGGTAAGAGAAAGGAAGAATCCTTAACAAGAGGTGAGAGAAAGAACACTGGAAACAGGAGAACATGAAGGATAAAACAAGGGCTAGAAGAAATGAGAAGAGAGGAGCTGATGATGTATTTTGGAAACTTCTTAAGAAACCTGCAGTACACTCTCTCGGGCCTACTTGTCATCCTCCATACTGCCAATCGAAAGAGCTGGATGCCATCACCCAGGCCCAGCACTCACTGGGATTGCTGCAGAGGAAGCACAAGGAGCCCTGAGGAGAAGTGAGAGGAGGGCTTTGCTCAATACCACCAAGCAGAGGTGATTCAGGAGGGTAGTTCACAGGCTACGACAAGAGTCCTGTCCTGTCATTGGATGAAGGACCAGGGCCACATCAGAAAGCCTGCAAAATGGGACTTGTAAATCACAAAGTGAGTAGTTCAGAAGGGCTCCAGCAGGGAAGCAGATGGCTCCGCTGAGGGAAAAATCTTACCTCCAGATTATTTGCTTGGCAAAACTCCTTAATAACATCCAGGAGAGGAACCAACATGGCAGATTTTGCGTCAGACACGCCATCAATTCTCTTCACGTTTTCAACAGCCGTAGGCCTATTTCAGGTAGAACAAGGAAGCAATGAAGAGTTACTGGGCTCTGCTGGTTCATGTTTTGGAACATGGAGCGTAGAACAGAACAGGAATAACAATCCCCACTTCAACCGCAGCGTATGCTGACAAAGGTAACTACTTAGCCATCACTCTGCTGTCCGTGTTTTGTCATGTTATTTTTAAAGTTCTTCTCCAAATGTCTGTGGAGGAAGCGTGTGCTTTTTTATTAGTGCTTAATATTGTCTGGCACATACGTTATTTTGCAACTAATAACTAATGTCTATTTTTTTTTATGGACTATCATGGCTGTGGTAGGGCAGGTAGCTCGCCCTGACAGAGAAGGTGTTAATAGAGTCCTGGAGAGGCTGCGGGGGTAGCAGTCAATCAGGGCCAGGCAGGCCCATATAAGAAGGGCTGCCTGCCAGAGTGAGGTCTGACTAGATGATCTGGAAGTCCCTTCTGGCTTTAAACTATGAGTTTGTTCACAAATCACAGCAAACCTGTCTATGACCTGCACCTGCAGACTCGGTGTTTCCAAGCTTGCACATGAGTGTCCACACTGCACTGGCACCCCAAGCCTCACACCTGTGCTGGCACATCCATCCTGCGCTACACAGACCTAAGTCACAACTTCAGCTTCTACAGGTGAACACCATCGTATCCGAGGGTTCCTAGTGCCCTCACCAGCTGTAGCCACTCTACGGCTTGGTTCATAGTGCGTTGTGAGAGAACTTGTCTGTCTATCCCGCAGGAATGGACCAGAAGTCTTTTGATGGTTTTTGCCCACTAACACATACAGCCAAGCCATTTCTATATCTGCACACTCCCAGTAGCTGGAGTCATCAACATCGATCTCGACCCAGTGAAAGAACTTCTCCACCTCATCCTGTCAGTCCTTTTTAGGGACACAGGCAGACCACCTGAGTTAGGCAACATGCTATAGACACATTCTGTATATGCTGGTTTGTTTTACAATACTTGCATTCATAGTGAGGAATCATGTAAGGAAGTTCACTTCTTCCCTCCATCTTTCTGGAGTCTGTTACAGTAACACCCTGATTATTCCTTTGTATTACAGAAATGCACAGAGCCCCTGTCAGATTAAGGGGTAAGAGACAGCCTCTGCCTTGAAGGCCGTATAATCCAAATGAAGACTAATGCAACAAGCTAATATAATGAACAAGCCGAGGGAGCAGAGAAGAATGGTTGAGCAGGGTGCACTGCTACCTCCCCTTTACTCATCTCCTCTCCAGCCAGCCAGGCTGATAGGAAGACCTGGTTACAAAGGCTGGTTACATGCAAAATGTGCAGGTTTTAGTTCGTTTTTTTTCCTAAAGCTACAAGCAAGGAGCATGTCTGATGTCAGCAACCCCTGCTGGCCATCTGCTAAGCCTTTATCACTTGGCAATTTACCATACGCAGCATGGTAGAAGTGGATCTTGAAGAAGGACACTGTCGCTGCTCTACATTTAGTTCAAGGAGGGATTTCATACATAAGTGGTGGCTTGGAAGAAAGCACGTATTTGCTTGTGGGAGAGGCTAATAAATGGACTATGAAGGCAGATATCACTGGAGGTAGTGAAGATTGACATGACAAGATACTTTCAGAAACGGGTATGTAACTGAGTAATTCATACATGCAGTAAAATTTCACCTACAGACCGAAGCCAACGTAAGCAATAATTTCAATGCTTTTCTATCTGGATAACATCTAACTACTGTTTGAACTCATACAGCTCCAAAGACACGCTGAATGGAGCTAGTTACAAGATAATTTTGGTGCTACTAAAAATGCTAATGAACTTTATACATAAAATTGCATAACTTACGTTATCCCAAAATTCAGACATACACAACAGAAGTGTTCAGTTTGAGACGCTCTTACTGCACCTCTTGCTAGTAACAAAAGGGAGTCCATTGAAGTTTTTCTTTAGAATTAGGTCAGATTAATAATTTTGTTGATGCAGAAAGTTAGTGAACTGGAAGCATATGGAGGAACAAATTTCCTCAATATGTTTATGTATAATACCTAAAATATATGGCACATGAGAAGTAACACATCATCCTAATTTTCTGTTACTAACTTAGCTTGCAGGAATGAGGATAAGACTCCAGAGCACCTTTGGATTTAGGTGTGGTTTTCAAATGGAAGATTTTACCTTATCTTGGCCATGTCCACCAATATTTTATTTGTTGCCAACACTGCCGGAGGAATATCTTTCACACTGGCGAGTTTCTGTCTGGCTGTCAGCAGCTTGCCATACAGAACAGTCTGTAAAGACAAAGACAAAGTATGAATACATGCAAGACATTACCTTAAATAACCCCTTAGGTCAAGGATTTAGAAATGATTAAAGTATGGGAAGAAACTTCTACAAGGAAGGAAAATGACAGCACAAAAATAAAACAGTCATAATCTAAACCATAAGCATACCAGTATCTCAACATGTTTAAACGCTCAAGCCCTCCAGTTCAAGGCACCTTCTTAATGTTAAGTGTAAAAGCTGCAAAATCCCATTTAAAAGCAGTTTCTCTGGTTGACTCTTTGGAGGGACCAGGAATGGTCTCTAGGACTGTGCTAGATGTACAGAAGCACAATTTAATTCATTTCTGACACAATCAGATGCCCTTTCTGTTTAATAGACTTACATGCAGTTCCTTCTCCCTGGATGAAACAGCAAGTTCTGGGGACGTCAGTGGCAGAGGAAGAAATTCATCTGGTGACTGCACCTTGTCACTGTTAATTTAAAAAAAAAAAATCAAATGTGATATTCATATTCCTATTAGATCAATTTATTCATTCACTTTGCATTAGCTCTGGTCTGCTGAGATTAGTAGCTCAGAGAGCCCTAGAATACATGAGCCAGCCGACATGTGGTCTCAGCAGAGGTAGTTGACATCTATGTTAAACACATCTGCATAGACACAACAGAGTTCACACGGGGAGTTAGCCTAATATAACTACCGCACTATAATTACACCAGTAGAGCTATGCTGCTAAATTCCTCCATTTAGACATGCCTTAATTCCCTACTTTTTCCAGAGAGACTGCTGTCTACCCCTCTACAGTGAAGAATGGGACCTGATTTCACTTCACTTCTAACTTCTCCAGACTAAGAGGAGGAAGGAAGAACACTGAACCTATATTCTTATATGATATATGAAGCATGTGATCAATTTCTCCATTTTCAGAAGTGGTTTATAGCTTGCCAAATTTATCATAGAAACACATTAGGTTATCGACAGAACCATATGATTCTTACATTTTATATTATCCTCACCCACCAAAAAAATTAATCACATTTTCAAGTTGTCAGAAAATAGCAACTAAGTAAAAGCCAAGTGAGCAGAAAAGCAACCTGGAATAAATAAAAATTCTTTATGGCATGGTTTTAAATTAGTGTTTGTTATGTTTATTTCCCTTGGATTTCCATTTGGATTTAAAATATCAACAAATGAAAATGTGTTTTCATTTTAGAGTTCAAATATACCCCTAAAAATCAAAGCCAATAAAGACTTAATTAACTCCGCATTTAAAAAAGCTCATAGACCTGCATTGTGCAGAAAACAAAGCCTGTTAAAATTTTTGAACAGTTATAGTCTTACTTTATTATACAATATAAATATAGAGTTATTGGTTCAGTTCGGGTAATCGGCAACTGAAGTATTTTATAGTCACTTTTTAAAAATTAAGGTGGAATGTTTTGAAGAGCCACTTAAGACATTGTAACCCTACCCTACTTCACAGCATAAACTAATTTATATTTTGTGACATTTTAGCACATCATCTGAGGCAAAATTAAAAGCATTTACCAAATTTATCTATAAAAAATTATTTGCTCTCACTGCAGCATTTTAGCAATCTTTCAGATGGACATATTATACAATGCTTCTTAAAGGTTGTATCTGAGTCATCATCTCATATTGACTGATGCTATGAAGACGTACCTGCACAGCATTTATTTTCACATTAATTACTTGGGACATTGAAAAGAAAAGTGAAGTTTACACTACAATCAGACTTACTTTCTTTCTTCTCTGACAGTTGCTCTACAGATACCTCCTTCACAATAGAGGAAAGAAGAATGAGTAGAGAAAAAGATATGAGTAGAAATAATTTAGTACATTATACCTTTTATTTGAGACATTGCCCCTTGTGGAAATTTTGCTTGCTTCTTGATAAGAAAATATTTCATGCAAACATGTCTGCTTTAAAAATACAAAAACATCAAGTCAGAAAATCCTAGAAGGTATCCAATTTTCCCAATACAAATAGTGACAGTAAAATATTAATTTACATTTTTACACTCATTTGTTTAAAAGATATTCAGTGAAGAAAGGGATCGATTTTTTAAAAAAACGCATGGAATCCACAAATTTCTGATTACAGTCTGTTGCATAATGGAAAAATTCTTTCCTCTTGATGCCTATCATCCCTCTTGTATGTTATTACAAATATACACCACACATGAGTAAAAAGCCAATGTGTTATATTGATTCTCATTAGAAAACAGATATAAAATTTCTAATACTCTCAGTATATGAGGAAATTGTAACAATTTACAGAACCAAAGAACAAACACTTTATACAAACAAGTCAGTATGGCAAAATATGTTCATGTTGAGAAAAGCTGAGAAATTTAGAATTAAGGTTCCTTTTCTGACCCTCGCACTAATGTAGACATTAGCGTTTCACATTTTCTGAAACACCTTAGAAACTGTAGTGGTGATCTTTACATTTAATTTAATCCCAGATAAATAACTTAATATAGACAGAGTTCTGACTGAGACCATACAGCGTTACTACTGTTTCTGATTCCCTCATTCCATGTAATCTGTAAACATTTAGATTACAAAATCCTGAGGCAGGGATTGTGATTTTTCATGTCTTTTGCAAGTATGTAGTTATTCTTGGGTGCTAATACTACACTTCACTTTCACAAATTAAAGTGTTCAGTGTATCTATTATTTGTTCATGACAATTCACAACTATCAAAATTATTTGAAAATCGTATATTTTGCATTGCTTCACTGTGCAGTTTAAGTTTTCAAATATCAGGAGAAGACTTTATAGCTAAACAAACCGATCTGTTAGCTTACTTCCCCTTCACTAAAAAAAGACTAAAGTGTATGATGAGTAATATTTTTCTGGAATACAGACCTGTTTCTGTGGGGTCATCTTTATTGACCTCGTATTTGGTGAATGTGGTCCTGCAACCAAAGATGTCTGTCTGTTACTGTAAGAAAACGAATTCAAATGTATTAAAAACATAGAAAAATAACCACTCTTACAAGAAAGGCTGACATTTCAAAATAAATGGGAGAGAGGATTGTTTTAGAATACAAAGAGCAAGCAAAGGTTACTTACCATGCATGGTAACTGGAGTTCTTCAATGTGTGGTCCCTAACTGTGTTCCACCAAAGATTTTTTGCTAGCAGCATGCCTTGGTCTGCAGTTGCGCTCTTCTCCTCCTCATGCTCCAAACAAAGGGCACAGGGGTGGCATAAGCTGAACATCTCTCCAGTTACCTTTCTACTGCAAATAGCCCTCCTAGAAGGCTCTGCAGCAGAAGGGTGGGTAGTGGAATAGATAGGGATCACACATCTTGAAGCAATCCAGTTACTTCTGAGGTAAGTTACCTCTGTTTCTTCAAGTGATGGTCCCTATGCATATTCTACTCTGGGTGACTCTCAAGCTGTATTCACTGAGAAGTGCTGTGGTATCATCGACTGGAAAACTACTCTGCCAAAGGAGGTGTCAGCTGCTGAAGCTTGCACCACAGCATAACGAGAACCCCAACTTGCAGCTTTACGAATTTCCAGAAGAACATCATCTTTAAGTGAAGATACCCAGGCCTGCCAACAGGTGGGGAACAAAAGGGGCAATTGCCAAGGGGCCTGGTGATTTTAAGGGGGCCCAGGTCATGGGTAGCAGGGTGAAATCTTCCCCTCAGGGACCCTAGCTCCCTGTCCCATCTCTTCCAACTGTGGACTCCACCCACCGTCCACCTCCACTCCGCCCCAGGCCCCGCCCCACTTGCTGCTGCATTCCTCCCCACCAGCCCACCTCCCCACTTGGCCCCCCTGATCTCTTCCCTTCTTTGTTGGTCCCTACAGCTGTGTCCCCGCTCTCCGTTTGTCCCATGCTACTGCTTGCCATGTCCCTCCTCCCTGCTTAGCCTCTCCAGCTGTCACTTGCCACCTGGGGGAAGAGGGAGTGTGGAAGAGAGGCGGGGGGGAGGGATGCGGTGGTGGGTGGTCTGATTGAGGAAGGGGCAGGGCTGCAGGTGGAAGGGGTGGGGTAGGGTGGCACTATTCTGTCCTAGAGTCCAGAATTCCTGTCAATAGGCCTGAAGATACCAATGCAGCCTGGATCCTGGTTGAGTCGGCCCCTCACACCTTGTGGGGAGAGGTAGCCATTAATTCATAACACAGCAGGATGCAGCCAAAAATTCATCTGGAAAGTCTCTAAGAAGAGATTGTCTCACCCTCACATGCTCTGTGAAAGACACAGGCAGTCCTGATAAATTCCAAAGGATTTATTCTTTTGCAAGTAGAATGCTAAGGCTCAATGAGCATCCAAAGAGTGAAGTTTCCTATCCTCACTGGTGGCATTCGGCTTTGGGATGAAGACCAGTAAATGAATGGTCTGATTTAGATGGCATTCCAAGACTACTGAGGAGATGAAATTTGGATGTAATCTCATGGAAATACCATCCCCATAGAGGATCGTGTAAGGTGGATCAGCCATAAGGGCTCTCACCTACTCTTCTAGCTGAGTTGCTGGCAAACAGAAAGGCAACCTTCACTGATAGGTGGACTAAGGAACATGAGGCTGAGGGTTCAAACAGAGCCGTTGTTAATGACAATAGGACTGGATTGAGGACCCACAACAGGGTAGATTTCACTATTGGATAAAAAGTTGTGACAAACCCCTTTAAAACCATACTATAATAGAATGAGTGAAGACTGGTTGGTTATCTACTGGAGGGTGAAAGGTGCTGAAAGCTACTAAGTGCCCTTACAGGAAACTAAGAGATGGTCCTGAAGTTTTTAAGGAGATAAAATAATCCAGAATGGCATGGACGTTAGCACCTTCTGGGGTTATCAAAGGATGCAGGCACCAGATGGAAAACCTTTTCCTCTTTGATGTGTAGCATTTCCTTATGGAGTCAGTCCTACTATTTCTAAGGATGAACTGTACTACCCCCCAAGCATGTCCTTTCTAGGTTAGTCTTCCAGTCAAACACCAGGCTGTCAGGTGGAGGGATGCTGAACTGGGATGTTTGATCTTGCCTCTGTCCTGAATCAACAGTCTAAGAAAAGTGGGATATAGATGTATGGATGTGCTGAGATCTGGAGAAAGTTGGGAAATCAGAAATGCCTGGTTCGTTGGGAATAATCAGGTTCACAGATGCTCCTCCTTGCTTGATCTTCCTCAGAATTTGTGGTAAGAGGGTGATAGGTAAGAAGATGTACAAGAGTTACCCCAACCACTGAACTAGAAATGCATCCCCTCTGGAGCCCTGAAACAGTAGATTGAGCATTTCTTGTTTTCTTGAGATGCAAAAGGGTCCCAAGAGGAGGATCCCCACTACCAAAATATGTTCTGTACCACTGAGTTGTGTAGCTCCCACTTGTGATCCCAGATGTGCCTTCTGAGGCAGTCTGCTAATGCGTTTTGTATCCTTGGGAGGTGTACTATTGAGCGGGCGATCAGGTGGTGAATACACCAGTTCCAGAGCTTGAGTGCTTCTGTCCAAAGAGGGGTGGACTTGCACCTCCTTTTTGTTGATGTAGTACACTGCTGTCATGTTGTTCAACATGATTTGGATATCCAAGGTCCAAATAAACAGCAGGAATTATTTATAGGCCTTTTTACCATCCATAGCTCGACAAGGATTATGTGCAACTGGATTCTTGATGGGTTCTTGTTCATCCAGATGGGTTTCCCACCCTACTACGGAAGCGTCTGATCAGTCTCTGTGCATGGTGGAAGGACAAAGGGACACACACTATCTCTATTCTCCCACCAAGAGATAGAAGCTGCACTCTGGGGGGGAGTGAGACTGATTTGTCCAGGCTGTGCTTGCCTGGCACGTGGACTGTCTGTAACCAAGACTGCAGACATGGACGACAAAGTCTCTTGAAGTGTCACGTAAGTACATGAAACAACATGACCTGGGAAGACAAGACATAACAGGACTGTTGTCTGGGGGCTCTGCTGAAGCTGAATAATGAAGTTCTTCAAGACTAGGAATCCGTCCAGAGGTAGGTATGCTTTGGCACTCATCACGTCTAGGGTCGCTCCAACAAAGTCTATAACTTCTGTGAGAACTACAATGGAGTTTTCTACATTTACTCAAAACCTCAATGAGCATAGGCTATCCGTAGCTCAGGGATGAGGTTAGCTCCTGTACTTCTTGATTAGATATCTCTGTAAGCAACCAATTGCTGAGGAAAGCGAAAGACTGACGAGCCCTAGGAGCACAGTCACTACCAACAACACCTCAGTGACAACCCTTGGCACTGTTACAGAGTGCTCCTCTTCAGCCTTGCACTGGTAGTGGTCCTGGCAGATGGCAAAGCTCAGGAATCTCTTGGATGCAGTGTGAATGTCCATGGGGAAATCAACGTCATTTAAATCAAAAGCTGTGAACCAGTTGCCCATGTTCAGTGAGGGCATTAGGGAGGCCAAGGGTGATCATCCTGAACCTTTGGTGGTGGATGAAGATGTTAAACCATCTGCGATGTAAAACGGGTCTCCATCATCCCTTCTTCCTGGGCACGAGGAACTATTTCAGATAAAATCCTTTTCCCAGGTGCCAAGGAAGTAATTGTCCATGGTTCCACACTGGGGCAGAGTTTACTTGAGAGGGTTACTGAAGAGGGTTGGGGAGGAACTCTATGTTGTAACTGGTCATGATTATGTCCATGACCTATTTGTCTATTAAAAGGAGCCAGGCCTAGGAAAAACAAGCTAGGTGGCCACCAAATTGGGTACCAGAGTCCTGAACAAGTAGATGTGGCAGAGGGATTGATTGGCAGATCTTGAAGGTGATGCCAAAAGGGTGTTATGTTCACTACAATGCGCTCTGATGTTTCCTGGAAGGGTGAGGGGCTGGTTATTGCTTGTAGGACAGATTTGTGGTATTTCCTCTGTGGCACAGGAACACACATGCCCAGGAAGCAGAGGGTTGCCATGGAGTCTTTAAGGGATTGCAGCAACTCATCTGTTTTTTTTACTAAACAAATTGTTTCTCCTCAAAAGACAGATCCTCCATCATAGATTTGACTTCTTTGGGGAATCCAGAAGATTGGAGCCACAATGCCCAATACATGACTATAGACGTCACCATCAAGCATGAGGCTATATCTGCTGTATAGATTAAGGCATGGGAGCTGATCTGGCAAGCAACTGTCTTTCTTCAATGAGTGCTTGGAACTGCAGCCTATCCTCTTATAGGTGTTTGCTAGCGAATTCTGCCAACTTAGTATAATAAATAAAATTATATTTTGACATTAAGGCTTGATAGTTTGCTATGAGGAACCATAAGCTCAAAGTAAAGATTTTCCTGTAGAAGAGGTCTAAACTTTTAGCCTCTGGCTGCAGGATGTAGATCTAAGCTGATGACATCTTCTTCTTTCAGTGACAGCTTGTAAATTCAGAGCAAGATGTATATATAAAAATAATCTCTCCTTAAATGACACAAAGTACTACTTCTCTTCTTTTTGGAGTGGGGACACAAGTGGCTGGAGTGTACCAGACTGTTGTGGCTGGCTCTAAGGCTTGTCCACACTACAGGTCATGTCGATAAACTCATGTCACTCAGGGATGTGAATAAGCCACCCCACTGAGCAATGTAAGTTACATCGACCCGAGCTTCTCCCACCGACATAGCTACCACCTCTCGTGGAGGTTGTTTTATTATGCCGACGGGAGAGATCTCTCTGTTGACATAGAGTGTCTTCGCCAGACATGCTACAGCAACACAGGTCTAGCACTTGTAGTGTAAACTAGCCCTTAGATGGCATTGTTAATGGGAAGTGCCACCTTACTGGGACCAGCTCTCTGGAGAATTCCAATTGTTTATGAGAGGTGTCCTGCACTTCCCCCAGAAGGATATGAAGCATGACCCTCCTCAGTAGATTTTGAAATTGTCTGTAGTTGTCAGGTGGTGAGGGTGAGGCCAATGCAACCCCTTGTCTGGGGATGAAGATGACAACCCTATTGGAGCTGGTTGTTCCATCTGATATGGTTCCATGAGGGCGTCATCCACTGGGAGGGTGATCTTCGAAGAAGCTGAGGTCTACAGAATTTTGAGCAGTTTGTGCTGTGATTCTGGGACCTCTTGGAGGGGGGATGTCAAGGTTGTCAGCTACTCTCTTAAAGAAGTCCTGAAACTGCTTGAAGTAGTTGGCAGTCGTGTGGGGTGTAGGGATTACAGCCTCGTCAGGAGAAGGGGACGGATTATTTGCATGTGGTGTAGTGATCTACTATGCAGTGTCTTCCCAAGGTTGAAGTTGAGTACTTATTAGTAAAACATCCAGATGTATTTCATCCCAATCTTCTTCTGACAGAAAGATCTGTAACTCAATTTTCCACTAATCTTTCACCTCCACCTCAATAGGGACAGCAAATTTACAACACTGTGCACAGTGCCTGCAAGGTTCCACAACTACCCATCCAATAGATATTGTTAAGATACTTGGATGAGTTTACTTTCAGTGCATTGCCTAACTGCTATCATATAACTAACTGTGGTAATCTATAAGAAGTGCCTTGTGAAAAGGGCAAGTTATATTTGTCATATAAATTGAAATAATCTAATTTGTCCATAGAAGTTACATTTGCAGCTTTGCATATTTATATTTGCATGTACATATTTTAACATTTGATTCTATGGTGAACTCTGGATTGTCCCACATCTGGCTGAATACTGGGTTTGATACATGTGAGCTGATGAGTCGTTGTAATATCCCACAGGCTGTTTTGAATAAAGAACTCTCTCTGAAGGATACTGACAAGCTTTTAAGATATTGAAATGTCTGTAATGCACCAGATGAAAGTGCTAAACCATTTTCTATGTTGAGCAAGGTTGGTATATAATCATCTTTACTGAAAGCAAAAGATGCCTTAATGCCAGCCTCTGGCCACGTGGCAGCACACTGATTGGAAACCTTCTTGGAAACCATCATCCGACCATGGATCTGTTGGCCTGAAGTGGAAAGAGCTTGCAAATGGGGACCACCAGGCTATGCAAATTAGTAGATGACTTCCAGTTTGGTCTCTGCTTGCAAACAGAGAATAAGCAGATGGCAAGACAGGCCACCAGGAAACTCCCCAAGGAGGCTGTGGACAGCATGGGAGGACTAGCCTTCATCAATTTCTTGAATCACGGCACTGCCCTGCTACCTCAGGGCTCTATCAACTGAACAGCCATCAGTACAGCTGAACTCCAGCTCTGCCAAGAGCAAAACACAGTGGAGATTTCTTTATGTTATAACTAAGGCCTGGCCTGACATGAGTACTTAACACATGGAGAGAGGCCTTATCTCTTGGGAATAGAATTAGGGATATAAACAAATCATTAGGCTGAAAACAGAAGGTTTGTGCTAAGTAAGCTAAGTAAATAAGACAATAGGCTAAAAAGACAGAATGTCTCAGCCAGCTAAGATAAGAGGGAGAACACCTAGAGAATCATTTACTAACAATAGATAAGGTAAATTAGGAATGCAGAGATGAGGTAAGGAGTAGGTCAAGCATCGACAGAGCGTACTGCACAGGGATGGGTTTCTGCAACGCAACGCAACCAATCCAATCCTGTATGATGCAATATAATGTGTAAATATATATAAAGGAAGAGATTTTCTGTGTAGCCAAATAAAGGAACCTGAGTGATGAAATCTGGAGTCAAACTGAACTGAAAAGCTCCAGAGCGGTAATTTAAAGTTTTTTAGATCCCAGAAAACTGGATGAAGTATTTTCGCAGAACTGGACAAGATGTTCTGGATAAGCCAAGAACAAAAGGTCTCGGAGGGAATCCCAACATACGTTTCAGCAGGGGGCGAATTAGTGGGAACAATCCATCTCCACTTCAAAACAACTCTTAGCAGAACATCACACCTGGCCTCCCCCAGTAATGGATTTCCTTTTACCAGCCCAGAAAGTGCTCACATGACACCAGGTAGGTCTTCTCGCCTCTCTCCCCCAAACCAAATGCACTGCCTACATCTTTGTCTACACTTGCTTTTCCACCAAGTTTCCCACTTTGCTACCATTGATTCAGCTGCACTAGCGGCAGTAATGGTGAGTGGTAGCATAGACAAGGCACTGCCAGAATTTTAAGCAGCTTGCCACATAAGACTACTATGAGGAACGCTAGACAACATGGTGCCTTAGACACCACTGGCTACCCAGAATTCTGTTTATGACACTCCCACTGTAACCCCAATAGTGGGAAAGCTTCAGCCACAAAAAATAAAAATTCTAAAAACAAAACAAAATCCCAACGTAGTGCAGAAACCTCTTTCTTTGTGCAGGCAATCTTCAGTAGCAGGATTCACATATTTGTTTCCAACATAAAGGTGACATATGCATAATATATATGGCTGTAATTACCTTGGAGTAGGAGGTTTCCTTAGATATAGTTCTTCACTGAGCTGTAGTAAAAGGGTTCGACACAACTCACTCCTAGCTTTAGAAAGCCAGTCTCTACCCTGTGGAATACAGACCAAGTCATTCAATTTCACATTGCCAAAAGAAACCTCTAACAGGAAGGTTTTATACCGAAATTACCTTCTTAGTAAGTCCACACAAAGTTGCAAATTTTCTTTGACCAGAAACTTCTTTAAGGAAACCCTCAGTGATGAGCTGTCGGCACAGAGCCTTCCACCAATTCTCTGGCCAGTCCTTCCCAGTGCCAAAGAGAGCATGAGTTCGGAACCTGTCTGGGAGACGCTGGGAACTCTGAAAACATTCAAACACTTGGGTCAGACTCTTCAATTCCTAGAAAAATTACTCCACCATCACAGGCAAAGCACAGAAATAGTCATGCAGTCCGTAATCGGCATAAGCCATCATTACTAAAACGAGGAACCGAAAGCTGAAGAGTGAAAATGCCAGAAATATGAGAGAACTCCTACAAACATGAGAATATGTTTGGCAGAGTCACAAGCTATTAAAGTCACAAGTCATATTAAAATCCATTGAATGCCCATTAAAAGTGGCTGAATTTGGAACAGTTGAATCTGAACCCTTCCCTTTGTCCATTGTTAGAGAATGGACCATGCCAATGTGTCTGACTCCCATCGCCTAGAATGGTGACAGGGTACTTTCATCTGTGCCTATTCATTTCATTTCTGGGTCTTCTGCCAAGACTGCCTAAGGGCTGTGGCCACAATTTGTCTGTCTGCTAGGATCCAGGGCCACCCCTCCCTCTAGCATTTCCTGAATCCAGTACAGAGAAGACTTCAAATTGCTGAAGACACAAGAACCAAGGTTGTGTATCCCTTCTCCCCCACGTGGACTGCAGAGAAGTCAGTCAGTCAGAGACTCCAGCGGGTAGCGGGAGATACAGCCAAAACAGAGACTGCTGCAATGGGGGAAGAGTGTAAAATGGGGCCCAGCTGGGATCACCCTTCCCCCAGCACTCCCCTGGACCCAGAACTGTATAGAGGAGACCCCCCCACACACACTCCAGGGGCACTAGAACCACTGGCTGTGGTCTCAGCAAACCAGCAAGGGGGGTTTGCAGGCAGTGCAGCAGAGGAAAAGTTTAAGGAGGGTTTGAAGGTGGATAATGAGGAAGCTCTTCCCCAGCGTGACTGGCAGCATGGGAGGAAGCATGAAGGTGCTTGTTTGAAAACCTAATGAGTGGATGACAGCAGCTGACATCAAGGCCCAACTGGAAGCCGTAGTCAACATCCTGATAGTGAATAAGAGGTAATAGATTGGGGCGACAGGGTGAGTAGGGCCACGAAAGTGAAGACAAGCAGCTTATGTTTGATACAACAGACAAAGGAGAGCCAGCAGAGGGATGTAAAGAAGTGACTGGTCAAAGTGATGGGCTAGGACAATGATCCATGCAGCAGCATTCTGAATGGACCAAGACTTCATTTGTCAAGGCCAGAGAGAAAGATGCTGCCATAATCAAGATGTCAGTTGTTATGCAGAAACAATTGGCAAGACTCAGGCATGCCCCAGATGTGAGAATCTAGAGAGGTTAGAATTGAAGATGTTACCCAGATTACAGGTCTGAGTGACTGGGAGGATGGTGCTGTTGTCCACAGCGATTGAGAAAGGGGTGATGTTTCCTAATACAGGCTAGGGTCTCCTAGGTTAGCACCTACTCCTTCCTGCTATAATCTGTATCTGGGATGAATGCATGCGTAGAGTAGACCTAGTGGACTGTGATGGTAAGGTCAAGTGCACCAGGTCCCTAGGGAGTAATACCATCTCATTCTCCAGGGAACTAAGTCAAGGGCTAGTTGTGTGGAGGGCAGAATTGATGAAGAGGAGTATCACAGACTAAGGATTCTGTGGGTGACAGGTGTCAGTTCCTGCACTAGAGAGAGGAAAGGAGAAAGGCAGCTCTTCTATGATATGTCTGTACCACTGTTATCTATGCCTTTGACATCCAAACTCAACTTCTTCAACATACACCACAAATACCTTCAGTCCGGGCAAGATGCATGCACATACCTGCTTATTTAGTGATCCCTGCCATATGCAGCAGATCCCACTTGCAAACTGTTTTTTGCAAATCTACCTATTTGCTTCTGGGTACAATGCAAGGTGCCGATTTTTATCTATAAAAGCTCTACTACGTGTTTCAAACTTATACTTCATACTGTGTGGTATGTGTTTCAAATACCTCAGACTCCTTCTCCCCCAATGCACTATCTTAAGACAGTTCAGACATTTGTACTATCCCCAGATTTAAACTTTGAGAGACTGGAAGCAGAACATTCTCAATAGAGGACTTGACTGGAAATTGCTTTCCTGACTGTTGATTTTCAAGACATTGCTGAATCTTATACTATTCACATAGTGTTTTGCTTCAGGAAGGGCACCAGAAAAGGTTTCGTTTCTGTTCTGGGAACACTGTAGCTCTTCAGAGGGTCGACTTTTGGTCTCTTTGTTGTTTTGGTATTTAAATGGTTGTACATATGCCCAGAAGGAAAACTAGGAGCATTTTTATAAAAGTTACACAAACAAACAAAATTCTGTAAATGCATAAAATTATGGGACTACCAAACAACATCAGACACATTCCTGATTTCCCTGTCTGGTCCCCAGGACAATTAAGCACACTGTCAAAAATTGAGAATTTACCTGTCCTAATCTGAGAGTAGCCACAAAACGGATGAAAGTGGCCTTGCCTAAAGGCACATATGCCAACTGGGGAGTGGAGTGCCAGTGGAACTCAAACACTATACATCAGGAGTCACAGAATCAGAGAAATGTAGGACTGAAAAGGACCGCAAGCAATCTCTGGGATAAAGGGACATGTAATAAATTGTTGGAAATAAAGTTAAATATTGGCATGACTGGCAAATAAAAAAATCAGAGAGAACTGAATTGATTAACTAACTGCACAGAGCGGTATATTTATGCGACACTGCTGAGATCACTGAAACATGTTTTATGCTTCTTTTTGCCAGTCTTTCATTCTATCACACTGGGCTACCTTCAATCAATTCTTTTTTCTTGATTATTCTTACTAGTTCTTTACCCCTTATATCTGATAAGATGTGAACTCAATTCATAAGCATAAACTATGCTGGAAATCTGGCTGCTCATATGCAGATTCAAAATATCTTTGCCAAATTGGAATGAAACATGGAGATTTATATTCCTGATTTTGTTTACGTACTGCCTTCATTAAAACTTTTTACTGTATGGATTTTTGAAGTTTAAAAAGAATGGTCTTTTATTTACAGGTACTATACCATATAAATTATTCTCTAAAATATATACTCTAAGGATATGTAATGTGCTGTACTTACTTACAAGAAGTGCTCAGTGAAAATAACATTTACACATCTTTGTGTATTTTAAATGTAATAATTAATTTTTCATCTAGAGTTTTACTAGATACTGCCATATAAACAGAACTAACAATATTTTAACATTAATTAGCTGAAACTACAACTAACATCTTAGATATTATTAAATATTAGAACTATGATTAAAAGGTATTCACATAGGTGGCCACGAAGATTATGGAGCCTAGAGTATCTCACAATAAAAAAGTACTCACATTATTTCAGTTTATTAATGTGGTCATGTTCTAAAGTGGCATATTTTTCTAGCAAGGGTAGTATAAAATTTCAGCCAAGGCAACTTCTTAATTTGAAGATTCCCAGGGGGACTTGTTCAGTACTTCATGCTGACTCAGTTTTCAAATAATAGGTGAAATCTGATCTCTCCTGTGACCCACCTGAAGTCTGTCTAGAAGCCCACCTGTACCTATTTGTTATGAAAAGACACCGCTAGGTTAAACAAAACCCAAGATAACACAATTCTTCATGAACTACACACAAACACTTTTAGGTCTTTAGATATTTTATGATGCTAAGGATGGGTTATTTCATGGGACTGTCTAGAACTTTTAGCCTTATTACACAACTTTTAAAGTCTTATAAATACCATTTAGAAAAAAGAGAAACATCATAGGCATATTTCATTCTTCAGTGATTATTTTCTCAAAGATGTTTAAAAAAACCTTTGCATGTAAAGATTTGTATAAATCATTAAATGCCTTGCTTCAACCTCAACCTCCAGAGCGAGACAGAAATGCTCAG
This sequence comes from Mesoclemmys tuberculata, assembly GCA_007922155.1. Lineage (NCBI taxonomy): Eukaryota > Metazoa > Chordata > Testudines > Chelidae > Mesoclemmys > Mesoclemmys tuberculata. The sequence goes on along the minus strand of ML675617.1, from coordinate 13,361,184 downwards.
TAACACAAGCACAATCTTCTACTCTTCTGAATCATCAGTCAACAGGCTAGCTACTTTGAAATTTAGAAACCAGAAAGATGTATTCTCCCTTCACTGCACACAAACAACTCCTTTTCGTGTTAATGGAAGTTGAAAACCTGCCCAGAGAGAGGAATATCTCCTCCCATTAGAAAAGTATTTCACTTGCTATAAACAGTACAAGAGATAAACTGTAGGTAAAGTGTACACAAGCAGTGGAAAAGTTTTGTAACCCTCCAATATTGGAGATTTCTTCAACTTGTTCAAAAATTGACTATTAACAATCCAGAAAAAGATAATCTAGGTGTTTGGTGGCAGCTCAATACACTGCTAAGTACATGATCTTAGTTTGGGTCCAGGCTCTTAGGCCAAAAAGGGCTGGGAATGTTGCATGTTTAATCTTTAGGAAAAAGGAGTTTAAAACTATAACCACTTTGGGGCAGAGGCCGTCAATTTATTTATTGTACACAGTAAGGGAGCTGGTCTATAGGCATTACTGCAATACAAATAATCTATCATCATAATAATAAAGAGTAGCTCCAAGACTAGCAAACCAATGCTACTGAGGAAGTCTGTTCAGCCTTTCCTTGGCAGGGGTTCTCAAACTGGGGGTCGGGACCCCGCAAGTGTCAGCCCCCACACATGCCGTGGCTGTGGCTGTCAGCCCCATGCATGGCTGATAGCCAGAGCCCTTCAGAGCTGGGTGGCTGAAGAGTAGCAGCTTCTGACTGGGTGCTCTGAAGGCAGCACTGCCCCAGCAGCAGCACAGAAGTAAGGATGGCATGGCATTATAGGGGGTGGGGGATGGAATGGCATGGGGGGAGTCATACTTGGGGGGGGGTCATCACAACCTGAAATATCTTCAGAGGTGGTCCCAGCAAAAAAAGTTTGAGAACCCTTGAAGGCTCACTACACTGTAAGACTGGCCTTTGCTGGAGCTGAGGAAAGAGGTACTATAAAGGGAAGGATGTGCATTGTTTTTGGACGCCAGACGGACGGTTATCATAGGAACACTATCCCTTCCGCGCAAAAATACGCAAGGAATTTTAACCACACTTACAGATCCACGGAGAAACAAAACTAAAACTCCAGTTCCAAACTTCTCGTTTAAGGCACTCACTGCAGACATCAGTTGATATGCTTGCTGACCAAAGTCCTGCAAACTCTCTTCTGTGTCGTTAATAGTGCAGCAGTAGGTTCTAACATGCACAAGAAAACAAATATTAACTGTCAAGTGAGAAATATGGCGTGTTATTTATTAAAATATAGTTAAATGTACAGAATGTACATTTGAATGATGGTTTTTACATTTAAATATGCAAATAAATATACCTTTAAATGCAAAAATCTAGAGTTCAAGATACAAAAGTCAAAATTCCATGAGGAAAAACTGTATTGGCAACACTAACTTGTGCCTTAAGACCTGTAGCAGAGTTAACGCTGCGTGAACAATCTTAACGCTTTGAACATCTTGACTATTCTACTACTCTACCCATTAGCTTTAAAGTTGCTTTTTTACTACTTTTTGCATTTAACTACTATGGGATTAGGGAAGTCCTGAGATACAAGTTGTATGTGGTTTGTGGCCACAGTTCTCTTCAAATACATGCAAAAAAAACCCCAAACCTGAAAAAATTTAAAGCAAGTCAGTTGGTGAGGGGAGTGTGGGTGGGGCTGTTTCTCCCAAACAACTGTAAAATTGCTACATAAACTCAAGCCACAACCTTTACTGGCATTGCCATTTTAAAGCCCATGTGACTTTGCATGTAGATGCAGGACACAATGAAAAATCATTTCTAAAATAAAGTTCTGCTCTAACCATAACTACAGTGCTGATAAGAGAACAGACAGGAAGCATAGCTGAACTGATTGCTTTCTTCTGAGAGCAGTGCAGTACATCTAGATGCCTTACACCAGAATTCTTACACTGCCAGGGAACACACTTCCAGGGAACACAGACACACATTCAACTACAACTTTAAGAATGAAAGACATTTCTACTTATATCAGTGTTATTCAAACACTTTGTGGTCTCATCTCCCCTTGACATATGCACGTAACTAATATCAACCTTAACAGGACATATGTTAGAGTAGCAATAGGAGAACAGATAACTTGAAACAGCAGACGCCTGGTCTACACTGCCAGCAAAATTTGGTGGCAGTCGACAGGAGGTACGCAAGCTATTCTGCGTATCTCCTGACTTCCTAACTTCTAGCTACCGCAGCGTCCACACTACGCTGTGCCAACGGGAAATGTCCTCCCATTGTCATAGCATTACTCTTTTTGCAGGGGTGGATTAACGGCGTCAACTTCTGGATTGATTGAGTGGGCCTCCACTGCCGCTCAGTCAATCCTCCAGAATCTAACCGGCAGTGCCAATAGTGCCACTGTCCAAACAGACATACCCAGAGTTAAGAACATCTTACCAGATGCCCAAAAAGCTACAGTCAAGGAATAAGTCTGTGCTGGTTAAAAAAACCAAGCTGGTTTAGAGAGCATATAAAGGCTTGTATAAAATATATATATAGCAAATGGATGAAAGGGGAAGTTGAGAGTAATGAATTTAATCAGAAGTTAGGAATTATAGAAAATTGATAAGGGAAGAAAAGGGACACAAGGACAAATGTGTGGCCAGCAGCGTAAGGACAATTAGAAGGAGTTTTTAAAATATATTAGGAACAAAAAGAATCCGGAGAATGTTATTGGTCCTCTGCTAGAAATAAATAGTAGAATTATCAATAAGGCAGAAAACATAAGTGTTCAAAAATATTTCTTTTCTGTATTTTGGGAAAAAAATGATGATTAGTCTCATCATATGGTGACGACAATACTCTTTTTATTCCACTAGAATCTTAGGAGGAAGTTAGACATTTTTAATCACAAACCCAGATAACACGCATGCAAGAATTTTAAAAGAACTCGCTGAGGAGCTCACTGGACCTTAATGTTGGCTTTCAGTAAATCTTGGAGCATTGGGGAAGTTCCAGAAGACTGGAAGAAATCCAATGTTGTGCCAAATTTTTTTAAAGGGTAGATGAGACAACCTGGACAATTACAGGCAGGGTGGCCTGACAAATCCCAGGAAAGATAATGGAGCAACAGATGGAGGACTCCATCAATAAAGAATTAAAGGAGTTGATTTGCATTAATTGCATGGGTTTGCACAAAATAGGTCCTGTCAAACTAATATGATATCTTTTTTGATGAGATTACAAGTGTGGTTGATAAAGGTAATAGTGTTGAAGTAATATACTTAGACTTCTGTAAAGCATTTGATTTCATTCTGCATGACATTTTGGTTAAAAACTAGAACCATATAAAATTAACACGGCATATTAAATGGATTAAAAACTGGCCAACTGATAGGCTTCAAAATGTAATTAAACAGGGAATAGTCATTGGGCAATTGTGTTTCCAGCAGAATTCAACAGGGATCACCTTGGTCCTATGCTAATTTAACATTTTATCAATGACCTAGAAGAAAACATAAAATCATCATTGATAAAGTTTGCAGATGACACAAAAATTGGGGGAGTGGTAAATAATGAAGAAGACAAGTCACTGATACAGAGTGACTTGGATCACTTTGTAAGCTGGGTGCAAGCAAACAATATAGGTTTTAGCACAGCTAAATGTCAGTGGATACATCTAGGAATGAAGAAAGTAGGCCATACTGGCAAAATGGAGGACTCTATCCTGGGAAGCTGTGACTCTGAAAAAGATTTGGGGGTTGTGGTGGATAATCAGCTGAACGTGAGCTTCCAGTGCGACGCTGTGGACAAAAAAGCTAACGCAACTCTGGGATGCATAAACAGGTGAATCTCAAGTAGGAGAAGAGAGGTTATTTTATCCCTCTATTTGGCACTGGTGCAAGCACTGCTGGAGTACTGTGTCCAGTTCTGGTGCTCACAATTCAAGAAAGATGCTTATAAATTGGACAGGCTTCAGAGAAGAGCCATGAGAATGATTACAGGATTAGAAGTGGCAGACACAAAGAGCTCCATCTATTTAGCTTAACAAAGAGAAGGTTAAGAGGTGACTTGATCACAGTCTATAAGTACCTATATGGTGAACCAACATTTAATAATGGGCTCTTCAATCTAGCAGAAAAAGGTATAACACAATCCAATGGCTGAGAATTGAAGCTAGACACATTTAGATTGGAAATAAGGTGTAAATTTTTTACAGTGAGTGTAATTAATCCTGAAACAATTTAAGAAGAGTCATGGTTGATTCTCCATCACTGACAATTTTTAAATCAGAATAGAATTGTTTCCTAAAAGACCTGCTCTAGGAATCATTTTGCAGAAGTTCTATGGCCTGTACTATACAGCAAGTCAGACTAATCACAACGGTCATTTGTGACCTTGAAATCTGTGACACTCAAGCAATTTAAAAACATTTGCTGGCACACTCAGCTTTTAAACTTTCTTCAATGTTAATTCTGTGAAGAAAATACCAAAGTTTTAAAAATATATGTAACATAACATTTATTTTACATATTCAGGAGTATTGTAAAAAGTCACTTTTAAAAAATAAAAACATTTTAATAGCAGCAGTCATCTTTTCTTACAGGGTTTACTAAAATCTGGATTCTGGTGTGATGTGTTTTCATTGCCTCCTGTCACACTCCAGTACTGAGGGGAGAAGGCTACACTGACAGCAACTGCTGTTCAAACACAAAAGCAAATTTCAGGAAGCTTTTTTTATTGATAAGAATAAATATCACAAACTGAAGCGTACAAAAATCCATAATATTTTGTTAGTATAAATTACTTATGTACTTACTTTCATTTGCTTTGTATGTTATAGCAAGATAGATTTTCTAAACACTGTAGTCTTTAGGGAGAAACATTTACCTGGACTGGCAATTATCACAGCATTTTTCTGTTCCCATGATGCCAGAGGAGGCTTTCCGGAGTTGTTTGTCTTCAAAATGAGACAAGATGATTCTACCCAAGGGAACATTGAGAATTAAATAAAAGAACAAGAATTTACATGTTAAATTCATTGCACAAAACAATGAGTTGAAATCATCGTCATTAATTGATTCACCTGGGAGCCAATTATTTGCACTTGATTCCACCAGAGACAAGGACGTTTGTTTTTAAAAAGTAAATCAGAAGTTCCTAATGCAGGTATTTAATTATGCAAAAGATGGTAAATATATCACTTTTTAAAATAAAATTGCATTTTCGCAAAGCATTTCAGTTTTGTGGCTAAACCTTCGGCTGTGACTGAACTGCAGTGGGCAACAGTAATTGTGTACTGTGGGCTTACAGAAAATGTGCAGTAAAATATAATACTCACTTTCTCCTGCAATTTTTTGAGTTAAGGTACTTCTCTATCTTTGCCATCATCTTTAATTTGTATAGTCGGAATTTTTCATTACATATCTCACTTAGAAGATGTCTGCAGTTAAAACAAAAAACAAATAAGTTAAAACACTGATCACTACCTCCCCTACAAGATGTAATATGCCAGTCAATTGTCCAAAGAAAAGTCATTTGAAAATTCTGAAAAATTAAAATAAAAAACAACAAAAACCCACTTGTTTTAAAGTTGTCCTCAAGTTTCAATCTGAGCTTATAGTGACAGCATACGCACAGTCCCTACCACAGTCAGACAGTTTTACATACAGAGGTTCTCAATCTGTAGTTGGACAGCAGCCCACAAAAAGTCTTTCCTACAGCACAATGCAATAAAACTTCAGACCCCTGCAAGGTGGCATACAGATGGGGAGAAAAGGGGATAGGGAGAGAGACAAACCTTTCAGTCATCTTCCTTTCCATGGGTGTCTTTGTAAGAGAGACACTAAGATATTATAGTTAGTGGCGATTACACAAAGAGGCTGCAATGATGGCGCACCGTCTGAGCCTACTTCTACGCTACACACCACTTAGAGAGGCATGTTGAGTATGTGCAGTTACAGGCTGCAGTGAAAAGCAAGCTGCGCCCACACTGAGATGTTTAGCTACACATGTGAGAGCCTTTCCCCACTACCACCTCCCTGCCAGAGCCTTTCCCCGTTGGCGGAATCTTTCCCTGAAACAAGGAAAAGCTCTGGCAGGTGAGAGTCCCTTCTCCTGCTGCCTCCCCCTGCCACAGCCTCACACTGTAGTGAGGGAAGGGTTCCAGGAGCAGGAAGTTGGCAGAGCTGTTCCCTCCTGCCAGAGTCTTTTCCTTCCAGGAAAGTCTCCGGGAGCGGGGGAGGCAGCAGGACATTACACTGCTGAAAACAGCAGCGTGGATGGGGAGTCCCGGCTTGGTCAAGTAGAGAGCTGTATATACTTGGGTATATACCCTTCAGGGGTGTCTTTACTCACATGAGCCTCACCATCTGCCGTTAACAATACTTGCACGTACACTACGCACTGCCGAAAGATGTGTGCCATGCAAACGTACCCTCAGATCGATGGACCCAGCTGGATTCCAAAACACTTGAGGACATCACTACCCTGCCTCTAAAAGAGGGTGTGGATGGTATGGTGAGATGCTGCCTTTAAACAACAGTGCCCCCTACTTTTGCATCACTGACACAAGTCACCACGAATGAACCAAGAAGTATGGAGATTGGAGTGCCATTGGCAGCACAGTGGTTTAAGATTTAAATGCCTGCATTTGTAGGGAGTTTCAGTCATCCTACACTGGCTGTGGTGAAGGACAAAAGGTGAGCACCGGGCTTCTGAGGAGAAGGTCCCCACTGCAAGGAGCTAAGCCAATTCCAAGGACCCTCTGAAGCCAAGGGTGGCTGTGAAAGCAGGAAGGAAAAATGGTTCTGTCTTCTGATAAGCTTCATCCACTTTCACATGGAGAGGTTACTAACACTCTGAGAGAATTCTATTCTATTCAACCCCCTGCAAGCTGCATCGTTACCTCTCCTGGCTGGATAGAGCCTGTGAGTAAGCATGGACCCTCCTGACTGGGATCTTCTGATATTTCCCTACAACAGGGCAAACTGATAGCAACTCATGAACTGTAGCCCAATGCTTGCTCAGAACAAAAATGACTTGGCAATAAATGATGATCTTGCCAATAACTGCCCCATCTCCAGCCCTCAAACTTTGGGGAAGATAACCAAGCAAGGGGCAACAGGCCAAACTCTAGCAGCTTCTGATAACCTCCAGTTTTTGGACCCTTGACGAGCATGTTTTAAGACCAGGAAACTGGTGTGCCATGCAAACAGCATTAGCCTCCCCAGTCAGTCTCCTTGGCAAAAGGTGGGGAGGTCAGGCATTCAGGCCAAGACTGTTCCAGCAGCCTGACATCAGTAATCACAGAAGGGTATGAACCTGACTGCAGGGGCTGACAAACGCAGACAGAACCAAAAGGCTCCAGGCCTTCCTGTCAGAGAAGTCTGAGGGCTGCACTGAGCAATGGCCATTCTTCCCAGAGGGTTCTCAGCTGTTGAGTCCCATGATGCTCACTCTTGCCACTCTTCTTCTCAACCATATATTTGTGAAGCAGTGGGAGGAAGCTGTGAGGCACACTGGGCTGTCATAGCATCACTATGCCCAAAATGCACAGCTCTCTATTTCCTCCTCTACAAACCTGGATGGAACGGCTTTCTCAGTGTCTGGCAGGAAGAGGGACCAGGAAGAAAGCTGGCTAGCTTAGCCTCAAATGAGATAAAAAGGAGTTGATGCTTCTGGTATTTCTTTAACAAGACAAAGATTAAAACCATTCTCTCATTCGTAGGCCTCGGCCAGACCACCACAGAAGTTCACAGTTCAGGGTACTATATACTCTCTCCGCTCCTCAACCGCAGACAGCAACAGCAGTCAGAAACACCTTCTGTTTCACCTTTAACTAGCCAAATGTTTGCACCCATTTCCCTTAGCTTCAGCTCCGGCCACAGTCATCAGTCCCCTTCTGTCACTAGTTTAGGGACTGGCAGTGCAGTTTACCTGGGATCTCACACACTCAAATTTCAGATACTGAAAAATGCAGCTCCTCTCCGTCTTTCAGGTCAGATAAACCAATGAACACACTCAATCACTGTGCTCAATACCCTGGCAGCAATTCACTGCTGAGTGATCTCAAAGAACAAGTCTAAGATCCCAATTATCACATAAGTCGCCTCTGTCCATGAGCCTTACTGGTGACAACTAAACTTAGAAGCAAGGCTTCAGCTACCGGTATGGGTTAAAGGCGAAGCCTGTGTGAACCTGGCAGTCTCTGAAGGGGGGCTCTCACCTCTGCAATTCAAACCTGCTGGCTAGAAGGCCAAGCCTAAACAGGTCATTTTTAGGGAAAGACTGAATTCATGTTGCTTTTAAGTATGTTTTCCAAAAACAACTATAGGTCTCGTACTTAGCATCCTGACCACCACCTGCCCTCACATCATGGACCCTCTCAGGGAAGCTGGGTGGGACGAAGCAGAGGACTGGATGCGTACTCCATTCCTATAGGGTATCATTGTGTAGAGAGTGTTTTCACATATATTAAATGTAGGCACTATACAGCGAAAACAAGAGGGTATCTCTGATACCGGAAAAATTTTAAATCCTCCCCCCTCCTGCTAATTCATGATAATAAATTCTGGCTGCAGAATGAAAAAGTTTTCTATGACCCGAGGCTGTTCTCAAAACTATACCTGTTAAAATTCATATCAGATGCAGTCCACAATACGTAACAAGAAGCAGGAAGGCCATCACGGCCAGCCCTTCCGATTTCTTGGTAGTAGGATTCCATTTCCTTAGGGGCACCATAATGAATAACTCTCCGGATGTCTGCTTTATTGATACCCATTCCAAAGGCCACAGTAGCCACAATGCACTGGGAAATAATCATAACATACATGTTTAATTTAGCTGTAAAAATATGTCTAAACCTCTATTAATGCTGACACAGTGTTTAATGACTTTGGTGCCATGGATTCAAATTCAACCTAAAGTACAGGAGCTTCAAATCACACACAGCTTCTGTGCTGCTGTCAGTAAGAAGTCATTCACTGGTAGAAGCACATGTACATCATTAAATTAACCAGAGTCATCATGGGTTAGCACGGATGCTTAGAATGCTTAGAGGAAGGGATGAGAGGGTCGGAACACTGGGTTCAACCACCAACAGAACAAGTCACTGGACTTTTGGTGACTGAGATTATCCATGTACAATATGGATATACCAGCACATTTGAAAAGCTCTTTCAGATCAGAGATGTCATAACAACGCTCTCTGCAGGCACAGACCATGCCCACCCCCACCAGGCCCCAGGCTGTCCCCCTGCAGAGCAGGGAGGCAGTTACTGGTGTTTAGGGCAGGCAACCTTTGCTTTGTGGAGGCACAAATCATGCCTCACCCCCACCAGGCCCCAGGCTGCATTCCCTGCGGAGCTAGAGGATGATAGCTGTAACACCAGGCCCATCCTGGGCTGGATCTGCTGCTTACTGCCAGGAGCAGCGCAGGCCAACTCCTCCTGTGGTGACATGGGGAAGGCAAGGCCCAGTGTGGGTGGGACCTTGGGAGAGGGCCGGTGCTCCCTCCCACCTAGCCTCCCCAAAGGCAGGCGTCATGAGCGGCCCAGGGATAACTATATGGGCTAAGGGTGTTAACATAACCCAGTGACTGTCTAACATTAAACAATGTTGGAATGCAGAGACCTCAGTCTGCTTAGCACCATGGCGCACATACTACTGAAAATCTTTTTAACCTTTTACTAAAGATATAGAAAAGGCAAAACAGTGACAGCATTTGAAATGTAAAGTATTATATAAGGTTTTTATTTTAACATCTCTTGTTCCCTTCCCTTTAGCTGTAGACAGTTTTTAGAAGGAACCCTTCCCCCTCTTGTTTGATAGTCTTTTAGATAGGACCAAAGATGGTGGTAACTGTATCTTCGGGGGAAGAGAGAAGTTAGTTCAGATGGGCTGGAGATGTCATTGCTGCTGCTACTGTTAAAGTCTAATCTTAGACGGAAGCATTTTAGGTGGTATTAAAGCTGGTAATAACAGCCATCCAAGCTAGTGGCTGGGATTCAGCGGGAGTTGGCGGAGTGGCAATGTCAGCTGGTTCCCTCCCTCTCTGGCCCATTCTCATCAGGACACCTCTTAGGATCAGGATGAGGAAAGCCCGGGGTCACAGGAAACAGTGCGGGTGGCAGCCAAGAAGATGAAGCTTGCTCCAGGAGCTTATCTTTCTTTTTGATTTTCATACTTTCTCAACAAAATCTTTCATCTAAGGACTCAAAAAGGGAGTAATGGGTGGAATAGCCCCTCCCTTCGTTATTTTGCCTACTAAATAGGCCTAATATTCGACATACCAATTTTGGCTCATTAACTTTCAGTTCCACATCTCCTGTTTTTAACAGGCATAATTTCAACACAACTTCTGAATCATATCAACCTGGCATTTTGTTTGGAGTAATTTAGTTATTCTGTCTCCCTTGCATACTTTTTTCCCCATCAGCATTTGTCATTACAGTTTATTGTAACATCTTATGAACTTTTACATACTCTTTACAGTTGAGTTCAATTTGCGTAAAGTTGTAGGCTCAACTGTCACAACAGCACATAATCATAACAAATCACAGAAGTTCCTCATTCAGAACACGTCATGAGGAATTTTCTACAGCCTCCTAATGATTTCCCATGGCCACAGAGAAGATCTTACTGCTGCAGAAATATATAGCATTTAAGCAGAATACTCCACTTCAGGGACTTGTCTGAACCTCAAACTACAATATTATTTTCAGAAATTTTCAGAAAATTTAGAAATAAAAATTTCTATCATGGATAGAAATGTATCTCCTACCTTGCCTTTTTCCTAGAAAGACAAGAAAGAAATACATGTGACTGAGGCTGAGTGTACACAGAGGAGGTTGGTATGGAGCGATTTAAAAATACCTAATTTACCCACCCAGCAGCCCAAAGTAGAACGTTACAAAATAGTGGCATGGTACTCTTTATTCCAGCAACGTTATTGTGATATATGTCAAAGATTGGCTGTTCTTTAACAGTGAGAAAAATCACTCCTAGTTATATACTGTAGCTTGTACAGCCAGGAGAGGCTGAAGTATTTTAGGATGAAATATGCCTTTAAGATCTTTAAAAAGTAGACAAGGTTGAAATGAAGGCCAGAAATCACATCACTACAGACTGAGGCCTGGTCTACACTGACGCCGGCAGCCAATGGAAGAACGCTTCAAGATCAATTGAGCAGGTCTGCACTGCCCACTCAATAAATCCTGCTGCATTGATTGATGCAGCCCTGGCAGTGCAGACATTCCCTGACTATGGAAGCCAGAGGATGGTTTCTTGCTCATATGTGAAAGGAACAAAGTAAATGTGAAAAACAGACAGATAGTTCAAAGTTCTCTCAATCTGTACATGCCAAAGAAACAGCTAATCCATTTCTTACAAAACATCATTCTTTTTATGAATTTATACCTGAATTTCATCTCTCATGAACCTGTGATGAACATTTCTCCTTGCTTGGATTCCCAGGCCAGCATGGTATATGTCACAGGACACGTTTAATTTCATCAGCTCAGCGGCTACTTGTTCAGTGGTCTTTCTTGAAGGGCAATAAACGATCGTGGGTCCTTCAAACCCATACGTAGAACTAAGGAAAATAACAACACAATAGACAAATGTGCTGTAAATGATAAGGAGGCTTCTTGTGAACCATACATTCAACATCTGACTGAACAGACTAAGGGTTGCCAGAATGTAGATTTCGCAGCAATGTTCATTATGCTGGGCACCAGCAGCTTCAAAATTTGCATTCCTCCTCTCATTTATTTTTAATATGTTCTCTCTGGGAGGCAGATATCCAGCTGATCTAAACTGTTACTCCATTGACTTCCAAGCAGCTATGACAATTAACACCAGCTAAGGATCCTCTCCTGGATCCTTAGCCAGGGTAGGAATCTTGTCAGACACAAAGCAGTTCTAAAGAGCTAAAATCTCTTCCACCTGTACAGTATTTGTCACCTGAAAGTTCTAAAGGTTTACCAGTATGATATATTGCTGCCAATGTTCTGGCTAGTGCACTACTTGTGTGAATCACAGTGCTATTTTCAGATACATTTCCTGTGATTGAGGATGTCAAGCTTTTTAAAAAAGAGCCAAAAAAACTCACAAAAACCTTTTGACACTGCCAGGCAGCCAGTCGCCCACCTCTCAATTCACTCCCCTTATCCACACCAGATGCGCCACTCACCCCCAGCCCCGTTCACACATATGCCCCCTCGTTCCAACTCACCCAGCCTGGCGCCCCCTGCGCCCAACCCCCAACTATCCACACAACTCACTGCTCCAACTTGTCCATCCTCACACATTATTCTCCCCCCTGGCATACACCCTCATTCCAACCCACCCAGCCTTGCACCCTTCACCCCACATCTTCCCAGATCAACAGCTCTCTCACATCTTGCTTTCCCACTTTCCAGCCATGCTGACCTTCTAAACAAAACCTAGCCCTCCTAAGAACAACAGTACAATAAACAAAAAGAAATAGTAGACACAACTACAGAGCTAGATGTTGCCCAGAGAGTAGAACTGCATGAATAAAATCACAACAGAACAGTAGCGACCGGGCAGCAACTACAGAGGCTGCCACCAACACCCAACCTTCTCTCTCCCACCCCCATATACATATCATGCTTTCATTTTGGAGTTTGTGTATCTGTAATTCAATAAAAAAAGGAAGCGACTGTGTGCCAGACTACCTGTAAGGAACACATCTGGGATTTTTCATTTGCAGGTAGGCAAATTAAACTTAACGCTAGGTATCAAAATCATTGCTCTGCATTTGAATTTGTGCATAACCCTAGACTTATTTTTCATAGAATATAGTTCAGAAAGTAATCCGCCATACAGTGAATTATTAGCATTTGCATAGCACTAATGCCAAGATTAGTGGTCCTGTGTGGTAGGGCACTGTACAAACATAGCAAGAGACTACTCATGCCCCAAAGAACTTATTAAACAGACAACACAAAAGGTGGGAGGGGAAGAGAGGCAGAGACGTGAAGTGATTTGCTCAAGGTCACACAGCGGTTCAGCAGGAGAGCCAGGAAGAGAATCTAGTCTCCAGGCCCTAGTCCAGTGCAAGACCACTTTGTTCTTCTTAGTTTTGACCCTCACCCAGGCATAACTTTGACAATATCTGAGATATAACAGCAGCAGCTTATAGAACAAGCTAATAAATCCTTACCTTTCCTTTTTAATAAGGAACTGTTTTAAATCCTGAAGGATATGTCCAGTTTTTCGTCCAACTTCTAAATATAGGTTAGGTCGGTCAAAACTAGTACATGTGACCTGAGGATTTTTTAGGTTTAGACAGTGCACTATATCTTCTCTGACTGAAGGGCTTGCTGTTGCAGTTAAAGCCACAATAGGAACCTGAAATGAAAAGCAGAGAAAAATGATGGAAGGAAGAAAACAGAAACTGAGACCAGTCATTCCTGCTGGTATTTTTTTTTTTTTTAAATTATGATTCAAACTTTAGGAAAACAGGATGAGACCAGATATCCTGATCTGCCAACAGTCCCTGGACAATTTGATGCTTCTGAAGACTAGAGATAATATTATACTTCCTAGAGCTTCTGATTGTCACAAAGAAATATTCTAGAGATCCCTCCATAAAAAACAAACTGACATTCACCTGTCTACACAGGGGAAACAGAAACTGTATTTTAAAATATTTTTTTTATCCTGGATTTGGACAATTGTCTTTACTGTATCTTCAACAGAATTATACTCTTTTTCATATATGGGGACCTAAAGTTAGGTACCTTAGGACAAGAGCTTCAGAAATGGAAGCCAAGAAATAGGCTCCTAAATCCATATTTGCTGCCTATGCTTAAGATTTTCAAAGATGCCTGTGTGACCAGAAATCAGTAGGACCCGAGATTCTAAATCAGTGGGGTGCTTTCAAAATCCCACCCCTAGGGTCTTGAGTCCATATTTAGGCACCTAACTTGAGGCTCCTATTTTTGAAAATTTTGGCACTTGCTCTGTATTTTGTCATCTAAATAAATGGTGAATTTTCAAAAGCACTGAATACCCACAACTCCAGGATACACAAATTTGAAGGTGTGGTGTCATAATAAATATGTTTTAAACCTAACATCTGAGTGAACAAACTAAACATGCTTGAATGGTGGGGGCCCATGTATAAGTACCTATATACAGACCAATATTTCCTCATGACTAAACATGTCCTTTTCCAAAAAGGCTACAAAAACATCACTAAGGGTCTGCACACTGACAGACATTTACTGCAATTTAAATGAGAATACATTATAAATAAAGCTCTTCCATCAGATGCACACACACTTCCATCTCCTTTGAACTTAAAAAGGACACATAGGTATATACATCTGAAAGCATAATTCAATATTATGAAGGTTTGAAAAGTAGCCACCCTAACTTACATGGCACAGGTGTATTTCAGGGCACATAATATATCTGGTGTGCATTCTGGTTTTATTCAAATTTCTCAATGCTTTACATATGTCTGAAGAAGAGCAATGTCAGAAAGAGAAATCCTGAAGTTCAGATGTACTAGAAAAATTTACTTTTAAATATCGTTTACAACATCCTTTTATCTTATTTAAAAATGAGATAGATGCTGGAGCCTCACCGTAGGGAATGTTTTCTTTAACAAACCCAAAGTCCTAAATGAATTTCTGAAGTCATGCCCCCACTCTGAAATACAATGAGCCTCATCAACAGCAATCAGTGTGATATCTGGAAATGGAGGGGAAAAACACACAAACACATACAATGAACACAGAAGTTATATAATATGACACTACTTTTGGAAAGAGAACAAATTGTTATATAAAATAAAATCATCATTTATTCAGATTAAAACTTTACCACGGGAAGTCTGAGCAAGCAGAGACCAGCCCTTGGCTACTATACAATTGGGACCTCTGGTAATTCCAAAGAAAGTTACAATTAGTTTGGGTTTCTAAAATGGCTGCTACGGAATGTCCAGTGGAAATCCATTTTCACATTGACCTTTTTCATACAAAGCCACAAGAGATTTAGCAGAACTTCCTCCTGTGCTCCACTTTTCCCTTCACCATGTCCCTGGCCTTCAAGCCCATTGCTCATAAAATGTATGTCACATCAGCTTCCCCCTTCTACACAGCAAGGCATGCTTCATCTCTCCTCTGGTGCCAATAAAGACTTCAGACCAGTCTGCTAATGCTCATCTAGGTGTTTATAGCTATCACCAATTTTATTTACTTGGTACTGAAATAAGGCCTGCGATTCCCAGGATTGCTCCAATCCTCTTACGAGGTAACGTGAGCATAGGTAAATCAGACTGGAGAAGAATTTCTAAAGCAACTGTTCATACTAACAAATGTATCACATATTATGGTTTGAATTATCATTTTATCTCTGCAACTAGTGCCTTTATCAGTCTGTTATATAAAGGACTCTGCAATGTAGGGGCCCTGACTTGGAGGTACCAAGCACACTCAACTCCTATTTGACCCCACTGGAGTTCAGGAAGCTCTTCACAGCTTGCAGGCAGGGTACTAAATTGGGGAATCAAAAAAATTTTGAAGTTTGAATTATGTTGAGTTGCCTCAGCGTCACTTTGGGCAATAGCAGCACTACCGTGTTTAGTAAGAAAATAGTTTATTAGCCACAATACTTGTTCTGCATGCATTTATCAAGTGTAATATTCTGAAACATTATAATGCGAAAATATACTTATTATTTTTAATTTCTTGAAGATATTGCTGAGAACACTGAAAGTATGTTCTACCCCCGATACTGAAGACCTACACTGATCTTTGTGTTTTCCCTGTTCTTAGCAGCTGGTCTTTCATGCAGAACAAACATTAAGCTCACTATGTATACATGGTAATTATCTCACTGTAACAAGGTCTGCTGATGTCAGTTAGTGGGGATCACCATACTGGAATCTGAACTTGCTGTTAATATTGAGAAACAGTGCTGAGAAATTCCCAGAGAAGGGTGTATTAAACAAATACAAAGAAAAAAAATACTAGAACACATCATCGGTAGGATCTTTGAATAAAAGCAACACAATCCAATTCCTACTCCTTGGGGATTTCTGTGCCAAAAAATTAAAAATTCTGTGAACATTTTAAAATTCTGTTCCAGCCAGCTGCAGCTGATAGCGGGAGTCCCACCACATGCAGGGCTGACAGCCAGAGCTCCGTTACACACAGGACTGAAATTTGTGATTTCTACCAAAAGGAAGCATTTTGATGGAAATCACAAATTCTGCATGAAAAAAATTAAGTTCTGTGAGGAACATTTGTTCTGCACAAATTCTCACTGCACAGTGGCGCAGAATTCCCCCAAGAGTAAATCCCCCACAGCTTCCAAAATTAACCTACCACAACTTACCACCGGTTTTGTCAAGTTCCTTAAGAAATGATAAGTTCCCCGAGCAGAACTCTGGAGTTATATACACAACTTTATAGTGGCCCCTACAAAATTGGGAAAATACATTATCATATGCAGCAAATGAAAGCGATCCCAAACAATTCATCCAACTGAAATGAAAGAGTGAGTCAGATAAGATGAAGGAGGGAACAATACAGAGAGGTTGTGAATGAGGAACATAAGAGAAAAGGAATGATGCAGAGAGAGATTAGAGAGACTGGAAACAAAGAAGAAAAGAAAGAAAAGAAAGAGGAAAGGGATTTCTTAGATTTTAAGGCCAGAAGGGGCTATTATGACCAATAACCTGTGCTTGAGGTAGAGAGTTAGAAAGAGATGTCCAATCTTGATTTAAAGACTCCAAAGGGGAAGAGAAAGAAAGATCAAATATTAAATGAAACAGAAAAGTAATACTGAAGGGGAAATAGACTGAAAGACAAAGGAAAAGTCAGCAATAGGCTGTGCTGGCAGCAATGCATAAACTTAAATTTGCCTGACACTCTCCAGTCTTAGGCCCCATTTTCAATTGCTTATAACTTTGCCAATCTTTAACCATTGAGACTGAAGTTCTCCCATGCCAGCTGTCTGCGTCAGGCCAAATTTTGTGGAATGGTAGAGTTAAAACAGTTCAACCATTTCTGAGAAGGAGGTTAGAAAAAAAATTACGTTTTGCCCATGTTAAAAAAAATACATCTATTTTCACTGAATCTCTGACGTCTCAATGTTTTGGAGCAGGGACTGGAAATTTGGTGTGGGGGATGATGATGTCATACCAGCGTCAGATGTGTTTTTTGCCATCCCCTTGGAAGTCTCCCCAAGTTTGGCCCAGTTATAAGCTTCTGAAAATCTCAGGTTGCACGTGCTCCTCAGCAGTGGTTTGAAACTGGCCACATTGTTCTTCAAAGGCTCTGTCCTCACATAGCATGCTGCACCCTCACACAGCTCCTACATGCTGATTGGACTAAGCGCGTGCCATGCCATGGGTGCCAGGGCTGAGCAAGCCTTTCCCTGCCACAGAGAGGACCAATTGCCAGAGCTGCTGTGGTGCTGTCTGCCAGGACTTGAAGATCAAAGCCCTTCAGCTGGAGGAGAAGTCCTGCAGCCCAGATTAATGGTTCTTGTGGTCTCCCTTGTTGTCCTGCTCATTGGGAGCCCATGGGTTCATGGACTATATCACAGAAAAGACCAGGGCCTCCTGTGTGGTGACCTGGTCGTGGAATGGCCCTGGGGAGGTTGTGATGGGGCGGGCTCCCAGGGCCAAGCACAGACTTAGGGCTGATATATGTCTGGAGGGGGCTCCAGGGTTGTGGGGTCACATTACAGTCAGCTGAAGAGAAGCAATGTTTTCTTGGCAGGGAATCCTGAGATGGCCTTGCCTTGAGAAAACCAGTGCTGGAGGTGTCAGCCTGGCAGTGCACAGCTCCCAGCTGGGCACTGGACAGCCATCACCTGTACAACATGGGCTGATGCAACTTAGTCAGACTCAGACTTTCTGCGTCAGGGCAGTCGCAGGGCTCACAACTCTTCTGTTTCTCCCACCCTGGCTCCAAGGGGGAAGGCCCAGACCACTATACCCCCTTTGAATGGCCCTCAGGCCTACCACAGCAGCTTGGCAAGGAAGCTGGCTTGAGCAAAGCTGAAGTGATTAATGAAGTGGTCTGTCTTTTCCAGGCTTCCCTGGTTTTGGTACCAGAGACTCAGGACCACAGAGCAGAAGTCCCTGCTCACCAGGCACTAAGGGATTTTGTCCAAGCGCAGGCTCAGATCCACATCGCTACCCGTGAGAACATTATGAGATGGCAGCAGCTCTAGTACATCAAGTCCTAACGGAGAAGGAGAGGCAACCTGAGCGTCTGTTGAGGACAGAGCCTTCATCTTGTGAGTCCATCCACAGCAGTCACTAATTCATCACACAAGTGGGAGGGTTTAAATGCCGAGGCCTTTGCCTCAGCCATGAGGTGGAAAAATGGGATCAGAGCCACATGGACAGTCAGCAAGAAGGGAAACGAAAGTCTGCCAATAAAGCAAAGAAAACTATCTAATGCTAACTGAGCAATGATCTAGCCTAACCAACAAGAGCTAGAGGTGAGGTCTGACAGAAAAAACAGCACAGGGAGCAAGGGGAACACTACTGCCTTCCGACTCACTGCCACAGGCCGTAAGAGGCATGGCCACACTCCCACGTGCCCTCCCATTGAGGGCAACAGGCCCAACAGACTCTGCTGGCCAAAAGGCCCACACCGCAAGGGGGATTTGAAGAAAAATGTCATTAACCTGAGCACAAAAACTTTAGCTAATTTAGTGGGATTCTTTTAAGTCTTTCCAGCAATTTAAGTATCTGTATTCAGGACCTCATAGTTGAGAGATTAAAAAGAAATGAAAACTTACATTTTGATGTCACCTCTCACATTTTTTGACTGAGCTGATCCAAGTAAGCAAGCTGGAATGCCTGACATTCTGTATGAAGAAAGCACAAGCAAGATATGGTTCATTCATGTGAATTTGTTTTTTAGCCTCTCTCTCAGCCAACTTCAGATCTATGACAGTACATTGCCTCTTGCCCCATGACTATTTTTCTTTACTAGCCCCTTGTGAGAGACCTTATCTAAGGCCTTTTGAAAATCTAAATAAATGTCAACCAGCTCTCATTTACCTCCTACTTTACAGACCTATTTAGAGAATTCTAACAGATTAGTGAGACTTAATTTTCCTTTGTAGAAACCATGCTAGTTGGACCCTATCATATCATGATCTTCCAGGTGTTTTACTATTCTATTTAATTATTGTCTCAGCCAATTTATCAGGTGTAGATATAAAGCTTATTGTCCTATAATTCCTCAGATCACCTCTAGATCATTTAAAAAATATATTGCTACCTCCAATAAAGTAGCTCTTTTTAATGAGCAATTCAGTATTTTTGCTACCAGCTCAGCCCTTTCATACTGAGCTCTTTCAGAACTCTTGGACATACACCATTTGGGCCTGGTGATTTATTGCTTTTTAAATTATCCATTTGCTCCAGCACTATAACATTTCAATCTCTTTTAGCATCTCATCCAAACTGACAGCTGAATTAGAGGTGTATGAGGCTACAGATATCAAATTTCTTCAGCCTCCAAAATTAATGAGCCAGTGGGCAGGTAATGAATAAACAGGAATTCATATTACACTGATAGGAGCAGTATAAAAGTCTATATAACAGGTTAGATACACAAAAACATTCTGGCCAATATTTGTCCCCAGTTGCTTGTGGGCAGCAGGGTTAGATTGTCCAGCCATTCATCTACATAATACCATAGTTTGCAGCAGAAAACAGCAAATATAAGGGAACGTCCTTAATACAAAAATTCCTTAAACAAAACAAAAAATCACGTCTTTGGGAAAGACATTTTCCCAGTCTGGTTTGCACAGGGTGGAAGAGATTGAGCCATCTTAATTCTCATTGAAAGTACGTTTCAGTAATTTAGAAGAAACAATGGCACATGTATTGCAGTTATATAAAAAAAACAAGCAATATAAATCCAGAAAATTCAACATTAATATTAGAATTTAAAGGCAAAATGTTCTATTGTGATAATTGAGTCTGGCCTCCCGTATATCACAGGCCAGAAAATTTCACCCGATAATTCCTAAATCAGGAAATTTTAGAAAGAAATTCCATCTCAATTTAAATATTTCAAGTGACAGAGAAGCCACCACACCCTAGGTAAATAATCCCAGTGGTTAATTACCCTCTCTGTTTAAAAATTGTGCCTTGATTGTAGCCTGAATTTGTCCAGCTTCAGCTTCCAACCATTTCTGGCTCAAGCATCATTGCTTAGAGTCCAGAGACCTTTCAAGGTCTGAAGTATCCCTCATGCACTGTTCTAGTAGGTGCCATTTTAAGAGAGATTCCCTTGACTTTCTGGTCCAAGTAAAACAGGAACTGAAAACTGAACAGCAATAGAGTCCATCAGATTCCCTCAAGCAGACATGATATCTGCAGTGGCCACCAGTCCAGGCAATCAACCTATGACCAGGTGGCTAGAACTTGAACCCCAAGGGCTTAGTATCTGCCATAAGGGCAGGAAGGTGGGAACGTTTGAGGAAAAAGACTCACTGGACAAAAAAACGGGGACAAAAAAAGGGAGAACCAGAAGGTGCCAAATGAGCAAACCACTGCGAAACTAACTATAACCTCATCTTTAATGTTAACTATGTATTATTTGCAAGAAATTCTTTAAATATTCACTAACAGGGAGGACACTGGTGGGTTATGACTGTTCTCTCCAGCCAGAGATGAGTGCAGTCACACTGCCCTTTATTCCCAACAGTGAAATGGGGAGAGCAAAAGCAAGCAGGGCACAGGCATGGGCCATGGACACTGCTCACTAACAAGTTCCAAACTTCTGTGCATGGACACATGCCCCACTAGAAAAAGCCACACAGACAAGGACTTGAAGAACTTAGTCGCTGCTCACATGCAACTATCACAACCTAACTATTGTACATTGGCTATGTGGGAAAAGAAGATAATCCCGACCGGTAATACGTATACTTGGAAAGGGCCTATTCCAGAAAGCTGAAAACAATTATGAGCAAAATTGACTGGGAAAAAATGATAATTTGAAGTTGTTTAAGAATATTTTGATACCCCAAAAAAAAAAAAAAAAAAGAATTCTGCAGAAATTCAAGGATTTCTCAGTGAAAACCATTCTACTATCCTAGTTAACAAGGGAAGTGAAAGCAGCAATGCAAATTAAATATATACCTCAAACAGAAAAAGGGATATGCGGATAGCGGTGGCTATAAATTAGCATTTATGAAACACAGACAATTGATAAGGCAAGCTAGAAGTCTCAGTGAAAAATATCTGGCCACTAAAGTTAAAAGACGATAAGAAAGAATTTTTAAAATAGCAGGGGAAAAAAAGAAATCCTACATTATCTGACGGGGAAGGGCAAGTACAAGCCACACATGATAAATGCTAGTCACGCCACTAACGATGGTGATATTAGAAGCCATAGAGCATAACTGTTCTAACATTAGTACTGCATGGCATTCCAGTTAACAGAAAACCTCAGCATTATATGAAATCTATGAAAATGGAGCATCACCATCCTATAAAGGTGCTTCCAGAAGGGTTCCACAGGGCTTTTTTCTTGGCCCAATCTTATTCCATATCTTTGACAGTGAACTGGATGATATAGAATCTAACAAAATCACTGCTGATCAAGTTTGCAGACGACACAGAGATTGGCATAGCAGTAGATAATGATAAGGACAGATCAGTTATACAGAGCAATCTGGATTGTTTGCTAAGCTGGGCTCATTTAAACAATATGTTTTAATATAGCTAAATACACTGTCATACATCTAGGAAAAAGTAAAATACAGGATGGCAGACTATGGAGAAGACTTGTATGTCAATAACAAACTGCCTGTCAGCTCTGTGTCATGCTCTGGCCAAAAGGGATAACACAATCTTTGGATGCACAAGCAGGGGAACATGAAATAGGACTAGTGAGGTGATAGTTTCCCAAGACCATTACTGAAATGCTATGTCCAATTCTAGCATCCAATCTTCAAAAAAGATGTTGAAAAATGGCAGAGATTTCCGAAGACCTAAAGGAATGATTTAAAATATGGAAATCTGCCTTACAGTTAGAGACTTAACCTTCTCTTTGATAAACTAAACAGACTAAGCTTAAGACGTGACTTGATCATTGTCTAAGTACCTACATTGTGATAAAATTTGTGATAGTAAAGAGCTTTTAAAAGTAGCAAACAAAAGAACAATGAAGTGATCCAATGGTTGGAAACTGAACCTAGACAAGCTCAGACTAGAAGGCACGATTTCTTTGTAAACAGTGACAGTAATTAACCCTTTGAATGACTTGCCTAAGGATGGGTTTGTTTTTCTGTCACTTGACATCTTTAAATCAAGATTGAATGTCTCCTTCTTAAAGATCTGCTCAAGCTCAACTAGAAGTTATTGGGCTGGATGCTGGAATTACAGGGTGAGGTTTTCTGGCCTGTGCTATGCAGGCGATCAGACTAGATGGGCTTAACATTGAGTGGAATAAAAAGCAGCAGCCTTTCACCCCAACAAATGGGAAGTGCAGCATGTTTCTGTAAGGACACCGCACATACCTGCTGTACTGTAATATTACTTACTCAAGCTGGAGCACTTGGTCCTCCATCAAAGAAATAAGAGGAGAGATGACTATTCCTGTACCTCCTCCGTAAACGGGTGGAAACTGGAAGCACAAGCTCTTCCCATACCCTTAAAAAGAAATCACACTAATCACAGAAGTATTAAATACCTGAAATTTTAATTCCTCTCCAAAACCTTATTTTGTTTCCCACTTCCCCATTATTGTACTTCCTAACACTCAATAAATCCATACAAGACAATTTTTAGTCACTATGCTCCCCACAAAGCAGTCATAAAAGAAGTTTACAAATGTTCCTTTAACATAAGGTGTGTACTTACCAGTTGCCATGACAACAAGATTATCTCTTTTGTCTTCCAAAACAGAAGAGATCACTTTCCATTGGACCCTTGAAATTAAATACACATTCATTTTTATTTAGCCTATAAGTAAATGTACCTCGTGCTACTATACAACTGGCATCCACATACAAGAGAACTTAAGTAAAACTGTCAGTTTAATAAAACCACAGGTGAAACCACCTTCTTAGTATTCTGTGTGTGCGCCTTCTTCACAGCCAAACCGTGCTCGCTTTATTCCTACAAGAAGTCCCACTGAAGTCATACTAGGACTACTTGTAGGAGTACGGTAAGCAGGATTTACCTCAATCATTAATGGAAGATTATGAAATGCAACAGTTGCCCTGTATGTTATTTAAAGCTGATCTTCAAACAGGTTTATCAACTTTCACCACATAAGTACTGAAATGCTTAGGCTGCCAAACACAGCTTTGGTGCTTTTTACAAGCACCTGACAAAAGTACTAATTTAAATAAAGTTGAGAAAAATCCAAATTTGCCTTACTGTGTCTCAGAATTTACCAAACAGATTTTTCCCCAAAGAAACGTTTCATAAAATTTGCTCCATGACCATAACTTATATAGCATATTGCAAGCCATATGACATTTTGAGAATTATTTTATCCTATTATATTGAAAATAAGACCATATAATGATCTTAACAATAACACTGATCAATTTTAGATATGTTGCAGTACGCAGAACTCAGATGTGTTATTGGAGAGACAAGGTGGGTGAATGAATATATTTTATTGGTCTGGCAGAAGATATTACTCCTCACTAAGCTCCTGGGAACAACCCAGCTACAACCACCTTCCAAAAGTTACCAAGTATCTGCTACACACCGACTGTTGAAATGCTACGTAATATTCTAGGCAATTTGTTATATGATGTATGTAAACCAATACTGTATATTGGTTACAATGCATTAGAAATTTATCCTCAATGTAGTAGCACTGTCCGAATCGTAGAGTTATCTGTTTATCACGGTCCTTTGTGCTTTACCACACTCTGTCCTTCCATACTGTGTGTCTAACAGACATCAATACCAAAAAAACAAACAAACACTCATTTAAGAAGTTCCCTGTGACAAGAGATAATTTAAATTTTTCGTTGTTTGAAAGATTTTAAGATACCACCTAAAATAACAAAGGTAATTTAGATAACACCTTAATTTCCTGAGCTGCTAAAACACTGATGTCTACCCTATAAGCACTTTGATATAGGTACCTCACTATCAGATTTAATTTGACAGCTCCTCAAGGCAGGGATTGTACCATTTGTGTGTGTCTTGTACACTACTAAACTTACTGTTGGTACTTATCATAAGCAACAATAGAAAATCATTCTACATTAAACAAAAGAAAGGAACGGGACATGTACAGTAGGATAATTGTTAACATACTTACGGTTTAAAACCAGAATGCCCAAAATATGTCTTTAAGCACGCAACTTCTTTTTCATTAGGTACAGGCAACAAAGGATCTGAAGGAAAAACAGTGCATGTATATTTAGCTTTATTGGAAGTGAAAAGCCATGGACTGAAAGAGATTAGGAAGTTTATTGCTAGTAATTTCCTGGCCCCTGGATTCACGCAGCTGACATGTAAGTATCAAATTTGCAAAACATTGTTAGGAATGAAAACAAGAATCTCCTTTTTCATGTCAAGTTGATAAGTTACTTCTCTCAGCTTATGCAACCCTATGAAAAACTATCAGCCAAGAACCTTAGCATTCTTTCTGCCAATTTCTATTCGCCACACATCCATTAAATATAATTCCTTGAAAATGATCAGGGTGGGGTCATGAGGTTAATCTGGAGACTGCCTCCAGGAAGAGAGGATTTCAGGCAGGACAGGATTTCACTTCAGCAGCGCTCCACATGTGCCCTATCTCCACATAATCAGTTCCCAACTATTGGGTCAAAATTACCAGGGAGACACACCAGCCAAGATTCACAAATGGCACCTTCAGGGAGCAGTGGGATGGATGTGATGAGAGGAAGACAGGCTATGCAGAGGGCATCAATTTGGAACAAGTGATTCTCCATCTCATCTGCCTTGTTCTGAATATGTTTCCAGTTTTAGTTTGGAAGGAGTCTCCTACACTTAATTTGGAAGTCAAATGTTGTTCTTGGCTATCTTTTGGTCTCATTGGTATGAATGAGCACTACTTCAGAACTTACATCTGTTTGGTGTCTCCGTCTGCAGTGAATCAAACACGGAACTTTACGCTACCTCCTGAGTCTGCTTCTACACACAGTACAGGGTTATGGCCCACTTTTACTGTAATCCAGTATTTACCCCAACTCTCCTCTTCCTCCTCCTCAACACCGTCATCTTCATCATCTGGAGCAAGGTGCAATTTTGTGCCTTCAACACTGGCGCTAGAGTCAGTTAGACTGACTTTAGATTTGTCTACATCTTCTACAGACTGAAAATTGGAAGTAAAACGTTAGCCCCCATTACATGAAGGGGAAATAATAATGAACAGAACCTGCCATTTTGTTTAAAGTAATATTGCTCAAGGGTACCTGAATTCTACTCTAATTATGGCATGGCTCAGATCCTTCAGCATGAAGCACAAAAAGATCAAATATGTAAGAAATTGCCATTATTAGGGGACAACATACCCTCAAGTGTTACTGTTTTATTCATTTAAATTCCACTGAATGTTACCTTTTATAAGAGGAGGTTACTTACCTGTAACTGGAGGTTCTTCGAGATATGTGGTCCCTATTTGTATTCCAGTACTCACCCTCCATCCCCTCTGTTGCAGAGTGAGATACTCAATGACATGTGGAATACAGATAGGGAACATCACTCGAAGAAGAAGAAATGGTTATTCTCATTTGCCAATTACATGGTAATCTCGCCAATCCTTCCTCTGAGACTCTCTTTCAAAACTTTAAAAACATCATGTTAAGTTTTAAATAGCTTCTTTCAGGACATGTGATTAAGCTGCTGGGCAAAAGCTCTCATTTTTGATTCTCTCTCTTCCTTTGGGATTCTGTTTTATGAATCTGACTGGGAGAGGAGGGAACTGAAGTTCTATGGAAAAACAGCCTTGTTTGTTTCTAATGACTTGAAAAATGGGTGGAGAAAGGATAAGGTCCTGAGGTGATGTTCAATGGGACAAGTAAAACATTAAACGCTTTTTTGAATATAGTACCAGCACTTTACTCCTAAAATGTCCCTTTCTACTCAGGAACACAGATCAGCCAGCATTTCACAGACTAGAATTTAAATAAAGCTCACTCTGCCATAAGTACATAATAGAAAAGAACAGAGTAGGGACAGCTTGTGAAAGGAAAAGAGGCAAAATCAAGACAGGAGCAGATCAGAAGAGACATGAGATACACAGCCAAGGCCCTGATCCATTAGTGGAGGAAAGGTCCATCAATGGCTATTAACCAAAATGGAACAGGAATGCAACCCCATGCTCTGGGCGTCCCTACACCTCTGACTGCCAGAACCTGGGACTGGATGACAAGGGATGGGTCACTAGATAGTTGCCCTGTTCTGGCCACTCCCTCTGAAGCATCCCGCACTGGCCACTGTCAGAAGACAGGACACTGGGCTAGATGGACCGTTGGTCTGAACCAGCATGGCCTCTCTTATGTTCTTATCAGGAGAGCACTGCTTACTTTTAATGAGATAAGTAGTTCAATGGGATTGTTCAGAAGCTTAATTTTAAGTCTGGGTTTAAGTGGTTTGGTGGATCAAGGCCAGAGTGAGGGGGAGAGAATGAATAAGAGGATAATGTCTGGGTTTTTTCCAAAAATATTTAGAATATATGGGAAAACCATATGCTATAAGAAAGTCTTTTCCCCTTTCTCTTTCTCCAACCAAAATGACTAGAAATTAGCTCACTGAGGGAAACAAGCATTATGACACCTACTTTAAGCATCTCCATTTCCAGTTCTTCATCACTTTCAATGACACAACTAAGGTTTTGTTCATTCCCTCTGGAGTGCAGGTCCTAAAGGAAAGTTTCAAAATATGTCTTTATTTCACTGAAAGTCCCCATCTTCCATGCCTCTAGTAGAGGCATTATTTATACCTCATTCAAGTTTTAGTTTAGCTAAATTTGGTCTGGACTCTGATGTTTAGAAGAATATTAGGGGAACACAGCAAATCACCATGGAAGTTAAAATACTCCATTTAACCCTGATATAGACAAACTACTCACGTGAAAAGAAAAGAAAGTTAAATAAATTACAACAACTAAAAGGCATGTATCACCACCAAAGAGAAGTCCCTAAAAGGGCTGAAGTTTATAAACTCTGTAGTCCAAATCATGCCCTTTGATACACCCGCACATCTCCAGTGACTACAATAGGACCTGTGGAAGTGTGCCCAAGAATGGAATTTCACCCTGTATCTCCTAAAATTTATACTATAAACGTATTATTCACACTAAAAGGAGTGAATCTAGAATTTGTATATGTAGTCAAGTAACAAGAATCTAAATGGTAGTGGAACTAAAGAGAGGCTCAAAGATTAACAGGTTTCATGGGTATTGACCAGACTAAAGCTTTAAATTCAGCTTTGGGAAAGTAATTCAATAGCCCTTCCTCTCTCACACATTAGCTGTCACTCTGTGAGTCAACTCTTTAAAATCCCTTAGTAAATTAACAATAAGATCACTTTTCCTGGTAATGTTCATCATTTGCATGGATTTTAATTCGTTACCTCAGACACAGCAGTTTTCTTGGCCTCGAGTTCCAACTTTTGAAGTTCACATTCAGTAATGTCCAGTGACATTAAGCAGACTCTGTCTGTATTCTCCTTAGATCCTCTGTCTGCAGTTCCATCTTTCTGCTCATGCTTACTAAGTTCCATTTCACCACCATTCACATCTCCCTGACTGACACCAGGTAATGTATCATCATCATTGTAATTATTGAAATCATCTTCAAGTTTTGTAGGAAATTCAAATGTTTCTGCCTTTTCCTCATCAACAACAGTAGACACAACTTCAGACGTTTTTAGAGCTGCAACACAGCTGCTCCCCAGCTCTGCTTGACAGTTGAGTTCACCAAGAAACAGGCTTCTTAAGGCACCTATATTTTCCGACACACCAGTTAATATTTCTCCAGCTCTACGAGGAAAAAAAAGAGAATTAACTAAAGCTGTAAATAAATGTTATTGCATATATCTTACCAATGGCTTTTTAAAGGCAGTTCTTGCCCTTCAGTGATAAATCTAACATACAGGAAAATAATCCCTATTTCTTCAAAATTTCACAGATACAGGTTTGTTGTTTCAGCTGGAAAATATCTTTATATGCATACAAAATTTTCCTCGCCTAAAAATCAATATACATTTCTTATATGTCTGGAGGGAAAACAGTTTTCATCATGCAATTACACTGCTTAAATGTAGATGCTCTGGACACTGGCGGTACCAAGTCAGGCCATGCAGGGGTGAGAAGGAACTCGGGTGGTGGTCACTCTGCCTACCCCTTTCACCTTCGATGTGGAGCATGAGGAGAACAGAGGTGCAGGCATGTACCAATGGACACTGCTTGCAAAGACTCTCCAATCTCAGTCACATGGGCCACAGGTGTACCCACAATGGAATATGCATAGAAACCAGATCAAAGAAGATCTGTCATTTTGGAAGTGCCTACATCTATGAACAAACATTTCCAGCTCAGAAAAAGAAAATAAGTATTGATCACGAGGACTAGTTTAGCCATTCTAGTGTACTGTGGGATCGTCTCAGACGCAACTGGAAATCAAGAAGATAATGAAATAAAGAAATTTTGGGATGCAAACTATTAGGAAGACAGTTTTTTGTACAGGGTTTATAAGAGAAATAACTCAAGTTCTAATTATGGCTCCCTGACCCTCTGTTGGGCTCCCAAGCTCAAGAGGCTGGCCATCCCTGTGAAAGAGTATCCGTAATGTGCAGATGACATTCTGCCCTATACCTTTTTCCATCAGGCCTAAATGGAACAATTTCTATCAAGTTATTAACAATCATATTTAAACAACGAATGGTAAGAAGCAAGCTGAAACTAGTTATCAGGTACATAAACTGAAACCTGTACAAGACCACCTTTCTTAAGCAACTATCTATCCTGAGACCCAAAAAATCCCCAAACACACTGAATAGAGCTATGTCCCACCTTCATTAGAAGACTAGTTGCATTAAGTATCCAAAGCTCATTGATCATTTGAGCAATTGCTTTGTCACAGTTCCAGGCTTCGCAGTACATTTCATATTGTAAGTATCCTACAGAACGTGGCTGGCAGTGCCAAACCTCCAATCCTTTGCTATTACACAAGAAAAAGTAGCATTCTTGTTTCTCTGAGTAGAAAAGTGAAGCTGTCTCAGGGACTGAGGTTTCTTTAAAAGAAAAAGGGGGGGGAAGGGGTACACATTGTGAGGGGTGCCCCACGAGCTCTTATGGGATCAGCCAACACTAACAAGACAGATTGCAAGGCTTGGTCTGCCTGGAGGTAGGAAGCTTAAAAAGGGAAAGCCTGTCACAGGAAAGGCGGTGACTAGGAACACTGCTATGCCTTGGATATAGCTGACAACAGGATAGACTGGCAAAGAGGAAGAGATAGTTGCAGATCCTACCATCTCAGACTATATGGATCAGGTATAAAGTGAGGCTTACCAAAAAGGGGAGCTGGAGGCAGACCCGAAGTCTGATCAAGGACATGAGAGCCTGCAGATAAACCAAACCCCTTTGTCCCCCCCCTTCCTCTGATTCTACCTCTCCAAGGCAGGGAGAAAGGAATCTTTTTTGTTTGATTTGTTGGGAGAATCCCTTGTGTGCCTTAAGCAGAGGCAGTACCCTTAGTAGCCCATACTGTGGTCTGGTGGGGACTCAAGGAGGGCCCTCACCCCCCACAATACACACATAGACCTGTCAAGATAGATATAGTGGCTTGGACTCGATACCAGTAGTACAGACACATGACTAACAGTGATTTCAAAGATGAAGAGGAAACTGATTTGTGCAACATCTAACCTCTGCATGTTTTTAAGTTGTCTGAAAGTGCTAGGAAGATAAGTAGCCAGCTCCACCATCTCTTTAGCTAATGAGGTCAGTTTATTCTTGATTTCGTTTGGCAACATCTCCCCATCTGTAAAAGTCAATGTCAGTATAACAAGCATAAAGTCAATTTACGTATAACTCTTCTCTCTTCTATGTTCATAAGCAAATCAGCTTACCAGACAGTTACCAACTCAAGATACAGTTAATAATTTGCTTAGTCTATTTCCCATTTTCAGAAGTAGCCTGACAAGGTGCTGCATAGAGAAAATGGAACCCAGCTGGTACAAACCATCCCTATCAGCACCATCCACACCCAGAACTGTACCCCACCCCATCCTAGGGGCACTAGGACTCAGACAGTACCCTCTCCTGAGCCATGTGGGACTGGAAGCCGGGCCAAAGAAACTCAATACAGTAGGAGCAGACACAGAAGTAGCCCCCCCAAGTATTGCCACAGGGACTGGCAGATACCAACACAGTCATCAGGCTGCTTGCTACAGTCTTGACTCTAGAAATTCTCTGTCCTGTGACTGATTGTTTGCTCCAACCCCCTCACTCACAGTCTTTTCACTTTAAACCACCGGGAGAGACAGCGTCACAACACTTTGAAATGCCTGGTCACTTACGTATGTTCCTCAGTATGGAATTAGGGTCCTAGCTTAAAGTTCTTATTTTTTATGCATCTTGGACCTAAGATTCTTTGAGACAGGAAGCTTCCTTTGTCTGAACAAGTCTTAGCACATTTGGATGTGATTGCTCTACAAATGAAGTGAAGAGCCCGCACATTTAGACTCAGTGTTCTTAGGCCCTGATCCTACAAAGACTTATGCAACTTTAAAGATGAGTAATCCCATTGACTTTAGCATTATAAATTAAAAAGTGTTTAATTTGTTAAAACTCATAAAAAGTGAGCAAACAGGCAGCTGCATCACACACAATCTGCAAATGTAGAAACATCCGGCAAGAGGTCATAAAAATTAAGCCTTGTCATCAAGGCAGTGTTGCTCCTGCATGATCATTGCAGGGAAAATAAGGGTACACCCTGCATAGACAGAGAATAAAACCTTTTACACTCAGCTCCCCGGAAAAGGCATGGTCAAAAGCAACACTAACATTTTTAACTTAACTCACTATTTCTTTAAGTGTCAATGGGAGACAAACTCTTCTGAAAATCTGGGCATATATTTAGGTACCTAAATAGGAACTACTGGGTAACAAGCTTTTTAGAAAATCTGGACAGGCTCTCTAGCTCAGCAGAAATAACACTTGCTCAGAGAAATCAGCTGTGACATTTTCCGTTAAACCTAATAACCTGTATACCAAAAAATAAAAAGCTGCAAACTCCTACGACAAGGCCAAAGTTTGCAGTTCTGCTGGTATTCCTTGGGATATTTGCATCTCCTGAGCTCTGAGGGAAAAAAGGCCAGTTCTGGAAGATCTCACTCTATAGCAGGATGAGATGCAGGAGAAGCTATGGCATTTCCATCCTTCTCACAGATGTGTGAGGTGACACTGAACATGCTGTAATTCACAAGGTGGCTAACAGTTTATTGAAGCATCTGACCTTATTATGGTGTGGAATAACAAAAGTTAATAATAGTGAGATCTCTTACCAGCCCCTCATAGAACTTGGGCAAACACCACAAAACAATGGGACTGTACCCTCATGTCACTTACTGCCCCTTCTGGTAAACCCTCTAGTACCAAGGTGATACAGCTGATCTAAGAACCCAAATAGAATACTCTCACTGCAAGCTGTCTGTAAATTCCAAGCAATTCAATGTCCAATTAGAACCCCCCCCATTCTTTATCCTTTTAGTTTGCAATTTACCGTTTTTTATACTACACAGCCTCTGACCACAGTTGTTCATATTTTCCAATTTTTGGTAAATGAGGAGACCTGCCTGTGAAGAAAAGCAAAACAAATTAAATGCCATAGACTCCACACAGATCACATTTTTTCTTCTTCTATTGTTCTAAAAGTCTAAAACAAACTGAAAAATTTCTTCTGCAATCCAAGACATGAATTTTATTTAACAGTAAATCAAGGATTTTTGTTCCAAACAACATCAATAATGCAACATTAACTTAGAGAACTCAATACAAAATACAATTTAGCCTAACACCACATTAAGGTAAAGTTAAGGTTGCAGGAACATATCAGGTTTTAGTGAATATTACCTCAAGAATTAGAGATGTGTTTGTGTATTTTAAAAAAAAATCAGAAACACAGCAAATGCTGAGTTAAGCTCTTGCCAAACAAGTCACCAAATTACCTTAGCTCTGCATCCTTGGGCCAGTCTACAATACAAAGTTAGATCACCACAAGGTGCGCATGCACCCACAATCAAATTTGTCTCCAGCCAACATAAACACCCCTTTACAGTGATGTGAAAACCCTCCTCCTCCTGAACACAGCAGAGCTATGATCAACCCACCGAGGTCAACCCAGTGCAAGTGTAGACTCTCTGTGATCTGTGTCAACCCTAACAGTCCTCCAGCCACTACCCACAATGCCCCATTCCTTGAGACTTGGACCATTCTGGTTACAATTCTGAATTCACTGTCCAGGGGTCCTGGGTTTTAAAGCAGGGGTGGCTTTCAGTCCAGTCTCCCTTGCGTACTTTTGAAATGCATTTTCCTGATTGCCCACATTGGCAAGCACACTGAGCACCTCTCTCTTCTTGTGTGGAACTGCCCTTGATACCTCCTATTTACTCCCGGCAGCAGTGCATCTCCCAGGCTTATGGGAAGAAGAAGCTGTGCAAGGACAGCTACAGACCAGCTGTAGACACTTGGACATCTAAGAGCAGATTATACAGAGGATGTAATAAAAGGACACAAGAGAAATCAGCAGCACTACCACGGAAAGCAAAGTGACTACAGCAGGCCGCACCACAGGGCCAAGGAGGCGAATAATCGATCTGGTGCTGATCTGCAGACCTGCCGCTTTTACAAACAAACTGCATGCCCTACTTGGCAAAGACCCCACCAGTACCCTGCAAAGCACAATGGATACCACAAAAAGAGCCTGGGCCAGAAAACCATGCCTTAAACAGCAAGGGCACTGGGCTTAGGGACACAGTGGGGACATCCAGCCATGCTGTGTACTAGGACCTGTTTGAGACTCTGCCACTGTCTATCCATTCCTGCCAGATGAGTACCAATGAGCCCGACGAAAGAGAATGGACCGCAAATAAGGGTGCATGTATATTTTTCCTTACAATGCTTAAATGAAAAGATGCGCCTGGCCTATCCCCAGACACAGGTGTTAGGGACGGTAAAATTTATATTTGTATAAGGATTAAGGCCTGCATATAGAAATTTGGGCCTGCCTGACCGCTTGAAAGCTGAGTTTTTTTGGGATGCATATAAAAACAAAGAACAGAACAAAGACATTGTGTGTTACTTTTGCCTACCCACAACCAGATGGGTTTTCTTTATTACTGTAAGAAGAGATAAGGGATATAGTTAAAATGTTTTGAGGTTTAGTGGGGATTTGATATACGAATGTACAAATGAAAAATAGCTGTGACTCCTCATCAATTCAGATGTCAGAGCAAGGTCAACCAACCGGCTGGGAGGAGCAAGGGGGGATAAAGAGAGATGTGAGAAAGAAACACTAAAGGGCCATAAAAGTGACCATGACCAAAATATAACCCTACCATGGGGTACAAAAGAGGTGGTACCAAAGCCCCAAAACACAAGACCTTCCAAAACAGAATATCACCATAAATTGTAAAGGGGAACTACAAGTATAATTAAGCCTACCAAGAAGAAGGGGGAGAGGGTGTTCTATGGGCATATAGAATTATGGTTAGGGGGAAGAAACCTCTATCAGCGTATAGACCTTTGGTTATAGCAAAGGAAGCTTGACTGGTCTGAGGAGCTATGATCTTTTGTTTGCTTGTTTAGCCCCAATAAATTCATTGCATTGCCTGCACTTTGGACTCTGACCTGCTGCTCTCTGTCTGCGAACATGTCTGGAAACTGAGAAAGACATGGTAGGGAAGCCCTAACAACAGGTATCTACTTTTCATTGTTTTAGTCCTACAAAAAGAGGTAGGGGTACAACCAAGGTAGAAGTTGGCAGATGCTTTTAATTTCCCTTTAGAGTTAGGCCGGGGGTGGGCCATGCAGAGCACTTTTATGTGTATTGGGATGTCACTTTTATCCTCCTGAGAGATCCTGATGAAACTTTCATGGAGATACTCTGTAATCCTCTCTGTCTTATTTCTTCCTCCACAGCAGGACACTTTCCCATGCCACTCCACAATGAGTTCAGCTGGCACCAATGCAGTGAACAAGCTAGTGGCGTATGGGCCCAGGCAGCTCTGAGACACAAATAGCACAGAGGTTCTCAAACTGGGGCGTGTGCCCCCCTGCAGGAGTGCAGAATGTATTTGGGGAAAGGGGGCATGAGAAGCTTTAGGAATGCGGTGGCTGCTGGCTGGGCACCCAGCTCTGAAGGCAGTGCCAACGCTAGCAGTCTGGAGAAGTAAGGGTGGCATGGCATGGTATACTACAGATACAAGAAGGGGTGTGTGATCAGGTAAGTTTGAGAACCAGTGTAGCAGCAGCTTGGCTATCTGTACCTTTCTTACCCACAGGAGTGACATATCAGCTAAAACTACCACCTGTGGAAAACACTGACATTATTCAGTGCCATTGCCCTATTCTTGCATCCCTGGAATAGGGACTGAAATTTTATTGTTTCATGACATCGAAATTCTTTCTCCCCAGCCCTCCCACATACCTGGTGGGCCATACTGACCATGGCTGGGGCTGGAGAGTGGCGTTGTACAAAGGCACTCCAAAGCTGAAGTGTCAATAGGCACATCCTATTAAAACTTTTCATGGGAATAAAGGGAAGGGATTTTTGAAAGACATTTTTCCCTTTCAGTTGTGACTGTAAATCCAATGACAGATCTGTCTGTTTCTAAATCACCTGTTGTGACCTTGAGGGGTGCCCACTCCACAGCCACAGAATGGCTTGCTCTTGAGGAGAAAGATGATGACTAGGGACAGCACATTCAGAGAGATCTTGCATGCCAATGCTGCATCCGACAACAAATGTAGGTGTTGTAGGGCCAACATGGCGGAGAGCATGGACAGGAAAAAGGTCTCAGGAGCCCCAGCAGGAAAAGGAGATGCACCAGGACATAACTGATTTTCTCAGGCAGTAAATCCAAATGCTGCAGACCTTGGTAGAGCTACAGGACCAAAAGCCCTGGAATCCCCACGCTTTGCAATGCTTAGAGAACTTTCTTGGCCGCAGCTCTCTACACCCCCCAACATCCCACATAGCATCAAGGCCACACATACCACTCCACACTAGGGGAGGGACAGCAGTAAAAACCACAGCTTCACATTTACTGAACTGTGAGAACCATGGCTGGCGTATGTGTAGCCACAACAGACTACATTTGTGCACTGAAATGGACAGAAACGTCTGCTGCTTTTCCAAATTTTAAAGCTTGTTAAGTTAACTTTAAAATTTGTACTGCACTGTTTGTTTTTTGTGCATTGTTTTCCTGCATTGTTTCTGCCGCTCAATCAATTTCTGTTTGGATAACACAGTAGCTTTTGTAGTTCACAACATATATTGCAGAATGCATAGCCGTACTCAGAGCACACGGCCCTTGTACATGTGCACCACAGAACTCAGAGTTCAGTCTAACAGTCATATTTAAAAACGTACATCAAGCACTAAACATTTCCTAACAGCACCCAAAACTCCAGCCCCCCGAGAACAGTCCGGCACTGACCAGTACTGTGGTTGACTGTTAAAGTGCTCTTTCAAAGCCTCCCTCAACCACACAGTTCCACATTGAGCTCTTATAATAGTCCATGTGCCTGGCTGTTCAAACTCAGACAGCCGATCGCCCTCCACCCTGATGGCAGCTTTCTCCCTTTTACCTCACAAGACTGGATTGTGCTGGATACAACAGGCAGCTATAACCGTTGGGATATTTTTCACGCTGACACTGGGTCTATACTGTCAGCAGCAAATTCGCCACCATCAGATCGATGTCTCTGGATCAGCTGAGAGATCTGTGTAGACACCGCTCAGTCAATCCAGAAATCGATGGAGGAAAACCACGCCCGTAACTGGCTTAGCGCGACGCCGACAGGAATGCTGTTCCTGTCAGCGCAGCGCAGTGTGGATGGTGCACAGAACAGACGCTGCGAAGTCGATGGGAGATATGAAGCGTTTTAGAGCACTTGCGTATCTCCCATCAACTGCTACCGAATCCGAAAGGGAAGTGTAGACCAGGCCTAAAATCCAATCTAGTGAGTAAACACTGTCACCATGCCTTCAATCCACCAAATGTACATTCAAAAGTAATTCTGCACCTGCTGAGCCTATTCAATCTCTTCACCTATTATAAGAAAGAATTCTAAATACACTAATAAAGTTTGCAGATGACAGAAAGATTAGTAGAGTGGAAAATAACAATGTCACTTAACCTAAGTGATCTGTATCTCTTGGAAAGATGGGCACAAAACACATCGTGACTTTTAGAAAAGCCAGATGTAAGGTAACGTCTAGGAACAAAGGATGTAGAATAAGGGAACATAGGAAATAGGATGAGGTAACATATTGTTGAAAGAAGTGACTGGAAAAGAACACTGGGGTGAGAGAGAACCAACTGATCATAAGCTTTCAATGTGATCAATAGCTAACTGACTCCTTGGGTGTAATAATACAAGAATAGTGAGCAGGACCAGTGAGATGACAGAACCTCTGTATATAGCATTGGTGAGAATAATACTAGAATTCTGTGTCCTGTTCTGATGTCCATAATTCAAAAAGGATGTTGAAAAACTGGAAAGAATTCAGAGAAGATCCATGAGAATGATTCAATGTCAGCAATATCTGCCTCACCGTGAGAAATTTAAGGAATTGAAACCATTTAATTTATTCAAGAGAAGGTTAAGAGGTGACTTGATTGTGCTCTGTAAGTTTCTAAATAGGAATGTTTTCTGACACAAGCAAGTGCAGCAGATAAATACAGAACAAAATCCAATTGCTGGAAGTTGAAGTAAAAAAAGTTCAAACTGGAATAATATATATTTATTTAGCAGTGAAGTTATTTAACCACTGGAACTGATTACCAAGTGATGTGTAAAATTCCCCATCACTTGCAGTCATTAAAAATCAAAATTTCAGGAAAAAACCAATATTGGACTTATAAAGGAACCAAGAGCAAGCTGAAGTAGACAGTAGCTGAGGCACCCCTGAATTACAAACTGAAATTCCTTTATCTCAAATGCAATACACATACTGTATGTATCATACTCTACTACTGATAATATGACAATTTAGGAAATGAGAAACACAGTCTTTAAATGTCATTGAACTTTAGTTTTTAAATTTGTCAACAGAATTCAGACAAGACTAATTAACTAAGTTTCTTCTATCTGGACTTGTTTTGTCAATCCCACTGCGACTTAAAAGCATACCACATCTGAAGGGCACATTTAACTAAGTTTACATAATTAATACTAAGTCATGCTATATAATAATTGTATTATTTGTCAAGCAGACAGTTATATAAACATACCATTTGGTAAGGTATTCCTTGGGGTTTTTTGGGCTCTTGATTTCTCAACCATAGCACTATAGTTTTGTATTAACATTCATTTTTCTTCAAATTTACATTTTAATAATAAAAGAAAAAAGGAGAATTAAAAAATGAGTTCTCCATTTTCCAGAGCTCATAGTTTCCTCCACTGGGAGCTATTAAACGTGTAGATTCCTTAATCTCAAATTATTCATCTCAATGAATCCCTAAACTGGAGTTTATTATTTGTATTGCAGTAATACCTAGAGGCCCCACCCCATCATATTCGTAAACTGCCTGGGCATGGGCAGCCTAACTAGTGGGTGAAGTAGGACCTTGCCTGGTAGTTGTGGTGGCAGCTCGGAGTAAGGTGAGTGTAGATCCAGGAGTCAGGTACCAACCCAAGGGCGAAGCCAGAGTCAGGGTTGAGAAGCCAAGTGAAAGGTCAGGACCAGAGTTAGGATCAGGAACACCAAGCGGAAGGGAAGGAAAACTGAAGTCAGAGTTGAGAAGCCACGCCTCAGGTCGGAGCCAGAGTCAGAGTCAGGAGCATAACAAGTTGGCAAGAGCTAGAGCAAGGACTGGGAGCAAGACTAGGAACCCAGGGCTGGAATCTCCTTGGCTACTAAGCCATTTGTCTGATTTAGCCTCTAAACTCCCCTGGACAAGGCCTTTTGTCAAAAGTATGTAGGCCTATTATGACCTAAATACATCATAACAGACCCTTTACATATGGGTTGGAGGTATCACATCCTGATGAAATGAGAAGCCTGACAGTTCTGCAGAAAATACCTTATTACGTTTAACACATGAGAGAAAACAAGAAAGAAAATTCTGCCTACTGCTGCAAAAGAAAATACTGCATGAAGGGGTACTGACCCCCCCCCCCCGATCCCTGACCATGGAAATAAAGTTACAGGGGGTGGAAGTAGAAGAAGGGACACCATAAAATACAACTGCCTCCCAGTAAACAGACTATGGAATGGCTAATGATTATTATCATCTGCCTCAGAGTTCCATGGCACACCAAATATGGACTGAATATGTTCTCTATTTCATTGAATGAAGAACCTTATGGACATCCACAGTGCTATATAAAATACTAAACAGAACTACAACAATTATTATTCCTGGCAACCTTCTGGTAAGTCTCTGAAGTGAACTCAAATAAATTGTTTCTGTAAATCTCTGGTTCACTCCAGGTGTATTAGAAAAAACATTTACTGAGACCGAGGAGAACTGCACTTTGGTCCATAAGCAACTTCATACAGAGTGAGGCTTGGATTTTTCAGTCTTGAAACTGCTGTGGAAAAGGCTCTTCCTCTGCATTCTTCAAGATTATACCTAAATGTTATTTAATATAATATGCTCTTCAGCTCAGATCAGTAAAGAAAGTCTACTGCATCAAGCACCAGCTGTAGCTTCTTTCAACATTTTGCGTAAACCCAGGCAGAGAAAATAGTGTAGCCTGGAAAGGTTGAACCACAAACCACTGTGGCCAGGTCACCGTTTGAGATGGAAACTTTTTCGTGTTTCCATACATTAGTAAGGAAGTATTGTGATGTATATGAATTTGATGCTACTGAGAACAATTACTCCAACTGGGCATCTTTCCCCACCTATCTCAGCCTGAGGGAGTGAGGGGCTTGTACTGGCCAAAGAAAAGGAGGGCTGACTTTGGGGAGACGGATAGTCAGGCTCCTGGCTTTGGTTGGTTCGCAAACTTCTCAGGGAGAAGAGGGAGAAAGCACTGGGGTAGGGAAAAGATGAGGTGCTGAGAGGTGAGGAGAATACCTGGGGTAGCTGGTGGGGCTTCTGGGTAGAGAAATTCTATAAAATGGACATTATATTAACCTCCTTTGCAAAGCACTTTGAGATAAATTGATGCAAAGCACTAGATACTGTAATTACTTCATTCCCATATGCAACTGTTCAGTGAAGTAAGACCTTTCCACACTGCTCCATTTGTCCCCCATCTCCTTTTCTAATGGATAGTTAACCATTGTTTCCAAAACTAACAGAACATTTATTCTACGGAATATCATGCCTGACTGAATGGGCTCTTGCTATTGCTCTGAAGAATAACTTTACCTGCTAATAAATTGTGTCCTTAGCGTGCCAAAGGATGGGTGCTATCATTTCTGGCCAAAGGGCCTGACAAGTTTGATATTTTTCTCTCTTTGCCATTCCTATTCTGAGCCGCAGAATTGCAGTTATTGTTGTAGTTGCAACAAGTCTTTAAGGCAATGCTGCTGTTTAGGCGACTTTAATCCAAACCTTTTAAGTTTTCTAGGTTTATACTTTCAAACTGCAGTTTTATATAATATTCACAAATCAGACCCATTTGGAGAGAAAGCAGTATGTTGGAGGACAGCCTCCAGTGAATATATGGGTTAAAACGCAATCAAGAACTGAAAGTGTTGGACAGTAGCCTATGCTGTGTGTCAGGGGCCAGCCTGCAGCTGAGCCAGTCTTCTGGCAACCTAATGAGTGCAGCTGACCCTGACTGGTTGAAGGAGTCAACTGAACGACCTGATTGGCTAAGAAAGTCAACAGGTTGATACTTAAACTCGGTAGCTGTTCAACATATTCCTGGCCCACAGCTTCGCTTAGTCCTGTCCCTACCTCCACTGTCTCTAGCCTTGCTCCAGCCCCTGCCTGCTCCCAGATTCTTCCTGACTTCCGGCTCGAATCCTTGGCACCGCCTTCTGACTGTGACTCACCCTTCGGCTTAGGCTTTTGTTTGACACTTGGCTACAAACCTTGGCCTCCCTCCTGTATACACACCATCTGGATTCAGCGCCAACTGGTAGGCCAAACTCTTGCTCCAACCACTAGCTCAGACTCCTCATAGCTCAGTCACCAACACTATGAATCTTTACAGAGTTTTTTGCAGGGCAAATATTTAATGCTTATCATTTTGTTGTGAAGAATCTGAATTACATGACTGGTAAGTACTACTGCAGCAAGACATTAAAAAGGCCGGCAAGCGATGTATTAAGAGGAATGAGATAGCTAAACATGGAATGGAATTCTCTCTTTATACCCACATAAGCATCAGTGGCTGCATAGAACTTCTGCTCCGCACTGAGTGGAAATTCTTCCCAGTTGCCACATCGGACAGCCTTGTCCTTTAGAAGCTGCTTGCTGAATAGATGTTTTACCAGGCCATTGAGACTCCATGTCTCCTTGCACTTCAGCTAAAAATAAGAAATATTTATTAAGTTCTAAGCAACGGTACATGGTAAAAAATAATTTCTCAGAATAAGGTAACAAATCCGATTCAACATCACAAGTGAAAGCTCTGAGTAAATCAGAATTAACTCATTCCTCAACAAAGTGACTGACCTACAAATTTAGAGCTTGATTCTGCTCCCACCAGGGTCAACTGAACAGTTACAACTGAAAAACTTCAGCATTTCTGCCCCAACACAGTGTGTGCCCTTCTTGCCAAATAGAGTGCTGCAGTGGGGCACCATCAGCATGTGCAATGAGGAACTGGTATCCACAACATAGCAAAAAAGGGAGAAATACACAAAAGTGCTCAGGGTAGACAAAATTAAGGAAAGGAGCATACTTTACTAAAACACAAATTCTGTAATTAGTAATGACCCTCCTATAACCAGAAAAAGCCACAGGTCCTTCTATACACAGTAATATAACGTACTTTGTATGCTATCAGCGTAACAGAAGAGTTTATTCATTTAAAATGTAGGCAGAATATGCAAGATCATCCGCAACTTGACTATCAGCCCCACCCAAAATATCACAAACAAAAACTTTGTTTAATGACAGTTAAAGTTGTATTAGGCCACACCCCACCAACCTAAAATCTTAAAACTATGAAAAAAAAAGTCTCTAGCGTTCATTAACTTCATACTGACTAATATACTGCTCATAACACATATCAAAAACTTTGTAAGGCATTCACTTGTCTCTAACAGACACCAAAAAGAAATACTCACTCCACCTTCCAACTCACTTGCTAATGCAAAACCTTAACAGCAACTGCTCTGTAGCAACAGACAACACGTCTGAGCATGGCAGACCGTTCATTTTGAACATTATTCTGCCTTAAATTAATACAGTCATTGTTAACATGTTGAAAAAGGTTAAAAAAAAAAAAAGTGCAACAATTTGTATAACTGATATTAGAATAGTTGGCACAGAATAGACCCTAGTATTTCAGATACCTTCCCAAAATGAGTCTAAGAAATATGAAATGGATGAGGTGATAGCTTTTATTAGACAAGCTTCTGTTGGTGAGAGAAACAAGCTTTTGAGCTTACACAGGGCTCTTCTTCAGGTCTGGGAAAGATATTCAGAATGTCACAGCTAAATACAAGGTGCAACAGGCTGTTTAGCATAAGCAGGTAGTGGATATTCTAAGGGCTAGTCTACACTTAAAACTTACAGCAGCACAGACGTATCGGCATAGAGCCCTTGTGTAGCCTCATGATATCGACGGGAGAGAGCTCTCCCACCGACATAATAAAACCATCTAAACAAGTGGTGTCACTGAGTACCTTTCCCAGACCGGAAGAAGAGCTCTATGTAGCTCAGTGGTCCCCAGACTTTTCACATGGTGCCCATCCTTGCCCCTGTCCACGCCCCAGGAGCCAGGGTGGGAACTGGGCCACGATCAGGACTGGAGGCCAAAGCTAGGGCAGGAGCCATGGCTAGGCTGGGAGCCAAGGGTCAAGACCGGGGCCATGGCTAGGGGCAGGTCTGGGGATGGAGGCAGGACCAGCAGGCACTCCCTCCCTGGCTTGCTGCAGCCCCCCAAACATTCCTCTGTGCCCCCTTTGGAGGGTGTGCCCCACAGTTTGGGAACCTCTGGTGCAGCTCAAAAGTTTGTCTTTTATCAACAGAAGCTACTCCAATACAAGATATTATTTCACCCATTTTGTCTCTATAATATCATAGAACCAACACTGCTACAACACAGCAAACAGAGGAGACACTCCAGTGAAAGTTTCAAATTGGTGATTTTGGAATTCCTGTATAGGAATTCCTATTGATTTTGGAACTCTTTGTATCAACCCATTTTTCAAACCATCTGGGAGGCTTTGGAACTAAATACCTTTCAAAGTTTACATCCTATGTTTTGTCACTTCCATGAGATTTTTCCAAAAATAAAAGTCTAATGCTCTTGTTAACTGAAACATTTGCCACAATCTTATCTATGCTGTTCCTACTGGCTACACTACAGAATTTAACTTCTAAAGTAGCTACCCTATAGGTATTTTCATAAATTTCAAGAAAATATATTAACCTTTGAGATTCCAATTCTACACAAGGAGAGGGACTAGTCTAGAATACACAGCATTCAGAAACATGGGGCAGCCAAGTTTCACAATAGGTCAGTAAGTGAAGGGCTTTTTAGGTCAACAGCAAAAATCTCTTCTATATACATTAAGGCCACGTCAATCCCTTAGAACACCTTGCCCATATTTAACTTCAAATCAATCATAAAGTTAGCCATCCTCTGTATGTATTGGACAATTATTTATAGTACTGTCTACCTCTAGTCTCTAATTCATAACAAATCACTTAATCTTCATGGATAAGGATCAGCTTATGGTCAGATCTAATGGCTAGTATCTTTGCTAAGATCTTCAGCTCTTGGTCAGTAAGGACACTACAAAAGTATCAAACATCCTGAATTTTTTTCTTTTAATTTTCAAGGCAATTGATGCAGTTTTCATACTTAGGGGTTTACAAACCTCTGTAATAATTTCAGTGAATTTCAGAGGAACAATACAAGGCACATTCCTGACATCTGGGCAACTCCCCTGTCAAATTTTGAGTCTTTGCTCCAAAACATGGAGGCACTAGAGCTTCTCAAAGAAGCAGCTGTAATAACTTTAACTTGGATAAAATAATGTATTTCCCCCAAACCTCTTTCTTGGCTGAACCATTTTAGCCAGAACTTTCT
This sequence comes from Mesoclemmys tuberculata, assembly GCA_007922155.1. Lineage (NCBI taxonomy): Eukaryota > Metazoa > Chordata > Testudines > Chelidae > Mesoclemmys > Mesoclemmys tuberculata. The sequence continues at coordinate 13,317,770 of ML675617.1, read as the reverse complement.
AAAATAACTCAACATTAGGCAAATAACTAGCATAGGAACTTTCAGCCCAAATTGTTTAAGTTTGGCACAGTTCACAGAAACTGATACTAAGGTCATACAATGGAAAAAAGTGTTGGGGCAATGTTAACTATAGGCACACTACCTGCACCACCGACAAAAATAAACATTGAAGCCAATATGGAACCTAGCATCATGCCAATATCAACCTTTCACCATGAAGAAAATTGGCCATTTATTCCTACTGTTTTGTGTCTTGATCAAAAAACAGCCAAGAGAATTCTTTGCCTCTCCTCCCATGACTACTTAAATAGCTCGTGTGGGTCGCTGTCAAAGGCCTTTCAACAATATAAATAAATCTGTGTCAACAATAGAGTGGTCTCACCCCTAGTATGACAGCCTTTGTGCTGTTGAGAAGGATGAAAGTCTCAGGGAAAAAACATCAAGCTGAAGCACATGAAAATGATCCCATACTTGGGACCTTCCTTCCAGATGATCTTATGGTGTCCTCTTGTACTGAGGATACCTCTCTGAGGGAGGGGACATCTGTTATTAGGAAGAGACAAGTAACAGTAATGGGGGATTCAATATTAGAAATATAGACAGTTGGGTTTGTGATGACCAGGAGAACCACATGGTCAATTGCCTGCTGGATGCGAAGGTTATGGACCTCTTGTGACATCTATCATGATTACGTGTAGTACCGGGGAGCAGCCGGTGGTCTTGGTATATGTAGTTACCAATAACATAGGGAAAGATAGGAGAGAGGTCCTGGAAACTAATTTAAGCTGCTATATAAGATAGTAAATTCCATGATCTCTATGGTAGTATTCTCTCAAATGCTGCCAGTTCCATATGCAGGACCTGTTAGACAGACTACATCGACTCAATATGTGGATGAGACAATGGTGTTGGGAGGAGGGGTTTAGATTTATCAGGAACTGGGGAACTTTTGGAGGAAGAAACAGACTGCTGACATGTAAAATTAAAAAGGTTGTAAAGGACTTTTTAAACTAAAGGCTGGGGGAAAGCTGACAGGTGCAGAGGAGCACATGGTTAGACAGGTATTCAGTTACATCACATGAACACAGACAACTAAATATATATAAATTTCATAAGTGCTTGTATACAAATGCTAGAAGTCTAAATACTAAGATGGGTGAAATTGAGTGCCTGGTATTAATAAATACAGTGTATTTGGACTTTCAGAAAGCTTTCAACAAGGTCCCTCATGAAAGGCTCTTCAGCAAACTAAGGAGTCATGGGATAAGAAGGAAGGTCTTCTCACGGATCAGTAACTGGTTAAAAGATGGGAAACAAAGGGTAGGCATAAATGGCCAGTTTTCACAATGGGAAGAGGTAAACAGCAGGTCCCACAAAAAACTGTATTGGGAGCGGTGCTGTTCAACATGTACATAAATGATCTGGTAAAGGGGGCGAACAATGAAGTGGCAAAGTTTACAGACATTACAAAACTATTCAAGAAAGTTAAGTCCAACGCTGATTGCTTAGAGTTACAAAGGGATCTTGCAAAACTGGGTGACTGAGAAACAAAATGACAGATGACATTCAATTTTGATAAATGCAAAGTAATGCACTCTGGAAAAAATAATCCCAACTATAAATGCAGAATGATGGGATCTAAATTAGTTGTTACCACTCAGGAAAGATCTTGGAGTCATCATGGATAGTTTTCCCAGAACATCTGCTCATATACAGCAACAGTCAAAAAGCTAACAGCATGTTAGGAACCATTAGGAAAAGGATAGATAAAGAAGAAAAAAGATATTATCCTGCCCCTATACAAATGCATGGTATGCTCACACCCTGAATACATTGTGCAGTTCTCTTTGCCCCATCTAAAAAAAGATACATTAGAAATGGAAAAGATATAGAGAAAGGCAACATAGCCGTATGGAACAATTTCCATATAAAGAGAGATTAAAAAAACTGGGAATGTTCAGCTTGGAAAAGAGACAACTAAGGAGGGATATGATAGAGGTCTAATAAAATCATGACTGGTGTGGAGAAATTGAATAAGGAAGTGTTATTTACTCCTTCACAAAACACAAGAACCAGGGATCACCCAATGAAATTCATGGGCCGTTGGTATAAAACAAACACCAGGAAGTACTTCTTCACACAATGCACAGTCAACCTGTGAAACTCATTGCCAGGGGATGTTGTGCAGGCCAAGAGTATAACTGGGTTCAAAAAGAATTAGTAAATTCATGGAGGATAGGTCCATCAATGGCTCTCAGCCAACATGGTCTGGGATGCAACCCCATGCTCTGGGTATCCCTTGACTTCTGACTTCCAGAAGCTGGGACTGGATAACAAGGAAGGGATCACTCAATAATTACTCTGTTCTGTTCATTCCCTCTGAAGCATCTGGCATCAGCCACTGTCAGAAGAGAAGATATTAGGTAAGGTGGGTCACTGGTCTATCTCAGTATAGGCATTCTTATCATAGAAATGTAGGGCAGCAAGGAACCTCAGGAGGTCATCTAGTCCAGTCCCCTGCACCCCAGGTAGGAGTAAGTACTAACTAGGATATTCCTGACAGGTGTTTGTCTAACCTGTTCTTAAAAACCTCCAACAACAGAGATACCACAACCTCCCTAGGCAATTTGTTCCAGTGCTTAAACATCCTGACAGGAAGTTTTTTGTAATATCCAACCTAAACCTCCCTTGCTGCAATTTAAGCCCCTTGTTTCTTGTCCTACTCTCAGAGGTTAAGGAGAAAGAATAATTTTTCACCCTCATCCTTATAACAACCTTTTATGTACTTGAAAATGGTTACTATGTCCCTCCTCTGTCTTCTCTTCTCCAGACTAAACAAACCCTATTTTTTTCCAATTTTTCCTCATCAGTCATGTTTTCTAGACCTTTTTCATTTTTGTTGCTCTCCTCTGGACTTTCTCCAATCTGTACTCATCTTTCCTGATATGTGGATACAGTACTCCAACTGAGGCCTTATCAGTAGAACCCTGCGCAGATACAAACATGTGGATCCACATCCAATCCACATCCATTGGAATAAACTTTTACCCAACCCAAATTCACCTACCTTCTTTTCTATTTAACCACATCCAAACATCAGCTGTTTTGGAGCCAGCATCCCACCCCCCATCAGCTGTTGAGCCTTTGCTATCCCACACAGCTGAGCCCCGCCCACTTAACCGCTGATCAGCCCTTGCGCCCTGCCAGCCACCTAACAGGTGATTAGCCCTTCCTGCCCACCTAGCAGCTGTTCCAGCTGTGCCTGACTGGCAGCTGCTCTAGCCTCCCCCTGAAGGACCATCCAATCCATGATCCACAAGAAATGTTCCGCGGCTATAAAGCAGATTTGCAGGGCTCTACTTATCAGCATAGACTAGAGTGGAAGAATTATTTCTCATTTCTTGCTTGCAACGCTCCTGCTAATAGATTCCAGAATGATGTTTGCCTTTTTCTTTTTTTTTTTTTTTGCAAATGTTACACTGTTGACTCATATTTAGCTTGTGTTCCACTCCGACCCCCAGATCCCTTTCTGTAGTACTCCTTCCTAGGCAGTCATTTCCCATTTTGTATGTGTGCAATTGATTGTTCCTTCTTAAGTGAAGTACTTTGCGCTTGTCCTTATTGAATTGCATTCTATTTACTTCAGACCATTTCTCCAGAGCATTTTGAATTTTAATCCTACCCTCCAAATCACTTGCAACCCCTCCCAGCTTGATATTAGGCGCAAACTTTTAAGTGTATTCTCCATGCCATTATCTAAATCAATCATGAAGATATTGAACAGAACTGGATGCAGGCCTGATCCTGCGGGACCCCACTAGATACACCCTTCCAGCTTGACTGTGAACCAGTGATTACTCTCTCTGGGAACCATTTTCCAACCAGTTATACATTCACCTTATGTTCTTAACTAGTTCTTCTTTAGCCACTACTTCACTGATATTTCAAAGAAGTCTAACATATTAATCAAATATGATTTTCCTTCACAGAAACCGTTCTAGTTAGAGTCTATCTTATTATGATCTTCTAGGTGACATTCTATTTTTTAATTATCGTTTCAACCAATTTGTCAGATAGTAACTGAAGTGGTCTGCAATTTCCCTGATCATGCCTATGGCAGGTCTACACTACCACTTACTTCGGTACAACTTACATCATTCAGGGATGTGAATAAGCCAGCCTTTTGAGTGATGTAAATTACACCAACCTAAGCACCAGCGTGAACAATACTGTGTCGGCAGAGAGCTTCTCCCGCCAACATAGCTACCGCCTCTTACAGAGGTAGATTTATTATGCTGGCAGGAACTCTCTCCCATCCGCATAAAGCGTCTTCACCAGATGCACTACAGCAGCTCACCTGTGCCAATGTAGCGCTTCCAGTGTAGATTAGCTCCTAGACCCTTTTACAGATATAGGGGCACAACATTTGCTATCCTCCAGTCCTCTGGAATAATAAGTTTAGAGTACAGACCCTTTGAAGAATTTCATGACATTCACTGATTTTTTGTCTCTAAGATTTGTGCACTCAATTTAAGACTAACACTTTTCACAAATTCAACGATTTCTTTGAGATGAGCATAAAGTATTTGAAACACGCATGTAAATTAGGAGGAAATTAAAACTCGTTAACAGGAAAGAAGGAATGATTTATTCCAATATGTTGTAAACATAACATGGTGATGTTTCAATATAACTAGATTTACATTTTGCTCAACAATTTTTAGGGATTTTTTATTTTCTATACTAAAGTTTTGCTCAAAGACAAACGAGTTGCATTCAGTGACTTAGCAGAGAGCAGCTCTGCCTGGTACCCCCGAGAAAAGCAATCAATTCTGACTTTGAGGCACCAGAGTTAGGAAAAGCAGTGAGACAAGTGCAAAGCAACTGTGGGGAACCGTCCCAGGGCAGATGAAATTCCCCGTTTTATAAGGATTAATCTGAATTCCTCATATCCTTAACTGAGTTCTAAATAATTAACTGTATCAACTCAAGGGAATGACCTGGACATCTTTGTAGACAGCACAATGAAAACCTCTGTTCAAAGTGCAACAGCAGTCAGAAGAAGCAGCAAGGAATGGCACGGAGAATACTATGGAAATTATTGTCTCTTTATATAAAAATATCGTTTGTCCTCCACCTGGAATACCATGATTAGTGCCATCCCTCCATTTCAAAAACAATATAGCAGAAAGAGGAGGTTCAGAGACAGGCAGGGAGACTGATTAAGGGCATGAGAAAAAACTCATATATGAATTGATACTGAGAAGATTAGAACTCTTTACCTTGGAGGGGGAAGATGATACAAGCATACAAAATAACGAATACTTTAGGGACTGCAGCTCAGCAATTTCTCTTGACCCTCTCTCATAACAGAAGGACAAGGAGATATTCAATGAAACTGAAAGGTGACAAATTCAAAACTGATAAAAGGAGATACTTTTTTCATACAATGAGTAATTAGACTATGGCATTCTCTGCCACAAGAGATAACTGAGAAAGAATTTAGCAGGATACACAAAAGGATGAGACGTATATGGATAACAAGAATAGCTAGAGTTATAACAGTAAATATTTAACAACAAATGTGAGTTTTGGAAGATCACATTTCATGCTGCAAGCCAGCTCATAACTATTGGGGATAGAAGGAAATTTTCCACAAAATTGCCAACTGCAGAGTTTCTTGCACCTTTTTCTGAAGCATCTAGAACTGGCCACTTTTGGAGACAGGATACCGGACTATATGGACCTGGAGTCTAATTCAATCTGTCAATATTTGTTTAGTAAACATAAAAGGGAATAAAATTCAATTAGTTTTTTTTAAATGGTGTTCCAAATGGAACCAGATGGCATGAAACAGAGTTGGAGGGGAAAAATGTTCAGTGAGAAATAATCTGTGCAATGAAAATAAAGGTCTGCAATACTGTAGCTCTGACCTGAGTTCCTTTACAATTCAAACACTTTAAAAAGTGTCACTTGGTAACTTTTACTAATTTACTGTAGATCTATTATCAGAAGTATATGCCTGATGTCACATTTGGACTTCTATGAAAACAAAAGCCTCCCTTTGCTTAGCACAATGAAGAATCACCACCAGCCCCGCACAAGAAAATGAATTTTTACTTTTTCGTTGGCAACATCAGTCAGTTCTACAAAGCTCTTCAGTTTGATTTCGAAGTCGCTCATCAGCTTCCATTGATCACCTTCAATTCCTACTCCAACCTTTTTAATTCTTTCATCTTCAAGCAATGTTTTGAGTCCCTTGGGAAAACCTACAACAGATTAAGTCCAAATATAATCAACCATATGGCAAAAGATGCCAGGTTTTTAACTTCATATGGAAACAGGTGAATTTCTTCCAAGAATAAATTTGGGCAGTTTACTTTTTTATAGTAATAGCCAAATGATCACAACATCTATATCTATAAAACAGTGAACGTACCCATCTAACGTGCATAAAAGGTACAGTTCCCCACATGATCTTTGAAATTATGCAAAACTTATTTTTCGCCTATGAAAACAATAGATCAAAAAAATGACTTCCGATCTGATCTTTACGTCCAAATACCTCATTCATCAGCATGCATGGCAAACAGCAGAAACAACACGAAAATGCTTTTGGAAAATAATTTCTGATCCATATAGCTGAATGATCACTAAACTTGAATACGTGATTTCAATGTTTTTCACATATTTGATCCCAAATTATTAAACTGTATGCAATTTATGTTAATTTAAACCACAGGCAACCAGGCACAGAGGGGTCCATTTGGAGAATAAATTTCTGTGCAGTATTAATATAAGAGTACTGTTCAATTCCTTGGAACAACACACAGTTAGGAAAGTAGATCTCCCTGGAAACTCAGGTGGGATGGAATGGCATACTGAATGCAACTTAACCAAAAAAACAAGCCAAGCAGGAGTTTTGTCATCACCAGAGTACTCCGAGAAAGACATGATATTTGGGAGAAATCCAGTTTCAGGAGTAGGTCCTGCAGTGGTTGCCTAGTGGAGACAGCAAACTATAAAGAAATGAGGCAGGGTTTTTAGAAGTACTGTACACCAACAGTTCCCATGACTCCAAGCAGGGGAAGGAAATTAGATGCATTTTGCACTGAAAATCTAAATATAAATGAGTTTTAAACAATTCTATTCCTTCCTACAGCATTTGCCCAGACACAAGGACATGTGTGTCTCTGGCAAATTCCTTTGCCATAAGTGCCAGTAACAAATATTGAAGGCAATGGGACCTATGGTTGCCAGTGCCTCCTCCAAAGATACAATTCATCCTGTTCAAAGACCACTCAGAATATAGACACACCATACTTTGGAAGAAGAGAGCATCATACACACAAGAATTACACCCATAAAGTGTTTTGCATTGTACTTTCAAGTCCAAGACGTACACTGGGTTAGGACCAGACTAGCTTGGGTGTTAGGCCAACAAAGCAAACCTGGAGTAAAGGGAGAACTTAGATCCACATTTTTGGCCTTTCATAGTTTAACTCAGACTCACATATTTTATCTTGAAATAATTCAGTGTCAGAGAGCATTCTTTCGCACTTGCGACACAGAGTAACATGTGCAAGAGAAAAACAGTAATGACAGTAGGGTTTATAAAGCATTAGCCAGTTCTAGCAGAATTGTCACGCAGCATACAGAGTTCATACTTTGGTGCTCTAAAATTCTTAATTTCCATAAGATTGGCACACAGAATATTTTTAAAGTTATATGAACTGATAGGTAGCAAAGGGCACAGACCAACATATTCAAGTTGGTGAACTGTAGTTCAGCACTTGAATCAGGGGACCTACTGGATACTGAACTCTTTTGAAAAAATCCTGCTCTTAAAATCAACTCAGTTTTCATTTATACAGTGATCCCTCACTTATCGCGGGTATTACATTCCTAGACCCCCCCCGATAGGTGAAAATCCGCGAAGTAGGAACTGCTCTCCGCAGTGAAATTAAGGCTGCCTTGAGCAGGGCACACTCTCCGCAGTGAAATTGACGCTGCCTTGCCAATTTCGGCGGCAGAGGGGGGCACTCAGCATGGCAGGGCACACTCTCCGCAGTGATATCTGGTTGGATATCATCACTGCGTATACAGTACCGCAAAATCCCGCGATATAGCGAAAAATCCGCGATAAATAATTAAATATAATATTTTAAAAAATCCCGCGATACAGTGAGGCCGCGATAAGTGAACCGTGATATAGAGAGGGACTACTGTAAGTATAATGCAGATAGGGATTCTTTTAAATTAAATGAATTTTGTAGTAACAGTGAAAATTTCATGATGTAAACTGCCTATATGTGCCAACAGAGACTGACGTACCCACAGAGAATTGCATAATTGGATATGTGCATTAAATGGGGGGGGTGGGACGGGCTTTGGGTTTCTCTATCAGCTGAAACAAGAAGTACTGCCTGCTTCAGGAGGCAAAAGCATAGATTAAGTAAGCTGAAACAGGGAGGCAGTTCATATCGATTTGAACTAGGGCACAGAAAGAACAATACTGACCTGACATTGAAGAAATGTGAAACAAGTAACATTTTTCCTCAGATACACATATTTGGATTAGGGCGACTTTCCCTACTTTTCCTTTAATATATGATGGCGGCCATTCAATATCAAATCCCATCACATCTCCACTAGACAGGCTTCTTCTGAAGAGAAAATAGGTTGATTTAATTCCCATTTAATTATTCTACTACACATATATCATCTATGACATATAACAACAGCATAGCTAACTTTAAAGTGAATGACTAAAAAACTCTTTCTACCTGTTCAGAGCTGTGAAATTAGAATTAGAATTTTAGAATTAGTGCTTTAGAATTAGGAGAGTTGTAGTCAAACAACCTCCACACTGAGGGTGAAATTAACCCTAGTACAAAGGGCCCATGTGAAACCCTCCAAACAACACACACTCTTAGCAACAGGTCTTATGCAGTGCAGACAGCTGTTTGTTGGCCCGCTGTGCTGCAATTAAATTCATCCCCAGGGACAGAGAAACAGAAACCAGCCATTCCTTCTATATGTATTTTTAGGAAGTTCTTGTTCATAACTATTTTTCTCTACGTATTGATGATTTTATGTTAAGTTTCTCTCCAGAAATATTGTGTACACTACCCAAATATGTGAGAAACCAACTATATGCATAATTAATTGATAATACATCTTTAGACCCCAATCTTACAGAGAGTCACACACATACTTAACTTTACACACCTAGGGCCCAAGAATAATTTTTTCGGGCCCAGTACAAACTTGTAACATGGGCCCCTCCCATGTCACAAATCTCTAACATTTGCAAATCTCACAAGATCTGGACAATAGACAAATAGATACAGGGAAATAAGTTTCTATAAATATCCTCAGGCATGATCTACAATTTAGCCTCAGTTTTTTCCTCATGGTAATGTGGGTTGCAGCATGGGCCGGACCAACCAGGCCCCAGTAAAGTGTACCCTTTTTCCCCCCATGCGGGGGCCCTGTACACACAGTAGTCCTATTGAAATCCATGGAGCTAGTCACACTGTGCAAATGTACACACTTGTATAGGCACTTTAAAGGCTGCCATCTCCAGACATTAAGTCCCACAAAAAGTGTACAAATGCAGAAATACATCCAGTCAGCTCAACTTAAAAGTTTATTTCTAAACATCCACTCTCTGCAGGCATCATTCAGTAGCATTTACGGATAATTTTTAGTCCTAAGAAATTAATTTCACTTGGTGCTTGCAAGCAATATATAAAGACTGACAGGATTCTGCTAGTTACACTAAAGATAAGACATCTACTAACAACAGACATTTTCTATGGCTGAGTAGCTAACCCAGTCTGTGTATGAAAAGCGTACAATAGGCATAGATGTGCATGTTAAAAAGACAGAAATCCTTCTGAGGTAGAGATAGACACGCATCAAGAAAACATTCAGACTTTTACCTGATATCTTCTGACAGAAAGGAACAGTCGCTGGCATCATAGCTGTACACAACAGAGCCATGGAACTCTAAGAAAGGCAGGTCATTTTCCAGAACGTTCCTCTGAACACAAGAGTTCTGTTCAACAGCATTTAGAAGAGGGTCTGTTATACAGCATATCTAGCTGCACTGCAAACATATTCATTAGCACTACAATTGTTGCACAACTGTCTTATAGCCTGGCTTCCAAAACAATTTTGGGTTTGGTTTGGTACTGTAAAACTATTTAGCAGAACGATTACAACATTTATAATAGATGGGGCTTGTACCACCACCCTTTAATAAAGATCCTGTTTTCAGTTGCTTATAAATTTGCCAAACTTTAACCATTTGGGCTGAAATGTTCCATGTCAGGTGTCAGCCTCTTATTTGTTTTTGTAAAACTTCAGCCAAAATAGTTCACCATTTCTGAGAACAAGGCTAGGGAAAAATATGTTTTGTCCAGATTAAAAATCTCTGACAACCTTTTCTTCAAAATGCTTTAGAATCTCCATGCTTTGGAGCAGGAACTTGAAATATGGCAGGAGTTGGTTTTTGTGTGAGGGATGTGCCTTTTATCATCCCTGTAAAAATGAGCCCAATTTTGGCAAAGTTATAAACCTATAACAAACCTATGCTAAACTGAGACTTGCTAGGGCTTAACAAATAAAGTATCCAAAGTTTCTGTCTGCAGTGAGTGCTATACACATTCACAAGTAGAGCAAATTAATGTTACACAGGCAAGCTACATTTTGGCATTTCCTTGACTTTGCAACCTTAATAATGTTATTTTAACCTAGTTTTTGTGGTACAATACATAGAAATACAAAATAACTTGTACAGTTCATTAAAATTGACCAACCTGATTGCTTTCTGTGAAGAGGTGACTGGTTCTGTGAATGAGGGGAAAGCGGTGGACGTGATATACCTTGACTTTAGCAAAGCTTTTGATACGGTCTCCCACAGTATTCTGATCAGCAAGTTAAAAAAGTATAGGTTGGATGAATGGACTACAAAATGGATAGAGAATTGGCTAGAGCAAAGGGCTCAACGAGTAGTGATCAATGGCTCCATGCCTAGCTGGCAGCTGGTCACAAATGGAGTGTCCCAGGGGTCGGTCCTGAGGCCGGTTTTGTTCAACATCTTCATTAATGATCTGGAAGAGGGGGTAGTTTGCACCCTCAGCAAGTTTGCAGATGACACTAAGCTAGGGGGAGTGGTAGATACCCAGGAAGGGAGGGACAGGATACAGAAGGACCTAAACAAATTGGAGGATTGGGCCAAAAGAAATCTGATGAGGTTCAATAAGGACAAGTGCAGAGTCCTGCACTTAGGATGGAAGAATCCCATGCACAGCTACAGACTGGGGACCAACGAGCTAGGCATCAGTTCTGCAGAAAAGGATCTGGGGGTTACAGAGGATAAGGAGCTCGCTATGGGTCAGCAGTGTGCCCTCGTTGCCAAAAAGGCTAACAGCATATTGGGCTGCATTAGTAAGAGCATTGCCAGCATATTGTGGGAAGTGATTATTCCCCTCTATTGGGCATTGGTGAGGCAATATTTGGAGTATTGTGTCCAGTTTTGGGCCCCCTACTACAAAAAGAATGTGGACAAGTTGGAGAGAGTCCAGCGGAGGGCACAAAAATGATAAGGGGGCTGGAGCACAAATCTTATGAGGAGAGGCTGAAAGAACTAGGCCTGTTCAGTCTGCAGAAGAGCAGAATGAAGGAGGATTTGATAGTAGCCTTTAACTGCCTGAAAAGGGGTTCCAGGGAGGATGGAGCTAGGCTGTTTTCAGTGGTGGCAGATGACAGAACAAGGAGCAACAGTCTCAAGTTGCAGTGGGGGAGTCTAGGTTGGATATTAGGAAAAAAATTTTCACTAGGAGAGTGGTGAAGCATTGGAATGGGTTACCTAGGGAGGTGGTGGCATCTCCATCTTTAGAAGTTTTTAAGCTGTGGCTTGACAAAAGCCTCGCCAGGATGATTTAGCTGAGGATGGTCCTGCTTTGGGCAGGGGGTTGGACTAGAAGACTTCCTGAGGCCCCTTCCAACTCTAATATTCTATGATTCTATGAAAATTAACAGAAAATTTCATATAAATAATTTCCTTTCCCCAAGCATCATCTCCCACAATTCTAGATGTGTGGGAAGTAGCAAGCAGTGACCAGACGTAGGAAAGGGGCATGAAACAAGAATTTGGTAGAAAAAAAGTACCTCCCTTTTGAGTAAGCACATTCAAATGGCCGATTATTATTTCTGGGTCACTACCCATAGCACCTTCCTGCCAAAGGAGGCCTCAGCAGGAGAAAGTCAATTGTACAGTACTTAATAAAGGTGTTAGCTACAGACCAACTAGCTGCTCTGCAAATTTCTAAAGTGGATGCATTTCCTCACTGAGCCCACGAGGTTGCTACAGATCTTGTGGAGTACTCCTTGATCTCTTCTGAGCTAAGAACCTCCAATGATTTGTGGGCTTCCACAATACAGAGTGTGATCCATCTAGCAACAGAGGATTTAGAGGCACTAACTCCTTGCTGTTTTGAGTGGAAGGACAAGAATAGAGAGCCCAGTCTTCTCGAGGACTATGTACGCTTGAGATAAATGTCAGAAGAGCTTTAAAACCCTAAGGTGTGCCATGTTTTCTCTGTCGGCTGCTGTGGTTTTAGACAGAACAAAGGAAGCACAACCTTTTGGGAGCCCTGGAAGAGTTTACCTTAGGAAAAATGGATTCTGGTGTCCTGAGCACCACCATGACCTCATGGAATATGCAATAAGTCTCCTGCATTAGATGAGGCTGCCAGCTCTGACATTCGCCTAGCAGATGCAACAACTACTAAAACAAGTGTTAATGGACAAATAAGAAGCCAACACTGAAGTCAAAGGTTTGAACAGATGGCTTGTCAGGGCCCTCAAAACAAGCAGTCGATCCCATTTTGGGAAGAGTGGCCTGACTGCCTGACTAGCTAACCAGACTGCTCAAAGGAATCTGGCTACCTGTGGACTGTCAGCCCGGAACCCTAAGCATGTATGAATGGCATGATGCTAAGAGCGGACACCTGATATGCAGCTGTATTGGGCTCAAAGACTCTGTCTATGCCTTTGCATAGGCTCGTGACTTTAAGGTCAGCCGGGACCATCATGATCATCTAGTCTGACCTCCTGCACATCGCAGGCCACAGACCCTCGCCCACCCACTCCTGTAACAGACCCGGATATCTGACTCTGCTGATTGCTTCCTCCAGGCCTCTGAAGAGGGCACTGCACAAGCCCTCATCCCATCACAGACTGAACAACTGGGGAATGGAATAAAAATGCCTGTTAAGGAGAAACTAGTATCCCTATGCTGGTTGAACTCTTAATGACAAAAACTTCTAAGCATAAGTAACGGGTCCCCCACTGTTTAACGTGGGTTACCCCTGAAGGACAGAGTTTACTTATTACAGAAGTTTCTATTATCTTTTGAAACTTAAGACTAACTCATTTGTGTGTGTTTATCTGCTTTAACCTTGTAAATAACTCATTTCTTCTTCCTAGTTAATAAACAGGATTGGCTACAGGCATTGTCTTTGGTTTGAGATCTGAGATACAACTGACTGGGGTAAGTGACTGGGTCCTTTGGGTCTAGAAGCATCCTGAATATTATTGTGATTTTGGCCCATAGCTGTGCGGTGGAAGAATCCTAGGACCCAGGCTCCAGCCTGAGCCATGAAGTCCACACTGCAATAAAACAGCCCTGCAGCCTGAGCACTGCAAGCCCAAGTTGGCTGGCACAGGCTAACCGTGGGTTTTTCTTTGCTGTGTAGACATACCCTTAGGGACCATCTATCACAGAGGCAGGCCTGCCTGGGTGGCCAAACAGATCAAAGTACCCAAGGGCACTCTCTGTGGCACCTTATTAAGATTGCTAGTGCCTGAGGATTTCACAATTGTTACTTGGTTGGTTTAAATTTAAGTATAAAACACGACAAGTTTGGGGCTTGTACTCTTGACAGAGGAAGAAAGGTGGGCACCCAGGGTCATGAGCCACTCCAGACAGTGTGACACGCACATTTTCAAATTAGTTCTACAAAGCCTCAACTGGATTAAAACCAATTTTATTTTCAATAAGTGATTTGTATTGCTTTAACTTAAATCACTCCACCATGAGTTGCGTATACATGAGCTATAAGTAATGAGAGTACGCACATACTATACTCACAGGATACTACCTTTATACTTCACATAAACAATCAGTTACTTTCCACTTACACCCCAGTATCATCTAATCTAAGATAAATTACTCAGTATGTTAGTTTAAGTAGCAATTTAAGAGGAACAATTTGGGCCAGATGATGCCAAGAATAGATCAGCATAACTTTAGCCTTTACAGCCTAAATACTCTACCAACTCCTGCTGATGCAATGACAGAGGACCTAAGGAGGTATGCAGGAAAGGGAAGACAGGGAGAGAGCTAGGCTTGGGGCAAAGGGGAAATTGCCCCCTCCTCCTTCCTGTGGAGCTCCTCAGATCGGCAGGAGGTGAGACCCTTACACGGATTTTAGCTGGCTGATTTGGTACCCCTTGCAAGACATCTGATGGAAACATTCTCTTTCCCCACTATTAACAAGCCTTGGGTTGCATCTGAGTTCCCTCTCGCTAAAGAAATTTACCTGTTTGTTTTTAAAAAGATGACTCAGGTCTCCAACAGTCATCCGGCATCCTATGATATGCATGCCAGAGCTGGTAATTCCAACCAAATTTTGAAATTATACTTCAAATTAACAAAACATAGGTACTGTGAGCTAAGTCTCAACTATGGGAGTCCAGTTAACTATGTTATCTCTCATATCTTCGTTTGGATGTTTTGTGGTGGGATAAGAGGCACTTGGTTTATGTGCTATGAAGAGACAAAGTTAGACTTTATCAACTCTGAACACCTACATTTAGGACATCTGTTGTGGAATTCCCTCCTACAAGTCACTTAGTAGAAATAGCCTAACAACCTCATTTCTTCTCAATGAATTTTGAGGTTGATATAATGATATAAACAACAATTTTTGTGGTTTTTAAAAGAAGGTCATAATGGGATTACAATGGAGACTCAGCTGCAACTTTAACTGTGAAGCAACTGCTGTCATTCCACAGCACTTCAAAGTATAGCCAACTCCCACAATCAGCTACTGTAACGTACTACACATTGTTCATACACAACAAGTCTCATGTTTCGACTGCCAATGATTAATTTAATCCTCATGCCATGTTGTTGTTTAATCACTGACAGACAGACTAAAAGCTGATTTATATTACATGGTGAAATTAATACAAAGGTCATTTTTCATTTGACAGAATAAATGAATGTAGGGCAAACTGGATCATCTATCAAAAATGTACTATATATACACAACTAATCTACAGGCAAGCTGTAAAATATCAACAATGAATACTGGAACAAGGGGGCGAGCTTAAAATGTAATAAAACTGAATGTTAGTCTAAACCATCTGTGTAATGTAACACAACTAGATTATCACATCAGAGCCTACCTTTTTGTCACTCACAGCATTGTCTTTATTCTGTGCAGACATCCACTGAGGAAGTTTATGATGTGGAGTAGTCATTTTCAATTCTATTTGATTAATTCTCCTGCATTTCTGTAAAATTTAAGGGGAAAAAAAGAAGCTGTGAACAGTCAGTAAAGGAATAAGAGCTATTATTGTAGTTTTATCATTTTGGGTCCTCCAGAGTCCTCATTTCAGGATCACTTTAGGCTCAAGTAATCTACATGCAGGGAAGGAAATGTACATGACCTAGGAAAATGCAGCTCTTCATCAGAGACTCACCATCTGTTATCTGTGTGCAAAAATGTACAAAAACACCTGAAAGAAGATAATCTCTAAACATCCTCCAGAGAAAGGGCTCAGTACAGCCTTCTGCAGATTATGACAGCACCAACTAATTTAGGATGAAATATCTTCAGTGCATTTTTCCATCTAGACAATTCAGCCATTCACAGCTATGGTGCTAACACATCAAGCAATCTTAGGGGTTTGGTCTGTCTGTTTAACATTTAAGATAGTGACACACAATTCTGTTCTTTAGCTACCCTTCTTACTCAGAAAGAGTTACATGCTGTTCGCATAATTCATGGTTTGAAAACTTCCTCTGCATTGAAGAGTAGGAACATCATTCTGATGAGAGCAGGTTGTCTCAGCTATGCGGATTAGTCCTGAATGCTCCTGCCCCACCAAACTGTACTGAAGAGGACCCCATGGAGCAGCAACACACAACACTGGTCCTGCCAGCTCTAGGTGTGGTTACATCATGTTGACCCCTGCAGTTCCAGTTCAATTTACTACTTTGTTGTGTGTCTGAGTTAATGACTCAAGAATTTCAAAGAACAGCTCAACTGGAATTTAACCTACAATTATCAATCAGAGATTCGTACAGCATTATACAGAATACAGAAGGAAATACATTACAGTACTACCCGCTGTCAGATCAAGAGCTGGCTCAGTGTCTCTCCTTCATTGTATCTGGAAGGAAGCACAGCCCACTAAGTTCCCATACCAGTATCATTATATAGGATTGTAGACCAAGAAATTATTTTGGCCAAGACTGTTCTCCCACAAACACATGTTCTGATCTCATCTCTATACATTCTCAGTTTACCTGATTTATGTGTGAAGGCCTAATTATTTACAGCTGAGAGGACTAACAATTTTTTAGATAATATCTCACCCAACAACCATTCTTCCCTACTGATTCCCCATGTAAAAGTTTACCAGAACATGCTTTGCATTTAAGACTAACTGAACAATTAACAATGGAAGTATTATCCGTGGTTAGTGAATAGAACTTATTGTTTCTGGTCACCAGGTCCTTCAAGAAAACATCTGCTGTAACAATCATGCCTTATTAGTTTCCCAAATCTATATATGCTTAAGGTGTGAGATGGTTTCCAAAGAATATCTAGAGTTGTATAGACATGAAGGCACCCGAGATTGTTAAAATACAGCATAATGGATAAAATTCCTGAAAAGGGTTACTTATCAGTCAAGGACCAGTGCTCTGGGCCTTAGAATTCAGACACACACTTTATTGAAGATAAAGATGCTAAAGAATAGTTAATATATAAATGAATCCAACATACAGAGAGAAAGAACTAAAAGGGTTAATATTTATTAACAGATATGAACAGCTTCCTCTGGAGTACTCTAACAGAGACAGGGCACAGCTCCAAAGATCCTCAGCAACTTCTCCTCCACTTGGCTGCCAGAGAGGGCAAGAGGACTGAGAGTTGTAGAAGAATGGAGGGCCAATATTAAGATGAAGGGAGATTAAGAACAGGAAAGAGGAAGAGGCTGGCCAAGGAGACAGAAGACAAGATAGACTAGGTAAGTGAAGAAGTAACAGGAGGTATGAAGTTGCTTATCGGTGCCTAATATTTTGAGTCACCTCTAGTATTTGCATTTGTGGGAGTTGCACATAGAACCCTCTTGAAGGCAGCGTCCATTGGGGAGGGGTAGCATGTGTGCAAGTGCCCTCTCATGGCATCAGATATTCCGCAACTAAGCTATAAGAGACTTCACCTCCTTAACTTCCTGTCCCTGTATGATGTCATACAGGACTCTGAGGTGAAGGGAAAGGTAGTCACTGAGTGTGAATGCACAGGTGACTGGTGGATAACCTCTCTTTTTTGACAGCCTCTGTACATTCCCACTAGTGAGCAATACTGCCCAGGTGGGTGAGGTGCTGTTAGGAAAATACAGCCTGTAGCATGGCTTTTCCAAATTGAGAATTGGAGTGTCATACTAAGCACAGTGTCGTGCATGGTGAAAAGTACGTACTGAACTCCAAATTGCTGCGCTACAGATTTCCCATACTGTGACGTATCCAAGATATGCCACAGAAGCCAACAGAGGTTCCAGTCAAATGATACTCAACCCTTTCTAGTACTGGTACCCTCAATACATTGTAACAGTTTTATACAGACCTTAATCCACTTAGATGATCTGTGTGCCAGAGTGGATTGATTTAAATCAAAGCAATTTAATCATAATTTAATCAGCAAGCAGGAAACTGATTTCAATAATTGATTTTAATCTTGGTTTGCTTTTGTACTTTTTATTTTTCTAAAGAAAGGCTGATTCACATTGGTTGGTAAACCTGTTGGTTTGTAATTAAATACAACCTTTACATTAAATTTGATCATTCTGTTTGCTAATCAGGAGGATATACTATATCTTATACACCGTTATTTAAGGAATTCTATAACAATTTATATTTATTCAGATTCTTAATTTTTACATTTTGTATTATGTTAGAAAATTGTGAATTATGCATTTCTTATTTACTAGATGATTTTTTTACTCACAATTTGTGACACATTCTATTTGGATGGAAATTTAATTAAAATGCACAAAACCAGTCTTTTACTTTTTTTAATTAGTTAAAATTACTTTAAATGTGCTGGATACATAAGAAAAGAAGTAAAAGTTTACCAAAACACGCTTTGCATTTAAAATTAGCTGTAAACAATGGAAGTATTATCTGCTGTTAGTGAATTGAACTTCTTGTTTCTGGTTACCAGATCCTTCAAGACTGTAGAATTAGTAGACCTCATCTTCTCACACCTAGTGTTTATTCGTAGATTGGAGGAAGAAAGTCATTGAACTGAATTAGCTGAATAAACTGAAATTAAGAAATATTCTCTCTGTACCTACAGAATAGGCTACTGCTGTCAAAAGCTGGTTATGCACTTCAGCAAACTCTGGTTTCAGTTGTTTAGCCAGTGACCTCCTGCAGTTCAGAAGTATGACTCTCTTTAAAACATCTGCAGCAAACACGTACTGCTTAATATTTTTATTTAATTTAAATGATTTTAATAGATAATAAATTTAGGCCTAATGGATTATCAATTTTTATTTTAAATATTTAGTATCTGTAAGTATTAAATTAAATTTTAAAAATCTGGGGGAGAGGGGAGAGTTAAATCATTGATTTTTATCCACTTTGAGTGATGATTGGTTTTCCCTGGCATTTCTCCTCAAATGCTACAAGTTAATCTTGATAGGGCTCTTATCTTTTCCAGGTCTTTTTACATCTACAGCATGGAGACAGTTCCCCTGGATGAGAATAGCTTCTGGGAAAGAACATAGGGAGGGATAGATTTATATAGTTTAGATTGGAAATTTTAGGTGGAAATCTGACACCACTTTGGGCATAGAGGGAGGGCAAGGGTGAAGTCTATGCATTCCTTTATCTTTATGCACTGCTATACAGGGAGGGACAGCCATTAGAACCTGGGCCTAAAGGAGCAGCCATCAGAGCCTGAGGAGCTTCCTCTGAGGAATGCTGTTATCAAGGTCAGATAAGTACACGTGAGAGGTTTAAAGAGGTCTAGTTAACTTGGTTAGCATTAAGTGTAGGTCCGGGTTCTCTTGGTGGTAGAAAGGAACCTTGGAGACCATAGAGTGGCAGACATCATCCATGTTCCAAGGGACATCATCAACATCTAAGGTTTCCAGAATGCTGACCAATCATGGTGTTGTATCTAGTGGACAGAAGGGAGAGTGGGTGGTTCACAGATATACTCTCCCAATGCCACTATCGGGGCTATGGGTTGTGGCAAAGACTCAACACAGAGGCAACTACTGATGGGGCAGCTCCCAAAGTTTGGGACTCAAAACGGAATAGATGGCTTGCACCGGGTTACGTCAATTAGCACCTGGATAGGACTGTAGTTATATGGCCAAATTAATAATTGTAATGACCCTTTTATCAGCTCTTTATAGGCACCAGATACTACTATTCGTGATCTGGGAAGTGGGCAAAGGCACCTCCCCCTGGAGGAGGAGAGGAGTCACTGGGCCCAGAACACAACTGATTTTGTGGGACAAAGAATGAAAAAAGGAGCAGGTGTGAGGTCACAGGGTCAAATGAAGGGAACCAGAATGGAACACCAAGCAGAGAACCCCAGACAGCGCCCACTACTCCCAGAAAGTGTCATGAGTGCCAGCAGACCCAGAAAAGCTCTGCCCAGATGTGTGAGTAGACAGAGGGACGGAAGTAGGCCCCACAGTCACAGAGTGCCACACCAGTCAACCTCCTCTTCGTGGTCTTGTAGATGGCCATTTTGGCCAAGACTATAAGGAGGTTGACGAGGAGGTCCCACAACTTTGTGGGGCCACAGATGGGGTGTGCGTATAAGAACAAGTGGGGGGGGAAAGTGTAGCCAGAACCTCAGCAGGAGGTTCTGGAGGAGCCAGAATAGGGGCTGCAGCCTGGCGCACTCGAGATAAATGTGCACCAGGGTCTCCCTCACGCCGCAAAAGGGTAAGTGTTGGGATGAGGAGCGAACCGCACCAAGTACAAGCCCATGCTTATGGCTCCATGAAGGAGCCACCAACTGATGTCCCCGACGGGCCGTGGGGTCAAGGTGGAGTAAAGACTGGCACACTGGTGGTCCTCACCCTCCACAGGTGGCAACAAATCCCGCCACTTGGCATCAGAGCGGGACACGAGGGCGAGGAAGTGAAGGGTGTGGAGCATGAGCATGTAGAGATGGTCCCTCTGCGTGGTTTGAAAGAGGACCAGTTGCAGGTTGTGCAGATGACTTGGTGCATGGGGAAAGGGTGGCTGGGGGGGGGAGGGGTCAGAGACCTTGGTCTAGGGGGGGAAGGAGGCACCAACTAGTGAGGGGCTGGCATGGGTACCAAATGCTCCTGGAACGGAGGTCAACACATAGGACCCTCACAGCCCATCCACTCTCATCCCACAACGGGGTAACCCCTGCTGGAGGGCTGTGAGAGAATTCTGAAATAAAAGAAGGCATGTAGTGGGTTTACTGGGCTCTGAGAAAGAGGCCTAGTTTGGCCATATGGTAACAGGGATGGGGTTTGAGGAATCACGACTGGGAAAACCCTTCTGTCACAGGCACTGACAGAGTGAGCACAAACAGTGTTACTGCTGGGAGGCTTTTTTCTTGTGGCTCCAAAGAGGTCATCACGAGCGGATCCCACACCATAGGAGTGAAGAGTCTTGGCACTTCCTCTTCCTTTCTGAGGCACCTTCGTGGTGGTGGCATGCCTCCTCTTGTCCTTCTTTTAGGATCAATATCTGGGAGTGAGCTTGGTGCCATGTCAATGTTGGGGCCTGGAGACGGTTCAGAGGAAGCTGTAAGATTCTCCAGAGCAGGTTTAGACGGCACCTGGTGAGAGTCTGGCGCCATGACCCTTGGAGCCAATAGTGCAGCTTTTCAGTGGGTTGCTGGTGGCACAGATTGGGCCTTTGCCTTGGCAGCTGCAGGGGTCTACAGAGGCTGGAGCCTCAAGAATAGGCAGGTGCCAAAGCCAAGACAGAACTTGCCTCTTGAGCTCTCTGAGGGTGGGCTGCAGTAGCAGAAGTCATTCCAGTCTTAGTGCAGAACTAGGACCTGAGCTGCACCTCTGCTCTCAGCACCTCAAAGCAAGGTAGGCTTGAAACCAAAGAGGGGCTCTTGGCAGAACCAAGGTGTGAACGCCCTACAGTGTGCACACTAGGCTAGAGAACAAGCCTCTTCCAGGTACCTGCAGTATCCCAGTATCTGATGTTCACAACAGATACTTGCCAGGCATGAGGCGCACTTCTTGAACCCTCTTTTATGGTGTGGCTTCAGCACCAGATAGCCCCAAGTGCATCAAAGGGGATACAGAAAAAACCCAGGGAAGCCAAGAAGTTATTAAAAGTACACAATTCTACCACTGAAACTAAGCTGTGCATAGACTTTTGGGGATAAAACTAAACAAGTGTCTCCTTACAGACACAGCAGAGGGTCCCTTTTGCTCTCCAATGGAGCAGAGAAAGAACAGAGGGTGTTTGAGGAGTGCATTCTTTAATACAGAGCTCTACAATCCTAATTTCAATTCCAAGAAGGTTCTGTGCACTCATTTGCAGGGGACAGTTCCTACTAGTGGGAATGCACAGATGCCCTCAAAGAAGAACCTAATTAGTACAACACCTATTAGTTGAGATCTCTATCTGAAAGACACATCACCCAGTGAGCCCTCCACAGAATCATGGAAGTCATCTAGTCAGTCTCTGACAATGCAGCGTTGTTCTGTACATTTTCAAGTCCCAGTCCCACCACCATCTGCCACTATTTTTAAAAAATATATAGACTTAAGCAATGCAAGTTCCAACACTTCCACTGAGAAACCATTCCACAGCCTACAAGATCTGTGTCAACATTTTCCTGAAGAGTTAGCCAACGTGTTCCTTTTTGCAGTTACAACATTCACACCATCCTACATAATTCATCTCCCACCTTGGTGCTTATCTGAAAATGCTTCTAAGAGTTATGTTCCCTTCCCTTTGCATCCCTCCACTGGATCCCTGTTCTCCATTTCACCAAATGCGATATTTTCACTTCTAAGGCCATTCACAGCTTATCCCTCACTGCCTCTCATCTCTCATGCACTATCAAGATGTCAACTCCCACCTCCATTCTGCCAATGACACCAGCCTTCATCGCCCACTTGTTATATGTTAAACAAGCACTTCAGACTCTCTTTCACAATGCTGTACACATGGGATAAGCTCCCCACAAATACCCTCAAAGCCATCTCATTGTCCTCTTTCACATCTCTCCTTAATTCTCTTCTTTGTTGGAATACCTACAAAATTCTTGACAACCATAGGGCAGCTGGTGTGGTGAGCCAACTGCCAACATGCTAACCAGCAGTGACTTGCTTCTTTGTGCTCCCCAGTCTGCTAGACTATATTCACCCATTGTCACTTTGTCCTAAACAGTAGCTCTTTGCAACAGGGACCATCTTTTTGAGTGTTTGTACAGCACCTAATACAGTAAGTTGCTGATCCATGATACGAGGTCCTAATGCAACAGTCCTTGCAGCCCACCATTCAGTTTTATATCTTCTGCAAATTTCATTAATGACCTTTTGGTTCCTGTTCTAGATCTCTAATAGAGGTAGAATAAATCTGAATGTGTGGTAGTATGCTAGATATCTCTCTTCCCCCTCCTTTCCCCAGTCCCGCATCAATACATCGCAGTTCATCACACTAAGGGCTTTATTCTCCCATAAATCTGGCTCACATGAGTAGGGCTACGATTGTCATGCCAGTTTTTAAAACATGTCACAGAAGAGGTTTAGGAAAACAATAGAACATGGAAAGAGGAAGAGGTCGGAAAGTGATCCCACCCCACCTGGCAGCAGTGGCTTCTGTTCCATGGAGCTGGGCCTACTTCCCTGCACCTGCTCCACACAGTTGCAACACCACACAAGTTTCTCACATCTTCCACCTCCTCTCCCCCCAGAGACGGCACCACAGAAGGCCAAATTCGATTGATGTTACAACCTAGCACACAGTGTTGATGCACAGAAAGTTAGCCAGAGATGGATGGACAGACATGCCAAACCTGAGCGGCATTGCGACCCCATGCACTAGGTCACACTGCCACTTATTTTGGGGGCATTTCGGGGCCTTTATTCAAACTTTGTTTCCGTGACCACTATGACATGCATGATAAAACTGTAGCCTTAACCTTGAGCACTGAAAGTATTTGATATGTACATAAAATCCCAGGATGAGACCTTTTACATTAATCTTATTGCATCAAGGTGCTTTTACAAATAACAAATTTGTTGTTTTAGTTGAAACAGTATTACTGGTTCTTCTTACAGTGGATACTATTTTGATGCAGAAAGAGAAAGTGATCTTTACAGAACTCAGTTATGTTAAACTAAAAAAAAGTAAAAAAACAGCTGCCTCTAGCATCATAAATTGCCAGTTGATTTAATGCCAGCAATCAAAATTTATTCTAGTTGGGAATAAATATAAAGTTGGGTAAGTAAAAGATTTAGGCAGAGGTCCATTTAATCAGAATCATTCAACTTTAACCAACTACCAGAATTACTAATTACCATTTTCTTTAATTTAACAGGCAACTGATTTTTTTTCCAAATCTCTTCTGTGATCATGATGAAAGCAACAAGCAGTAATAATCAGTATTAGAAACAATTAACAGATCCTATGCCTATGATGCCCAGAAAGTTAGCCTCTTTCACCCAATGTTATTGTTATATTATTGATAAATTGTGTTACTTCCGATCAAAACATTTTTGTCAAATATATAGAAATAAATAAAGCATGACAAAGTATCTTCTGCCTGATCTCGTTAAGATTTGTTATAATTTCTCTGGAAACGTGACCCTGGCTTTTTAATGTAGGTGCACAAGTTTGTTCATAACAAAAACATCTCTGAAGGACAAAGGGATGGCATTTTGCTAGCATTAATTTTCTCGCAGTCCTCTGTAGCCAATTTTTTCATGTAATTATTTAATTGGGTTACCTACTGTGGTTAATTCATATGTAATAGGAATAAGTACAATAGTATTTTAGGAGCATAAGGCTGACAAATATTTATGAGTGATGATTGTGTATTGGATATATAAGCAAAGTAAGGTTGTAATGCAACATCTACTGGCTGAGCCCTGTACAACTGTAGCATAGCCATATTAGGCCTTAGGCTTAAAGAAGTGTTGACCTAGGAATAACCTTGTACTGGGAAAATTACAAGATTACTGTAAAGAGTACGCCAATGGGTGATGTTCAGGAAAACATGCCACAATACACCTGTCTAGAACGCAAGGCACCTGATTGTAACATCATAGAAAATTCTGCAGCAAATGTTGTCATGGGGACTTGTTGACATAAATACTAATGAAAATAATGGGAATTAAGAGGCTAGCTTATGAAAAACAGGGAACTCCCCATTTTATGGAGTATGGAAGTCCTGATAAAGAAAAAGGAATTGCAACCTTCATGCATATGCAAAAGAACTATGGGCATGAGCATAATGCAGCATAAAAGGGGTTCCCCAGCATGAATGGGGAGGAAGAATCCATCAGGAGACCCTCCACAGATGACAACTTATTGACAGCCACCAGGCTTGAGGATACCCTTCGGAATGTGAATATGAGGGCGGGATAAGGGCAGCAACCGCAATGAATCCCGGAAGCTGTGACCCCCAAGACCTCTCAGGGCAGAGCTATCCTGCAACTGGGAGAGAGTCTTCCAGCACGGAAAGAGACTCTGGCCAGCAGGCCTGGCGCCAGCGCAGGCTGAGAAGAGCGCGCCCGACTCCCGCACTCAGGCTTCGCAGCCCAAGCCAGCGCAGCCAGGCGGCTGTTGTTAGCACGCTGGCTCGCGGCCCACTAGCCTGAGTTCGCCGGCCCCGCTGGGGACTCGCCCCCAGCCGCAGCGCAGGCCCACCCCGCGAGGCTGGGCCAACGGCTTCTGGACTCCACGGGTGCCGCGGCTCCTGGCGCCGGCTGCGGGCCCCGCGGACACACGTCGGCCGCCCGGCCTGCGGCGGGGCCCCGCACAAGCCGTTACCGGGGCTCCCCGGGAAAGGAAGGCCTGGCCGCAGCCCCGGCTCCGAGGCCGCTGCGGCGGGCGGGCCCCAGCACGCGCCTCCCTGACTCTAACCTGGGCCGGGCCCCCCGCCCGGGAGAGCACTCGGGGAAGACTTTTCCCGCCAGCGCTGACCGACAACGTCACCCCCGCGCCCGCCGTCGCGCCACCCACGTCAGCCCGTCCCCGGAAGTTAGCCGGGCTGGCGAGGGCAAGCGCATGCGCAGGCAGGCCCCGGCGCGGTGCATGCTGGGGGTTGTAGTTGCGGGGCCGACTCCCGGCTCGGTCCATGGGCGAGCGGCGCCTGCTCCATCCCCGGTACCTGAGGCGCGGGCCCGGCTCTGCCGCCGAGCTTCTCGGGGCAGCCCGCGGCCGCGGCGGGGAGCGGGGAGCGGGGGGCCTGCGGGGGATGCTCCTACGCGGGTCCGGGCGGCACTGTGCGCGGCGTGGGCCGGGAGCGGCGGGCTGGTGACGGGCGCCTGCAGCGATGGAGTAAGTGTCCGCGTCGCCTCGCCGCGGGGAGCAGCCGCGGGGGGGTCAGTGGGGGGCACAGCGTGGGGGAGGGGCGGGGGGAGTCAGTGGGGGGCAGCAGCGTGGGGGAGGGGCGGGGGGAGTCAGTGGGAGGCAGCAGCGTGGGGGAGGGGAGGTGGGGGAGTCAGTGGGGGGCACAGCGTGGGGGAGTCAGTGGGGGGCACAGCGTGGGGGAGGGGAGGTGGGGGGGAGGAGGAGTTGGAACATGAAGGAGATGCGAGTGGTGAGGAGTCACTGGGGGGCTGCAGCGTGGGGCAGGGGATCATGGGCAGTGGGGGGGGTTGCTGTGTAGGGGAGGGATGACTGGGAGACTAATCTGCAGTAGCGTGCCTGTTGGATGGGGGGTGCAGCGGGTGTCCCCACTGGCAGAAATGGGAGAATGTTGGAGGGTTACGGGGGTTGCGTTCAGGGCTGAAGTAGGGGTGGGAGGACTGGAGGATTAGTCAGAGGACTGTTTGGCAGCAGAGTGGGACTATGCCACCCTGCCCTCTTAGTAACCCCCCTATCCTGGGGGCTATAAGGAAAGAGATTAGTGGCACTGTGTGGAGCAGTTTTTGGGGGAGGGTGACAGTAATGAGGCTCTGGGAATGGTTGTCAGGAGCTGCTGCAGAAAAGGAGGGTTGTGAGGCAGCTGTTGGCAGGAGGGTTATAGTGTTTGGGGCTGTGAAGGGATAGTTATTGGGGAAGTTTGGGGGTGTTAAATAAAGTGGAAAGATAGAAGCAGCCATGGAGACTGGGATCTCTTCCCATGTCACTGAGTGTCATGGTAGGAGATTGGGGTGCGAGCATCCTTGTGGGGAAAGTAACACTGAGCAGAGATATGTTGAGAAGGAGTGCAGGCCCCTAACACTGATGCTATGATCTCTCTCTGCTATATATTTGTTATTTCTAGCTGACTGATAAAGATGGAGAGAGGAAGAGGAGGAGGAGGAAGGAGTGGGGGAGCCTCTGGCCTGCACAGGAGCATTTACTCCCAGTCTCAGCAACAGTATCACTATCCCACCTCCTCTCAGGGGGGCTGCATGGAGATCCAGGAGCTAGCCTCCAAAAGGGTGGACATCCAGAAAAAACGATTTTATCTGGATGTGAAGCAGAGCTCCCGAGGCCGCTTCCTGAAGATAGCGGAGGTCTGGATAGGAAGAGGCAGGCAGGAAAATATCAGGAAAAGCAAACTGACTCTCTCATTATCTGTGGCTGCTGAGCTGAAGGATTATCTGGGAGATTTCATAGAGCACTATGCCCATTTGGGCCTTAAAGGCAGTCATAGACATGAACACAGTAATGGCAAAGAGCAAGATTTGAGACGGCGACAACAACATCATCTGCCTTCACCTCCAGCATCTGTCGAATCAGAAGAGCATCCTCACAGTGTCCTGAAAACTGAGTATATAGAAAGAGACAACAGGAAGTATTATCTAGACCTGAAGGAGAATCAGCGTGGGCGCTTCTTAAGGATTAGACAAACTATGATTAGAGGACCGGGCATGATAGGTTATTTTGGCCACAATTTGGGACAGGAACAGACTATTGTACTTCCAGCCCAAGGGATGATTGAATTCAGGGATGCTTTGGTCCAGCTAATTGAAGAATATGGGGAGGGAGATATAGAAGAACGAAGAGGTGGGGGTGATGAGCCACTTGAACTCCCAGAGGGGACTTCCTTCAGAGTGGATAACAAGCGGTTCTACTTTGATGTGGGATCTAACAGGTATGGCATTTTTTTGAAGGTAAGTGAAGTGAGACCACCTTACCGTAACACCATCACTGTCCCGTACAAAGCATGGACAAGGTTTGGGGAAAGCTTTATCAAGTATGAAGAAGAAATGAGGAGAATTTACAACAGCCATAAAGAGAAAAGAATGGATGTCACTGGGGACAGTGGTGAAGAGCAAGAAGGTCTGGAGTAGAGTTCATCTGAACTGGTCTTCAGGCAAAACAGAAAACCATAAATTGGCTAGAGGTACTGATATTTAGTAGTTTCGAGACATTGTCCCTCGTTTTTTGTAAGTCCTTTCCCTGTTGTTAGTAATAACTCCAGTACATAATACTTAAGAAGTCTGATTATATTAAATGACACCCAACACATCTCTATAGTTCTTATGGGAATACCAGCCTCCCAAATCTAAATGAATGAATCAGCTGCTTCAAGTGTTGAAGACTATGAAAGTATGAATATCAGCACAAAAATCTGATATTCTGACCTTTAAATGGTCTTTGTAAAGCTTGTGTTGCACTAAAATATGATACAAAAAGCCAGACGTACCTTATGCTGAAAAGTATTGGTTTCTCCTTATGACTGGTTTTCCAGAACTGAACATTGTCGAGGCTTAGTTAAAATCTGAAAAGTTTACCACAAAAATTGACTTTCTATGAATTTTATCTACTTGGCTAAGGAGAGGTATAAATTTTAAATCAGTATCCACTAGTTATTGAATTTTAAACAATGTTCTTTATGGATAAAATCTTGATAGCAGGGTAAGCCTTTATAATGGATTGTGAAAGAATGGAATATTAATTTCTTAATTTAATATTTGCGTGGTAACCAAATAATTTGAGTGCCACAGAAATGCAAAACTGTACTTGAGCTGTGATAAGTAATCCCAAATTAATGAAAATGAAAAATAATCCTTTCTTCATCTACATGTTACACCATGTAAAACTGAGGATTTTTTAATATGTTCTCAAAATTTCAGAAACTATTTTTATATTGGTGGTGGTTTTAGGGGGCTCTAGCAAGCAGCTGGGAAGTGGGCATTCTGGTGGCTGAATGATTGTTTCAAGTGGGTTTCCAGGGTTTTCTCCCAAATGTGACAGTAACACAGATATGATGTTACAAGTATAAGAATAATGTTTGGTTTTGCCCTTCTACTTGGAGAAAAATCCTTTGGGAGGTTTTGGTGCACCACTTAATAGTTGTATAAATGCTCTTCTAATTTCATAGTTATTGGTAGCACATTTGCAATGCTATAGTTAAAGTTGTGTCAGCACTTCCATTATAAATTATTATTTTTATAGGTTTTAGTATTCCAGGATAATATTCATGCCCCCACCTCCGTCACTCCTTCCCTGACAGGTTAAAGCTGGAGCTATGATCCTGCAATTTGATCCACGTGGGCAGAATGTTAAGCCTGTGTAAAGTCCCATTGAAGATTATGGAGCTCTGGGATACAGCTTCCCCCAGATTTCTGCCTTGGAATCCAAATACCGTGCCTGGAGGGAAAATGTGCAGCATTATCTGTTCAGGGGGTTGAGTTAGAAAGGGAATATAGGATATTCTAATTGCTTTTGGATCTTAAATCAAAAACAGATTTATTTTTATGAAGAAATTTTTCAACATTTAGGGGTCACTGAAATCAACAGGAGTCTTTTCATGGACCTCAACGAGAGTTGGATTTGGCCCTAAATCCCTTGCTTAGAGTATCCATTTTTTGCCTACCTTTTATGTGTTTTTTTTAAAGTGCTACTGTATATGTACAGAAATGTATCACTACCCAAACGACATTTTTTAATCGAGTGGCTGAGTATGCATGAGGGCCAGCAGTCTTTTAATCCAAACAGTAAATTGTAATCTGCCCAGACACACTTATCTGCAACCAGAATTGTCCCCCGTTTTAGTTTTAATCCACCTGCACACTTCAAGGCCACACTAAATTCAAACATTTTATCATGTCTTTGGTCTGCTACACCATTAGTAATATCAACAAGGGCTGTATGTGGGGTTTACATGAATAATCCGGCCTTTAGTTTGGGTGCTAAAAATGATTAAAACTACAAAAAAAAGTTTGCATCAAAGTCACCAAAGACTTATTAGGAACATGTTACGCTTGTGACAGAAAGCAACAGATGTAAAGAAGTTAATTTCACTGTTTTAGGTGATTCCCTTAAACCTAATAACCAGGCCTAATAACCAGTTTGGCCTATTGATAAAAAAAAATAGCATAAACTAATCACTAATGCATTGATTGCTGTTTCAGATATTCTTTTAATCCAAAGCAAAGATTTCTTATTTGGACATTTGAATTGCTAATGGGTTGTTTGGGTTATGACCAATCAATTGAAGGTTATAACTTTAGTCCTAGGAATAATGGTTTCTGTTGGTACTAAAGTACCAACGTACTAAAAATAAAATTTTTAAGAAGTCATAAACCATACTAAAATAACAATTTATACTATTGTTGGTTTGGTAACAGAATATTAGTGAATGAGTCATCAATACTTAAATTACCATATCACTGTTCGTTGCTGGCCATCACAGTGCCTGTGGTAATGATGAACTTGTCAAAGCTTCCAGTGATCTGGAGCTATGAATGTAAGAACTTTTTATGCTCTCTTTCCCCCCCCTGCCCCTCATCTTCAAGTGTCTTTTTCCCTCTACACTCAGCATCTTCCAGTCTAAATTAATGTTTGCATCACTCAATAGCAAAAGCTCCTTTTGTGGGAATTTTTCCTGCGTAATATGTGCAATGCAGATTATCTTGCATTCCATGTGTTCCTTTGCTAATAATAGAGAAAAATATTTTCATTGTGCAATTAATTAGTAATTTAAAAAATACATTTCCTTCACGGGTTTAAAAAACAGGTGCAAAGTGACAATTATTACTATCAAGTTGCCATTTTGGAGAATTAGAGCCAGACTGTGTCTTAATTATTGAAAGTGCTTCAGTGAAGGTGTAGACTGGTGTCTGTTTGCACCATTGCTTCATAATTAGGTTTCCTGTGTTTATTAATTGGCCTTCAGAAATACATGGATGTATTGTAACTATTACTCCAGGAAGTCAGTATCTGTAGGCTGCTGAACAGGCTCAATTCTCTACTCTGATACACAGGTAAGTGTGTTGCCTTGTATTTTGTAAAATCAGTTAATGCACTTACTCTCGCATGGTGATTCACACCTGAGTATCTGGGACTACACTTGAGCCAGCCATCTACAGTTAAAGAACTGACAACTGGTTTTCCATAGAAATGTAAAGCACTGATGTTTGCAAATCTTATGATCCAAGCATTACACTAACAAGTTAAAATGTAGCAATGCAAACTGATAATGGTTAAATTTGGAAAAGGGTTCCTCATTATTTTTGGCAGTGTGTTCCCAGGTTTTGAAAGCAGCAATATTATGCTACTTATCTGCAGGACCCATGGAATAATGAATTCCCAGAGCATGTTAAATAGATTCATTCTTTAAGCCCTAAAACTGCCATGACCTTAAACTTGAGAAAAACACAAGCTTGTTTGCACTAAAGAGCATGGCCAAAAACAATTCTAGGAGGACAGCGTGAAGAGCATCAGTCTGAATCTCGTGAATTAATAGATGCTCATGAGAGAATTTTGCATTAAAGCCCTCACCTCTTTTAAAGCTGTGTCCATTCTATAATTAAATAATAATGCACTTTATATTTTGCAAATAATAGAAGCACATTTCTGCTATTAGTCTTGTAGAATGTGCTTCAGTAATATATAGTCTAAATCTGTAAGGAGTGGTCTCCTGCATGCACATGTCTGCCATAGTTCTGTTGTAATCACTTGATCCAGTTACATTGGTATGGTAGAGAAGGCAGGTGCTATGTTAAAAATCCTTTCAAAACCAAGAGCCTGGTTTTTTTTTTTTTGTCCAGAGATATTGAGTGCCCACAACTCCCATTAACTTTATTTGGTGTTTTGGGTGCTCAGCGCCTCTGAAAAATCAGGCTCCAAACATTTAAGGTATGTTTTGTATTCATAATCTTTATAGAGCTGGATTCAATAACTCCATCTCACTTAGCTTTCTTCATTGCTATCACAGAAGCCCTCATAATTCCAAATATATTGATTTGGAGCAGTGGGGATTGGGTAGGCTTCTGGAGTATTGAAATTAGAGAGTTTGTATTGACTCCAGCCCATACTATGTAAACTTTCTTTCTTGTTAAAGTACAGATACAGTATTTTGGTGGTGGTAATAATGCTATGAGAGAGTTGGAAAGTTACCTGCACTAGAATGGTAAGGATCACCACCATGGCACTGTAGGACATCTCACCAACTGTGATCAAGTAAACTGTAAAATTACATGAAGTTCAGAGAATAGCAAACTTAAAAGAAATTCTTGATTAAAGACTTTCAGAAGCAACAATGTTTATTCCTGCAACTAACAGTGGGGAATCTATTTTAATGCAACCAAACTTGAAAATTCTGAAAACTGCATCTCAAATGCAAATAAATTTCATACAAATGTCAACGACTATGCATGTACTTTATCCAGAAAGAAACTGTGCTTCAGTGTATTAGCAATCGACTCTTTATCATAAATGCTTCATATGTGTATTTAGTGTACTAATCTAATATGTGTGTATTGTAAATCCATAGTAACCCAAAGCGAAATAATATATTTATCTGAAGTGCACAATTTAATGATGGGACTTAAAAATCAGTTTCTACCAGGAACACAGTTTGGTTAAATGTGTTATTTCACTGAGAGCTGTTACATATATTATTTATTGCATCCCTTTTAAGATCTCTGCATTTAAATGTTTTGATTTATTATTTATTTGGAGTTTGGTGGAGTAGGTAATGCTATAGGATTCTCAATGGAGTTGAAGGAAAAAGAGAATAAAAAATAAAATAAGTTATTTAAAGGTATCTCATGTGAAATAAATAGTCTTAAGCTTTACTGGCAGCTTTGTATGCAGGTTTACTGTAAGCTGCCATAGTGTTTCAAATCTGTCTCTAAATTCCCAAATGCTCCAAATCTTTAGGTAGAATAAATGTAAAATCCCAAATACGCTGCTAAAAGAGTTTAAAAATTGTGTAAAGACTCAAACAAAATTACCAAAAACAACTTTAACATACTTTTTCTGCTAAATGTATTTTAGTCAAATGGCTGCATCCTTTTTCTGTGGGGAGGAGAATTAGGAAGACTGTTGCTCGGTTGACTGACAACCCTTTTAACCAAAAGTGTAGTAATTTGTGCAGTGGAAATGCATTTATTTTGTTGTTTGTTTTTACTGTACAGTGTTTTCGCAGTGTGGAAAATGAGTTAGTAAGCAGGTTATTGTCCCACTGCAATGGTACAAATATATGTTTCCTGTAAATACATTATATACACTATCTACAAAATAAGTCCTAAAAATAATTATACGTCTTGCATTTTATTTTCTATGCTATATCCTCTAAGGTGAAAATATCTTAATCCTTCTGTGTGTCATGGCTTTTAAAAATCACCTTGTCTTTTCTATATGTTTTTTAATAATACAAATTTGGAACAGTTTTCTTTAGTTAAATTAGAATGAACAATTACACTACATTTAACACGCCAGCCACAAACAACTCGAGGTAGTCTCTTATACACTCATGCTATCAACATAAATCCTTGAATGAATTACAGCAAAGTAGTTAAGGATCAAGTATATGCGTGCATGTATTTGTAATAGAGTACATATTAAATACATGAATATGCACATTCACATTTTTAAATACAAATGAAGTGCTAGTCCTGCAATTGTTGCTGAAGCAAGTAATCCCAATGTGAGTATTCACGTGACTAAGGCTTGCGGAATAGGGCCTATAATAATTATTTTTGGTTATAGCCCTTCTGTCTAGGTTTTGACCCATATACTGATCCTATTGAGGCAGATGGAAATTTTTCCAGTGCTTTTAGTCGGAACAGGATTGGGCCAACTTCTGGATACCATCTTTATATGCAGTTGAGCACTCCAGTATCAAGTTATTTTTTAATTTGCAGATCTTAATCTGCAGTTATAATTGCACTTTGTATTCTCAGTTCAATAATGGATATAACTGTTTATATTATTGATGCTATCTGAGGTAGTCACTCATGTTGACCCATTGTCCTTTTGCGTTCATCTGGAGTCATTAAAATTTTGTTGTGCCACTACAAAAATGAAAAGTAAGCAAGTGTGATTATCTGACAGTAGCATAAGATTGATCCATTAGATTTTTTGTTCATTCGTTTATAGAAACAAAACCTACATCTGACTACAATTCTTGTAAAGGTTATTGATTTCTCTTTACATGGCAAATGCTGGTAGTTCATTATTATGTTAGAAGTTTGTCAGCACTATTAAATCATAGTTTCTGACTTCATTTATAGTCAAGTATCTTGTATAATGATGGCAGAGTTCTCTGGCGGTCACAGAATAAAGCACTCTTACGGAGACAGGGCACTCCTGGAATCAGGTGTTCTGAAATATTAAAAACAGACTTTTAGCCTAGCTGGTTTTTTATTTTTATTTTTTTTAAAGGATCTGTGGAAGCTCTAAATGTTGGTGATAGCCTATTAAATATTACTGGATTAATAGCTCGCACTATAACAAAGTGCTTTTCCTAAAACCTTATCACACCTGGCATCAGTGCACCCCCTCTATTTACACATATACAGGACAGTAATATTTTTAAAATATCAGTACCAAACAAACTTTATCACTGGAGTTTATGGTTGCCAATTTTGGTTGAAATCTCCAGGAATGCGTCCATCATTTGACATAATCTTTAACTAACAATTCATTTTTAATTCCTGGAGATTCCAGGACAATCCTGGAGGGTTGGCAACCATGTGGAGTTCCAGTGTTTGTTACTCTGGAGTTCTACCTGTTGCATGATAGATTAGGATAACTTGAACACATAACAAGTAAAATTTTTTGTAAACTACAAAAACTATTTGTAGTTGAAAGGGTATGTTTCTGATAGAGTTCCATTTAATGAAATGGCGCAGCTTCTGGAATAGACTGAAAAAGCCAGTTGAATGAACAACGAAAGAGAGATCCTGGCCCTAGTGAGATCAATGGGAGTTTTTGCTACTGATACCAGTGTGGCCAGAATTTCACCCATAAAATACTGCTTAATGGGCATAACAAAGGTCATCAGTGCCCAGTGAGAGCAAACATGTAACCCTGGAGTCAAGTAACTCTGAAAGTATTTTCTTATCTTGTTGCACCATGTTAACAATATTCTAGTTTCTCTATGAAAGGGAATGTGCCTGACTGAATTCATATGAAGTTCTAAATTAAATTAATATTTAAAAAATGCTAACAAAAGCCTCAGACAACATCGATAACAGCTGGTTTTCTATTAATGTCAAAGCATCAATTTGATAAAAAAAATGGCATTTCAGTGGTTCATACAATTAAATAGTTATACCACGTATTGTTTAATAATTTTAAGTATATGATCAAAGCCTGGTGTGTTTTTTAATTTCATTAGACTCAAGACTTTTTACAGTAAGTTTACTGACAGGCTTCTTTCTGTTGGATATTGGGAGCTATGAAACCTACCTAGAAAGCTGTCCCTTTAAACTTTTGCAAATACATCATCTGTTTTAAAAATGCATCAAACCCCTCCTACATTACCTGTATTTAATATTAAACTCAGAAAATAATGCAACTCATGGATTTGACTTGTTAATTTAAATACTGCCAGTTAAATTGGCTTCTTAATCACTGGGTGAATTTCACCCAGTGGACAGAGAGATATTGCATGGGTTCGATATGTGAATTCAAGCCTATGCACCATATAGATCACAAACAGGATAACTTTAAAATGGATAGATTCATCTGAGAGAGGAAGAGAAGTGTATGCCTAAGGCCTTTGACTTTAAAGCTCCCCCCTCTCCATATATAATATATATAAAAATACAACAAACACACGAGAGAGAGAGGAAAAAAGAGGGTATATGTGATGGGTATGATATAACACCATGTCAATAGTATGCTAAAAATTCTAGCAAATAGGTGTTTTATTAAATCAGATATGTTCAGTATATATTGTAAATAGTAAGCTTTGCTCTAAGTAATATGAAAACATTTAATTGTTAACCCAAAAAATATATTTACATACACCGTGATAGGACAAAGAAATCTCTGTAACTGATTGATTAAAATAGCAGGCAATATATGAACTCATTGTTAAGGGGTCAACCTTAAATCCATACAAATAATTCTTTCAAGTTCGGTTCTTAACACATTCTGTTGGATAGGAGCAGAAGGGGACAAGAACAGGAACAGCTTGCAGGGGTACGGGAGGGATAGGAACTGAAGATGAATAACTACTAGACCACACTCCCTCTAAAACTTGGAATTCAAACCCAGCATTCCTGAGTCTCAATGTTCTTCTGTCTTTAAACACTTATGTATACATTAGCAAAGTGTGTGTCTCATCCCCCTCTAACATTAGAGGATAACAGCCTCCTACTGCTACCAGTTACTTCATTGGCTGAAGTGGCAGAGGTCTGTGCAATGGATTTAAAAGTTCTAGCCCTGCTGCTGACCCAGGTTGTGGGGTCAATATGGTTCCAAAAGATGGAATTTGTTTGGGGTCTTTTTTAGCTTGTTTTAAAATGTAAGAAATTCCTTTTACAAAAATCTACATTACAAGAGTGCTAAAATTGCAAAGTCAGGTACTTTAAAGTTAAGAAATGCCAGAATTAAGGTTGAATATGCGATTTGGCACCCTGGTGTGTGTACATTTTGATACAATCTAATTACATGATCACATAGATTTATTTCAACAGGACCCCTGCCTCATTCAGAACCCAAGGTGGACAGGGAATGAATTAGGGTTTTGCAGCGAAGGAGAATGTTGTCTGTCGGACCCCTGCCTCATTTGTTGCAGAAGTTGGAAGATGTGTAGTGGATGAAGCAGGAGATTTCAGGAAGAAACAGGATGGTCTAATGGTTAAGGCAGCTGAATGCTGTCCTGGAGAATTGGCATCTATTCCTGTCTCTGCTACAGATTTCCGGTGCAATTCTGTGCAAGTCACTTACACTAAACTTTTCACAGGTGGTCATTAACCGTGGTCCCCATTTTCAGGATGCCCACTGTGAGACACCTGGGGCTTGATTTGTGGAAGTGCTGAGCACTCAGTGTTGCAACTGAGGTCAGTGGGACTTGTACTCTGAACACACAAAGTGCTATAACATTGCTACATCCTCTGCAACATTCCTAAGTGTCTCAAGTTGGACACCTACAATTAATAAACACTTAACAGTTTTGGCTTTATTCAGTTATGTAAGTTATGTAAGATGTATACAGTTACACATCCGTAAAATTGGAAAAATATGTTATGAAGATAAGTTCATTAATGTTTGCAAAGCACTCAGGTACTACGGTTTTGAAGACCAGGGAAAATTCCAAAAGGAATTTATTAATTCCATGTTCACTACAGGGTTTGAATGGTGTAAAGTACATTAGGCCTGGAGTTTCACATGGAATGATAAGTATAAAATCAATAGCTGTCTCATTCCCACAGCACCCTGTGCACTGAATGAGGAAGGGCTTCTGTGGGGGAAAAAAATCTGAGATCATGAATTAAAGACTGGAACATACTGTATGTGCAGAAGAGGGCTGAATTAAGGTTTCAAATGCAACCTTAATTCTGGCATTTCCTAGTTTTTGAGTGCTTCACTGTCTGACATTATAGTTCTTTTAACTGCCAAAATTTTTTGGAATAATATAAACCACAGCCAGGAAATAGTGATTTTTTTTAACAGTGTGTATCTCTTAACAGAATGTAATAGTACAAAGAAAAGGCACTTCTCTAGCCCAAGGGAAATTCCCTAGCTGAATTTCAAGGGCCTGCTGCAAACAATGTAAGTGTGAGAACCTCTCATAAAAGGTTTTGAGACTCTGCTATAATGGAAGGTGCTAGGCAACTAATTATAGAGGTTCAGCTCTTTTTAAAAAAAAACTAGTCTCTTTTCTGCATTATTATGGCTCCTAACTCTTGTTCCTCCCCATGCTTTTCAGATATGAAATATGGAATTTACCATGCAGTTTTATGGGTGTTGACATGTTGTTTTCATTTAACCCCATTTCTAACTATTTGAAGCTCATAGGGATTGTGTCAGCATCTGTGAGCTCAAAATACATTGCATACAGATAATACGGCTCTCCTCCTATATTGAAAGTCCTGTGTTAACCAGGCGTATTTTACATGGTAAAAAAGTTTATTCCTGTAAACCAGCCTATCCAAATCACAGTAATAAAGGACCTGGCCATAATCTAACAACAGAAATAATTATGTTGGATAAAATGTATTTTCAAGACAGCACAGAAATCCTCCAGCATATTAATTAAGCTGGGAGGAGGGAGCAAATGTTAAAGTGTCAGTGATGTTGATGGACTTCCTTGTTGGCTTGAAGCTGCTTGCTTGCAGGTGTTAAATTTTAGATGTTACAGGATGTTGGACTACCCCTTGGTGGCCAAGCCTCAGGATGGGGAAAGCACAGGCTTTTCAGGAGTGTGGTGGCATCACATTTCCCATGATCTAGGAGCAACAATTGCACCTTTTCCGACACTTTTAAAGAGTGTGGCTTGGCTAGCTCTACCCCATAATACCTACTCTTCAGGAGTTTGCTGGCAACTTGTGATGGGACACTTCCCCTCTTACGTTATTGGCATCATCCACTGGGTTTTGGGTAGATCAGCTTTATGAAGTGAAGAACCTCCCCATTCTAGTAACTGTTGGCCTGGAAATTCTGTAAGGTCAGTAGAGCCTCTAATTGTGTGGCCAAAAAGTTACTGGGCAGAGCCAAAAACTCTGCTCTTAAATCTGTACCACAAAGATCAGTGGGAGCTTTGCTATTGATTTCAATGAGTTTAGGAGTGAGCCCATTCTGAGACACAGACAGATTGAGTCCATTCACATCAGCTGTTCTTGGTCATGAGATCCACCAAGGTCCTTTTTAGTATCACCTTGCAAAAATGTATTTAAAAATTTTCAAAAATAACTAAAAAATGCAAAGCTTGTATAAAAGTTAAAACTAAAGCATTCACTTCTCAGACCCCCAGCTTGCGTTCACCCAGAAACAATCCTCTCTAGTTTCACAGCTGCTCGTCTTAAGAAAAAAAAAGTTTCCAAGTAGACAGCATTAGCTAATTCAACTCTTCCACATTCTTCTGGTCTGATCTTACACTATAGAAACAGCATAAAAATAAACCCATGGTCACACCAACTTAATAAAAGACTTGCTTTAAAACTGGGAAAATGCTGGGGTCTTGAGCCCTAAATATTCACAATTTTAGGTTCAATTTTTATGTAGGTGTGTTAGGTCTGCACGCTGTATGTTCATGGTCTATCTTACTATAGTTTCATTTTGCAGTATGTTTCACATGTAACCCAGGGTAACCAACAATTGATTGGGGAACATGGTAGGGGAGGTTATGCCAAGCGGACCTACTCTTTCTAACTACTTTTGAGAAAATACTGCCTTAAATGACTTTAATGAGGCTGACCTTTTTGGAGATAGTCTTTTCTGTGCAGAGCTTCATACTGTTGCATTTCAAATAATTTCCATCTCATGACTTTCTCTGCTTGCTAGTGCATTTTTTGATTCTCTTGAGCACACTTATCTGTCTTCGTTGAGTCGCTTGTTGTTAGGAATGTGATATCTTGATTGTCTGGAACCTTACAAGGGCATCTAACATTTAACCAAGGTTTTGATGGAAAAAGAAGTTCTTTTCTGCCAGACTAGTAAGCAATATACTTTGAACTCATTGGATGAAATCGTGGCTCCATGGAATTCGATGGAGTTTTGACATTGGCTTCTGTTAGCTTTCCAGCCTTACAGCTAAGCTTCTGCTTCTTCCAAAAGACTGCTTTAGTCAACCCTTGCTGGCTCTCAAGTGATGTGCTGTGTTATATTGCTTGTTCAAAAAGTGTTTGAAGAGATTCATTTTATCCATGCCTCATCTATTCCAAGCTGTGGTTCAAGCAGTGCCCATCCAATGAATTGAGGAAAAAATTTATTTGAACTTTTTTGTTTTGTTTTTGGAAGTGGTGGTGTTCTTTCTTTCTTTCTTTCGGGGGGGAGGAGTGGGGGAGTTTGGTGGTGGTTCTAATTCAACCTCTCAGAAGTTCCAATTGTGTTGAAAAGTTAATTGGATTCTTCTTAGTCAAATATTCATCTAGTCTGTGTAAAGTAAGTTAATGTGATAATGTAGATAAAGCTAGATAGAATTTTTCTATTTGATGCACGTTCTGATATTGCCCTCATCACCATAATATTTGAGTCCCAAGGGGTAGCCGTGTTAGTCTGTTTTTAGCAAAACAATGAGAGTTCTGTGGCATCTTAAAGACTAACTAATTTATTTGGGCATAAGCTTTGGCAGGCAGAAACCCATTTTGTCAGATGCATGAAGTCATCTCGTTCTTTTGTTCATTGGACTCTCATTGTTTTGAATAATGTTGAGTGCATTTAAGCATGCAACTGCATCTGTCACATGAGGATTGTTCTTTCTCTCCCCAGTTATATGTGCAGTATAAAGTTTTGTATTTTTAACATGCACGCAGCAGCTTGGATATTTATATCAAAGAAGGCAGATTGAAGAAGTGCACCTTATACAAATAGTGGAAGTGGCAAGGTTTCTGGTACCTGCTGGAGAATTTCATTCCACAGCCTTGGAATGGCCCCAAGAAAGCTTCACCCGGACAGCTCCATTGTGCCTCAGGAGTGGAACGTCCTTTTGAAACTTTCACCAGTTCAAACATTACATAGAAGACCGTCTCAATTAAATTGAACAGGTTTGCACGCTATCAGCTTCAGCAGTCAATCTCTGCCAAGGTGGCATCAGATTGTGTAGCTCTTCTCTGCTTTGATGTCTGCAGCAGCGCTAGGATTCCTTTGCTTGCCAGTCATATTTAATGAGCTGTTCTGCGTTATCTTCTAATCTCCTAATGCAGAGGCTGCCCTTAACATTACCTGTTAAAAACAGGCTTCTCTCCAACTGCCAGTTGACTATTCACCTATTTGCAGATTGGACATAGCAGTTTATTCATTTTGTACAAAAAGTCACAAATTTTCCATTTTGGAATTTATTCAGAGGAAGTGGGATTAGCATACTAAAAATTAAGGCACACAAAGGCACTTTGTTTCAGGGTACACTTGTTAACAAAATAGGCCTGTTTTAATTTTTTTCAGAGTATCAAAAAATTACAATACAATAAAATACTTTTCAATGAGTACATGACATCCTCCAAAAAGGGGTGAACTTGTTTTTAAAGGAAATTCATTGCATTAAAGTAAAATGATTGAATAACTTGAAAAGGATAAATCTGTTAATTTTCAGTGTAGCAAACCAAGACAATTAAATTGTTGTCTTTTAAATACTCTGCCCATAAAAATGTTAACTTGGTGCAACAATTTTGTCCATTTAAAAAGTTTTTCCTATAGTTTTGAATCATGTTGTTAATACACAGTCCACAATTTTATATAAAAATAAATGAAAATTCATGAAATATTTCAACATGGAAAAGGAAACATGACATTTTAGAAACTCTTAATAAAATACAAATATATTAAAAAAAAAAATAAAGAAAAGCATATTTCATTTGAATGGTTCAGTGTTCCAGGTAGTAGTTGGACTTTTCTGTAAACATAAACCTTACTTAGAAATAAACAATTTGAAGAAAGGTTCTCGTTTCTTGAAAATAAATTTTTTTGTAATTGTTATGGTACCAATCTTCTCTTTCTCAGGTGGACCCAGAGCGCATTTTTATTAGGGCTAAATGAAGTTATGTATGGGTGAACAAAGGCTTGGTGCTCTTTGTATGCCTAATAAATTCTCCCAAGTACTGGCTGGGGTTAGAACTTCAGTTTCACTTGTTCCATTCTTTTTTCTTTGCTATACCTAAGTCTGTTCTGAGACGCACCTCCACAGTTAGCTTTTCTTGGATC
Source organism: Mesoclemmys tuberculata (assembly GCA_007922155.1). NCBI lineage: Eukaryota > Metazoa > Chordata > Testudines > Chelidae > Mesoclemmys > Mesoclemmys tuberculata. Next base: position 13,276,222 of record ML675617.1, on the reverse strand, counting down.
TTGATAGGAAAAATTGTCTGGTCCTTTGCAGACTCACTTCTCACTCACATAACTTGGTAACATCTTGACCTGTTATCTTCCAGTGACAGGAGCTAGCTTCTGGAATTTTTGTTCTTCAGAAGAATACCTGTTTCTCTCCTAGAAGCGTGCATCTCAAGTTGTTGATTTGTGACTGGCACTGGTTAAGACACCTTTCTATTGTGTTTGTCTCAGTGTTTTCAGTACTATAGTGCTGCCTTTTGAGTTGGATTGCCTGAGGAGTTTATACATGTTGTCTGTTCACTTGATTCAGCACTTGTAGAGAAATTGCTAGTGTGTAAATATAGTCTATAAATGACATTGATTTCTGGTCTTCATTCTTAATAAAATTTCCCAGTAGTTTTTAAATCCCTTACCATAAATTCAATTGATTCTTTAAATTTTAAATATTCGGTAACATTCTTGTAAAACCAGATTTTGGTATCAGGGCTTCCAGAGTTTGGCGAGATCTCACTTTCTTGTTCAGAATTCATGTAAAATATATTTTCAGTTACAACTTTTATTCCTTTATTCTTGTGTCTTTGGGGTGTTTTTAAGGTTATCAAAGGGGCCACAATATACTTTTGCCCCTTGATTTTAATGAAATAAATTTCACAATAATTTTTAAGTTTATCATATGACTAAAGCACAGTGATGTGATAAGCTTTTAAAATTGCAAGCTGCAATGTGTGACATACAGGATCTAATTTCGTGTGTGTGTCTGTATTGTATGCTATATTTCTTATAGTATTTCTAAACACAAAACATTTCTAATTTTCCTCCACATACATGTACATGTATAAGCTATTTGAAAAAGATTTTCAATTTCTTTAAAACATTCATTATAAGACTGTTCGAATTAGGGATGTGACAAATGATGACATTCACTATTTATCCACACAGAAATGCAATCTTATTCAAATACAGGACATTATGCAAATATTAATTTAGTAGTGCTTTAAAAACTGATCTATAATTCCGTTACATAGTGCATCTGTAGATACTGTTATAGAAGTCTATTGTAAAAAGTATACGTGTTACTTTTGGTGTGCAATGATGTGCCATTTTGGAATTATTCACGGTCCTGTTCTGCTAGAATACATAATGATTCATGCTTGAATATGCAAATAATTATAAATTGTAATATGGGCTTGAAAATATTTACTCGACTACTACTTGCTAGCATGCCCAATTTCCTGGTAAGGAGTCAATAATGATTTAGGGGGGAGCAATGAGGTCCAAGGGCAATATTCCAGTGGGAAGTCTAACCATTGCTCCTAGCGGCTGTGAACAGGGAGAGTGCTGAGATTCCTAGCACGGTGCTATCTTTGTTCTCTTCTTTTGGGCAGTTTCTTTCATATCCACCTCTTCCTCAGAGGTGTCTGATAAACTTGAAGCTCCTGCACCACTCTCCTTTCGATGCTGGACAAGAGAAGTCTCTCTCTAACCTCCCCCAAGAGCCTTCTGACAATGGGCGGTTCATCCTCTCTGTGCTTCTGTCCCTCCCCAACCATTTTGGCAGTGGTAGTTGAGGGCTTCGTTCCTCTGCCCTTACCTTGGCCCTCTCGCTGCTGCAAGGAGGGATTCTCTATTCCGACTCTCCCCCAGACGTCTCGGCGTTCTGTCATTCCGTGAGTATCTTTAATGCCTGTTTTTGTTGCTACTCTTACCTTTCCCAAGCAGCAACCAAGTGAAACGAAGATGATTCCTGTGAAACTGTTTAACGTCTTATTTTCATACTGCTACTGCTTGAGACAGCCCTTGGCAGCAGCCCAGGCACTGCACCCAGTTGCTTCCCTGGCTGAGAAACATGGTGCAGTATCATTTCACATCTAGGAGTTTCCTTTTCAACTAAGATGCTAGACTTTTTTTTAATTAAACTTTAGATTCTGCAGCCTAGCTTTTCCAGTTGCCAGATGCAAATAAGCAAGTAGATTTTAAAATCATAACTATAATGTATGAGAGGAAAATCAAAGATTCTTGATTACTTCAGTAATAATCCATAGTCATGACTACAGCTGCTGTGGTTTAAATGCAATTCACTCTGCAGTCAACAGACACAGTTAAGTTTAAGATATATGGCTGGCAACTGGTCTCTGGAGATTCATCCCTGTGAACAAACAAGGTTTGGCAAACTGCTAGCATTCTGCTTCTGCCATTCAGTGTGAGTTGCCAAAATGCAGAATGCATGGCTCTGTAAAATATGCCAGCTATGTGTATTCTCAGAGATTATGGAAAGCAGATTGTAGTTCCTCTGTACTTTTGCCCCAACATCTCCATAGTCTTGCATTCTTCTTGATTCTTGATAGGTTTTACTTCACCATCACATCTGTTGGCATTATGTATAAATCATCCAGCAAAGATTTGAGTGGAAGCCAGGGCTGACTAGGGGAGGGGGACAATTGTACTGGGGCTCTGAGCTCAAAAGAACCTGAAAAATGTCTGTAAAGACTGTGTAAATAAAGAAATGGGAGGGAATGGGGCCCTGGTGAACATGATGTACTAGTACTTCAAATTTCTCTAGATGTGCTTAGTGAAAGATATTGCAGAGGTTGGCTCCTAATCTGAAAATGACAGTTTAAGGCATAAATCTTGCATATAAGCATCTCAATATCCTCCACAATAGAATATGGCTACATAACCTGTATGAACATCTCATCCAGAATGTCACATCTTTGTAGCCTTCTGTAAATTCCCAGTCCAGGGCTTGATAGATTTCCTTATTGTTGACCCTTTGTTTGATTCCTTGACGTAACTTCCATGATTAACTAGGTCAAGTAAATCCTATATTTTAAGACCTGGTTAATGTGAGATTGCTACTTTGCAAATTTTGCCTTCTCAGCCTTTTGCTGCTAGCCAGGATTATGCTAGCACATAGTGAAATTTTCAGACAGAGTCTGTGTTCAACAAGTCACATTTTTCTGTCTACATTCATGATGGAGAACTCCATCCAATTGCCACATGATTGGCTTCATTTAAATTCTGATAATCACTATATTTGTCACGTTGCATGTCAACACTACAGGACTTATTTTGGGGGAGTTCTATGTTATATAGCAGGTCAGACTAAAGACTCCCAGGGGTCAAAAGGAATAGTTAATAGTTATATAGCATCTTCCCAATGTGTACTACAATATACAGACTCGGTAGTAGTATACTTTTAACATAGCTTCATGGATTTTAAGACCAGAAAAGAGCATTAGATCATCTAGTCTGACCTGTATATTGCAAGCCAGACAGTTTCACCAAGTTAGGGTGACCAGATGTCCCAATTTTATAGGGAAAGTCCCAATATTCAGGGCTTTTTCTTATATAGACGCCTATTATCCCCCACCCCTGTCCTGATTTTTCATACTTGCTCTCTGCTCACTCTACATGAAGCTAGCCTTGTATTGATCTCAATCACTTGTTTGACTAAAGCAGATATTTTCAAATCAAGGCTGGATGCCTTTTTGAAAATCAAGACATGGAGAGTCCATTGCTTCCCTTGGTAGCTTATTCTAATGGTTAAAGAAAGCTTTCAATATGTCTGGCTTTAACTTTCAGCCATTGATTCTTGATCAAGTCTCCCCTCAGATTTCTTTCTGATAAGCTTAACAGTTTGAGTTCCCTGTCTTTCTCATTTTTCATCCTTCAAATCATTTTTATGGCACCTTTCTGTACCCACTCCAATTTTTCAACTTCCTTTTTAAAATGTGCCCACTAGAACAGGATGCAATACTTCAGTCTCGTTCTCCTCAATGCCATACGTGAGATAAAAATCACCTCCCCACTCCTGCTCACTACTCTCCTGTTTATAGATTAACCTTGCCACTGTGTTGCACTGAGAGCTCATGTTGAGTGGCTAGTCTGCTGTGACCCCCAAATCCTTTTCAGTCACTGCTTTCTAGGCTACAGTTCCTTATTCCTTATTCTGTAGGTATGGCCTGCGTTCTTTGTTCTTAGATGTAAAGCGTTGTATTTGGTGGTATTAAAAATGCACTTATGAATGGGCACAACTTACTAAGCAATCCAAATTGTTCTGTATGACTGCCCTGTCCTCCTCGCTATTTACTGCTTTGCCAGTCATTGTTTCATCTGCAACTTTCATAAAGATATATTTGTCCCATTGGCTGCTTTACATCCTAAGTGATAACATTTAATGTGGTAGATTTTCTAGAGAGATTCAAATGAGGATTTTTGGTTAATGCTGACAGTGTGCTTGGCATTGTACAAAATGCCAAAATAACCAGTTCCTACCTCCTAAGAGCTTCTATTTTAAAAGGTTGCAAAGATGGTTTCATGTGAAGTGTGGCCAGGATATTTGCCCCTGTAACAGAAAATTCTTATCACAGAAAATGAATGTTGAATTAATCCATTTCATGAGTGATAATCCTGCTTCTCTCTCTCTCTCTCTCTCTCTCTCTCTATATATATATATATAGCCTTGAGTTATTTGTGACTTTACATTTTACCTAATGATTCTAAGGAATCTCTTTCCATCTCTCTGCTTATATAATTTCCATTGACATCGGGTAGGAATTATGGTGTAAAGTAAGAGAAGAATAGAATCCTAATATTAATCTGGAGATGTGTTGTCACAATTTTCAGCATTCTGTAGAAGGCTGGATGAGAAATTCTAGATAGATCAATCTGGACTAATCTAGGCTGCTGACATTAAACCATGCTAGACATTCTTTTGTATCTTGAACAAATATAACATCTACTAGAGGTGACATATATATCTTGACCTGAGAGAGAAAGTGTAATACTTGTTGAGTGCCCACTAAATTGTGTGCTTAACAATCCATTTTAAAAAGATTGAGGAGGCCCTTGTCCTTCTGAGGTGGCATTTTATGACAAAAAGACTGACTGGAAAAAATGAATACTTTCACAGGAGAGAGTGTACAAATGTATGAATAATGGGTAGCAGAATATTGTGTGGAAGATTTCATCAGTGATCTCATGCAGTCTCCTAGATTTTCATGAAGGGGGACTCATGTATTTTGCAAGACATGGCAATCTGTAGCATGTTACCATCATTGTATGTAACTTCTTATGAGTGGACATTTTTAAAACTACTGCATCAAATGAGAGGAGTTAAATATTTTGGTTCAGAATGCCAGTTGGTCAGTATAAAAGTGACAGGACTTAATGCACCACTAAGAAGACTTTGATCTGCCATGCAAAATGTCCTATAGTCAAATCATTCTGTGCTGTTGTTATTTATATTATAGTACCATCTAGAGGCCCCAAGTGAAATCAGGGCCCCATTGTGCTAGGCACTGTGCACCCAGGTTGTGAGAGACAGTTGCTGCCCTGAAGTGCTTACAGCCTAAATGGACAAGACAGACAATGAGTGTGAGAGAAAGGATTTTCCCCATTTTACAGATGGGAACTGAGGCACACGGAAATCATTTGCCCATGATGACAAAGGAAGCAGAGCTGCCTTAACCACAGCGGCACGCTTCCTGTCAGATTTCACACGTGAAGAATTTTTGGCCAACGTTAGTCTTTTGGTGGGAGACCTGAGAGCACTGCCTAGAAGTGCTGCCTAGAAGTGGCTGTGTTTAAACAGTTGTTACTCATCTCTGAGTCAGTCCTCGACCAGTGGCGGCATAGTCATTGGTGAGAGCCATTCATGTCAGCTTTGTGTTGGAGGGCTTTGCTTCTAAAGGTGCTACCTCCTGATGATTTACTGTTGTCAAAGATTGACCCTTGTGTCCTGGCTAAATTTCAGGTGATTTATATTCTGCCTAATGAATTCCCCCTGCAATTTCAATTGCATAAATTTGTGTCTGCCCTATACTCTTATGTATTGCTGTCATGTGCTGTTAAGCAACTGCTGCATTCCATCCTAGAAGTTGAAGCATTTTGGCAATAGGTAAAATTATTTCTATATAACCCTTATCCATCCCCCACCTCCCATCATTTGGCTTAACTAATAAGCATAAAGTGTTTTAAGATTATGAGGTGAAAGTCACTATGTAAGTACAAAGTACTGATATCATTTACCTGCCACCAAACACCTCAAGATTGTATCTCCTAGAATTGGAGATAAATCTAAATATCTAGCAATAAATGTGGATCTATAGAAAAGATCAGAGAATATGTACAAGAACTGAGAATATATTTTTCATCTTGAAACTGCTTTGACTGCTCTGAGATGCACTTAGCAGGCATAAAATACTTTCCTGTATGAGAGAGAGTGAGAAGGCTCTGAGCTTGGGGGAAAATGCACTTCACGTGTGCTTGGATGATTGCTGTGACTGGGAGTCACCCTGCCTCAGACTGTACGGTAGTAATGAATTCATGATCGATAGTGTCCACGGAGCCCAATGGCAGTAATGATACCGGGGTCCCCGTGGTGGCATGTATCCCTTATTGGGACACCTGTCCTTTTGGTTATTAGGTAAGTCTTTGACCAAGACTGATGTGTTTGCAGAGTCAAGGAGGCATTATTTGAAATAGGGCTGCTCCATGAACTTTTTAACTAAGTTATTAATCACTGCAGCAACACTCCAGTGTTCAGGACATGAGGATGAATATTGGGTATTGTCATGACAGAAGCTCCTGTGTTGTTATTGCCTCTTCCACTGCTTCATAGACAATCCAGGGCTGAATGGAAAGACATTGTTTTCGGTGCTATGAGTGCCTTCTGCTATTCTTTTCTGCAGAACTACTTGAAAGGTTCATTTTTCATCCATTACTGATTTTCTGAACCATGTATAAAAATGGGCCTTTTTGTTTTGTCTGCTATGAAGTCTGCATTTGTACAGCTACAAAATGCTACATTTGTCATGTAGCATTTAAACTTCGCTGTAAACAAAAATGAAAAAATTACAAGCCAGCTTTTTCTAATTTCACTTATTTTTGATGAATAGCTGGCACTTGTTTATTAAGAACATTTGAAAATGATTTTCCTTATGCACATTTCAGATTTTGCATTCTCTAAACTGAAATTCTTAATGTCCAAGTGGTACATTGTTGTGATACTAAATGTTGTGCTGAGGGAGTTAGCTGATGTGATTTCAGAGCCATTGGCTATTATCTTTGAAAGCTCGTGGCAACTGGGGGAGGTCCCTGATCACTGGAAAAAAGCAAAGTTAGTGCCCATCTTCAAGAAAGGAAAGAAAGAGGATACAGGGAACTATAGGCCGGTCAGCCTCACCTCAATCCCTGGAAAAGTCATGGAGCAGGTCCTCAAGGAATCCATTTTAAGGCACTTAGAAGAGAGGAAGGTGATCAGGATGGATTCACCAAGGGCAAGTCATGCCTGACCAACCTGATTGCTTTCTATGAAGAGGTGACTGGCTCTGTGGATGAGGGGAAAGCGGTGGACGTGATATACCTTGACTTTAGCAAAGCTTTTGATATGGTCTCCCACAGTATTCTTATCAGCAAGTTAAAAAAGTATGGGTTGAATGAATGGACTATAAAATGGATAGAGAACTGGCTAGAGCAAAGGACTCAATGAATAGTGATCAATGGCTCCATGTCTAGCTGACAGCCGGTCACAAATGGAGTGCCACAGGGGTTGGTCCTGGGGCCGGTTTTGTTCAACATCTTCATTAATGATCTGGAGGATGGGTTAGGTTGCACCCTCAGCAATTTTGCAGATGACACTAAGCTAGGGGGAGTGGTAGCTACACTGGAAGGGAGGGATAGGATACCGAAGGACCTAAACAAATTGGAGTATTGGGCCAAAAGAAATCTGATGAGGTTCAGCAAGGACAAGTGCAGAGTCCTTAGGATGGAAGAATCCCATGCACAGCTACAGACTGAGGACCGATGAGCTAGGCAGCTATTCTGCAGAAAAGGATCTAGGGGTTACTGTATATAAGAAGCTGGATATGAGTCAGCAGTGTGCCCCGGTTGCCAAGAAGGCTAATGGCATATTGGGCTGCATTAGTAAGAGCATTGCCAGTAGATCGTGGGAAGTGATTATTCCCCTCTATTGGGCATTGGTGAGGCCGCATTTGGAGTATTGTGTCCAGTTTTGGGCCCCCCACTACAAAAAGGATGTGGACAAGTTGGAGAGAGTCCAGTGGAGGGCAACAAAAATGATAAGGGGGCTGGAGCACAAGACTTATGAGAAGAGGCTGAAAGAACTAGGCCTGTTTAGTCTGCAGAAGAGAAGAATGAGGGGGGATTTGATAGCAACCTTTAACTACCTGAAAGGATGTTCCAAGGATGATGGAGCTAGGCTGTTCTCAGTGGTGGCAGATGACTGAACAAGGAGCAACGGTCTCAAGTTGCAGTGGGGGAGGTCTAGGTTGGACATTAGGAAAAAGTTTTTCACTAGGAGGATTGTGAAGCATTGGAATGGGTTACCTAGGGAGGTGGTGGCATCTCCATCTTTAGAGGTTTTTAAGCTGAGGCTTGACAAAACCCTCGCCGGGATGATTTAGCTGAGGAGAGTCCTGCTTTGGGCAGGGGGTTGGACTAGAAGACTTCCTGAGGTCCCTTCCAACTCTAATATTCTGTGATTCTATGATTTGACCACTGGCATCAGTTGAATCAAACATATTTGATTTACCATACTTAAAGTTGAAACAGTTTGAAGACAAAATACACCCTGAGTACAGTCCATTCAGGGTAATGAGGCATTGCCATTCTGAAGAGTGATTAAGGGCTCAATCTTGCGAACCCTCTGGCCATAGAATTACATATAAAATGGTGGGAAGTCTCCATGGTGAAGGTTTGCAGAATTGGGCCCAGATTCAATTAATGACTGCATCAATACTTGTAAGGCACAAAGATTTACATTTCATAAATAAACTTTTTCAACCAGAAACCTGCTAGGACTAGAAAGGATGGATTATTCATGTGACATCCTTACAATACTGGATAAGAAACATTTTTCATTGCAGTATGCAATTAAAATGGCCCCATAATCACTCATAAGCTTATGCTGTACATTTTTATTATATACTTCATGCAGAAGGAACTCAAATCCCTGGACACTCTACAGTATGCTGTATGTAGAAATCACTTTACTACTTTACCACTGAAATACAACATTTAGTTGTGCAATGAAATAGTGAGTGGTGTAGTCTGGTCCTGTGGAAAAAATTGTTTAGTTTATTCCTCTGTTGGGGGACTTAAAAGGTTGCCTGAATAGATGATGTGATTAATTTTCAGCTGATGCATCGTTTTTCTGCTTTCTATAAAAATTAGCTCTGAACTCAAGTTGAAAATGGATTTAAGTGATTTTGTTAGCACTTACGTTGTACATTTGCTTGGTGCTTAGAATCTTGGGTGTCTGCATCAGCTGTATTTGCTTCCCAATATATCTGGATAGAAAGGAGAAAGAAGACAAAACACAGCCTACTTCTGCTCACTTGATAGGAAGTGATTTCACCATGGTATCACAGAAGTGTCTTTTTGTTAAAGTATTGTTTGAGAAAATATGCAATAGCTTTTCTGGTGAAATAATATTATAGGTTTTAAAAGTTTAACAAGTTCACAGTCCAGAAGAGGGCCAAACAGCAAGAAAGCACAAATTTATATCAAGGGAACGATCTTTGTCTATTTTTCCAACATTATATGTTGGCTACAGAAACAAAGCAACATCAAGACTCCTTTGCAAGGCCAATAAAGAGAAACCTTGTGATTAACAAGTAATTTAATTAATTTTTACTTGAAATAATTACTGATTGATTACCACAAGTGATTAAAATCAAAAGTTAGAAAAATCACCTTGCGATCATTGCTGCTGTTTAAACAGAATGAACATGCAGGATTGGATGACTTTGACCCCTTAGTTCTGATACTAGTAAACCTTCAGTATCCGCAATGTTTCACTTTAAAAAAATAAATTGAAAGCTGAAAACATTTTTTACTGATGATTAATATTAGCTAAGGAGTTAGAACTGTACATTTTGGACACCACCTTACTGCTTAGTGTAACAGTGCAGTTAAACATGTTACAACTATGGTTTGTTGTCCGTGGCAGATGTCTTGATTTCAGGTTTGCCAGGGAAATCAAATACAGCCGTTCATATTATTTTATTAAAATGCTGTAAATGTGGGCCAAGAATAGGGCCATATGCTTTCTGACAATGGAATGTCATTACATTTCAAATTAGTATTCTAAACCCTTGAATAATTTTTAACTCAAGTGCATATGTGAGAAAGAATGGATTAATTAAAGTGTACTGAGAAAATCTTGGTCTCAGCCAGGACTGCGGATGACCTTACTGGTCAGGTGGTAAAGCAACAAGTGAATTATGCAGGTCAACCTAAATGAGTGTTCTTAAAACTTTTATACCACACCACCAGGTTATTCCATATATGCCACAATGTATACAACTATTTTAGAAATGTTTTAAGGAATATTTAAAAATTATATCAGGACTAGTTTTATATCAATCCACCTCCGAATGTTGGGCGACGTAGTTTCCACGTGTCTAAAAGTGCAAGGCTCAGAAGGAGCCATATAACTTCTACAAACTACATTAAACAGCTCACCTACACATAAAATGCCATGACTTCAGCGTCTACCCTCCCACAGCCCTACAGGTCTAGAAATGGAAGTTTTATAATCCTGCAAATGGGAGATTACAGTTTCCCAATGGGGTTCACAGTACTTGCTTCTAGCCCTAGAAGGAAGGCCTCAGCATCATTTACATTAAAGGAGCATTTTAAGCATAGAAATTGATAATTCCCCTGAGTCTTGGGCAGGTGCAATTTTTTTGGGGAAAAGAAGAAAATATTTCTATGGTAGTCTAATTTTTATTTTAAATGGTAGCTGTCTGAGGTTGCCCAAAGGGCTGATATGTTAGATTCCTCAGGGAAATGATTAGTAGAGCCAGAGAGACAGTCAGAGCTGATAAACTGCACAGCCATTAAAAAAAGATTACTCTTATCACATGGGCATCTTCACATATGAAAGAGAAGGAGGCAGGGAGGATGGCGAACATATTGCACAGCTAAGAGTGAATATATTTCCTGAGTGGCTTGTGGTTTTATTAGACATTAAACATTTGTATTTGATTTTTTCAAAGGCATTGAGCACTGACATAACCCAGTGAAGTCAACAGGGTGGAAAATGCTCAGCCAAGTTTTTGAACAATCAGACCCCTGAATTATAATGAAGGAACTGCTATGCTTCGTGGGTCAAATCCAGTGAAGAGAGTACCTATTTTCCTTGCACAGTCCACCACATGGACCATTTTAGCTCAAGAGCAAAGGCGTTTACAAATAAAAAAGGTGCTTTGTTTTTCTCTTTTAGACCAAGCTCAGTTTAAGCTGTGATTCTTTTTAAAAAATGCATTCAATGAGTATGACTTTTTTGCTACTTTAAAGATGAGGAACGAGGTCCTCCATTGTACAATGGCTTATCCTTACTGTGCAGCTGCAGTTTGTTTCGAATTTGAATTTTTCCTAACTTCAGGTTCCAGAGAGTGGACCTTGTTATACCTCAGTCTGTGGAGGTTAAAGCTACCTAACTTGGACCATGATTAAGTTTCCTCAGCTGTCTCTTTGATAAACAAAACAGATTAAATTCCTTTTAATCTCTTTTCCAGGTCAAAGTATTTTTGTATCTTTTATTAGGCTCCTCTCTGATTTATTTAACTACTTTGTGAAGTGTGGACACCAGGACAGGGCAGGACAGGACACTAGCCTAGTTATGGTCTTACTAATGCCGTATACATATGTAATAACACCTTCCATCGCCTATTCAATATTATCTTGTCTATGCATTAGCCCTGTTAGTCATGTTGGGAGCTCATGTTCAGATAGTTTCCCCCGATAATCTTTTAGTCCTTTTCAGAGTCACTGCTTTCCAGAATACAGTCCCCCATCCTTGGAGTGTGACCTGCATTCTTTGTTCCTGGAGATGTAACCTTGTGTTTGGCTCTATTAAAACAAGTCATTTGATTGCGCCCATCTACCGAGTGATTCTGATAGCTGTAGATGAGTGATGTGTCCTTGTCCTTTTTATCCATCCCACCAACCTTTTTGTTATCTGCTTCTCTAGCTCCACATCTTGGTCTTAGGCTTGTAATTAGCTGCAGAAAACTACCAGCTATAGCTCAGATGTGCCACCACAGAGTAACTTACTAAGACTTTCATCATTTTTAACTGTTACCTAAGAGACAATTCCTTTTTTAGAAGGGGAAATGGTAGGAAGTCCAGAATCTGGTTTTATGTACAGCTGCAAATACATTTTTATTAAGAACTTTTCTTTCTCTGTAGAACGATGTCATTGTGGAGCATGTAAACGTGGATTGCAATGGTTTGATGCTTCCGTGTAAAATGCTTGTTACAGTCTGCTCTACAAAGCTAGCCTGAGAGCGGGAGGGAGCTTTCCCTTAGTGCAGTGGTTTTCAATCTTTTCATTTGTGGACCCCTAAAAAATTTCAAAGGGAGGTGTGGACTCCTTTGGAGATCTTAGATGTAGTCTATGGACTACAGGTTGAAAACCACTACTTTAGAGTTATGAGAGGAAAAGGACTCTGACTTTGGTCTGTTTTTTGTTTGTTTAAAAATATTAAAAGCCTGGCCCAGAAGGAAATACCTGTGGCTTTTTGGAATGTATTGTCCATTGGTTGCATCCTGTCAGACGCTAATGCTGTATGCTCTCTGGGACAGGTACTGCCTTTCACTCCCTCTCCAGGTGCCTAGTTCGGCAATACAAATACTAATTACAAAGTCTGAGGAGGCCATAAATACCAGTGGGCAAAAAGGAAACCCATAAGTTCCACAGCAAAGTTTAAGTAAACAAGCTCACTGCATCAGCTTTTGTTGTCCCCAGCCATTTCTTCTGCCTGCTGGAGCTCTGCAGCTCCTAGAGTTACTAAAATGCTGGCGCTGTTCCAGCTGCCCAGCCCCAAGAAGGAAGAAGGAAGGTGCATGGGGGGGGACCATTTCTTCAAAGAACTTTAATTAAATAAGAAACTCTTGTTGACCCTGAGGTAGTTACTGGTGCCAGCAGGTCTTCTGCTCTTGAATGTTCTTGCCTCTTCCTAATTGTGTTTTGGCTTGGGGCAGAGTCCTTTGCCTGCTTTCGGATTGGGCTCCAGAAGGGAGCAGTCAGTCAGGGTCACATCTTTTAAGATCTTTTCTTTCCTGGCTCCCTGGATGCCTACCTTTCACGTGTGTGGTGTGTCTCCTTCTCAAGCCACAGTATTCCCCAGAGCCCGAAAGCTGTATGGGACAATCAGGTATGGTAGAGTCGCAGACTTTTCCCTGGGAAGGGGAGGTCACAGGCGCTGCATAATTCCAATTCCAGCATCCTGAAGCCACTGACAAAGGGAGGTTACTGACCAGGGATCAGCCTCTGCAGCTATATAGCCTGACAAAGCCTCCTAGAGACCAGGAGCAAAGTCAGAGGCCAGGCACTGAATTACGTTTGTCTCAGAAGAGAGATTTTTTTGTGCCCTGCTCTGTTAAATAAACTTTTGTTTCTAGGTTTAGTTTCAATGTGCATTTTCTCCATTTTAAAATACAGCAGGCCAGTATTGTTTGAAACCATTTTTATGTTGGTTATGGGCCATGGGTTATGTTACAGTTCAATTCAATGAGGCTTCCTTGGCGTGACAAGTTATGTGAATGTTGCCAAATTGTAAGGAAAAAAAAAGACATGTACTGTACATTTATATGAACTGGTAAGAAGTGATATTGTTCTGTGTTTTCATACTGTCTTCAGTAATCTCCAGATTACTTTCTCAGACCACACAAGAGTGGTGGATCCTTTTGGTATTTAAGTGTCTGATATTCTGTCTGTTAACTCATACTCTACACTTGTTTCTCTCCAATCTTGACTACCTGATGTTTAGATTTTTGCCTCAGATGGTCTAGGCCTTTAGTTTGACATAAGCTTTTACAGAGAACAATAAAGCAAGCATTAAGTACTGCAATAAAATACATTTTGGTGCAAGTGCTGTTCACACACCATTTATTTGCAAAACATCTGATAAAGTGATTTCCTGGGTGGAACTCTATTCTTCAACCCTCTCCAAAAATGTGTAAAATGCAGTAGTTCTAGAAATCATTCATGTAATGATAGGAGATATTCACAATTGTTTTGGATGTTGGTGTTTGTCGCTCCGTCTTCATCATTTCATTCCTCACTTTTTCTCATAGCTATGTTGTATGAAGTGCTAGAAGCTTAAAGAAAATATCTGCTTATCCAAAAACGTATTGGCTATGCTTTCCTTTGTAGAAATGAAGAGCTGATGCTAAAGATTTCATTGATTGCATTCATAAACTTATTGCATTAATTGTCTTTTCACTGCTAAAGTGGACAAGAGACAATGTACATTTACTGCCTATTGAGAAAGCTAAAAATAAATAGGCTAACTATAAGACAGTGTGAAAAAGGAGACAATCTCCAATGTTACTCCTCTCCAAACTGCATGTCAAAGCATTTGTGAAGCTTGCTGCTGACGTTTGGCAGGCTGTCCAGGAAAGCTTTCACTAAACTTGGAGTATCATGGTAGCAAAGATTTGTAAATGTTGTGAAAGACTGTTGTTTTTGTAAGTTGTGATCATTTTGTTCTGAATTGGTTTGTGCCAATGAAGTTTATGAACTGTACTTTATTGTAAACTAGAAGATGTCAGCTGCTTGCTTGTACATGTTCACTAGCTGAATAGTAGCTTTGTGCATCTCTAAATGACAATGTAATTTGGAGCACTTTTGGTGTGGCATGTGCAATTGCAGTGCTCTCTACTCTTTATTTAGTCCTTAATTACTATATGTTCTCATCAGGTTTTGGTTGCTGAATCAAACCAACTTTAAAAGCTAGCACTTTAAGTATCAGTAGTCATTTTGCTTCTGACTATATGAAGCACTGCACTTTTATGAGAACTGTTAGCACTGAGTTTTAAGCTATTTGTTTTTCCTACTCTGTGTAGCCCTTTAACAGGGTGAATGTTTTAAAATATATAGTGGCAATCTGAAGGAATTTTAGGTGAACATGACCACTATCTGGTGCTTGATTTCAGTAAATTATATGTTTAGAAATTATATAAATTGCTGAAAGAAAACAATCCAAACATACGTAGTGTAATTTCTGTGTATTGTTACACACTAAATCATGGATGTCCAGGGAAATGCAGTTGTCCTAAATTTTGAGACCCCTGAGTGCATAGTTTTTAAAAACACCAAAGATACAGGAAAAACCTTATGGAGGAGGAAAACAGTGCAAAACCCTGTATTTTATACTTTGCATTGCAAAGACCATTGGCTGTGAAATAAGAAATATAGTTTAAAAATACGTGGCTACAATACTCTTGTTTTTGATATCTCATTTTTACCGGTACCTTTGTGACCACAATGGATAGACAGAAAAGCAAATTAAAAACTATTCTTAAGGTTTATTAGACATTGGCTGTCAATGCAGATTGTGCTTAAGCCATTGCAATAAAAGCCGTTTGTGTGCCTCTATTGGAAGTTCAACTTAAACCTGTTGTGGGCTTAAACAAAAAAAAGGTCTTTTTCAAATGAAGGAACTACAGAGTAGTTAGAGGGTGGCATATTGGACAGAATGATTGTTTGGTTTGCTGTTGATTTCAGGAGTGGCGTTCAGAACGTAAAGTGCATTGTGGCAGGAAGCAAGTTAGATGTACACAATTGTTCTTGTTAAGTTTGTATGTTATCCAAATCTGAAGATTTTGAGACCTGAGATTACTGTCCTGGAAGAGAATGATTGATTGTAAAGTCACTTCGGTGTCACCATATGCTAAGCATAATGTTAGTTCTGTATGATTTGAAAACAAATGAAGTAAGACCTTTCAGATGTAGGATGTACATATTTAACATCACATACTTTACCCTGTCAAGCCCTTGATGATGATTAGCTTCTTTAAAAAGCCTTCAGGTTCTCTTCTAGGGAAAACAAATGACCTGACTGTGAAGGCATTTATGCTGTGGGTATCTAAATATCACTACAGGACACATTTTTCCCAGTTTACTAGTTATGGGTCCAATCAATTATTTTGGCAATACTCCTAGTGGGTGTTCTTCCCATTGACATATGCTAGATAAGGCCCCATGCTTATTATAGTAAATTGCATGCTCAATATAAAGTATGAAATGTATATTGAGTTTCACACATCACTATTATCCAATCGACACAACAGAAATAATCTTGAAAGAGTATAAGCATGATCGAGTCTGCTAGTCCAAGCTTAGTGTATTCAAATTAAAAAGTAGATACATCAATTACATATGTTTTCCTGCAGCAATCAATATATTTTTCCTAATAAAACATAGATTTGAATTATTTCTTCCTCTCTGCTCGTATTAGAGTTTTCTGTTGGAATAGAACTCTCTATTGTTTTGGTATCTTGACTAACCATTCAAGTGATTAAAATCAGTTGAATCATTAAATATTAGTGGCCAAATAGGATTATGTTTATGTTCCATATTTTTAGTTTTTTATTAATTGTGGTGTTAAAATAAATGACAGGGTTTTTTTTCATAGCTCAATTAACTCTGCAAATCCAGTTTAAAATCCATACAGTTGGAAGTGTTGGCATGTCTTTGCAGTAAGCACCACACCTAGTTAAAGAGTAACATTTTAAAAAAGCACTTTCATGACGCAGGAGCCTAGATCCTATTGACTTTTAAGAGGCTTGGCCTTCTGAGTCACATAGATGCTTTTGAAAATTGTACCCCCATGTAGTAAGTTCTCAGTGAGCTAAACAGGCAGCAATGTGCCCTTTACTCAGTTAGCTCAGCATATGGGGAGAATGGAACAACTTATCTCTAAAATAGGATTGACGTTAAAAGTAAACTACTACTACACGGCACACATGACAAGCCCCAGTGTAATTTACAGCAAAGCACCTTTTTCACCAGAAGAATATTTCAAAAGGGATAAAGTTCTCAAGTATTTTTTTTAGCTAGTTAAATAATAAATTGTAATGGCACGCAGGCAATGTTTTACTGTAGTTTATCACTGACTTTCTTTTTAACAACATGGAAGGTCATTGCAATTATTTAGCATTCTTTTTATAAATATATTAAAATAATTTCACAGATACATACATTAAAAGGATGACATTGAAATAAGTCAAGTTTATCAGAAACCTGTGTATAGCAGGTAATAATTTAAAACTAACATATATATACCCCAACAGTACTCTTTTTCAGTAGAATATTATTAATCAAAAGGTATTTTAAAGTCATGGCATGAAAAATCTTAAATGTAAATCTGAGTACATTGTTATGCTAATTAACAGTCATTTCTGAAACTTATATGATGCTTAAGATTTTTATTTTTTTTGTTTAATGTTAGATCATTGTTCTGAAGGATCTTGGTCCTATTGGAATTAAAATAATGGAAATAAAATGCATGTGTTAAAAGTGTAGAAATGGTGAAGAAGTAAATGTGAACTTATTGTATGATATTGATTCTGTTTGCAAACAATCTGTTCTGCTGTTCAATAGTTGACATATAAAAATGCAAATGTACTGTAATTTAGCACTTTTCCTGTTGGACCCTGTTCTCACTACGTCAGAGGTAGGAAGTCATGTTGGGGTGGGATTTGCTGCAGGAGTTGGCTTTTCTTGATGTGTCCCCCCAATTTATGATCATATGTTGTGCATCAAGAAGAGTAAACCTGTTAACCCTTTCTACATGTTTGTTATACAGTATCTTACAGAATTCCAGAATTGGCCTAAATACAACCAAAAGTTCAGGGTCTCTTTACATGATCTGTTTCTATAAAGGCATTTCATTGCCAGCGAAGTAGTTGGGATTGGGGGTACATTCCACTGTCCCAATAGTCAAACAGCTAGCTTTCGTGAAATGATGTGAATTTGCCTTTAGCCTCTTTGATCCCCAAGGGTACCTGATCAGATGGGCATGTCTACTAAGGCAGGGGTTCCCAACCTTTTCCCTGCCGTGACACACCTTGATACCTTTAATTATTTTGAGGCACATCACCATATAGTCTCCAAATGAACTCATGAATATTCATGAGCCAATCCAGAATTCTTCAAGTAGTTTTTCAAAAAATTCTGTGGCACACCTGCTCAGGCCTGACGGCACACCAGTCAAGACTAAGTTTATCCTGACTCTCTATACAAGTGCCACACTAAAATAGAAACTAATGCTTGGAGTGGTTAGCACCAACGTTGTGAAGTGACCCACGTGCCATTCACTTTTCTTTAACCCTGCAGAGGTCACTAATCCATTTAAACTAGGTTTTCTGCTTTCCCCCCTTAATTAAGTAGTAGCAACGGCAGTGACCATTATAAGATGGTAGTGCCCAAAGGCCCATGTTTTGCCCTGAGCGCTGACCAGATGTAGATAAGGGGCTAAGGATAGGGGCAGCGATAGAACACACCAGGCAATAAATGTGGTGAAAAATTGACACAACTGTGTCAGTTACATATTTTGTTTTGGTGTTTTTAATGGGGACAGAGCCAAAGTGAGGTAGCGTCAGGAATGGGGAGTCAGTGAGGTACTGGTGTGAAGGGGCAGACACAGCTCACCCTTGCTATAGACATCGCCCTGTGATCATCATCATAGGACAGGGAAGAGTAAGGAAGTAGATGTAGGGTGGAGGGAGTGGATGTGATCTGCCCTGACTCTTAACTCAGTAGCATTCTCGATGTATCTGTGGGGTGCGAGGCAGAGGGAGTCACAGTCAGAGGATGAGGGGCTGATCTTGGACATGCTATGTAGGAAGAAGCAGTAGGATGTAACCATGGTCTGCATGTGCAGATCTGGAAAGAAGGCTGAGTCAGACCCCTGGTTATGGGCCTGTGTGAGTGGGAGGGATGGTGATCTCTGCGGTGACACAGAGGAATGGGTAGGGACTTGGGGGAAACATCCGGGACCTAGGTTGGGGCACGTTGGGTCTGAAGGGGCGACTGGATGTTGCAGAACTGTCATAGGTGGGCTGAGATATGGGGCTGGATGAAGGGCAATGGTTTGTCGGTCAAGAGGTAGATTTGTGAGCCATGGTGGTCAAGATGGCAGCCAAAGCCATGTTTGGGATAAGAGCACCTCCGGGTAAAGGGTGGCCCGAGGTGGGGGCAGGTCACATGTCACCAGAGAGAGCAGGAGGAGGAGGTGGGGGCAAAGGAGGGAGTGGAACCAGGCGAGAGGGAGAGGAGGACAACAATAGACAGTAGTGCCTGTGAGAGCAGTGGAGGGGAGTGAGAGCAGGAAAGAGAAAAAATGGGGAGGAAGACAGGTGAAGCAAAGGAGGAGCAATATAAGAGCATGGCAGAGTAAGACCAGTTGGCCAGCAAGGAGGCAGCGGTTGTAGAGGTCTGGCTCTTTAAGTCCCAGTTGTCCAAGGTTGCTGCAAGTTATTAAGTGACATAGAAGTCAGTGATGGCAGCAGGATAATTCATGTGTTTGAACCACAGGAATAGGGGGCTGGTTACCACCCAGTGCAGCTCTTGGCCCTGGAGATCTGTCCCTAGGCCTGGCTCACAGCTGCAGAGCAGGGGCAGTCACATTCATCCTATACTGGGTAACATCAAAATGTTGAAACCTCACATCATGACCTCACATTCATACGCTGGCAGGATTCCCCATCCCAAAGCTGCCCCACTCCAGAGCACTCTTAGCAGTGTATCCATAGATCCACTCAGATACACAGTTGGGTGCTCCCTCACCTTCCCTGTCAATAGACTACGGCAAAGCCTGGGTTTCAGGATGTGTGTGTGTGGGGGGGGTGTTACAGCTGTGTGTTGTATTGTTTCTTTGTAGTTCTGACATTTAAACTGTGTATCTTTACATTTGCAAAATACAGATTTGGTATTTGCCCATAGTGAAACACAGACTAACAAATCTAGACACGCTTTCAGAGATCATGTAAATATCAGACCCTAAATTTTGAAGGTAAAGCGAAGGTAAACTAACCCTCTCACATGAGACGTTTTTAAATCTACAGCCTATTCTAGTGTTAACAGGGTGCAAAGTGTTGTCATGTACTGTACTAAAAGGGTTCATTGATCAGTGACTGTATTGTACTGTATGAAAAATCATAAATTGCCTTGTATCGTTTATAATAGACTGTACCATGTACCACACACATTTCCATGTTCCAAGTTTTCTAATGATGCATGTTGCCAGTTAGGTCCTAAAATTATGTGGTGCTAATTCTTCCATATCCAATGGTGCTTTTGTGGATGCTAACTGCACACATGCTGAACAAAGCTTGAAGTTTAAAGTCTCTCTCGTCTGTTTGTATGAAGTAAACACACAAAATGATAAACTTGAATTTGTTTCAAAGTACCATTGACAATCTACTGTTTTCTATGTGTGCTTTCTTTGGGTTTGGGATTGTTTTTCCAGAAAGCAGCTCTGTTGCTATACAGCATGCTCTTGTAGTTCCACTCGGACATGGTTTCAGCATGCTTCCTCTGTAGTCCTAGCAAGGCCAAGAATCTAGGTTACTCTTCAGGTGTTTGAAACTCATTGACCTTCAGCTGCTTTTAAATGCAGATACATTTATATAAACGTGGCTGCTGCTTGGCACACGTTTACATAAACGCATCTGTTCCTCGCAACAGCTACAGGATACCCAGGTGACCAGACAGTAGTGCAGCTCTCTCTGCCATGCAAGAGTGCCGAGAGTCTAGGTGTTTCATTCCTTGTGCCAGTAGATGGGAATTCTCAGCCTGGAAGGGAAGAAGGTACTTTGCATCACACAGCAGGGGCTCCTTTGGCCATGTGCAAGAGTAGTTCTGACAGCTTGCTCCACTCTGTGGCTTGCAAACATGGTATTCACAACACATTGCATTGCGAAGGGTGAATACTGGCAACGTGGAGGATTTGCCAAGACGAATTAGAAATTGTTGCTCATCCCATGTAGTGTCCGAGCACCTAAGTAGCTACGTGTGTCCCAGCTTTGACACTAGAATACGGTCCATAGTATAATTGAAAAGTGCAGTAACAGAGAGGCAAGGTAGATTTCTGGTATCTTTGATGTTCACACTGGACACCATTGCTTGAGCATAGTATATAGATTCAAATGAATTTCTCCAGCTCTTGAAAATTAGTTCCTCCATTTCAGGATGGCATTGGTTGGTAGCATGTAAGGTCTGTACCAGAGGCAGTTCCATCATAGCTGAACTGCAGATGACAAGAGAATGTAATTTTTAGAGCTGAATATTCCTTGTGAACATGCATTTTCCACAAGTAAATAGATGCATCTGTCTAGCTTGTGAAATTGGAGCTTATCTGAGCACCCATGTAGCTAAGTTTGTTCCAGTTTGACCACTAGGACAGTGCCCATCATGCTCCTCCTTGTCTGTCAAAATAAAGGTAGTGTCTGCCGTAGTAATAGATTTCTTCTGAGTTTCTAGGGTAAGAAGTCAGGAAAGAAAATGGTAAGTAAGTGACCTAAACCTAAGAGGGAATAGGTTTGCCTTTCACAGAACATATAGAATTAACCAAATCTACACTAAGAGGTTTCCATAGCATTTTTGCTGCAGTTGTTTGTTGACCATGTGCATTTTACACTCCTGTAAAATCAGTAGGAGTTAGAATTACTGCAGGGAAATCTCCAGATTCCACACAGGGCCTTCAGTACTCCTTGCCAGCTAAGGAGCCAATATTCTGATGTGTTGTTTGGCCTGCTGGTTTAAAAATGGGGGGAGAGGGAGAGAAGAGCTGCTTTTTGGAGAAAAATATCTGAATATATTTTATATCTATTTGAAAACAAAGTCTGATATTTACCCCTGTTATTAATTGAATTTATATATTGTTTGCCACAATATTTGTTCTGTCTTAAAATAAATTTGCTTACTTGTGTAGTCTTAACAGTCTGTCTGGTTTTACTTTAGAATCTAATGTTATATGGGTGAGTTTCAGGGAAAATTCATTGAAATGTGTCTCTCAGTCATCTAACTTGGATTCTTTCCATGAGAAGGACAAGGAAATACATCTGCCTAAGAAGGAGGAGAATTCCTGACTTTGAGAGTTTACGTGTTTTGTATTTTTGGTATTCATTTTGCCAGCTTTCCTCTTTTACTGTTTTTCCAGTGGCTTTCATCATTGAACTCATCTGCAAGGTAAGTGATGTTGCACGATACATTAATGAATTAATAACTGATATATAGTTACTAAGAACGTTCATGTTAAACAAAATTCTAATCATAGTTTTTTGCTTTAGGGGTAAAATGATTTATGGGAATGAGCTCACTGAGAGCAACGTCAACAAAAAAATCATGGACTGTCAGGGAAAGATTTTGCAAAATATTCTCTAAAATGCAGATATAGTACTGTTGTTAGGTGTTGGCTGCGTTGGTTCTTCCAGTGTGCTGTTGTCACTCCGCACAGATAGCAGACACAGCAGACCTTGATTGAACTGCCCAGTAATATCACAGACTCCAGTTTCGGTAGCAAAGGCACCCAACCAAGTTTATTGCTGATGAAGCATGGTGAGAATGTCCTAGCTCAATGGTTACAGGTACACTAACACATGTATGATTGTGACAATGGATATTGTTCAGTGAATGGCAGGACTTTCCATTCCCCCCCAGGCCGGACAAAGACACTCCCTCTGAGACTCTCTTTTATACCCTGATACAAACAGGTTACATATTACCCCTCTGACATGGTCTGTATCACATTTTACCTTGTAGATGTTGATTCGATCAAAACATTTCTATCCAGCATACTGTCATCCTGACCTCATCTTTTGGAGGGGTCAGCATGTTCCTGTTATCTTGGACGAGTGTGTTTGTACTAAACTTGGTATTGGGGTGTTCTGGTACCACCCTTCTGGCATGTATTTGTGTGAGTATCCTGTGACTCGCTCTTCTGAGGACTGTGTGTTTTTGCAGTACCAGCCCTGTTCTTGCCAGATTCTGTGAACTTGAAAGTAGGCATGTTTTGTAACATGGCCTGACTTCTGCTCACAGCCTGACTTTTACTAATTTTGCTTTGTGAGGTGACAAAGGGATAAAAAACTTTTTTGTCGTTCGTCTATGTTCCACGCCTTAGACAGGCGGGGGGGCTTGGAAAGGAGAGAGTGCCCCTTATCTGGTTTACTTTCGTTGATTTATGGTTTTGTGTTAGTTTTACAATCTGTTGTGGTTTTTTTAAAGGAGTTGATTCTCAAACCACACACTTACAAACACACACTTATACAACTTAGGTTTGACTTATTGAGGGATCCACACCACTTCAATTCAGCCTGCAATACTGCCAAGGTGAATGAACCCAATAACAGAACACTTATTTAGCGGGAGGAGGGTGGAAAGGTAACAAACAAACACACATAGGGAGTCCCCTGCTGTCACAGGAGCTCTACTGAGCAACGGAGCTGCAGGGCCTCATGTTTGGAGGAAAAAGGAATTGACCTTTCCGTGCACACACTCCGCCTGCCCGTTGGGTCACTAGGTTCAGACAGGCCCCCCTTGCTATTCACCCGACCAACTTGTGGATGGGTGAGGGCAGCTAGAACCTGTCTTAGTCCAAGACCTGGTCAGCAGTTCATAAATCTATCATTCATTTACACAATAACTCACATTCTATATCCAATCTAAATTCATTATTTATTGGGCGGTTTTACCTTACCACAAATTGTCTTCCCTTATTCTTTTACAAATTCTTAATACACAAATGAAACTTAAAAAGCAGCTAATTACTATAACGTACACAAAACAGTTAGAATTATTACTAGTTTTACATTCACACTCACTACTCACCACATATGCAAATGAACTCAGCTGCTGCAAAAAAATAAACATATCATGGCCAGGTTCTCCTTACTTTTATGCTATATTTTCATCCAGGTGGAACCTCTATCGTATTCACACCCAGGTTATCATCTGTGGAACAGAGCCTCGGGTTATCAGCTCTGACATCCTACCCTATTACTTTGAGCGACGAGCTGGAGAAGGGCTGGATGGTTGATCAGACCTTCCACACAGCGTGATTTCTGGTGCACTCCTTGATTTGTGGCTCTCCGAATTGCCTTTGGTCTGACACCCCATTTATATCTACGCCAGCTAATACGTCTGCTAGGCCAATGACTGACCCTTCCTTTACCATCTTATTAGCAGTCCCCCTCTCAAAAATATACTGCTGACTTGCAAAGCTAATTTTTGCAGAGACTGCAAATTCCCATATCTGGGTCTGGAACTGCTACACGTGCAAGTTCCTGTTATCATGGGTTTACTTCTTGGTCAAGGTTTTTTCTTTTTGCTGTCGGAGTCCCCCACACATAGATTTGTAGCTTTTCTCAAGATGGACTTGGGGCATTTATTTAACAAACGTGTTTTTACCCTGCCACAACACTTTGTATCAGCAGGGTTTGACTACCTTAGTTCAGACTCTGGCCCTATAC
Organism: Mesoclemmys tuberculata; assembly: GCA_007922155.1. NCBI lineage: Eukaryota > Metazoa > Chordata > Testudines > Chelidae > Mesoclemmys > Mesoclemmys tuberculata. The sequence goes on along the minus strand of ML675617.1, from coordinate 13,251,949 downwards.
CAGGCTTGTTGTATTAGGCCCTGTGTCTCAGTCTTTTTCTTTCTACCTCAAACACAATTGTATTTTCTATAACACATAAAGAGGAGTTTTGCAGTCCATTCTTGAGGAAAAATCCACCACTGAAAGCAGTGCAGCCTGGGGTAATTCTTAGGGCACAAATGATTTAGTGAACCCTGGCATTCCCTGAAAAATGTGTGTTTGTTTCAGAGGTAATATTTGGGGGGCCTGGAGGTTGATGGTAGTGCATGCCCACTCCTGAGGGCAACACATGTGGGCAAATGTTGTTAACATTTTATCTAATATTGAGATAATCGTTTAATTTTCCTTTTCTCAAATACTTTTATTCTCAGACCCTGTCTGTCCTAGGTCAGGAGCTTTGTTTACTGACCAGGAACCAGTTTAATCCAGTTCAGCTCTCACACAGGCTGCCAGGCCACTTTGGATGGGGGCTAACCATGTCTGAATTTCCTTGGTCACACCATATCATTTCTTGGTTTGTTGAGGGATGGCAACCACCACAGAATGATGCAGGGGAGCATTGTTGGCCACAAAGATGGTCAACTAACCTCTAACAAGATCACAGCTATGAAGTATCCATACCAAATGTACTGTGATTTAATCTGCTTTCCTCCTCTTCCTCTTTTATTTCCTTGTTCATTTAACTGTCTGTGACTCCTCTCCTTGATTCTCCCCTCCTTTTCTCTTTAAATAACCTGTAATAGCTTGAATTATTGTACCCTCCTCTGCCTGTGTTTCTCCTGCCTGTCCTGTGCACATTCCTCCCATTTCCCCATCCTGAGGAGATGTTTCTCAGGAGGCTGCATTGCTGCTACTTGCCCAAGACTGACGTAGAGCTCTTTCTCCAGGGCTAGCCCATTTAGAAAGGTTTGATTAATGGTTCCTATCATTTCTTTCAACTTCAGTGGAAGTTAATTCTGCCTTTGTGAGGACTGCTGATTTCAGCTGTCTACCATATTGAACCAAAGTCCCAGTAGACGTAAAATGAAAGCAAGATTCTGGCCACTCAGGACCTTACCAGCGCAGTAGTCAATACACGGTACCATCACTTCAGCAGGAAGTGTAGTTTATATATGGTGAAAATACAACAGTTTACTGCACCTGTCACTTTGGGGGAACCATTACTCCATTTCCTCCTGTTAATTTGCTCTGTTATTTGTTCCTTTCTTTCCTAACATTTAGTTTGTCTTTCCATATTTTAATTTCAATTAATCTTTTTCAGCAATTTTCTTCTCACAATTACTTAACCTGTTTATCATCTTCTTGAAGTCACCTGTACTTCCTTCACATCACATCATGGTTTCCATGCACTTCTAGGCTCTGCAGGGGCCTTGCTCCCTGACCTTGGACAAACTAACCTCTCTCTCTGCCTCAGTTTTTCCATCCATAAGATAGAAACAGTAATGACTACCCAGTTTTGCAAAGTACTCTGACATCCACAGCAGGGAAATGCTAAGTACCGGTGGCTGATCTTCAAAGGTCCTGTGTACTTGCAGCCCCTGTGGGCTCAAATGGCAGCACCTCTGAGAACCAGGCCATGTGCTGGTGTTTTTAATTATGAGCTTTTTCTATGCATTTGTTTTGTTCATGAACGGGAGAGTTGTAAAATTTACCAGACACCTAATGGACAGAGGTAGGTATGAAAGATGCTGCTGTGGTTGTGATTTGCTATGAACTGTCTGTGGTTCATCAGAGTGGTCCGCACAATTGACTGAGCCTACATTCTATGGTTAACGGTTGTGTCTGATATCACAGCAATGAGAACAATATGAGAGCCTATAGAGATCTGTTCTCTGTAGACTCGTATACTGTGCTCATCACTGTGGTGTCAGAGAGCCGGCCAGTCATGCGTTAAGCAACGTGTCTAATATCTGTCATGTTTCTCCCCAGGGAGAGTAGCGAGTGCAGGGGGGTGTGGTGTGTGTGGTGGTTTTTTTTAAATATACACGTTACTATATGTCAGAGAAGGAAGGTCAAAGAAATGTGCCTGGCATTTGGAGTGGAAGGTGCGGAAGTTCAAGATAGCCTTTAGTTTCAGGGGGAGTTCAGTTCACAGTCTTGGGCTGGCCCCCAAGAAAGCTGTTGTCTACTACATTTTAACATTGCTTTCATTGTCATACCTGTTTAACCCCACAAAGAAAATGTCTCTAACTACAGACACAAACAAGCTTAGGCTTCCACATAACTGGTATTCCAGCTTTGTCATCTTTGTTTACCACGGACCACACGGTGTCCAGAGCTCCGTGTAGCATAAACATAAACACAGATGTTTAGTAGCTGAATAGTATAACTGCAAGTACACATCATTTACAGGAGGGGTCCCAGTAAGTGAAGCTCAGGGCAGTGTCCTGGAGAGAAGCTTAGCCCATTGCCATGCTGCAATGCATGCTGCTCATGCAGGATTTTTACCATTAAGACTTTAAGGCCAGAAGGAACCAATCAGTCATCTAGTCTGTCCTTCTGTCTATCACAGACAATTACATTTCAGCTGATTACCACTGTACTAAGACCAATAACTTGTGTTTGGCTAAAGCATATCTTTCAGAAAGGTTTTCAGTATGGATCTGAAGACATCAAGAGACAGACAATCTACCACTTCCAATGGTTAATCACCCTCACTGTTAAAAATGTGCCTTATTTTTCATTTGAATGTGGCTGGCTTTTGCTTGCAGCCATTGGTTTGTGTTATGTCTTTCTCTGCTACATTAAAGTACCTGATATTTTCTCCCCTTGAAGGCGCGCTCACTGTAATCAAGTTACCTCTCAATCTACATTTGGCTATATAAAAATATCTTTTGTTTCAACGTGCCCAGTTCACCAAGTGATCTGGATTGCTTTGCACGGCTGCCCTGCCCTCACCTTTATTTACCAGCTCTTTGAGTCATCAGCCTATTTTATCAGCAATGACTTTATATTCACTTTCAGATCATTCATAACAATATTCAGTAGGGTCAGGCCTCATATCAATCCCCCTGGAACGCCTCTAAAAACACCCCCAATTCAATGATGATTCCCTAATGACAAGTACTTTCTGAGGACTGTTAGCCAGTTCTTGTTCCCTTTAATGTGTTCCCTATTGATAATGTATGCTGCTAATTTTAAAATCAGAATGTTGTGTGGTACTAATTCAAGCACTTAACAAAAATCTAAGGATATTGCTGTGACCCGTCCGTGCCCAGGGTAGCCAACTGATAATGCCAGGGTCAGGGCAGGCTGTAAAAGGAGAACAGATTCTCCCAGCACTGGTGGGTGACACTGAAGTCAAACTTCCCAACCAGCCACAAACAGCGCTTCTGATTCCCCCACACTGGTTATCAAGAAGCCACTGTGCAAATACACACAGCCCCCTTTACTGCATTTCAGTCTCTGCCTCCCAAACTGTCGCTAGGTCCAGTAAAGAGACCAGTTATATAAACTATATGCTCTTTACTAAAAAGGTTCCCTCTGATCCCAAAAGACCAGCCACAGTACCAGATCAAAATAAGTTTGGATCTTACCCAAAATACCACGCTGCCAGCCAATCCCTTAGTAACTAAAACTAAAGGTTTATTATAAAAAGAAAAACAAACAATAAGAGAAATGTTAAAGGATTTAAGCAATCGGATACATACAAATGATTTGAAAGTTCATATATATCAGGTTTCTAGAAGAATTGTGGAGTTGCAGGCTTGTATAGTCCCTCTGGTATACATCCAGTACCTGGATGGGTCTAAGTCCTTAAGTTCAGTTGCAAAATGAATTGATCCAGAGGTGGGAAGGTGTGTGTCTGCAGCTGGAAAGGAACAAAAACAAAATGGTTTCTGTGGTTTGATCTTATATACCTTCTGCCTCTGGCTTGTGGATGCTTACAAGAACTAAAATGGAATCCAGAGTCACATGGGCCAATCCTGGTAACTCTTCAGATATGCCTTTAGTTTCTTCCTGGGCCTTTTGCTTCTGTAAAGGTTTAGATGGGCCATTAAGCGGGCTATTGTCCTGCCACTTCACTGTCTGGGGTGTGTTTTATACAGCATAGTTTGAAATACAGGTATTTCAAAGATATCCATAAGTTCCCTCACACATATAACACATGAACACATATTATCTTCTTACTCAGCACATTATAACCTTTCTAACAGTACTTGATATGGCATGTCTCACATGAATCACTATGATTTTGACATACTGATGTCAAATAACACAAATGCCCCCCCACCAATCCAGCCGGTGTGACAATTGTAGCTACACAGTTACCTTTATCAACCAAACTTGTAATCTTGTCAACGAATTAAAACATGTTTATTTGACAGCACTCGTTTTCCATAGAACTATGTTGACTGGCATTAATTATACTCCTGTCCTTTAAGTTTTTCATCAATTGAATCGTATTAGCATTTCCAGTATTTTGCCCTGGACTGATGTCAGGCCAACTGGCCTATAATAACCCTTCCAATATTTATTAAAAATCAATGTTAGTGGTTCAGAGATCTCCTCAGCCAACTCTTTTAGGGCACTTAGGTGTAAGTCATCCAATCCTGCTGGTTTAAAAATGCTTATCCCTAGAAAATGACATGTAACATGCTCCTTAGTTACTGATGGATTGGAAAGTACTTTATCATCATGACACAAGTATATCATTCTGCCTCTGTCCAAATACAGAACAGAGGTATTAATGAATGTTTCTGCCTTTTTTGCATGAATTTTAACAATTGTATCATCTCTATCTGGTAATTGGCCTATACCGTTGCTAGGATTTTTTTTCCTAATATATTATTAAAACTTCTTGTCCTTAGCCATGCCAGACATTGTTTTTTCCCTGATGACTTTAGCTTCCCTTATCAATTTTCTACAAACCATAGCTTCTAATTTATATCAATTACTATCTATTTCTCCTTTTTTACATTTGCTGTATATTGCTTTTTTAATTTCTGCCTTCACTTCACCATTGAATCTGATTGGCCATTTACCCAATGTTATCCACTTTCTTGATTGTGGAATTGTGCTTTTTTGACCATCTAATAAACTCTTCTTAAAGAGCTCCCAATTATCATTCAATTTGTTTCTGTCTAAATATTTTTCTTCTAATCAATTTTTATTGTAATTTTTCATCCGATTTGGGAAATTAGCCCTTTTAAAGCACCAAGTCTCTATATTACTAGTTCAGACTGTCCTGTGTTTACCCATGCTGAATGTAGTGCGATTCATGGTCACTGCCCCTTTAGTTTGTGTGGGTGCTCTAGCTCTCATATCAGCTTCCGGTTAGTAGATATAGTTGAAGCTCCACCCTCTTTTAGATGCTTCTCCACCAGTCTCCTAATGCTTAGGGAGAGGGATGAGAACAAGTCACCACTGCTTCATCTTTCTCTAGCCTCTACTTACTCAGGCCACTCCCCCATCAATCATATTTACTTACTGATTATTATACCTTCCTCTTATGCCCAGCTGTCTCAGCAGCATGAAAGGGACCTGTTTTGACAATTTCTTTCCCCCAATGCCTTCTAATCTATCAGCAGTGAAAATGATTACAATGTTCTTAATTTCACTCTGCAGCTGGTTGGCAAAGCAAAGAGCCCAGAGGCACTGGAGCAGTCTCCCAAAGATGACACATCAGTTCAAACTTGAAGCTTTTTCTTTGTAACTCTAAGGGCTAGAAGCTTTTTATCAATGAAACCTTAACATTTCCCAATGTTAATGGTGTAAGTCATCTTCTTCATGGGGACAGGCTTCCTATTGACCTGGGGCAACATAAAGACTGTATTAATCCAGTCTGGCTAGTTCAACTCACTAATAAATTGCAGGGAACAATATAAAAGAAAGTTCAAAGTTTTATTCTGAATTTAAGAAAATTGGTCTCCAGGCATTTCTGGTCCTACTTCAGACCCCACCAACCTGGGCTGTAATTTTAGTTAAAGTAAAACTGACACATTTTAGTTTAATTTAAAAAAGCCACTGAGGACACATATTTGCAGCAGCTCAGACCTCCTATTTTAAAACTAAATAGATGGAATATTCTAGCTATTACATTAAAGCCCCTGAATATCCTTTCAAGCAGAGTGAAGTGGGAAACATAAGTCTGCCTGGCTGTGTTATAGATATCCAAACTTTCTACTGTTCTTTAAGACCAGTTGTATGTTGGTGAACTTTATGCCTAGCCTTAAATGGACACTATCAGGTAAAGATTCGTCCTTGCATTTAATTTTTTTAACCTGAGATTACTAATATTGAGAAATTTAAAAATCTAATTTGCTTTTCATAATTTTTCTGCAGTCATCTTATAACATAACATCTTATAAATCAGGCCATGGAACTTCTCTGAAATAATTATTTCTGAATTAGAGCATATCTTAAAAACAAAATTCCCAAATTATTTACCACTTCCCCAATGTGTGTGTCATCTGGAAATGGTTTCAGTGATTTTTTTTTCTTTCAGTGGTCTTTCCACCATCTGATACCCATGTTCAATGTCTAAAATGCTTGGAAGAGAGAACAATTCCTCAGTACGTTGTACTATCTGCAGTACATGCACTACCCGGTCCTGAAAAGAAAGACAAAATAGACTTCAGGCTTGCCTATAGTAAAGCCTCTGGGTTCCAATAGGTCTAAGGGTTCTGAAAGTAAGGATAGGAGATTGGAATTGGTTCCAAGCACAACCAGATCCAAGAAAATGTCAACAAAGATGACTTAGACCTTGACACCTTGCTCTGGTTCCAAGTTAACTGAACTTACCTTACACAAGTCTCTTCACACATGAATCTGAGACCTAAGGACATTAGACCTCCAGATCAGTTCAGTGATTTGATCCTAAAGGCAAAAACCATCAGATCCAAGCATGACAGCTCAACAGCATAGAATAATAGTCAGATCCTAGGCATATGTGTGGGATCTGGCTTAACATCTGATTGCAGATCCGATATTTAAGCTACAAGTGATATGACCAAAATAGGGAGCTGAGATAAGTAGATGCACAGATTCATTTGTACCCACATTTCCTGCTAGATCCAACTATATCACATTGCTTTCCCAGTAAAAGACCCAGACAGCACTCGAAGTGGGGATGATCTCCAGTATCTGTTCCACCGTCTAAGACTCCAGTTGGCTCACTGATAAAGAATTTATCACTACTCTACGCATCTCAGCCAGCCGCTCTGCTGCTTCCTCCCCATGCTGCACAGATACACGGTGAGTTTCAGAAACAGTGTTGGGTCACCAATCTGGGCTGCCAAATTCCAGCTGAGCCCTGCCCCCTACCCCTTTGGGTAGAAACTGTCCCTGGTAGCCCCGTAGCTGGATGATTACAAATAAAACTTTCTGAATATGATCTAATGCAGAGTTGTCCAAAGCTTTGTCTACACTAAGGAAAAAAGCGGAAAAGTTTTCCACTGTCTCAGTTCCACCAATGTTACTTCTTTGTTACAGGGAATGTCTTCACTGCAGAGCTAGCCAGATGATTGGCACCTGGGTTAGCCTACCTCAGGTTTGATCAGTTACCCGAGCCTCCCCAAGTCTGCGTTCCCCCATGTGAAATGATAGGAATTCTGGGGGCATAGCTCATGGTGCTTTGTGCTGTAATGAGCAGAGCTGTGATCTTTTCCCAGTGAATTTTGGGAGAACTAGTCTGTCCTTCTAGGTGCACATGGAGAATTGTAGGAAGGCAGTGGAGGACTATTGGCACTCAAGTGATTTAGCCTGCGTCCTCACTGCAAACTGGGTGGGTTCCAGCCCAAGAGAAAGCAGCATCTGGGGTCTATCCCACACTTCCAGCAGAGCCAGATAGTCTAGGTTAACAGCACAACTAAACAGGAGAGAGGTTTTTGTGTATGGACAGGAGGGGTTAAGGGGCAGTTCCTGAGTCAGAGACGAGGCCAGTTCTGCAGCTAAGACAGACCCCTAACATGGAAACATTGGAGAAACAAGAAATGCACTGAGACCTCCAATGTTCAGACTGTACAAAGTAGCATGTGGATACCTTGCAAATAACTTGGGAAGTAAATGAGGGGAGTGATGTAATCTGTGTAAGATTTAAATAAAAGCCAAATCCCTTAGGCTCTGTTTACATGAGAAATTTGCATTAGTGTAACGACACAGGCCCTATATACCCGTATCGCATCAACATAGGCTCACGAGGGCAAATATGCCTTAGGCCTGAGGGTTGCCGGGTGTCCTGCTTTTGACGGGAAAGTGTGGTAGAAAAGGGAACCTGGCTATGTCCGGTCAGCACTGCTGACTGGATGCTAAAAGTCCGGTTACCTGCAGCCACCGGCCTCCGCCAATTGGGGGCGGGGAGAGCAGCAGCTGCTGCTGGAGCCACTTGGAGGAGCTCTGCAAAGCAGCAGGGCTGACAGCTGAGGGGAGCGAGCAGTGGCTGGCCTCAGACCGGCTCCTTCCAGAGGTAGGTACCGGCGCTGCTGCTGCCTGGGAGGGCGTAAGGATCCTGTTGGCCCCCACCTCTGCCCTGCCCAGCCCCAGCCCCTCACTCCAGGGACCGTCCTGCTGTGCCTTGATTTCTCCTTACCATACTCTCTCTCTCTCTGGGGACCTCCGTGCTGTGCCTCGATTTCCCCTTACCAGTCCCTCACTCCAGGGACTGACCACCTGCCTCCCCACTATGCCCTGATTTTCCCACTCACCATAGTCCCTTATTCTCAGGACTGCCCCCCCTTGCCCCGATTGTGCCCACCCTGGCTCTTCCCTCTGGAGACTGGCCCCTGCCCCAGCCCTGCTGTGCCCCGATTGGGCAGGCAGGCAGGCTCCACATCAACTTCTCCCAGCCTGGCTCAGCAGGTGGCAGGTAAGTCCCAGGGCTGGGTGGGAGCGAGCAATAGTGGGGTGGATGGAGAACGAGGGGCAGGGGAGAGGAATGGGCAGGGCAGAGCCTTGGGGGAAAGAGGCCATGCAGGGGTGTTTGGTTTTCAGCAATTAGAAAGTTGGCAATCCTGACTAATAGGAAGGTTTTTTTCAACCGTTTTTTTCAGTATAACTCTACAGGTATAACTCCACCAAAAGTGTTATCCACACTGCTTTGTCTAAAACAGCTCCAGCAACTTCCCCTGTGAGTCACAGTACCTGCAAAGCGCTGCACTTTTTAAATATGCGCACGCAGCATCCTGGGCAGGGATTCCAGGCAATCTTCTGCTCTTCGGCTCGATGCATTAAGTGATGTTTATTGTGATGAATTGTGGGATGCGTACCAGAACCCAGGGGGACTTGGGGTCCAAATCCCATCATTCCTTCCACATTGTCCCATCATTCATCTGCTTTTTGCTAGCCAGTGCCATTTTTGAACTGTTTCAGTTTCAAATAATTTCCAAACTTGCTGTGAGGCGGCATGGCAGGAGCAGTGTGAGCCTGACTCTCCCAAGCATGAAGAGGGTGCTTCAGGTGGACTGGCAATCATGCAGGAGGGTGGCCACCACCGTTACAGCCTTTGGATTCTGCTAGGGGATTAAGCTTGGCATAGTTGCTTCTGTAGGATGTTTTCCTGGACCTACTTCACTCAATGGAGCAATGCTTCTGGATTCAGCCAAGCAGCACCAGCTGGCAAGACAGGATATTGCTGGAAATCTGGGATAACTAGCAGAGTTGTTTGCTTCTGCCTCATGTCCCTTTCTCTGTCCAGTCAGTCCCTTCACTTCCTTCCCTCTCTTTCTTTCCCAGCAGGATGAATCCTTCTCTTTACTCCTTTTTTTCCTTTGTTTTTTGCCCTGTGCTGGAACCCATTCATGTGATAAGCAAACAACTCCCTCATCTTTCTCTTCCCTTGCAGTTTCGCCAGGAGCTCAGCCAGTGCTCTACGTGAGCCATACCATGCTAGGAGATTTACAGAGAAACCACACAAGTGGCTACTAGACCAATGTTAGCTATCATACCATCAGTGGTAACATGTTACTTCTCCCCAGATGTTCTCAGTTTTGGAAATCTATTGCCATGTGCTCTTCTCAGTCAGGTGCGCTTAGAGGTAGTAAGACTCGTTAAAGTTATTTTCCTTCTAATGAGGCATCTGCACTATTACCCGTGCACAATTTTTTTGGGTGGGGAGTGAGATATTCCAAGGCACAGGCTACTAATTGGATGTGCACTCCTGCAGGTTGTCCTTGAGGTAAAGCATGTCCCCAAAAGGTGGAGAATGGTCCTGTTCAGAAAGGCAAAAGGGACAACTAGGAAGATATGTAGCGTTGTTATTTGCTCCTGAGCTGTTGATGGACTGGAAGGGAAACACTACCTATCTGGGGGTTCCCAGGAAAGCAGCATCACCTTGTAATACATGACAAGCTACACTGCTATCTCTGCCTAGAATTGCCAGGTGCTCATTGCAAAGTGTGTTCCAAAATAAATAGGGCTCTGCAGCTGTGATGCATGTTCTGTAATGGGTTTAGCAATGCAAGATAGTGCAACAAATAAGTACCTGGTGAAAAGATGGGTGTCTTTTATAACCTTTGCTACTGCAAATGCCTTATAGTGTCTATGCAACATGAAATGCCTCAGGGAATCTCTGTAACCAAAGTGGCCAGTTTCCCTCATTCTGACTTGATGTTTCTGGAAATCAAAATAAGCTCATAACTGTAGGGTGTTGCTAGACTTTTCCCTTCCCAGGCTGTACTGCTCCTTTGCGGCTTCCTTCTGGCATCCACCTAGTTTGAGAGAGCCAATTGCAGAGTCTTTGTTAAGTATTTAAACACTAGCTTTTATTACAGAAATGAAACCTTGAACTCTGTTGGTCAGGCAGAGTCACAGTAGAACAACCTAGCTAGCAGATAACTCCTAGCCAGACAACTCCTTAATTTCTAGCCAGATAACGCCAAAGAACTGGTAACAGCTTACAGTATGTTATTACAATTGATCGATCAATGCAGAGCATGAGGGAGTTATTACTAGGTAAAGAGATTGACGGATGAGGAACTGTTGCTGGGTGAACTAGTAACTGTTGCTGGCTGGAGTCAGATTAGTACTCTTTGTATGGACCATAGCCCTGACAAGACTTTGAGACCCATGCTCCTCAGCCCAGGAGTCCCTTTTGCACATGGGCAAATCCACAGATCACACAATGAACACCTCGACTGACAGGCCCTAGGCTGCGCTCACTCTACTGGCCCCGTACTGTTAGTGCAGCCTACAGGGACAATGATCAGAGTACGGTTTTATGTGCAGTCTCTTGTGGGGGTATTTCTTGCTTTTTCTTTTGCTACAATAAAACATGTCTTGGTTGCAGTGTGGATTAATGACAAAGAGAAAAAACACAAGACAGCAAAAAAAAAAAAAGGTCATTTGTATGTGGATGTGAAGTAGTTTATGCTGAAAAAACTAAAAAACAAATTCTTCTGTGGATACAAGGCCTTGTATCAGAATAACAGGTAACTGGTAACACTTTCCCATGTAGACAAAGTCTTACAGAGCCAGGCCTTTATCTCTGGATGTGGGCTGGGATTCTGGGAGTGCTGTTAAGAAATGTAACCAGGAGTCCCTTGAAGTGCACAAGCACTACACCACAACCCAGGAACTATGCTAGCATACTTGAGTGCCATCTACTGGCACTTCATCTACTAATGGTTTTACACTTACTGAGTGCCCCGTAACGTCTCTCTTCAAGTCATGGAAACTCAGTAATAAACTCTACAATGTTCCCAATGACCAGGCAGCTTCATCACTCTTCCAGATCACCTGCTTCCACTCCTTTCCTTCTCCTGCTGTTTGCCATGAGATTTTCCCAGCGCCTGCTGGTTATCAGTCTCCCCTGCATGTGCACGCAGCCCTGGGCGAGGAGCCTCGCCTGGCTGTCTCTTAAGAGCAGCTCCTCCTTGAGTGACTGTAGAAAAGGGTGGCTGTGGCAGTATGGTTAGCCTTGCACTTCTGCCGCACAGGACCATGGCGCTACTCTTCTCATATCTGTCCCTACCCGCCGGCTCCTTTCTCTGACGCCAGCCACCGGCTGCCTTTCTGCTGGTGGTTTTTGTCCTGCCTGAGGAAGAGGAGGTGGGATGCTGCAGAGAGGGGCGATGGGCGCGGAGGGATGTGAGGGGGCTATGTGGGAGTGCAGTGGGGAGGTGACATAGGTGGAGTGTGGGGTCAGTGGTGGGGGGGTCAGTGGGGTGACATGGAGTGTATTTTAGGGGGGTCAGTGGGGTGCCATGGGGTGCAGTGGTGAGTGGGGTATTTT
>ML675617.1:13150216-13239401 GCA_007922155.1 Mesoclemmys tuberculata | reverse complement strand
GGGTGTAGTAAGGGGGTACAATAGTGGGTGCAGTAGGGAGGGATGACATAGAAGGTGCAGTGGGGGTACAGCAGGGAGGGATGCAGTGAGTGCAGTTGGTAGGGGTTACAGTGGGGCAGGGAGCAGGGGGGATGAAGTGATGTAGACCTGGGACTTAACTCACCCCTTAATAAACTAGCCGTGACCAGCCTTGGGTGAAACTCGGGGATTTTCACTACTGAAATTCAGAAAAAATGCTCTGCTTCTGATAAAGCACCCCCACCTCAGGAATGCCCCTAACAAGAGTTGTAACTTCAAGGATTGTGAAATACAGACACTCAGGCCCTGGGAAGTGTAGGGAGGATACAGAAAGACCCAGCAAATGGTAAATTAGATAAGATAAGCTTTGACCAGCAAATTGATGCTGACCACCTGCACAAACAAGGAAGGTCACAACTAAGTTACAATTTGGACATAACGGATCAACTGTACAAAAAAAAAAAGACTTGAAGACTTGAGCAGGGAGGAGGAAACGTAAGTTCCGGTGCGTAATTGGTTCCATTTTGTTACCGATGGGTATGGACTAATGGGGTAGGTTTAGCACAGTTAAAGGAGGTAGCTAGTTTAGCCTAGATAGTGTAAATGGAAAGGAGTGCTCTTTGGGAACCATTGCTGGCCTGCAGTTCAGTCAAGCTGCTAGAACTTTTACCCCTCTGTATGACCCTGACGTGCAGGGGTGTCCCTAGCACTCCCAGAAGAGTGGATCCTGACTGACCGTTGGGTAAAGTTTGTCGGCATATTGGCAGTAGAGAGTGAGGTGACAACAAGAACCAGCTTGCTGTCAGGTTCGATTATATGGATCCCTCAAATAAGGAGCGACAAGGGTTGCTTTGCATACAACTTTGTTTTACTTGCAACAATCTATAAATCAACAATTACAATTTAAAAGTCAACATTAATTCTTGTCTAATACAACAAGTTAACTGCTTATAACACAATCACAATTACAACTATACAATTATACTTATAAAGTTAACTTACACTATAGAGTTATACTTACACAATTATACTTACACGAACTGCAACAGTGGGGTTTGTCAACAACAATGCAACAAATCCTGTATTGCTAGTTTGATTCCCGGGTTTGCATCTGAGTGGAATATACTGTCACACTCAGGTTTCACAGCCACACGCCCTATACTTAAGTTTGAGCGGCAAACTGGGGAGAGACAGGTAGGTAGATCAGGCCTCCACGTAGAGCTATTCTGGTGCTCTTCCTTAAGATACAGGACTTCTCCGTTTACTTCCTGTTTATGATCACCTTATATTCTCTTCCTCACAGCCATGTGCCCACTTTTTAGCCAATTATGAATTTCCTGATTGTCCAGCTATGTGCTAGACAGACTTCAGGCCTCCTGCTAGGGCAGTTGTGCTCTTTCTGTGGATTTACTCTAGCTGTTGTCTGCTGTTGACAAAGGATCACTCATTGCAATACATGTCTGAATATTATTTTAAATGGCGTTTTCTGGGTTTCAAGTCACAGAGGGCCCATACAGGTTTACCAAAGCCTACAGGCCACATACTGATTGCATTTTGATAGTTTCCAGTACTTAACACCTGCTGGGATTCTCCCGGTGCTTATCACAAGGATTCCTGACAAGACAAGGCTGGATGTTGCTACAAAGCAGTTAACGTTTTACATCCAGGCCCAATAAGTTTGTATTTCTATTAATTTAAAATGGAGTTGGGTCACTTTAATTATAAAAATGAAACAATGTTACAACAGAGAGCACAACAGATTTGCTTGGCATTTGTAGCCTGTGTGTGTTGGTAATAAATAGAAGTTTAGCACACAGCTGTGTAAGGCTCTTTCACTGGGAAAAGATCCTGCAGACGTGTCAAGCCCCATGCCCCGCGGTTAGGGGTGGGTACTTAAATTGACCAGGTTTCTCCCTGAGCCCCATGCGTAAGGGTAGGTCCCTTACATCCTGAGCCTTTGGCAGGGAAAGGGCGAGGGTACCTAAGTTAACTGGGTCACACCTTGGGCCCTCGGTAGGGTATAGCGGGGGTGCCTTCAATTTTTGTGGGTAACAGTGAGGGGCAACATAGGGCACCGTGAGGGTGCAGTGGGGCAGGGTGACATGGGGGTAAAGTGTGGAAGGTGCAGTGGGCTGAGGGGGGCAGTGGGGCAGGGTGACATGGGGGGTACAGTGTAGAAGGGTGCAGTGGGTTGACGGGGGGGTGCAGTGGGGCAGCTCCACCATCCTCTCCCCGCAATGGGTTGCTTTGAGTCTTGCGTTGCCCTGCCCTGCTTCGCTGTCACATCGATTGTCCTTGGCATATGGGCCGGGCTCACTGCTGCCCCGAGTGTGCTGTGCCTGGCAGGAATTGGCAGTGGTGGGAGGCATGGCAGATAATGGGTTGGGGAGGATCAGGGAAGCAGCAGCCCCCCAGCAGGGTTTGGGGCTACCGGGTGGACTGGGGGGGGGAAGAGCCCTGAGGTGGTGGGGCTGAGTCTATGTGTACTGGTGCCTGCTGATATGAGAGATCCCTGTAGGTCACCCAGCGCTAGAAATTGGCAGGAAAAGGTGGTAAACAACAACTATTCAGCAGATCATAACCCTGTGAGGTAAATAATGGTTGCAAGTCTAAATAAGGGCTGCAAGTTAGCAAAAGTAAACAAAACCGTTGTCAATTAAGCCAGTCAGCAGAGCATATTTTGGAGTGTGTTAGGTGTTTGTGTGTGTGGTGGCTTCTCCGGGGCTGTGTGGTGCAGTGGTCACAGACTCTAGACACAGAAAATAGATTCATCCCCACTGCAGCCAATAAGTCTCACAAGGCCACCCAGCGGGGTTGTGAGATTTTACTTACTTGCTGTAATTGTAGCCTGGCCTTATGTGCGCTAGGAAAATGGTTATCAGCCCCAAGGCCTCCTGGGCCCCTTCGTCTGGCATTGAATATAATTTGGCTGCTGATGTCATTTGAGGGGGAGCCCAAACAGTTTTTAGTAGTGTTATGTTACAAAAGGAAAAGTGACTCTCCTTAAATGTGTGTGTTTTCACTAGTTATTGTGAGCCCCTCTTTCTGCCAGCTGCTGTTAGATGTAGACTGCACAATTTACAGAGTCTGAGATTTTTATGTGAATATATTCAAAAAGAGTATACTTGTGAGACTGACGCAAGACTGAATATAATAGAGACCGTTTGGCTGCAACAGTTACCAAACCCTGGGAGAAGTAGATCCCGATGATATAAAGTTTGCTGTATTGGCATTTTTAAGTGGAACTTTTATATTTTAATTTTTGTGTTGTAGTGATTTAAAAATAGTTCTCAACACATGCATTCTGCCAGAGGCTATTTGCCTAAGCAGTGGAACTTCACTAATTCTGTTAATCTATATTTGGTGATGTAACCCCTTGAGGTAGGGAAGAGTTATTGTCTTAGTCATTCTGTACCTCAGTTTGTCCATGTGTAAAATTAGGTTGCCTCAGAAAACAAGAGATTCTGAGGCAGAGCAATAGAACCCAAATCACCTGACTTAGTTTTGTACACAAAAAATCATCCTTCCTTTTTATTTTCTTCTGTCACTAAGGCTTACATTGTTTTTATGACGTATTCCCCAGTATATTTGTTAATGTACTGTGAGGTATTGGTAAGAATAATTAAACCTAAATTGTACTTGTTACAATAATTGAACCATGTGCATCTCGTTTTTTTTAACTGTTTCTTGACTTGCTGATATGCAAAAATAAGTAACGTCAGTGTTGTGAATTAATGAAGCTCTCCTGTAGAAGGTGGGAGCCAGCAGTCTATTATCTTTTATTTGAAAGCACTTTTTCAACTGCTGATTTCACTTCCAAACCCCTAAAGTCAATGGTAAAACATCTATTAAATGTACTGAGTAGGATTTTGGGCCCCCTAGGTTTGGTGGGGTAGTGAGAAAAAGGAAAGAAGAAAACTATCACCTCAGTTCTGCTCACATTTATTTTCCCTTTGTTTACAAAAGATAGAAGATTCCATAGATTCCACTGTACTACCATGGACCTTACACACCTTTTCTTATCTAGTTTGTATATAACATTCCCAATGTTAGTAGAGACACTTGCAATAACTGTACCCAGCACTGAAACAAAACAGTCTATCTGAGACTATACTAATAATTTATTCTAAAGTAGTGTAAAGAACCCAGATGAGTTTTGAGTTTGTTGACATGTGTTCCTTCTAAGTGGTATCCTCAGATCCTTTTTGAGGGTGCAGGCAAATTAGGGAGTCCAGTTTTATTCCGTTTAAATCAGTGGCAAAATTCACAGTGACTTCAGTGGGATTTGCATTCTGTCCTCTGATTGTTAAACTACATTGTTGGATCAAATCTGAGAGGTATTGAGTTCTTGAAAGTCCCATCATAGAGTATAGCTCAACACCTTTCAGGATCTTATCTACTGGAAGCAATGGTTTTTGTGTGCTTTATATTACAGGTTGGCAGGAGTATCATGTTTGACTTTTTCTTGAGGAATAATTTCTGTTTTTTCTAATGCTTATCTAAGTAATCATTCCTTAATTTTAAGACTGGGCATGTATATTATTATCTGTCTAGGTGCTTTCAGAATTGCCATTTAGGAAGTTGATGCATATGTTGGTACTTCAAATTTGTCTGGATGAAATCTGAAGGCTAAGGTCATCTTTGCTGCTTGAAATTAATAGCAGAAGGGGGGATAATAAATCAGAAAATAGGCAATTTTTCATACTTTAATATGCCAAGCTAGTTAGTGGTAATTTAAAAGATATTATTTTAAGGTATTCCCTGTAGTTAAATAAGATCCTCATGTCTGAAACGTGCACTCTAGTAAAAAGGCTCTGATTATCACACTTTAAAACTAATCCTAGCTGTTCCTGGGGTCTCTCTAATTACTATAGGTGAAAAAAATGAGAGAAAAGGCAGGTGCAGCTGTCAACAGTGTAGCAGTGAATAGGGTCTAGATTTGAAAACTTCTCATTTTTGCTTGGGGTTCTTTTTTTTTTTTTTTTTTTTTTTGATAGCTTCATTCTCTGTGTGTCTCAGAGATGCAAAACTATTATACACTTTTAAGGTTCATATTCAGGTTGAATGGTTACTGTTCAAAATACTTTGCAAAGAGAAAATAAAATCTATGTAAGTATATAGTTAGTGCATACATATTGGCCTTGTGTTAGTGCACCGAGCTAGTTAAAATCTTTCAGAATACAGTGTTTTATACCCATGATAATCTTTATTGTAGAAACTTATTAGCAATTAACTGTCAGAAGCAAAATGTATATCCTGTTGAGGTTTGCAAAATATGAATTGTGTACTAGGTACAGTTTAGTGCAGGTGTTTCTACTGACATTGGGGATGTTAAGTACAAAACTATGTAAGAAAAGGTGTGTAAGGTCCATGGTAGTACAGTGGAATCTGTGGAATGTTCCATCTGTTGTAAAAAAAGGGAAAATAAATGTGAGCAGAACTGAGCTCATAATTTGCAACACCGAAAATGTAACCACTGCAAGACTGTTCTGCCAATTGGTAATATATTGATCTTTCTGTGGTATGCTGACTTTACTTCCAATCAATAGATCAATTGAGCCTGTTTATGTGAGATCTCAACACAATTGTTGTTAAACCCCAATAGCTGACACTTGTATGAGTCATACCAAAATTTATCTAAAGCAAAGGCAGATCTGTGTATATCTGTGGTTGAGAGAAGTTCCTTCCATCTAGCTTACCCATATGGTGATGAGGTCTGGACCGTTGGAAGCTATGTAATGAATGAGGGAGGAGATCGCAGGAGGAGAGAGGATGGTTTCAGTGCTGTCACGAATAACTGGATTGTAACCTTGCCACAGAATTCTTATGTGGGCACGTCATTTAAACCAAACTTTTCATAGCTTCGAAGGCCAAAAGAGAGCATTGTGGTCATCTAGTAGGACCTTGTGTATAACACAGGCTGTGGAGCTTCCCCACAATAACTCCTAGAGCAGTTATTTTACAAAAACATCCAATCTTTATTTAAAAATTGTCCATGTAGAAGAATCCACCGTGATCTTAGGAGTTGTTCCAATGATTAATTACCCTCACTGTTAATAATTTTCACTCTATTACTACTCTGAATTTGTTTTCTCTGCTAGATTAAAGAGCCCATTATTAAATATTGGTTTCCCATGTGTAGGTACTTACAGACTGTGACCAAATCATCCCTTAACCTTCTCTTTGGTAAGCTAAATAGATTGGCCTTCAGTCTATCACTATAAGGCATGTTTTCTAACCCTTTCATTCATAGGTTCCCAGATCAGGGGGTCTGGGTCCAACAGTCATATTTGGCCCATGAGACAATGTCGTGTGCCCCTGAATGTGTTGGGTTCTGCTCCACAAATGTGGTGCCAGGAAGCTGCCATTTTGATGTGTAGAGGCTGCCATTTGTGGAGCCAAATGGTGGCCTCCTGGTGCACTGTTGGTGGAGCAGATACAGACACGCTGGCTGTGTGTATGCCAGTTTGGACATTTGCACTATCTAGCTTTGCAAGCATCCACTTGAGGGACTTGAATGCAGAAGATCCTGATCTGTGGGCAGCAGCCTTATCAACAGAGCATCCTGTCTGCCTGAGCTGGTAGGAGTCTGTGCTAGCATTTTCTGAGATAGAAAAGCTTCAGTGAATTGAATGATGATGATAAAAAGAAATATTTGTTGACACCAGAGACTTTGTGATCAGTGTGGATACCAGTGAGACACAGTATGCCTGATTTGCAGATCAATAAGGTTTAATGTGCAAGGTTTTCTATAAATACACTAGTTAAATACAAAGCCTAAAATTAACTATAATATATCATACTAAGCCTGGAGAGCTAAGCAGTTACTCAGAAGGCTGTATACAGGAACGGCTTTCTTCAGGGGCCCCGCCAGGGAGTCAGTGGCTTTTGGTCCGACCGGCAGCACCTCCCACAGAGTCAAGTGTTGATGAAGCGCATCTCTTTGTCTAAATGGTGACGACTTATACTCTTCCATAAACAGCGTTCACCTAATTATCTCTCTCTTATTATCATATATATTAATTATTTACTTTGGTTTTTACTCGTAACTACATTCCATTCTCACCATGATAATTGGGGTAGTCAAAACAACATCTGGTGTTAGGAGGGGTGGAGTAAAAGTATGCCCCTTGGCAATGAAAGAGTACCCCTAGATAGTCAAGGATAACTTCTTGTTTTCATCACCACTATCTATGTGCAGCTGCAAGCAATACAGCATCTGTATTTTGTTTTGATATTTGCCGGGGTATGGAGAAGCTGAGACATCTACAAGACTACTCAAAAGTCTTATTGATTTTTGCCAACTAGAAGATGTTATGCTATAGGAGTCAGAATAACCAAGCAAGCAACCGAAGCTGTGCTAGGCCTGTAAGACAGTGGTCAACCAACTCAAATTGTACTGGGCCTCCAACAATATTCAGGAAGAACACTGTCCGTCTGGCGCACTGAATGAGGCAGGGATCCTGTGGAAAAAATGGGATGTGATCCTGTGGTTACAGAGTCAATCATATGATATATATATGTACAGGTGGCCAAATTAAGGTTGCACCCAGGTAACCTTAATTCTGTTATTTCCTAACTTATGAGTGTTGACTCTGCAACCTAAATGTCCTTTTACTATAGTTTTTTTTTAAATGTAATTTCCTGCATTTAAAAAAAACAACCTTAAAAATTGAAAAACAAAAATTTAATCCTATGAAACCATATTGACCCCCCCAGGCGGTGGATCATCAGCAGGGTGGGATTGTTGGACGCATAGCACAGTCCTCTACTGTTTGATCTAATAGAGAAACTGGTAGCAATAGGAGGTTGGTAAGAAGCTGGATATGAGTCAGCAGTGTGCCCTGGTTGCCAAGAAGGCCAATGGCATATTGGGTTGCATTAGTCAGAGCATTGCCAGCAGATCGCGGGAAGTGATTATTCCCCTTTATTTGGTATTGGTGAGGCTGCATTTGGAGTATTGTGTCCATTTTTGGGCCCCCCACTACAAAAAAGATGTGGACACGTTGGAGAGAGGGTGACAAAAATGATTAGGGGGCTGGAGCACAAGACTTATGAGGATAGGCTGAAAGAACTAGGCCTGTTTAGTCTGCAGAAGAGAAGAATGAGGGGGGATTTAATAGCAGCCTTTAACTACCTGAAAGGGGGTTCCAAGGAGAACAGAGCTAGGCTGTTTTCAGTGGTGGCAGATGACAGAACAAGGAGCAATGGTCTCAAGTTGCAGTGGGGAAGGTCGAGGTTGGACATTAGGAAATGTTTTTCACTAGGAGGGTGGTGAAGCACTGGAATGGGTTACCTAGGGAGGTGGTAGCATCTCCATCTTTAGAGGTTTTAAAGCTGCGGTTTGACAAAACCCTCACCAGGATGATTTAGCTGAGGATAGTCCTGCTTTTGAGGACTAGATACCTCCTGAGGTCCCTTCCAACTCTAATATTCTATTATTCTGTTGTCTAGGTGGCCCTGCCACAAGAAAGGGGCTGGAGAAAC
Organism: Mesoclemmys tuberculata; assembly: GCA_007922155.1. Lineage (NCBI taxonomy): Eukaryota > Metazoa > Chordata > Testudines > Chelidae > Mesoclemmys > Mesoclemmys tuberculata. The sequence continues at coordinate 13,230,896 of ML675617.1, read as the reverse complement.
ACTTTTGCAAGTTGATTTCACAGATTCATCAACACAGTGGTACCACACATGAGGGATTTTATACTGCACCCTGGAATCTAAAGCTTTCTTTACCATTTAAAAATGATGAGCTTATTAAGAGGCCTGTGTCCTTTCTTTGTAAACTGCCTTTAAAGACATTTTTGTTTCGTGTGGTTTTTTGTTTGTTTTTTGTTTTTATATTGGGCAATTAATGTAGCCAAAATTTCAGAACAAGCAACTCCTATTTTTTAAAGGTTGGCATAGTATTTCTCTTAAACATTGTGATGTCATTTTTATTTCAGTAGAAATATTCCTCTTTGGTGAAGACAAAATCAAAATGTTTATGAGAGGTAGGGTTGGGGCAGGTGATGTGCTAGAGGTTTGAGTTTTAAAGGCATTATACAACCGAGTTTTATAAAAGGGAAGGAAAATTTCTTTGGGTCTGTTTCAGTGTGGCGATAAATAAAATGGAAAAAAGTATTTGTTTTGTGGATAGCTCCATAAAATATTGCTACAAAAGTAAAGGTGATGGATTTTTATTATATCATAGGCCTTTCTATTTAAAAAAAAAAGTTTTGGGCTTGAAGTTCTGCATCGATGTGGCTGCACTTTTTATATTTCATGTTTAGTCACAGCTGTTCTTTAGGATCTAATGAGTGTCTTGGGATATTAACAAACAATATTTCTCATTGCTTTTGAGGTAATTAATAAACTATCACCAAGGCTGTGCAGACAAAGTTCTTGATTATGTTTCAGAGTCTTTCATCTCAGTCAGAAATGAACAGTCTTGCAGTTTTGACCAAGTATGGATACTCGCTCCTCCTGATGCCTTTGTAACTGTTATTTACCTGACATGCATTTACTCTTGCTAATGCATGACAACTGACAATGAATGAATACAGAAATATTCCACTAAATAAAGATTTCAACTTTTGTTAAAACGGCCCTAAAAGTCCAGATCAACTGTCTTACCCTCATACTCTGTTTTTTCATGTTATCTTTAACAGTCTGGGCTTGTGTGTGTGCACGGGCACATACGTGTGTCATGATTTTTAATATTTTATTTTGCTAAATGTGTTATAAGTTAATAATACAAAATATTTGCTGCTAAAGCATTTAAATACAAACAAAATTGTCTTAATATAGAATGTATCCAACTGCCTCTCAAATAATAAAGTATAATTTTCCCCAATACCGCATTCCTGCTTTTAGCTATTTATCAAATCCAGTTTTAATCTATTTAATTAATTTACATGGCATATCTTAAATTCTGAAAGAGTTACATGTTTATCTTAACAAAAAAGGCATAGTTTGTGAAAGAAGTAACTATTCTTTCCATATTCTGCATGGTGCTGTACTAATCTGATTTTTGATTAAATAATTCCAATTGGGCCTGTTATTCGGCAGTCTCATTTGTCATTGACTTCAGACATGCAACAGTTTTATGTTAGGCTCTGAGTGTGTGTGTGTGTGTGTGTGTGTGTTGAATCAAATAATGCTGAAAAACAAATATGAACACGTATGTGAATGATTTACCTGTAAAACAAAAATAATTTGAATATATGCTTAAGGTAGTTTTATACAACAGTGTACAATTGGTTTTGAAGATATGCTTAATTGTTTTGGGAAAGAGGAGGAAAGGGTGGATGTTGGTGCTTTGTGCTTGTGTGTTGCGGGAGAGAATTAGTATTCTTATCTCTGATAAAAAGTGTAATGAATTCTTACATAAAATAGTTTTAACTAGTTCTGGAGTTTGTCAGCCTGGGGTGCATTAATCAATTTAACACTGTTTGATTTCTTTTAAGTTAGGCTGTACGTGTCTTTTATATAAAATAACACTGAAAAAACAAACGTTTGTCTGTGAGAGAGTTGGTGACTTATCTATAAAATAACACAAATTAGTCTGAATGTATGCTTATATCTTATAGTAGTTTATCTATACCAGTTGGCTTCAATGTATGTGTAACTGATTTGGGAAATAGGGTGGCAGGTGAAGTGAGTGGTGCTTTATGTTGATATGTTCATTTTTTTGCTAACTTTTAAAAATGTATTTGTCCTTCAAAAATTGTACAAAATTCAAGAGGCCTTTAATACAACCTAAGGCAGTAGGTGATAATTTATAGAAATGATAAAAGGCTGTGAAGAAATACATTACTTTTAAACAACCCTTCTGTAAATGAGGATTTTATATGGTATTACTATTCGCCAGGAACCTAGTACAAACTGTATGTGTGTAAACACTTTTTACAGGACAATTTGAACACTCCACAATTTGTTTAGGCAAAACTTTGCTAACCTTGACCTGTTACAAAGGCTTGTCTCTGTGTTGCAGAATTAAAATTAATCATGGAAATGAAGTAAATCTAGCAATTTCCTGTTCTTGGCATCTCTCTTTACGGTGTGATGTAAAATGTAAAAACATGCTTAATGTTATTTTTATAAATTTATATAAATGAATGATTCTATCTAAGAATTAATGGTTCTCCTTTACTCCTTTGACAGTCAGGTTTTATTGAAAATGGACTAACTGCAGATAAAATACTTTTTTTTTTAAATGCCTGTCATCACATATAAGTATTAATCCTGTATTTTATCATTACTAAGATTTTTGGAACTTTAGTGACTTTATTTAGAAATGTACTGTTAAATTATTTTTCTGTAAAAATGCATTCTAATACATCTTTAATCTTCTGTCATTCAGACTTTGCACAACTGTTTACTACACTTTATTTAGAATTATACTAGATGGGTAAAATGGACATTTCCCTCTATATATGAAAAGGTGTGAAAGCTATATTCATGTGGTTATTTCTAATGCACCCAATAAAAATAAATTTAAATAAAACATTTAAAAAACCTTTTTTTTCCAAAATGGCCGATGCCAGAAATACAGGTGTCCAAAATGAGACCACAATGCAAAAAGAAGGGCAAGGAAACCTGTTAAAATTTATATGATGAGAAAAAGGTATAGAGATAAAACTTCTAACCTCGGAATGTAAGTTCAGCAAATAAATGTATAGGTTAAATAGGCTTATTACTACAGCTCACCAATCCAAAAGAAAAGAGCCTTTGATTTCTTAAATCTTCCATAACGCTGTCACTTCCTTTTATTATTTGAATCTGCTCTTCCAAGGAGCTTATGTGTTTTGTTTTGTTCCTTCAAGGGCTTTCTGTTGATGAAATGGCTCACTAAGCCTGCATGAGCAAAGCTCTTCGACATTACAGAAGAGCAGTCACCCAGACACACAAAGTTCTTTTTAAAAGTTCCAGAGGGCTAGCCGTGTTAATCTGTATACAGCAAAAACAACGAGAGTCCTGGAGCATTTAAAATTCAATTTGTTAGTCTTTAAAACTGATTGATCATCAGTTAGAAAGAGTAAGTCAGACAAATGCCCAGTTTTGCCAAAAAAGTTGGTACGTCCAGGACCGAACTTAAAATAGTACCGTCCTGGCCAAAACAAGATATATGGTCGCCCTACACATGATAGACACGATGCAGCAGGATGACAGGACAGACAACTGGGGTGGGGAAGAGTGGCGTGGAGATGAATTAAACTTGTACAGTTCTTGGACCACCATTTCCAGAGAGCGTGAGGATATATCATCTGAGAACTTAGTCAAGTTAGGGACTTGGGGACAGGAAGTGATGTCCTAATTGTCTACTAAGCAGGTACAGTTTGATGCCTCTCTGATCACACAGCACAGCTGGGAAGATGAGGTGACAACATGGATGGAGCTGAGCAGAAACGCAGAAATACCAATAGACTGTTTTTAGCTGGTTACTTATGGCTTTCATTCCTGTTTTAGGCTGGTGACAAGATGGAAGTGGAGGAAACTAATAGAGTTAAAGTGAAGAAAAAAATAAGATCCAATGAGAAGGCACCATATGTGCCAGCTGCTGGTGTAGAAAAAAATCCTTTGAAAAAATTCACCATCCCTAAAATCAGGAGGACTGCTGATAAAGGTATGGTAAACTGGTAACTAAAATCAAAACGGAGCATTTTTGTCAAGTGAAAATCGTGCGTAACTGAGTATAAGTGGTTTGTGTTATTCCACAGCTCCATCAACACATTGTAACACTTCACAGCCTTGAAATCAATTGACTTGTTTCAAATTTAGCACCTGCCAGATGTTGTGAACGGAGCTGATTAAAGCTCAGAAAACTTGCTTGTCACAGACAATAACCAATATCTTGAATTTAAAATATAATTTTTTAGTTCTGTCCAATTTTGCTGACACATCCAGAAAACCCTGCTCAAATGTCAAGTATTCTGTAACATCTGAGCACCGATCCGTGGAGTTAGCGAGAGAGAGAGTTTGCCAGTTTCTGACATAGAGAAGATGCTTTTTGTTGGAGTCAGGTGCTATGAAGTGGTGACTTTGAAACATTGCCTTGAAATGTACTCACAGGGTCCTGGACCATGGCTGCACCCTCCCTCAGGTATTTTCTCTGCCTGCCATTGGACCAGGAGCGTGGTACCATTTCTTGTGGGGGCTTTGTGTGTTTGGTATTGTGTTTGTTTTGTACTATGTAGAAAGGTGTCATCTGAGCTAGTTATGGCAGCTAAGCCATTTCAGGATGGCTGTGGTGAGTGCGTTGTGAGTAGCCGCACATCAGGCTCTTGTTGGCCTGCCAGGCAAATGGTTCAGTTGGTCATACTGAGCATTATTCAGTTCTCCTCCCCCTTTGCCTGAATTTACCTCAATCCGATGGGGCCCCAGTCCAAGGGGCAGTCCTCACTCACTCTGCCGCGTGGTGTGAGGAATGGGGAGCAATCAGGCTCGGCTCTGTGGGCAGCACCAGGTCTCCCTCACATGGAGAGTTCTGAGGAGCTGTGGGAAAAGAGGAGAAAGGGGAGTCCTCTCTCCCCGTAGTCAGGAGGGAGGGAGAAAGCAGAAGACTGGAGGTGAAAGGAGAAGTGGGGATAACAAGTTCCCAAGCCTCCCTAGCCTTTAGTGTAAAGGAAAACTTGGTGTGTTCTTTGCTTGTATATTTCCTCAAGTGTCTCCTCACTTGTCCCCTCCCACTGATTTTCCTCTTCTTCTGTAATACCTCAAACTGGGTATTGAACTCTCCTGTATAGGGCTGTCAAATATTTGGCACCCAGACCCTTTCTCTGGCCTGCAGGTCACTCTTCAGAATGGTCACACTTGTAGCTGCTGGCTGAAATCTGGCCTGCTCGGCATGCTAGATCCTCGCTCCAACTGAATGCCCAGATTGCCAGACTTTTGAAATCACCCTCTTCCTAGGGAGACCAATCGGGCTGCTCCCCTTCCTAGCAGTTGTGGACTTGGCCACAGCCATCCTACAGTAAGGACATCCAGGCCTGATTATTGCAACTCACTGCACTTACGAGTGGAGCTGCAAGGCCTGAACATGGTCCTCGTGGTACAGAATTCAGCTCCCTGCCTACTTAGGGCACCAAAGATGTGTCAGCCCAATGCTCTGCTTTCTGTGCTGGCTTCCTGTTGGACACAGCATTACATTTATGGTCCATGTTCTGATATTCTAAACCTCCAGTGAGATTGGTCCTAGCTACTTGGGAGGTTCTCTTCCCTCTCTGTGAGCACCATCTCTTACAGAGCAATGAACTGTTCCATTATGTGAGACATACGAGACAGAACTTTCTCAGCAGCTAGGTCAAGACCTCTGGCAAAGTATTTAGAATGACAAATGGTCTCAGAATTGACAGCGAAAGCACATTGTTTTAACCTATCCCTGTGCTATGCTGACTCATCTTTGTTCAGTGTTTGCCATCATTAATTGAGCCGACTTAGGGCTTGTCTACACATAAACCACTACAGTGGCACAGCTATAGCGCTTCCGGGAAGACACTAATTACGCCAACGGGAGGGTAATCCACCTCCACAAGAGACGGTAGCTAGGTTGATGGGAGAATTCTCCCATCAGTCTAATGCTGTCTACCCTGGTGGTTAGACTGGTTTTACTGCGTTGGTCAACGGTGTGGATGTTTCACACCTCTTCAGCAACATATTTATACCAGCCTAATTTCCTAGTGTAGACAGGGTCGTAGTGAGTTTGCTATCAATAAAATCTACTTATGTCTGTCTGCAAAGGGTATTGGAAAATGTATCCTGTATTCACCACTTCTTTGGTTCTGTTTCTAGTTTCTTTAACACCCTGCTGCACTAATCAGAGGGAATATGGTAGCATCAATCATACTTTGAGCCAGTCTCGTCTCAATACAGGATGTGACCTGCAGTCTTCATGGCAGTTTGGTGAGATAAAACTGGTGCACAATGAAGATTTGGAAAAAAAATTTGCTGCAAAGAGGTAGGTGATTGCGACGGGAATGGCAATGAATCACCATGGTGACTTTTCATGATGTAGCCCTCTGCTGTTAATATTCACCCATTATCCTTTGCCGTTGTGAGACCATCTTCCTCCACTGGCAAGTCAGGAACACCAGTGCTGCCGCGGGGCTCACTTTACAAAGTGTCCTTACGTGTGATTTGCTTGCTCTGTAATATGACTTCCATTACTTCATTTTGTTTTAAATTTCATCCCAGCTTTTCCTGCCTCCTTTCTTTATCTAGCTACATGTTCTTTGTTTACAAGATCTTCTGGAGACTGGATCTTCTGGAGACCTAGAACAGGCTGTGTAATCTTCCCTGCAGCTTCAGGCACAGGGAGGGTGTTGGCATAAGGGAATGGAGAAATGGTGCGGCTGAAGTGCACTGCTCTCTGGCTAGCTGCAATCGGAAGATAGTCCACTGGGCATCATCTATCAACTGTTGCAAATAAGAGCAGACCCCAGGCTTCATTAACCTATGTCAGTGCCAGATAGAGGATCAGGGAGCCATAAATGGCTGTGACAGCTTTCCCTCTGCTGCACCCCATCTCCTTTATCTTTGAAAAACATTGGCAAGTTATGAAGCTGTGTAACTCTTCATTAATAATGACCTTGGTTTTTGTAGTTTCATGCCAAACATTTAAAAGCATTTAAAAATTGAATTAGATCCACAAAATATCATCGTGATAGCGCATGCCACGTAGCCCATAACCCCTAACAGAACAGAAGTTTCCAGTTTTTTCCTGTTACGTGATAAGGAAAATTGGCCTATCCACATGTGAGTCTTTTGTTCACTGGCTGGAAGTGCCAGCCCTAAAGAACGGCCTGTCTCATAGGGAATTACTGGTGATGGAAAACTGCTTTTCAGCGCAGTCTAATTGTCAGCGAAGGACTGATTGCCTTGGATGTTATGTTTTATTAGCACAAGTTGACGGGGTGAGGTGTTCATTTGGTTTATGGTGCTCATACATTTCAGTACTGCTATTACACACCCATGTGTGCTAAACAGTTCTAGATCTGTGATTGTGGGCGGGTGTCTACAAGCCAGAAATATGAAAAGGGCACCATTACGATGAAGACTTGATATAAATAAACAAAAAGTTTTGTGAAGCAGTTTATTACACACGCCCCAGAGCGGGGGTCAGTGATGGGTGGTCAGAGTCCATGGACAAGCCAAGTCAATACTATAGCCAGAGTCCAGATCCAACCATGAGGTCGAGGCTGGATGGCCAGAGTCTGAGGGGGTCTACGGTCAGAAATGGAAGAGAGTCTCTTTTTTGACAATTAAGGGGAATTGTTCCAGAGTCGTCCCCTGTTTCCACTGTCCTGGACGTCTTACTATACCTCAAGGAAGCCCTTTGCCAGTGTTTCCCTTTAGATCCATTAGCTGCAGTCTCTGCGTACCATTTTTCTCTTTCCTGCTCTAGTTGTGTTTTTCACTCCACAGCCACACATTTCTTCAAAGGCCTTAACAATGCATTTTCCCCTGTGAGAGAGCCTGTTCCTTTAAGAGACTTGATCTTGGTGCTAGCAAAACTGAGGGAACCTCCTTTGAACTATGGGAGGAGTGTGGTGTGGACTATCTACCTGTCTTATAAAACCGCCTTCCCCATAGACACTGCATCAGCTCTAGGGTCAGGGAGTTGCTGGCAACTCTGAAAGATGAGTCATCCCTACACCCTCACCTGAAATGCATTCCAAAGAAAGTGACAGATTTCCACATTAATTAGATCAACTCCCTCTGGGTTTCTTCTCAAAACCTCACTCTCACCCCCACTGGGAAACTTCGTTGCACACTATGGACATGAAAAGAGCGCAGTCTGTTTCTGCTTTAGCGAGAACTGAGCCCTTCTGGAAGTGCAGTAGGCTGTATTTGTGATATAGAGGGAGAGGTGTAATGGTCAGGCTCCCTCCTTGCAGAGGTTATACAAATGGGTCACCTTATGTATTAGTATTTGAGCTAGAATCTCCTTAGCAACAAAAATCAGCATCTATTTCACATCGGCTACTGCCACTTCAATGGTGTTTTTCAGGTTTATGCCTGCCCATATGGGAGATTTGTAAAGGGCAACCAGTTGGAGTTGTTTCACACCTTCCCTAAGTAGTATTCATTAGCCCTGGCCTGATATTCACATGATGGATTTGGGCAGGCAGGACTGCGGTCTTTGTTTCACTGGAGAACCTCTTGGCCTTCCATCCATTCTAGTTGGTACGGTTGGCCCATCTCTAACAGTTGGGGATGCACAGGCACTTTCAAAAGAAGAGCCACTTTGGTAACTTGTCTGAGAATCCCCTTTATGCATTTGCACTACCTGCTGACCCTCTTGTCCTCTGCATTCTTGTCACACCAGGAGACGCTGCAGTTGAGTATCAGAGAAATAAAACCATAGGCTTAGAAGGGACACAAGCATCATCAAGTTTAACTCCCTGCCAAGATACAAGACTTGTTGGAGCTAAACCATCCAAGACAGGTGGCTAGCCATCCTCTTTTTGAAAACCTCCAATGAAGGAGCTTCCATGACCTCCCTAGGCAGTCTGTTCCACTGTCCTCCCGTTCTTGTAGTTAAGAAGTTTTTCCTGAGTTTAGGGGGAGGAGCTGAGGCAGTTGGGGTGCACATCTTCATATAGACTTGGAAGTCTAATGTAAGCGTCACCAGGGAGCGATCATGCTTGCCACGTGGACACAGCTTTGGTAATGGTTCTATGAGCTTGGTGCCAGGGGGCACTAAATCCCACTAGTGGAGCATGCAGAGGTATCTCTTGAAGAATAAGTTACGAGCAAGTGACTCTTACTAAGAGCAAGAGACTCCAGGAGCACAATCTATTTGGTTTATCCAAGAGACGGTTAAGAGGTGAGCTGATCGTGGTCTGTAAGTACCTATACGAGGAGAAAAGGGCTTTTTAATTTATCAGGCAAAGGCATAAAAAATCCAGTTCCTGGAAGCTGATGCTGGGCAAAATCAGACAGGAAATAGGGTGCCAGATTTGGGGTAATTGACCACTGAAAAATTCAGCAAGGGGTGTGGTGGCCTCTCCATCACTTGAAGTCTCTAAGACAAGATCTTGGGGGTCAAATTCAGTCAGATAATCAGTGCAATTCCCATTGTCACCATTTATGTCACTGCCAAATTGACCCAGAATCCTTAATTCTGCAATTCTGTTGGTTCTTTTACTACAGAGGAGAACTGTCTCACTGTCATCCCTGCTCCGTGAACTTCTGTGACCTCCCTGAACACCTGTTCATTTGTTCGCCTTTGCATGCTTCACCCTCTGGGTTTTGCATTGCAGACACTGTCCTGGCAGCAGAGAACTCTAAAAGCCTGCCAGTAGGACTTTTCAGTCTGGCAGAAGGGTCTCTTATGGCTGTGGGCTGACTTGTACAGAGCCAAGCCTCCCAAAAGGGAGAGCAAAGTATAATTATAACATTTATACTATAGTTATAAATTCGTTATAATATTTGCTTGTATTATCTGTGCAAATCTTTGAAACCTGATGGCTGTGTTCGCTGTCAAAGTGTATAACCTTTCTTTGTTTCATTGTTAGGGCTAAGATGCGTGAAGAAGGAAGGCAAGGCAGAGAACTCGAGGAACATTTTTGCTTTTTAGTACTGCCTTGGGATGAGGTCTCAAAAATATACCAGGGTGGAATACATTCCAATGAGTCTGCTATGAAGGATTTAGGAAATCCCCTCCTTGGAGTTTATTTATTCAGACATGTTGATGTCGCTTTGAATTATGCAAATAACAGATTAATCAGTGCAGAAACCATCCTGGTTTTCAAGGTAAGTATCATGTAAAGAGTTAGGGGGAACATTTTCAAAAGTGCACAAGTGCTATAGGAGCCTGTCACAGGGCAGGCTTCTCTCCCACCCTGGGGTCCCTCACAAACAATCTTGGATGGCTCCTGATTGTCAACACCTTTGTGAGTTTTTATTTGGCACCACCGTGACACAGTCCCCGTGCAACGCTTCTAACTACCATGTACTCCTGCCACAGTCCCCATGCAACGCTTCTCACTACCATGTACTTCCGCCACAGTCCCCGTGCAGCTCTTTCACCTGCGGCGTCCTTTTGCCCTCAGCTGTTTTCAGGATCCCCATGCAGCATGTCTACCTGTGGCATCCTTCCAACCTCAGATTGTTCTGCAGGGAGAGGAAGAGGAAGCAATCTAACAAGCCAGAGACCTGGCTCTGCTCGTTTTCTCTCCTCCTCTTGCACATCCTTGTACTTTTTAACTATCTTCTTAACTGATGGGATAATCTGGGATAATCAACTCCTTAGCTCATCAGCGCACAGTCTGATTAGCTAATAGTTTTATCATAGAATCATAGAAAATAGAGTTGGAAGGGACCTCAGGAAGTCATCTAGTCCAACCCCCTGCTCACAGCAGGATTAACCTCAGCTAAGTCATCCCGGCAAGAGTTTTGTCAAGCCTCAGCTTAAAAACCTCTAAAGATGGAAATGCCACCACCTCCCTAGGTAACCTATTCACCACCCTCCTAGTGAAAAACTTTTTCCTAATGTCCAACCTAGACCTCCCCCACTGCAACTTGAGACCATTGCTCCTTGTTTTGTCATCTGCCACCAGTGAGAACAGCCTAGCTCCATCCTCCCTGGAACCCCCTTTCAGATAGTTAAAGGCTGCTATCAAATCCCCTCTCATTCTTCTCTTCTGCAGACTAAACAGGCCTAGTTCTTTCAGCCTCTCCTCATAAGTCTTGCGCTCCAGCCTCCTAATCATTTTTGTTGCCCTCCGCTGGACTCTCTCCAACTCGTCCACATCCTTTTTGTAGTGGGGGGCCCAAAACTGGACACAATACTCCAAATGCGGCCTCACCAATGCTGAATGTCTCTGGGGGAATTGGTGTCTAAGTGACCAGAGTGCTTGGTCAGCTGCCGGCTCTCAGCACACAGTCACAGAGCCTAAGTTCTGTTTTCAAAAGTTACCGAGGCGCCGCATTGACTTCTAGCGGGAGTTAGGCTTCTAAAATGTCTAAGTTGCTTCTGAAAACAAGACTTGGGCTCCTAGGTCACGGAAGCACTTTTGAAGATTTTACCCCGGTGAATGCTATTTCAAACCAATTGCTTTGTGGTGCTTGTGAGCCATTTGCGACTTTAAGCTACGTTATTTGGCAACTGATGCGCTGTGAGTGATACATCCCTTGTATTTTGTGCATTCCACAAAGCGTGTAAACAGAAGAGGTTATGGAGATCATTTAAAATTAGAATGTGTGTTCAGGTAGAACCCTTCCTAAGCATCTAGCTATGTTGACAGTAGAAACCTTAACAATTATTTTCTTTTTTTAATACTTCTATTTCCTTAGATAGTTATGTGTTATATCTTAGAAGCAGCTCGCTTGTGCTGTATTCCTAATTTCCCTGCTTCCACTGGAGTCTGGCATTGTACGTTTGCTTTAACCTAAACTATAACAGATCAGTTTGGCACATCCTTGTTGAAATCTTTTGCTTTATTTGAGCAGGTTCTCTTTGGAAAAGTAAAAAAAATCCAGCCTGCTCTTGGTAAAAAGAAAGTTGCTCTGGATCCTACACCAAACTTTGATTGCCATATGTCTAGAATTGCTCCTACACTTAAGGATCCAGTTGATCTGCAGGCCATTGGCTCATCGGTATGTTGACCTATTATTTCACTTGATTTGTTTGCACATGATCTAAATAGAATTGTATAAATCATCTTTCTTTGTTCCCAGCACAGTATGAGAATAAAATGCTTGGAGACCTAGGGCTGGATTCACTACTACTCTGTCTGGTTTGTGCCATGCCAATGACTCAAAGTAATTGTAAACTCAGCTTAACTGGATGGTTAAGCTGGGTTTACAGGTGTTTTATGTCATTAGAGTAGTGCAGCGTAGCTGGAACATACCAGTGAATGTGGCCTCCGGATTCTTAGCAATGTTCTGAAGCATTAGATTACATAAATACATTTTTAAAAAGTGTGGTGATCTGTGTCGTGGCTCCAGAGGATTGGTGTTTTGCCCCCAGCTTGCAATTGTAGGAGGAACCCCTTCAGGGTGCCATCCCCCCAGGGGTCTCCCTCTTCCTCTTTCATCACAATCTGAAATGTCAGGAATTTGCTCACATGGCGCAAAGCGGGCAGGCAAGGGGCTGAACTAAGATCTGGCTCTGCATGTCTCTGTTTGGGTAAGATATTGCTCGTCAAAGTTGAGGGTCCTGGGAATGTTCCAGCTAAAACAGAAATTGGTGATGGAATCAGGTATTTTCTTTGCAGCAATCTTGTTTATTTATAAGGAATGTTCAAAGACCTGCTTCTCCGAACAGAGGAGAAAGCAAGAACAAAAGGAACAGCTTCTTAGCCCATCTGTTGTTAGCACTGTTAGTGCTGTCGGATCGATTCTGCGGGATTGATTGAATGGCAGTGGAGACCTGCTCAATTGATCCAGAAGTCGATGCCGTTAATCCACCCCTGCAAAAAGAGTAATGCTGTATCGATGGGAGGGCATTTCGTAGAGTGGCTTGCATATCTCCCATCCACTGCTGCTGAATTTCGCTCACAGTGTAGACATAGCCATAGCTTATAGCCCCCCAGCCCTGTTTAGCCAACAGACACACGCTCACAGGCTATTGCCTGTCTTTCTTGCTTTCTGCAAACTCTGCCTCCCTCTTTTCTGTGTGATCTCCCTCCCTTCTCACTCTCTCTTTCTCACACACACAATACACAGCAGAACCCCTCCACCCACTCAGTCCAAACTCCTGAGTGGGTATCACAACCTCCATTTGTCTTAGGTGTGGGCTTCTGATTAACTCATCCTGGCAGTGATGTTAATTGAAGGGTGTGTTCACACCCATTCTCTGTTTAGGAGGTGAGTGTCCCATCACGCTGTTGTGTTTTGCTTACAGAATGGTCTGCTTTTCCTTTGGATAACATGAGTCTCTTTGTGTTTTAGGAGTAAATATACTTTACTGCGTGATTCACTTTGTATGGATTCTGTGATTTGTTTCATAAAACCTTTGTGATTGGTTTTGTCTTTTTTCAGTGGTGTTTTCCAGTTATTTTGGAAGGGTGGGGAAAAAATGGCAGCCACTTGAATATTGATGTGGTTTTTGCAAAGCTGAAGAAACCTCTTTTTGTGCCATTTGATGCCTGCAAGCTCAAGTTTCTAACATGGAATGCTAGATTGCTGATGGCAGTGACTTCAGGTCAAAGAGTAAGCAGGCTTCAGCCTTTAGATCAGTGGTTTTCAACTTTATTTCATTTTTGGACCCCTAAAAATTTCAAATGGAGGTGTGGAGCCCTTTGGAAATCTTAGACGTAGTCTGCGGTCCTCCAGGGGATCAGTACTTTAGATAGTGACTGTATCATTCTTAGTTCATTAAATACAGAAAACTGTTAAAAACATTTTGGTTGCACAATTAAGCATTCAAAAGTTAGAAAATGCCAGTTTTATGCTTGTCCATCCGTGACACTAAGCGCCCTTGTTTTCATGTTACATACTCTTGTACTAACCTTTGTAGAAAATATGCCTTTTGAGGTATCATTTGAAAACTAACAATTCACTGACCATTAATATTCTTGCGTGATGTATGTACGCCCTGAGTAATCAGAGTTAAGGATATATGCTAGAATTATGACTGAAGTATGCTTAAAGCAGGCATGTTGGGGAAGTTGATAAACAGGTCTGCACTAGACAAAGGGATCTGTATTTGATACTCTTGTCAGCCAGGTCTTCAGGCAAAGATAATGCAAGTCTATATATATAGATAAGCAGGAAAGAGGACCATCAAGGCAGCAGGGGGAAACTGAGGCACAGCTGGATGGTGTTGAAGTTCAAAACCTACTGGATGCGATGAAGACTCTGGCACAGCTAGGAAAGTTGTGGGCCAGAACCCCACAGACAGCATGGAAACTGAGGCACAACTGGAAGTTTCTGTGGCATAAAAAGTGTTGGGTGCAGAGAGACACTGGCACAGTTGGGGGTAGCTGTGGGCCAGAGCACTGCTGGGAGCAGGGCGGACTCAGCGTGGTAAGAAGTCTGGTTTCATGCTTTAGGGGATGACGTAGCTTTACTGTTCTGGGTAAGGGAAACTGAGGCACATCTAGACAGTGCTGTTGCCCCGAATCTGCGACGAGCGATGGGACTCGGGCACAGTGAGGTGAACGCAAGGAAGACTGCTGCCAGTGGTGTATCTCTGACCCAGCTGGGAAAGCGGTGGCCATAACTCCATTGAGGATGGGGAAGACTGAGTGGTAAACACCTTCGGGGGTGACAGGACTCTTTAGTGCCTGGGTGACCCAGATGGGTGTGAAGTGAATGATTCACTGATAATTAATATTCTTGTGTGAGGTATTGAGAGTTATTGATGGCTACTGGGGCCATGTGCTGTGTCTGGGGCAGGGAGTACGTCGTAAATAGCCTGGCTTCTCCTCCCCCTTCCCACGGCCAGCTCTGGCATCTCCCATGGTTCCTAGTGCAGTGTGTGGTGATGGTGGGTGACACTGTTGCTCTTGTACTAGCACAGGCCTCGCTCTGGGTCAGGCTGCCAACAATTTTCTGAACAGTGCAAGTAATAGAAGGGAAATGGTGACTTTTAACTCTTTATACTTCAGCCAAACCTGAACACAGGATAAACGAGATATGTCTCTAGCTCCAGGTTGCCCCCTGCCAAACTTCAAAGGTCTCCTGCAAACAGTAGGGGTCTGAAAGCTGTCCCCCCAAAGTTGCTGGATCTCTTATAATGGGAAATGTTAGACAGCCTCACTACATAGTAAAGTGCAGCAAGGGAGATTTAGGTTAGACATTAGGAAAAACTTCCTGTCAGGGTAGGTAAGCCCTGGAACACATTACCTGAGAAGGCTGTGGAATCTCTGTCATGGGAGGTTTTTAAAGAACAGGTTGGACAAATACCTGTCAGGAATGGTCTAGATCAGGGGTCGGCAACCTACCGCGGCTGAAGAGCCGCATGCGGCTCCGGAGCCGCGGGTTGCCGACCCCTGGTCTAGATAATGCTTGGCCCTGCCTCAGTACAGGGGACTGGATCAAATGACCTCTTGAAGTCCCTTCCAGTTCTACATTTCTGTACTTCCGTGCTACACTAGCTCCCCCTGTAATAGGCTTAGGTACTCATTTGTAAATCCTTCCAAAAACAATGACAAAAGTTCAGCTGATCCTGGTGCTACACCTTCTCCACAAGTTAGGAGTCCCTTGGTTTTCATTGGGGATGGATTAAAACTCTTAGAACATCCACTCAACAGTTTTCATTGGAAACCAATATAACAGGTCAAATTAAACAACTCCACACAGAAGACAGATGGACCCTATTGATTCTGAACGCTAAGGCTATTCTCCCCCAGCAGAACCCGTTGGTACAGTGGTGGTAAATTCACCCGGAGCTGCAGCTGCTGTTGCCCTGAGTGGTTCCCGGTGGTCAATCTCCAGCTCCATGTGACATAGGTGACTGACTGGATCTCTCTCATTGCTCTCTCTTAAGTGTCCTGAAGCTATTAGGGAGTGTTCAGGCATGTTTGATCACCAGCATGGTGTGTAGCGACACACCCGTTCTCTCTATGCTCTTTGCAAAGCAGCATTGTGTAGCTCAGCAGCTTGGCATAAATGTGAGTTTGGCGTCTCTATGATTCTGAGCTTGTTTCTGGGATGTGAGCGACACAGCTGTCCTATACACAATATTTTTCCCAAGGGTAGCTAGTTCTATGTGCTGTCTGAATCATAGTTTACTCCATCCATGTAAAACAAACAAAAAAAGGTTTATTACCATTGCATTCTGTGCCTGTCAGGCTGGATTGTCGTTGCTTTTTTTTTTACACATATTTTTTTACACATATTTACACAAGAAGTTTTATTCTTTTCCTTAGGAAGTTTTAGAAAGACTTCCCTGAAGTTTTATGGGAACCAAACTTGTGTCGTTTTATACATCTCTAGAGAGCAAAAAGGACATACGCCTTGTTTACAGGAGCGATGGCTGATAGTAGGTTCCTAATCGCCTATCTCCTTTCTCTGCAGTTAGGGGAGGTTTTGTTTTTCTGGCAGTTCTTTGTTTTTTCTGGGAATATAGAGACTGAGGCCCGGTCTACACTTACCTTTGCGATTCGGCGGCAGTCAACGGGAGATACGCAAATGACGTAAATCACTTGCGTATCTCCCATTGACTTCACGGCGTCTGCTCCGCGTGCCGGTCACACTGCGCTGCGCCGACGGGACCAGCGTTTCCTTCGATGCAGCGCTACGCCACTTACCGGGGTGGTTTTCCTGTGTCGATTGTTGGATCGACTGAGTGGGTCTACACAGACCGCTCAGTCGATCCAGAGCAATCGATCTGACGGCGGCGAATTTGCCGCCGTCTGTGTAGACCCAGCCTGAGTGTTGAGACAAGGGACGGTCACAATCTCACCAGCAACCAGTTGTGTGCTGCCTGCACCCCAAGAAGGGTGGCATGTTAACGACTTAGAACTGGAGCAATAGGAGTTTCTTTACTGTCGCATGTTGAGATTATCAACGTGAGTGTGAGGCTCTATCTGTTATAATTACTGTCTTCAGGGGGCGGGAAAGACACTGCTGAGTCTGCCCATCACACTAATCAAATACTCAGGTATTTTCTTGTACTCCACCATCAGTCTGCATCCCTCTGATGTCTCTTGTCTTGTATTTAGATTGTCAGCTCCTTGGGGCAGGGACTGTCTCTTTTTGTTCTGTGTTGTACAGCACCTGGCACAATAGGGTCCTGGGCCATGAGTAGGGCTCCTAAGGGCTACAGTAATAAAAATAATAAAATAATGGTGGTGATGATGACAGGTAATTTGTTTATATAGTTGATGTTGCCTGTTACACTCCTCTGTAATAAGATTGTAGCTACTCTGGACTACAGAGTAATAAGATTGTAACTACTCTGGACTATTCTAGCCTCCAAGACTTAGTGCTCTGTATGTAAACTTGCAACAAGATAGCTGAATTGATTTTAATTCACAGCTTTAGTTATTTCAGTGCAAATCTGTGTTTGGATCCTCTTAATCTAGAATAAGTGTGCCCTCATAAAGATTTGCACGAAAATAATGAAAGGTGTGAACTAAATCAAGTTTAGTTTTTCAGTCCCAATTTGTGGATAGAATCGAGGGGCTATCTGATCTCATTCACCCCAATGTAAATTCAGAGTAACTTCATTGAAGTCAGCAGATTGACTCCTGATGACTAATCTGTGTACATGAGATCACATTCTGATCCCAAGAATCCACGGTAAAAGAGAACAGGTGGCTAAATCAGTTGCTAGCCATACTTCAGCATTGGGCAGGCACGAGTTAGCTCAGAACTTTAAATCAAGTTAACCAGTCACAATCGCTGAGCAAACAACCAAGAGTGGAGATCTATGTTAGCTACTATCTACAGAAAACAAGAAGCGTAAGTATCACAACCCCTCCCCCCAGCTGTATTCAACTCTTATAAAACTGTTCCGTTTAGTCACCGTACAGATTTTGTTGCTTTCCCATTATGGACAATTAATTATATGGTGTTCTCAAAAAATGTTTGAATTGAATAATAATAAAAGGACACCTTTCCCTTTCTCTGCCTGCTCTTGTATTCCATTGCCATCCCAGTTTATCTCTGCCTCCTGACAACATCTTCTCTGAGGGAGCATAGCTTCACTGCCATTGGGAAGAGTTGGAGGCAGTGGCCACCATTGTTTTGGGCAGTCTAAACTTTCTCTTGCGCAAGTAGGGAGATGGTGGCCCGTGATCTCCAGTCCTATTGCATGTAATGGGAGATGGTAGCTTTTTTTCGAAAGAATGCTCTTGGTGAGTTTCTGTGAAGATTTTATTTGCCAGCATGTGCTGAGACACAGACTTTCAGCTAGGAAGAATAAAGACAAAAAGAACCTTTAATCCTAAATATTCCTTTTAAAAAACACCTGTTGTCCCAGATCTCCTTGCGGTTTGCACCTGCCAGTTATTCTATAGATAGTGTTGTTCAATATTTATAATACAGTAGTGCCTCGTGGTAGGCACAGTCCCTGCCCTGAGGCGCTTACAAGATATATAGACAAAACCAGGGATGGAAGAGGACACGGAGAAGTGACTTGACCAGGCTCACCCAACAGCTCAGTGGCAGAGCAAAGAATAGAACACTGGTCTCCTGACTCCCAATTCAGTGCCTGATCCCATGGACCATGTTATCTCTCCCATGCAGTGTCTGCCTCCTGCACCCTATTTAATCATCTCTCAGCAAAGTCTCTAACCCCATCTTCTTGGTGAACGCTCACCCTCTTTTTCAACTTGTTGTCTACCTTCTACTATGCAGCCTTAGAATCACTGGTGATAGGTTCTCTAACCATTTTAGGCTGCTGCATGTGTCATGTTGTATGTGTATAACAAGTATTGTCGATGGCTCAGGCAGCCACACGTGTAGTTAGGGACGTCTTAAAAAGATGTTTTCATTAGGGCCTATCTTATGAGAGGAGATTGAAAGAGCTTGGCTTGTTTAGCCTGGCTAAATGAAGGCTGGGAGGAGATATGATTGGGGGGCACGTGGGGAGGGTGAAGAGCTATTTAAGCTGAAGGACAGTTGGTACAAGAACAAATGGATATAAACTGGCCATGAACAACGACATGAACTCAGACTGGAAATTAGAAGGTTTCTAACCATCGGAGGGGTGAGGTTGTGGGACAGCCTCCCAACAGGAGTTGTGGGAGCAAAGAACTTGATTAGTTTTAATAGCTGAACACATGTATGAGGGTGATTGTATGATGGGGTTACTGGGGTGAGGGTGGAGTGGGGCGAAGGGCTCAGCAGCCTCAGCCTAGAGCATAGATGTCAAACTCAGGCCCGCGGGCCAAATCTGGCCCGCAGTGTAATTATATTTGGCCCGCGAGAAAATACCAAATGTCTACTAGAGCTGGCCCGCCGGTAGACAGCGCATGCACCGATTTCACATGTGTTTATAGTATTAAGCTTTGCTTGTTCCAGATTCTATGTTTAAGCAAAACTTAAGTTTGTTTCCATATGAAAAGGTTCATCGTTACATTTGATGAGAAGGAAAAACTTCCTCAATTGTAGACATTTTTTCAATAAATATCAAGGTTGGCTCGCGACTTTGTCCAAGTTTTTAATTTTGGCCCACTGTGTATTTGAGTTTGACATCCCTGGCCTAGAGGATCTGGTGGTCCCTTCTGACCTTAAATTCCATGACTGTAAGTTTAATCTCTCCTCAGATCCCAGTAGGGCCGTTCTTGTGTTCTGTAATAAAATGCCACATGCAAGTTCAGCTGTTGATAAAACAAACCACTTACATTTTGTGACCTTCTTTTTCTTTAAATTACAGGTTTATTTCTATGAATACAATACACTCTCAAAACCAGTGGATAAGCCTAGGCAATGCCTTCCATATGCAGTAGTAACAGTAAGATTTGTTGGTCAAAAGATGGAAACTGACCCTCTTACAACATCTGTGAGGTTTCTGCCTAAAGGATTTCCTAAGTGTTCTGGTAAGGTTCACTTAGTTGCATGCAGTAACTGTAGGATGTTAAAGGGATAAGTGCATTGGGGAGCTAATTTGCTAAAAAGTTCTAGAGTATCCCTGTTCTCCTTCCACAATGGATATGTCACCCCCTAATGTCAAAATTATGCTTTGCAGTACTCCATGCTAACACTTCAAAGCGAAACAGTGTGTTTCTCCTAATACCAGCTGCTGATGGCAGCAAGTGTGCAGGGAGGTAGAGAGTGCTTCCCTTTGGACCTCAGAGTGCTGCTACGTGAGTTATCCAGGGCAACTGCCTAATTCTAGGGAGAAGTGGTAGGTCTTCGTATTCCACTGTTTCTGCACAAGACCTGCCCAAAGTTTGCCTTCAGAATTGAAATGTTGAGTGGTGCTGTTCAAGTAAATGGAAGCATCATAAAATACTTAATGCTAAATGCTCAACGTATGTAAAAGATCTTAAAGGTAAGTGAAATGGCACTTGCTGTAAAGAATGAAGGAAGCAGAGGTGAAAACTTTCTGAAATTTGGAGGTTAATGTAAAAAGATTGTTTTCAAAAGTACGTTTCCACTAGGAGATTATCCTGTGCCTGTCGTGTATTTTGGCTGATTTCATTTATGATTCTCTGCTGAAATGTTTTTGTCTTACTGATCCTGCCTTAGTCGTGCTTAACTTTCGCTTGGATCTTAGACCCTGTACTCTGGAATTGCTCTGGAAAATAATCAAAAGGGGAAAGAAAAGAAGCCAGCAAAGTATCTTTCCCTTCCATGAGTTGATGCTACAAAGGACTAGATTAACACAAGGATTTAGGTGCATAACTGCCAATATCGGAGCCTAAATCCCAAAATCAGGCCCCAGTCGGACTCACAGACCTCCATTCAGCTACCTGAACCCTAGTAGATACCTAAACTCTCTTGGCACCTTAATTTTTGTAGTAAAAGTTCCCTAAGTGCTTGTGTTTCTGCCTTTGAGTGTGGACGCTCTCATCCCAGGCCAGGCATCTGGATGCTGAAGGCCCAGAGTGATGCATGAAGCAGGGGAAGATAGGGGTTCCTTCGCCTAACTCCCCCTTGGAGCCTGTTCCAGTAAGTGTGCTCAGACCTGGCCTGCTGGAGCAGGAGGCCCCTACAGACAATCTTACACAAAACCTCAGGAGGAGAGAAGGATGACCTATAAATCACAGCCCTGTGGTTAGGGTATTCACCTGGAGGTACAAGAGTCCCAGTTTAAGCCTCCCCTCTTCACGTGTGTGGGAGAAGGGATCTGCCATCTCTCATGTGAGCACCAAGTGCTTTCGTTATTTATCCGCAGTGGTTCAGCTTCAACACTGGGCCAGAGAGACATCGCATAAGCCTGAGAATGACTCTGTAGCCTGGTGGTTAGTGTGCTCATGTGGGATACCAAGATCCAGTCCCCCTGTGCCAGTGACTCTTTATCCAGAGTGCAACAGCTTCAACAGGAGAGCCTGAGGGAGTGCCACATCAGAATACCCCATAGCCCAGGGTAAGAGCATTCCCTTGTCAGGGGGCAGATTCCTGTTCAAATCCCTTCTCAGGTGGAGAGTGGAGTTGAACCGTGGTTCTCCCACATATCAAGTGAGTACCCTAGCTACTGACCTAAAAGTAATGAGGGAACTTCTTCTCCAGCAGCATAGACACCTACCACCAAGAGAGGGTTTTCAGCTGAGAGCCCTAAGCAGAGGGAGGCACCTCCCTGCCGCCCAGACGTAGGCACCTATCTCTCTTAGTGGGGCAGGATTGCCATCTCCCACTGGCTCTCTCAGCCAAGGAGCCGCTAAGTGTGCTGGCCTTTGTGGATCCCCTTCTGAGGCACCTGTCTTTTCCCAGTCATCGAATACGAGCCTAGGTCCTGCATTCAGGCTTTGTGAAGCCCAGTATTTTCTAGGTCCCTGAAAGTTAGGTATGGTAGTGCTCAGCATCACTGCACTCAAGCTTCTTCATGAAGTTAATCCAAAGTGTGGATGGGATCCATCTTGAGTGAAGTATTGAGACACTGGTATTTGATGTTGAATCCTTTCTTATTTTAGAGAAGAGATGAACCAAAACTCTGACCAAAGCAGTAACTGCTGTTGGAGTTGGACACATAACTGCACTTGGTAGTGGCAAGGATAAACATTGTAGAGAGCAAGACTGCTATAGTCAGGAAATGACTTCCTTAAGTGTACAATATAAGAACCAAATTGTACCATTAAACACTTACACACAACTCCCACTGCAGTTGACGGGAGTTGTGCATGCATATGTGAGGCCAGAATTTGTCCCCCATTGTAATGGAAGTGTTTTCAGTTGTTTTCTTTTACATTTGATCTGGGAATTACCATACTTCTGTAGGGAACTCCTTCTCCAGTGCTCTCCACTGATGGTGGGCATGACACTGTCAGAACAGAACCTTCTGGAGCGTCACGCTGAGTGGGTGTGATCTCTGGTCTTTGGCTAGTCTATCCTTCACAGACCTGTAGAAAGAAAAAAGTTAAATTTTAAAATTGCTGATGTACTAATTACTCCCCTAAAATCTTTTCACTGAGTGTGCTAATATTTTTCACTTTAAGCTTTTTCACATTTGGTAGATCACTTTACAATCTTAACAGTTTTATGCCCCTTAGTAGTGCCCCTCTGTTCAGCTCAACAATTTTGCTTTGGCTCCATTAAGAAATGTTTGGCTGTAGATAGATGCGGAAGCAGAAATGCCATCTGTCATTTTGCAAACCAGAAAAGTTTCTTTCTATGATTGGCAGGGTTTTAATGCTTTTTGCTGAGTCATGTTAATCAGTCACATACAGAAACTCTGAATTTGCTTTAAAGGGCAGGAAGAGGAGTAACTTTGGACTTCATTTCTGGACCTGAGAATAATTATATAATCATTATCTAATAGGATTTGTATTTTGTATAGCTACGTTTATACAAACTATACTCCAGAAAGCACTGCAGAGTTAAATAATGTGTAGAGTTAATAAACAAACACAGTGAGAGAAATTGGGATACTAGAGGAAAAAAGAAAAGAGTGGTTTTCAGGTGAGATTTGATGGCAGAGATGCAGTTAAGGCTGTTTTCAGTGGTATTTTGCCCAACAGCAGTGATACTATATGAAGGGATATAGAATAGAAGAGGAAATTGTGAATGCACAAAACCAGCTTCCATCTGCTCGTAACTGTGGTATCTTAAATTGAGTTGGAGTTTGTTCAGTAAGTCTCCCTCAGAGATCTCTGGAAGATGTTAAACAGCAGCTACTAAAATTCAAAATTTTTAAATCAGCAGGTGCAGATAACTTGCATCCAAGCTTTATAAAAGAGCTGGCTGAGGAATTTGCTGGACCATTAATGTTGATTTTTCAATAAGTCATGGAACATTGGTGAAAGTTCAGAAGACTGATAAGAAAGCTAACATTATTCCAATGTTTGAAAAGGGCAAATGGAACAATGTAGGCAATTATATAGGCCTGTGAGTTTGACATCAATTCCGGGCAAGATAATGGAGCAGCAGATATGGGACTCAGTTAATAAAGAATTAAAGGAGGGTAATAGGATTTTTCACTCAACATGTGTTTATGGAAAATAGATTGTGTCAAACTAATTTGATATCTTTTATTTTTATGAGAACTGCAAGTTTGGTGGCAATAGTGTTGATGTCATTATACTTACACTTTCGTGAGGCTTTTGACGTGGTACCACGTGACATTTTGATAAAAACACTGGAGAGATATAAAATGGATATGGCGCACACTGCTGCTGCATACCTGAGGGCTGAGCGGCTGAAGGCTCTGTTGAGTGCGGACTCAGCGCAGTTTGGTTTGGCTGCGAGTGGAGTCTCTGTCTTGAGCGGTGGGACAAGTTGGTGTTTCAGTTTCTCCCAACTGTTTTGTTTTAAAATCTTTACTGCTTCATCAAGTGGTGTCCCAGTGAGTACTCCACTTCAGCTGTCTGGCGAGCCCTCACTTCCGGATCGGAGATTTTCGTCCACAGTTTCTGTTCATGTGTGGCCCGACCTGAGACCCTTAGTTCCTTTTCAACCACCTGAGGTCTAAGATGGAGCTGCAAAAGTTCCCTTCAATTGACACGTTCTGACAGAAAAGTTTAATGAGTAATTAATATAAGTTTGCTAGTTTAGTTGGTTAGTCAGTTACTACTTCCTTCCCCTGCTCACTTACCTGGAAAAGAGAAGAAATTTTTTTTTCCCCTTTCTTAAAGTCCTTTCCCATCTCCTTTAGAGTAGTTTTTAGTTCTCCAGTTACCAGGCCCGGTTCCTCGGGTTTTAAAACATCCCTTATGCCATGCCAGCATTTGATGGCCAGGCCCAATGTATACAATGCCTTGGTGAGGGACATCTTACACAGAGGTGTCCCCACTGCAAGAACCTCAAGGCAAGAGCAAGGAGAGATAGAGAACTCAGGTTGAAGTCAATCCTAATGGAAAACTCCCTGAGACCTGCCTCAGACCCAGGATGACAGCCTTCACCGTCGCTGTCTGACAGACAGGGCAGGAGGAGGGCTTCAACGCCATTGAGAAGCCCACCAAAAAAGAGCCCCACACCATCCAAAATAACGGCTGCCCCTTCAGTGCCTGTATCCTCTACAGCACCAAAGGAGCGTCATAGTAAGGGCACAGAGTCAAGAGTCAAAATACCGACGACCTTCTTCGATCCAGTACCGACAAAACCTCTGCTGGCACCAGCAGCCAAGGGGCCGAAAACAGCGTTGACAGTGAAAATTGCACCAACCATTCCTCTGGCACTGATTTACATAACAGCGCAGGTGCTGGCACGGACAACAGCACCGGACATAGCTCCAGCACCGATGCAGACAACTCGTAACGAAATCGGTACCGCCGCACATATCGGCACCAACAGACTCCATGGCACCTAGTACGGTGCCAGGGAGGAAACACACATCCAAGACAATGCACCAGGAACAGGAGGATTCTCTTCTCTATGGCACAGACATGCCACCACCAGGGTCCCAAGTGCTTCATCCAGCGAAGAGGATGACAATATTGAGCAAGGAGTCTTTTCTTCTCAACGCTCCTCGCCTTGAAGACTCACACCTTTCTCCCCCCGATCTTAGAGGATACAATGTTTACCTGAGGCAACCATGGTTTACGCCTCCATGGTTTGCCCCACCCATGACATACCCCATGCAGTGCTGCAACTGGGAAGCATGGCCTTACTCTGCCGGGGATTACAGCAGACCCTCAACTTCCCATAGGGACAGAGACCTGTCCCAACAGCAGTCGATGCACTCTGCTATAAAACCTCCATCACAAGCCACCGAACAGGCCGACAAGGTATTAGAATCACAAGTATCACCAACACCTCATAACTCGTTCTCTTCACTGGATGATACCATAATGCCACCCCCTCCTACTGGTGTGGATGATTTCAGGCAGTTTCAAGAGCTATTCAAAAGAGTGGCACAAGGATCGGAGATACCCCTTGTAGAGGTGCTGGAAAAGCACCATAAGCTCTTAAAGATCTTACATACCACTGCACGATCGAAAATAGCTCTACCAATGAATGACGCCTTCGTGGAGCCGGCAGATACCACATGGCAAACTCCAGCCACTATCACATCCACGTGCAAAAGAGCCGATTAAAAAAATAGATTTAAAGTTTTTATTAGAAGCTAATGTTTCAAAGAACAGTAGGGTTTACAACACAAGAACAAGAGGCATCCGGGCGGGGGTACGGGCTATCGGTGGGTACAGAGTCATTGGGGGTCGGGGAGCAGAACGAGATCATAGCCCGAGGGGTCCCGGATGGGGTGAGGAGCGGGGGTTTAAAGTGCAGGAGACAACACGGTGATGGGGGAAGGGTTACGCATCACAGCGATCGCAGGGGGGGTGCAGAAGGGGCTGAGTTCATAAGTTTATGTACACTCAAAAGGAGCCAAATTTCTTTTCCCTCTTCCCCCTCCAAACTCCCTTGTTGTGGAAGTCACACGACAAAGGGGCAAGCAAACCCATCAGAAATCCACACCATGACAACAATTGGAAGAGGGTCGATCTTTTTGGATGAAAAGTCTACTCCTCTGTCACCCTACAGTTACGTGTGGCCAACTGCATTGTGCTACTCTGCAACTATGACCATGACACGCATTCAAAATTCATGGGCTTTATTGATGTCATCCCGCAAGAGAGAAGAGAACAATTTCAGTCTCTCATTACCGAGGGTCAGCTTATATCCAGAACAGCTCTGCAGACTGCTCTTAACATGGCAGACACAGTGGCCAGAACCATGGCCACAGCGATTGTCATGCAGAGAGCTTCATGGCTTCATCCAGCAGTCCTACCCAGGGATCTACAAGCCACTATTGAAGATCTCCCATTTGACAATGCCAAGTTGTTCAGCAAGAAAATGAATGAAGTCCTCCATACAATGAATTACTCTCAAGCGACTTTGTGGACCCTTGGTATATACACCTTTGTAACGAGAAGGAAACAGAACAGGCATCAACCTTATCAAAGAAGATACTTCCAATACCCATACCAAGAGAGGCAATACTACACAAATTGAAGACAAAGACCTCAGAGAAGATGCAGAATAGCCAGAAATAACAGCACTCAACATTTCAACCACAGCCACCCAACTAACAATTTTGAAAGTTTTATCAAGAGCCTGAATGACCTCCCTCAAGTTCTAGTGCAAAAATTACCCATCACGATATTCCACCACCATCTCCGTCCACACCAAACCATCTGGGCATCCATAACATCGGACAAATGGGCAGTAGAGATCATATGCTCAGGATATTCCATCCCTTTCACCCACGTACCTACAACCCAATCCCCTTCTCTGTCTCTCTTCAGGGACCCAACTCACGAGCAACTTCCTCAACAAGAAGTAGACTCGTTTAATATTCCTTGGTGCAGTAGAACAGGTATTGCAACACTTTATAGGAAGGGGCTTTTGTTCCCGGTACTTTTTAACACAGAAGAAAAATGAGACCCATATTAGACCTCAGAAGGCTCAACAAAGTTCATGAGGGTGCAAAGGTTCAAAATGGTCACACTGTTGACCATCATACTGGCATTGGAACAAGGGGACTGGTTTTCAGCCCTTGATCTGCAAGATGCCTACTTTCACGTGACCATACACCCAGCTCACAGACAATTCTCAGGTTCATCCTGGGAGATAGACACTACCAGTACAAAGTGCCCCCCTTCAGCCTTTCAGCAGCACCAAGGGTATTCTCAAAAATGCTAGCTGAGGTGACTGCTTACCTCTGCAGGGAGGCAATAATTATATTTTCATACCTGGATGATTGTCCATTAAAAGCAAGCACTCAAACGGAGGCGTTGACAGCGACCCGACAGACAACATCCTTATTCCAAGCACTGGGACTCATGATAAACCACCAGAAATCAACATTGGTCCTAGTACAAGACCTAGATTTCATAGGAGTGCACCTAGATTCAGTCTCAGCAAAGGCATCACTCCCAGAGAAGAGGTTTGATACCATCAGGAACCTAGTTTTCTCTGTAAAGAACAGTCCAACGCTCACGGCCCACATGTCTTCAACTCCTTGGCTACATGGCAGCCATGGCATACATAGTAAGGCACATGTGTCTGCACATCGCGCTGTCTACAAGCATGGTTAGCTACTGTGTACAGACCTTGCAGACACTGCCTACTAAGAGTGTTGACAATGCCAAATCACATCAAGGACTCACTAATATGGTGGACTCACCCCTCCAACATGACGGCTGGAATCCCATTCCACCAAAAACTGCCCTCAACTATACTCACAATGGATGCATCCCTTATTAGATCTTTTATACAGGGCAGATGGTCTCAACAGGAAAGGTCCCTACACAAAAACCTGTTAGAACTTCCGGTGCTCTCATTTTCTTCCTCTTATAAGGAACAAAACAATAAAAATGATGGACAACATCGCATGCATGTATTAAATAAATCGCCAGAGGGGAGCTCATTCACACTCGCTATGCACGGAGGCAATGAAGGTATGAACATGGTGTATCCATCATGGCATCAGTATCTCAGCCTCATACTTCCCTGGGCACCAGAATATAACAATGGATGCCTCAGCAGAAGATTCACACAAAAACACAAATGGAAATTAAGTGACACAGTCCTGCACAATATTTTCCAAAAGTAGGGCCATCCAACCACCAACCTCTTTGCAACCCCAGAGAATTGAAAATGCCCACAATTCTGTTCCAGAGGGGGCTTGGGTGCTGGATCAAAAGGTGATGCCTTCCTAATCAGTTGGAACAGGGATCTACGTATTTCCCCCATACTGATGATCCTAAAAGTCCTATACAAGATACACTCAGAAAGAGTGACTGCAATCCTCAGAGCTCTGGCATAGCTGAAACAAGTATGGTTTCCTTAACTTCTCCAGATGTCGATATGTGCACTCGTAGTCCTTCCAATATATCAGGACAGTGGCCAGTCTCTGCATCCCCACTTGGACAAACTCCACCTCATGGCATGGCTCCTACTGGGTTTCAAGGGGAAGAGTTAGAATGTTCAACACAGGTCAAAAAAGTGTTATTAAACAGCAGAAAATTAACAACTCACAAAACTTACCTCCAAAAATGGACTAGATTCAATGGATGGTGTAAAAACAGACATATATTACCTGTATTGGCTTCAATCCCACATGTTCTGGAATACATGCTCGATCTCAAACACTCAGGCCTGTCACTCAGCTTTCTCACAGTCCACTTGGCTACTACAGCTGTCTTCCATCTGAAAATAGCAGACGAGACAATCTTTACTCACCTGCTAGTCAAACATTTCCTTAGCAGCATACAAAACACATACCTGGAAATTTTCAGGCCCATTATCCCCATGAAACCTGAACTTAGTATTACACACTCTAACTGTACACCCTTTTGAACCATTTGCGACATGCTCTCTCATACTCATGTCCAAGAAAATAGCTTTTCTTGTAGCTATAACATCTGCACAACATGTAGGTAAAATCAGGGCACTTATGGCATACCCGCCCTACACAGTCTTCTTCAAAGACAAAGTCACTTTATGTCCCCATCCAAAATTTCTGCCAAAGGTCAACTCAGCGTTCCACATTAATCAACAAATACACCTACCTACATTCTATCCGAAACCACATGAGAACACAGGGAGTGCTTCGTTGCACACATTAGATGTCAGATGAGCATTAGTGTTTTACTTAGACATGACGAAATCCATCAAACAGACATCAAGTCTCTTTGTGTCCATTGTGGAATGCTCTAAAGGGAGGACCATATCCAAACAGAGACTCTCTAAGTTGATAAAAGACTGCATCCACTTATGTTACACCCTTAAAAACGTGCAGCCCCCTCAGGGGATTAGAGCACACTTCACCAGAGAAATGGCAGCATCCGCAGCCTTCCTTAAAAATGTCCTGATAGCAGATATATGCAGAGCGGCCACATGGGCCTGTCATGTGGACTGGATTGGGAGGGGGGGCGTTTGTGTTGTTTGACGTTAGTATGTCAAAATCATAGTGATTCATGTGAGACATACCATGTCAGGTGCTGTTAGAAAGGTTATAATGTGCTGAGTAAGATGGTACTATTTGTGTTCATGTGTAATATGTGTGAGGAAAGTTATGGAGATCTTTGATATCCTTGTATTTCAAACTGTGCTGTAGAAGACACACCCCAGACAGAGAGGCCGCAGGACAATAGCCCGCTTAATGGCCCATCAAGACCTTTACAGAGGCCAGAGGCCCAGGAAGAAACTAAAGGCATACCTGAAGAGTTACCAGGATTGGCCCATGTGACTATGGACTCCATTTTGGTTCCTGTAAAGTTCCACAAGCCACATGGCCAGTAACAGAGGGTATATAAGATCAAACCACAGAAACCATTTTGTCTTTGTCTTGTCTTTGTTCCTGTCCAGCTTCGGACATACTTCTGGATCAACACACTTTGCAACTGAACTGAGGGACTTAGACCCATCCAGTTACTGGATGTATACCAGAGGGACTATACAAGCCTGCAACTCCACAATTGTTCTAGAAATCTGATGTATATGGACTTTCAAATCGTTTGTATATATCTGATTGCTTTAAGCCTTTAACACTTCTCATATTGTTTGTTTTTCTTTTATTAATAAACTTTTAGTTTTAGTTACTAAAGGATTGGCTGGCAGCGTGGTATTTTGGGTAAGATCCAAACTTATAGTGAACTGGTACTGTGGCTGATCCTTTGGGATCAGAGGGAATCTTTTAGTAAAGAGCATTGAGTTTAAATGACTGGTCTCTTTACTGGACCTAGTGTCAGTTTGGGAGCCAGAGACTGAAATGCAGTAAAGGGGGCTGTGTGTATTTGCACAGTGGCTTCTTGATAACCAGTGTGGGGGAATCAGAAGCACTGTTTGTGGCTGGTTGGGAAGTCTGACTGCAGTGTCACCCACCAGTGCTGGGAGAATTTGCTCTCCTTTTGCAGCCTGCCCTGACCCTGGCATTATCAGTGGGCTACCCTGGGCACGGACGGGTCACAGGGCCTCCATATACACGTTTACTAAACACTATGCCCTTGACCAAGCCTCCATATCAGATACAACTGTAGGTCTAAATGTTCTATCATCCGTAGACTATAATGACTCAGAAGTTCTTTCTGCCAAATGAGGGATATTGCTCCATACTCACCTGAAGTGGAGCAACCACAGGGACACCACTTGATGAAGAGAAGGTTACTCACCTGTACAGTAATTGAGATTCTTCGAGAACTGTGTCCTTGTAGGTACTTCATTACCCTCCCTCTTCCCCTCTACTTTGGAGCCCGTACCTGTTATTGCTCCGTGGTGGAGAAGGAACAGAGGGACCTTTGCATGCACCACCCAAACGGGAACTGCGGATGAAAATCTCCAGTCTGGATGCAAGGGCGTGCCAGACACCAGAAGTGGAGCACCCACAGGGGGACACGTCTCGAAGAACCTCAGTTACTGCACAGGTGAGTAACCTTCTCTTTTATTCATTTTTGTGCAGTTGTGACTTACAGTTTTCCTCCTCCTCATCTCCCATTGGACAGGTAAATAGCAGCATAGTGGCGTCAAGCATCTGGATCTGTCACTGCAGCACCTCCTTGATGGACGTCTGTGGCTCCTCCCCCCCTTCAGGCATGGCAGAGAGACCCTTCAAACGCCCAGCTAAATCTAAGTGGTGTTCCCCAACATGAGGCAGCACTTGGAGGCACTTCAGAGGGTGAATTACACTCTGCTGGTTCCCCGACAGCTGACCCTCACACTGCCAGGGCGTGGTGCTCAGACCGGCATGTCATGTCCCCACCCTGCATCGAGGAGCTGAGACTCCAATGCAGAAAAGCCCATTTGGGAGCTTCTGGGTTTCAGGGGAAAAGTCTAAGGACAGGGATGAAGGTATCTGCCAGGTCAGGCAGTGAGTCCTGCAATAGACCTGAGCAGCAGGGGAAAAGACTCTGAAAGGATTCAGAATCCCCACGTCCCCCAGATACTGAAGTTGGTCCGCAGGTCCCTGAGGGAAAAATAGGGTTCCTACCCAGCTCCCTTTCTTCACAGTGTGTATTGAGGGATTCTCATGATATTCAGGGGGAAGCCTTGCAAATGCCAGAGACTCCCAAAAAGTCAAAAAGCAAGTGTGTCCTTTGCAAAGCAGCGATTAGTATTGTTCATGGAACAAGTGGGGTGAAAATCAGGATAAACCTCATCTCCTTTGCCTTCTCCCCCAAGGGCATGTTTCTTGGGGTTTATCTCCTTCACGGTCTCTTTTATGGTGCTCTGTACCATGCTCACCACTCCTCCCCCAACCTACATGTCTGGACATGCAGAGAGCTCTCTGCTTCCTCTTTAGCCCTGCCTGAGGTTGCAGTGTAATGGGAATTGTGCCTATCTGGCTTTCAGCCATAAACCCTCACTCTGCTACAGAAAGAGGTTCAAATGTTGAAAGATAGAAAAGGATTTCTCTCTCTCTTGCCACCTCCACCCCTCACCTGCTCCACAGGCTGGCTCCACGTTAAAGCCTAAAACTAGTGTCAGTGAACTTTGTGATTTTTTTCTCATCTCAGGATGAGTTTCTTTTTATTCACTAAAGATAGAAAAGCAGAGGAACCCATCCCTAGCCAGCTTTCTAATGAATAGCTGTTAAATAGTGTAACCAGCCAGGGAAAGAAGTACCACACATGCAAAAAAACTCAACAACAACTTCCAGGACAGGATGTCAGTCAGTAGCTTGCAAGGAACTCATTAATATTAATAAAGTATATTTTAAGCATTATTAGATACATGTTTTTCTGTTGATGCCTCATTTGAGGGCATCATGAGATCCAAATGAGGACATCTGGTTAAACCAAATGTTAAACTAAAATGTTTATTTAAAACCAAGACATTTCATAGATTCATGCAGCAGTAGCCCTACTGGTGAAAGACAGAGTCACACCATCAGAAGGGGATTTCCTTCTGAAAGACCCCTTAGACCATAAAAGGGATAATGACACGTACAGCATTTCAAAGCCTCAGCTGTAGCCATTCGGAGCAAAGATTTTTCATATATTAAGTAAGGAAATCCTACTTCATGGCAAACAAGTGGCTCATTGTTTGCTATATCTTAGGTTCTGTCCTGGTCAAACACTTGACATGGTTTGTGGATTCTAACTTGGTGGTTACAACCATGAATAGCCATTGCTCATCTTAAGCGGATATCTTGTGCATCCAAATGTGCTGGTGAGAGACTACTGGGGGAAACAGAGAAATTAGTAGTTGGGATAGCAGAGAGGCCCCAACCCTCACTGTGAAAGTCAGCAGCAATCCATTGGTTGTTACTAACCCCAATGGTATCCTGGAACAGAAGCTTCCAAGAAAACCATGAGAAATTAATGATGAATGAGAAGAGAAGCTGCTAATAGAAAGAAAATGATCATGTAAGAAATTTCTCATTCTCTGCCAAGGGAGGCCACTTGTTTTCAGAGAAAGTCTCACTTGGCTCACAAACTGGTATTTTTTTCAGGGCCATGTAGATTCTGAAACAGTCATTCTCTCCCCAGAGTGCCCTTGCCTTATGATAGCGTTAGTGAACTTTCTCTGTGATTTTTTTTCTCATCTCAGAATGAGTTCCTTTTTATTCACTAAAGACAGAAAAGCAGAGGAACCCATCCCTAGCCAGCTTCCTGTTGAATAGCTATTGAAGTAAAAAGTTCTGACGCTAGACGGTGCATTTGCAGATGTTGAAAGCCCCTGGGTGAAGATAAAAGGAGAGAAATATAGGGGTGACGTCATGGTCTACCAGTGAACACAAGGTCAAGAGAGGAGTTAATGAGGTATTTCTAGAACAAATAACTGAAATATCCAAAACACAAGACTTCATAGTAATGATAGTTTTAACTACCCAGATAACAGGTGGAAAAGTAATGCAGCAAAATACAAAATGCCCAATAAGTTCTTAGAATATGTTGGGGACAACTTTTTGTTTAAGAAAATTAAGGAAGTAATCAGGGAGGCAGCCATTTTAGAATTGCCTCTGACTAACGGAGGAATTAGTTGAGAATCTGAAAGTGGAAGGCAATTTGGGTGTAAGTAATTATGAAATGATAGATTTAATTATTGTAAGGAAAGGAAGGAGTGAGGGCAGCAGAATAAGGACAATAGACGTAAAGAAAGCAGACTTTGACAACCCCAGAACTGGTAGGTAGGGTCCCATAGGAAGAAAATGGAAAGGAAGGAGGAGTTCAAGAGAACTGGCAGTTTCTCAAAGAGACCGTATTAAATACACAACAACAAACTATCCCAATGTGAAGAAAAGCTACAAGGAATTTAGGCCAATATGACTCCATCAGAAGCTCTTTAATTATCTGAAAGTCTAAAAAAGAATTATACTCAAAGTGGAAACTTGGACAAATTGCTAAAGGTGAATACAAAAGGATAACATGGGTATGTAGGGATAAAATCAAAAAGACTAAGGCACAAAATGAGTTATACCTAGCAAAGGACATAAAACGCAGTAAGAAGAGGTGCTATAAAAACATTAGGATCAAGAGAAAGACACAAGACTGTGTAGATCCTCTACTTAGCAATGAAGGAGAGCTTATAACTGTTGTCATCAAGAAGTCTGAGGTGTTTAATGCCTGTTTTGCGTCAGTCTTCACTGAAATGGTCAATTGTGACAAAATTGTGTCTCAATAGAATTTAATATTAACAACAAAGGGGAAGGCAAACAAACCAAAATAGGGGGAAACAGGTTAAAGAATATTTAGATAAATTAGATGTATTCAAGTCAGCAGGGTCTGATGAAATTCATCCTAGAATATTTAAGGAACTACCTGAAGCAATCTCGAAACCATTAGCAATTTACTTCAAGAACTCATGGAGGACGGATAAGGTCCCAGAGTACTGGAGAAGGGCAAACATAGTACCTATCTTCAAAATGGGAATGAAGAAGCAGGGAAGTACTGACAAGTCAGCCTAGCTTTGATATCTGGATAGGTACTGGAACCAATTAATAAGCAATCAGTTTGTAAGACCTAGAGGCAATAGATTAATAAGTAATAGCCAACATGGATTTGTCAAGAACAAATCATTCCAAACCAACCTAATTTCCTTCTTTGACAGGGTTGCTGGCCTAGTGGATAGGGGGAAACAATAGGTGTAATACACCTTAATTATAGTAAGGCAGTTGACATAATCCCGCATGACATTCTCATAAGCAAAATAGGGAAATGTGGTCTAGATGAAATTATTATAAGAGGGTGTCTCATTCTGGGGTGCAATCCCAACCAGTGAGGGGCTGTGTCACCGCCTCTCTTGTATAATGGGTGCCTCACAATCTTCTGCTGTTGTAGGTCCCAACCTGGGCCACTCCCAACCAGACTACCAGCATGCAGGTCATACCTTCAGTGTGTGTGTGCTCCAGCAGCCCTGGTACTGGCTCTAATCCCAGTAGCCTGTTTTTAGCCCCTCAGCCCCACTCTGGCTTCTAAGACCCTTAGTTACTACTTGCAGGGTGACCCCAACACAACCCTAGCCCCGAATTGTCCCAAAATGGGGTTTTTGGCAATGTCCAGCCCTCTCTTGGACAGTTTAGAGAAATAATATGGTTTGTTTTTTCCTTTAAGCAGAAAAAACACACCAGTTTGCCACATTCACTTTAGTAGGAACAGAGCACTGTTTGTTTAGATTAATAGTAGAACAGGTTTATTAAAAGAAGATTGAATTTTAAATGAGTTGATGTATAAGAGATAAAGTTTAGAAAGGGGTACAAGCAAATTAAAGTGAAAGCATCTAAAAGGCTAAAGTTTTGTTTCAAGGCTTTGTTCAAGATAGCCTTTTTCATCAATGGTTTTCAGGAAGATGGTGGCTGACCATCTGGTCAGGATCTCTCCCAGAGGCCAAATGGTGCTTGTGCCTTTGTCATCTTAGGAGAAAGAGAGAACTTGGGGTTCCCTGCTCCTTTCTTATGTAGGCAGTGTAGTTGTAGCTGTCAGTCCCAGGCTATTAGAGAGACAAGGTGGGTGAGGTAGTATCTTTTACTGGACAAACTTCTGTTGGTGAGAGAGACAAGCTTTTGAGCCACAGAGCTCTTCTTCAGGCTGGGAAAGGTACTCCAAACTCCACGGAATGGTTCCTTAGAATATGTGCTAACTACTTATGCTAATCAATCTGTTCCACCTTCCATTTAGCTGTGATGCTCGGAGAACCTCTCCTAGACCTGAAGGAGAGCTCTGTGTGGCTCAAAAGCTTGTCTCTCTCACCAACAGAAGTTGATCCAATAAAAGATGTACCTCACCCACCTTGCCCTTCTTGTGTATTCCATTGAATCTTTGAAATGGATTCTTCTGAAGGTTACTCCTCAAAGTTAAGTCTATGCAAGCTGTGAGGAAGGCAACATGGAGTCTTGTGATGAAGGAAGCTCTTTCCTCTTTCTTCCTCCACTTGTGCTTGCTGAAATGCAAATTGTTCTGTTTCCTGCCATCTCATCCCCTTGCTGATCCTGTTTTCTACTTACATGTAAATTGAAGTAAACACGTATTCCTTGTTTTGGATAGGCCTGTTTAACAGCCTTTGCCTAGGCAGGGGACTCTGGTTTTGAATCTGTGCTAATAATGTCATACAGAGGGAATTCATAACTTTACATATAATGTTGCGCTGTACATTTCACCATATTATTTGCCAGGGAGTTAGTTTTCAAATGCTACCTCATAAAGCATATTTTGTATGATTTTTATCATAGTGTGTAGGGTGTGAATGCAGGGGTGCTTTGGGTCACAGTGGGTCCGTAACTGGTTGAAAGGTTGTACTCAAAAAGTAATTATCAATGGTTCACTGTCAAACCAGTAGGGCATATGTAGTGGGGTCCTGAATCTGGTACTACTCAATATTTTCATTAATGACTTGGATTATGGAGTGGAGATTTTGTTTACAAAATTGGTGGATGACACCAATCTGGGAAAGGTTGGAAGCACATTGGAAGGCAAAATGTATTTTAGAATTCAAAATAACATTAATAAATTGGAGAATTGGTCTGAAATCAACAGATGAAATTCAATAAAGACAAATTCAAAGTGCTGAATTTATCACGGAAAACCAAATGCACAAATATAAAATGGGGAATAACTGGCTAGGCGGTAGTACTGCTGAAAAGGATCTGGGGATTATCATGGATCACAAATTGAATATGAGCCAACAGTGTGATGCAGTTTCAAAAAAAGGCTAATATTTTGGGCTGTATTAACAGGAATGTCATATGGGAGGTAATTGTCCCACCCTACTCAACACTGGTGAGACCTTAGCTGGAATACAGTGTCCAGTTTTGGGTGCTACACTTTAAGAAAGATGTGAACAAACTGCAAAAACTTTAGAGGAGAGGAACAAAAATGATAAAAGGTTTAGAAAACCTGACTTATAAGGAAAAGTTAAAAAACTGGGCATGTTTCATCTTGAAAAAAGAAGACCGGGGGGGGGGGCAACCAGACGACAATCCCTAAATATGTTAAGGGCTTTTATAAAGAGGACATCCACCTCCACTAAAGATAGGACAAGAAGTAATGGGCTTAGTCTGCAGTAAGGAAGATTTAGGTTAAATGTTAGGAAATGTCTAACTTTACGAGTAATTAAGTTCTGGAATAGGCTTCCAAGGGAGGTTGTTGAATCAAAAGCCTTTTGGAGGTCTTAAAGAACATCCTAGACAAACACCTGTCAGGAATAATCTTAGGTATACTTGCTTCTGCCTTAGTGCAGGGGGCTGGACTGGAAGACTTCGCATGGTCCCTTCCAACCCTGCATTTCTATGATTCTATGTTTGCAGTGGGGCTCCTCATTTGTGAGCGGCAGAACAGAAGAAAGCACAAAGGTGCTTGTTTTAAATATAACAAGTGGGTGATGGAGGCTAATATCACTGGCAGAGGGGAGGTGTTAATTGGTACACTGATAGCATATGAGAGATCAGTAAGGTGAGGATAGGCCATGAAGTGAAGACGGGTAGTTTTTGTTTGATGCAATGGAAAAGAAGGAGCCAATGGAGGGATGCAAAGAAAGTGTTGACATGAGCAAAATGAGAAACAAGGAAACTGGTCTTTGCACAGCAGTGTTTTGAAAGGATAAAAGTGAAGCTTTTATCAAGGCCAAGGGAAAGAATGTTGCAGTAATAAAGATATGAAATGATGTGGGCCTGGATGAGAAAATGCATGCCTTTATGTGGGTGTTAAAAAGCCACCCCCTTCACTGAGAATTTTGAATTCTCCTGTGCTTTAGGCAGAACATGAAAAGAAAATTCAGACTAAAAGTATTTGGGTTTTTTTAAGTTAGAAATTCGTCAGAATGGTTCTTGCAGCCTTAACTCTGGAGTATTGTCACTCTTTTTTCTTGCTTTCACAGGAAGAAGAGGCTCATGGAAAAACTGTACTATAGCTAAAAGGATTGGTAAAGGCGCTCAGGCTACAATAATCTATGAGCACTTCAGGAAACCTGTAGGTTTACCTGCTCTGAGACTTGAGGAAAGCTCTTCTTGCAGTGAAGTACATTCAGAAGAGAATACTTCTGGCCCAAAAGTTTCCTCCTCTTGTGAACATACACACAATAGGAATGGTTCAGTAGCTGAAGCCCATGATACCCAAGTGGAACATAACATATCTGGAAGGTGGGATTCATCACAAGTGCAAGAAAATGAGTCGAGTCTGCCACTTGTGGCTGGTGTGGATGCCAGTGGAAGTGTTAGTAGTGACCACATGGTGAATCTAAAATGCATTATTTCTGATGATAATTTTACCACAGTTTCTGCTGCCTCCAGTGGTAGTGGCTCAAGTACTCTAATTACTTCAAGACTCATGATGGATCCAAGACTTAAAAAAAGAGAAGGAAACCCAGGAAAACAAAACATTGAGGCAGCTTTTCATGGGAATTCAACATCTGAGAGTGGGCTGGAATATATCAACTCAGAAATGAAAATATCAGCCACTTTAAATATACCTTTGCCTGAAGAACCTCCTCTGCTTAACAACCCAAAACAAGGTCAACTTAGACAGAGACATGTGGCGCAACCATCACAGAAAGAGGAAGCTTTGAGAAAAGAGTTTAAATCCACCCTAAATACAGAAAAAGAATACTCTGTGGGAGACAAGCAAGTGGCTGGTAGCATAACAAAACTTCATAAAGGAATAGTGGAGCCATTTGTATTGCAGGATGTTCACACACATCATGATTCAAAAACCTTTATTGAAGAAAAGCATGTCACAGCAAATGAGAACCTTATCTGTGATAGAAAAGACTTGAAAATGCACCATATTCAGAAGAAAAAACGTAGGAAATTTTCATCTTTTCCATTTCAGGATACAAAACCTGAGGAAAATTTGCAGAAGAGTTTGTCCAGGAAAGACAAAGCAGACCACTGCTACATAGAAAAAGGTTCCAGTCTTCGTAAGGATAACATAAAGCATTTATCTGTTCATGATAGCAAAATGAACTTAAATTTCACTAAAAAGTCAAGGCCTAATGATCCTCCTCCTAATGATCCTCATCCTGGCCAAAAGTGCCAATCTGTGTCAATGAGAAATTCAGTTTCATCAGTACCACTTGCTAACTTTGCCTGCAGCACACGCTCTGAATCCAGGCCTCCCAGCACTGCAGATTCAGGCGGCTGTCTGCATTCCAGATCTCAAAAGGGTACCAATCACCATATGCCATCAGCAGAAGGGAGTATTTCGTCTTTCTTCTCTGAAGAGCGTCAGAAGAAAAATTCAAAGAAAGTACCTGCAGAGGACTTCAAAACCAGAGAAGAAGAGAGGTCACACGCATCTCTGTCTCGTGTGTGGAGCCAGGGCAAAATGTCAGTAGCGCAGAACAAAAATAATGCAGATAAAAAATCTAAGATTTCCAATCAAGTGTGTAATGGTATTTATCCACTTAAGAAACATGATAAAGGGCAGGCTTCAGCACAACTGAACCATTCTAAATGGGATAAATATGCCTCAGTGAAAGGAGGGCAGACATGTCCAGAATCACAATCTATTAATTTAACAGTACTTGAGGATAATCAAAGACATACTGCTGAACAGTCTTTGAATGATGATAAAGCCATGAACATATGCATCCAACATTCTGAAAGAGTTGAATCTCATGAAGGCAAGAAAGAATGTACTGGGAAAATGCATAATCATTTACGAGAAAATAATTATACTTCTGAAATAGGAAACAGTTCAACAGATTCTTACTTAACGTGTGCTGAAAATAATACTTTGACCTCACATGAAGAACATAAAGTTAATAGTGAGGGTTTTGTTATTCAGGACCATACTTTAGACAATGGTGTCCATGGAAAAATGCATCTTTCGAAATATGCTATGAGAAAACAGTATGCCAAAGTGGAAGAGGACAAGTGTGTCCGTCATCACTTTGCTTGTGACTTTGTTCCTAGTGATCAAATAATTGGGAGAGAAAACTTTCACCGAAGTAAAATTCAAGACATTTTGCTTTCTGAAAAAGCAAATGTTGATGAAGGCCCTATAAAGACTCATAAAGTAATATATTCAGCAACTGAAAGTACAAACAAAAATTGCATGGGTAAAAGGGAAGAAGATGCCACAAAAGAAGTAAAAGGCAATTCTTCCATCAAAGGAACAGTGAATGACCAGATATATTTGTGTCATGGTATTTGCAGAACAGACGAAGTAGTGAGAGATTACTTCAATAAAGAATGCTTATGTTTCCTTGGAGAAAATGAGCCAGTGTCATTAGATAAACACTGCTGTTGGGATAGCAAAGAAGCTTTTGGAGCTGCATTTTTAGATGAAGAACAGAATTGGGTCTGTAATCAGAAAACGGGGAACGATATAAATGTTCATGATTTCAACCAAATGCACACATGTCAACTTGAAAAAGAACTTTGCAATGTCCCAGGAGTCTGCATGGAAGTTTGTGACATTCCTCATATTCTGGATTTAAAAAGATCAGCTTCTGGTTTGAATTTGGTTTTTGAAGAAGGATGTGTATTAACAGAAGCATATTTGATGGACACAGAAAATATTGCCACTTTTATGAGGGAACAGGGAATTATTCCAGATAACAAAAGAGAATCGGAAGAGCTCTCTGCCACAGCTGTGTTTTGCAAACCTGCAGCACTGCCAGAGGCTCATAAATGGGAAGAGCAGAATGCTGTTATTTTAATCACTGCCATAGCGATACCTTCTGGAAACGTGGAACACAAAGAAACAGGATGTTCCCAAATTCAGGAAACATGTGTTTCTGACAAAAACTCATCTTGCCATGAAAATAACATGCAGAAAATATTTAAACAGGTAATAGAGGAGAAATGTGAGGATATTTTTCTCCAGGACTTGGAATTTGCAAGTCAGATTGAAATTCCACCAGAGAAGCATGAGGAATCTCTCTTAATACCACAAAATCCACATAGTCATGAAGGAGGATCTGATGAGGAAGTTGACTCATTGTATCAGTACTTGAAAGATCGTATAGACTGGGAAGGTTTGTTTGGAAACAGTAGGCAGAAGATATCAGAGAAAAGTGAAGATTATTTTTCATTGGGAAAAAAATCTTGCACAAAGGAAGATAAACCAGAATCTTTAAGTACAACTGTGTGGCCTGACTTACAAATTACAATAACCAATATACTCAAATCAGAATTTAGCATGCCTGATGTTGGAACGACGAGAGAGATGAAGAGATGTGCAATTGAAACTCCAGGATCAAAAGTCAATATGGAATTGTCAAGAGAGCAAAGAAGTGAGGAATATACGCAGGACTTGGATCTTATAAGTAAAATGGAAACATGCCTGTTTAACTATGTTCATGAAACAGATAGTCATATGCCTAAAAAAGAAAGCAGTACTTTCACTGCACCTGTTACTGTTTCTGATGTAATGAATAAAAGGAGCAGCTTTTACTGTGCAAAATCCAAAGATAATAGTATTGAATTTAAGAGTAAGAAAGGTGTACGTTCAAAAGTTAGTAAGAGGAAACATCCACATAATACATCTCTAACAAATCAAATGAGGCCTAAGAAAGCTTTAACATGTTCACCTATACATAGAAATTCAAAAATTTGTGGTAGAAAGAAAGAACACTGCTCATCTGAAATGTTTTCTTTATTATTTGAGGGACGAATTAAAACACTTGCACAGTCTGAAAAACACATTAAAAATGTTCTGAATACTCTTTATAGTGAAGCATCCTTATGCAAAAGTAAACGTCTATCCAAAAAAATAGATGGTGCTATGTTTCACTTAAGGAAAGCTCAGAGGAGAGTTCACAAATCTCTAAAAATTGTAACTAAAGTTGGAGAGAGAAGACAAAAGGGTCCCTTACCAAAGTGCTATGAAATAATATGTAATGACTTATGGGAAAGTTGTGATCTGGAAGGTCATAGCTTCATGACAACTGGGAACTATTCTTCTGCTCACTTCTCTCGGAAAAGAAAATGTAACATAAAGAAAAATAAACGGACTATAGAGTTTAAGGAAGCAAGTGACCCAGTTCCATGTATGCCAATAAAACAAAGGTTTAAAATTAAAGGGGAGCAAACAAGAGAAATGGTTTCGGAGGAAGACATGACCACGAGGTTCACTACAGGTTGTGCACCTGTTGTTATAAGTCAGATACATCATTGCAAATCTGACTTAACTGTGGCTTCTTCAGTAACTTGTAGTCAGTTTTCAGCTGCTACATGCAGCAAGGCATATATGGCTTTTAAGAGTGGCAATGTGAGAGATACAAGAAGAATAATGGAACTTCAAACAGTTTCTGAAAACTCTGTATGTTTAGACACCATTGGTCTAAGAGACATGGAACGAACTAATAAGGAACACAAGGTTTCATCTAAAATTCATATTCAAGAGATGGCTGGAAAATGTGGTAGTGTAGAACAAGATACAAGGCAAGACCACATGTCTGAAGTAAATACATTTACCAACACAAATATCTCAAAACCTTTGAGCTTGCCTGTCAAAAGTGATGATTCTATAGAACTTTGTACAGACAAAAGAAAAGATGGAACCTCTCAGGCTAATGTAAAGACAAACACGGTCATACATACGTCACTATTAAAAACAGCTGCGGAAAACTGTTTAAATGCAGACACCGACAAGCAAGATGTTTCCACATTCTCTGACACTCTCAAAAAGCTGGAAGGTATCCTCTCTACTGAAAAAGAGACTATGCTTGCTGCTCGGAGTGGGAGTATTTCCACAAGTCAGAGTATTGGTATCGGAAATTTTTCAGGATCAATGAGGCTAATGCCTGCAACAGGAGGAAAAGATGATACTAGTGTACCTCAAGTTCCATTAGACCACCAAATTATTAGTGCTAAAACTGCATCTTTGAAAACGAGCTCAAACATTTTATCTGAGAGAATTTTAGAGCCACATTCTTTTGAAACACCAACGGTACCTCTCAGTGGCCAGCTAGAAGATAGAGGTTATAATAGAAAAGAAACTTCAAATTCAGAAAGACATTGTCCGAGTAATTACAGTAAAGTAGCTGAAAAGGAGACAAATGTTACCGAGACTATCAAATTGGAACCACTGGCAAAAATGTTATACAAGAGGGAAAATAATACAGAGAGAGAGAACAATTTTAAGAATGTATCTTCTGTGTCCTTAGTAGACAATGCACTGGCTCTGTCTTCAAATCAATACATTTCACAGGAAGTTGGACAGAATACATTTACACAAATAAAGAAAACAGGGCTATTGGAGAGCAAGACGAAATCTTCACCTGTTGATTTGTGTGTGGTAAAAGATGTACCTGGGAGATCCTCTGCTAAGGTAATCTTGGAACAAAAGAGCATGACACAAAGAGAAGGTCACTGGAGACCTAATAAAGAATACCGCTGCATTCAGAGTTCTTCAAACAACAGCAGTGCTTTCACTGCATCCGTCTTGTTAAGGAAGTCAGTTGATAAGAAATTTGCCAAAAGAAACAAAGATTGGAAAGAAAGCACTAACAAAGGTTGTCAAATTCACTCAGAGTTGAAATCAGGAATTATGTCAAAACAAGGTATTCAAAGTATAACCGAGGCTTCTGCTTTGCCTTGTGCCTGTTATGATGCCTTACCAAGGAAAAAACATCAGAATCTTACAGACCATGTGACTAAACTGAATGTAAATCATCTCTCAGGTGAACATCCTAACAAATGCAAGGGTATCAACAGTAAAATCAAGCGTAGAGAAGTGGGAATGGAACTGAAATCGCTTGCTTTCATAACTGAAATATCAACGATTTTACAAAAAGCAGATGAAACATCATCTCTGAAAATATTACAGGAACAGATTACAGTTTGTGATAACCTTCTTCCTTCATTTATTGAAGCTTTTGAGAAAAAGCAAGGGTGCTCATTTAAACACATCTTGGTTTCTCGAGAGTTACTGGTTGAAAGAAAGCTCTGGACTAACTGTAAATCCATATTAAAATCTCATGCTGTAGATTCGTTAGTGGAACTCCAAATGATAATTGAAACAGTTCAGTTCATTGAAAACAAGAAGTGCTTTCTAGAAAGGGAGCCAACTTTCCGAAGCTTGCTTTGGTATGATGATTCATTGTATGGGGAATTGCTTGGTAGGCAATCAGGGTATCAACAACAATCCAATTTCTATCCTGCTTTCCAAAAAAGCCTGAAGTACAATGTTTTCCGTGAGCTACAGAGCTACCATAGACAGTTAGTAGAGCTCTTTGAAAAAACAAAGTGGGAAAAAAAATCTTACTATGCATTCTTGAAATTCAGACGAGAGATTGATGAATGTGAAGCTGTCTTACAACATAATTCTGATTACTTAGATTTTTTCCTCTCTGTGCCTTTTACTTGTGGAGTTAACTTTGGAGATACTTTAGAAGATTTGGAAACTGTAAGGAAAAGTGCAGTGGAACTGATAAATACATATAGGAACTTTCCAGATGCTTACTCCTATGCAGAAAAAGAGGACCATCTGTGGGTTATAATGGAAATTATCTCTACAAAAATAAGCTTTATAAAGGCCTGTGAATCAGTGAATATGAAAGCGTCACTTTTTGGCCTTGAGCATATATTTTTT
Organism: Mesoclemmys tuberculata; assembly: GCA_007922155.1. Taxonomy (NCBI): domain Eukaryota; kingdom Metazoa; phylum Chordata; order Testudines; family Chelidae; genus Mesoclemmys; species Mesoclemmys tuberculata. The sequence goes on along the minus strand of ML675617.1, from coordinate 13,186,641 downwards.
GATGCTGCTAAAAGTCTTGTTTGGAAAGACAGAAGTCTGTTGTTAAATAACGCCTCTCCCAATAGGAAAAAACAACTTTTGTGCAAAATAAACCAAGCTGCCCTCTCTAGGCTGTATGAAGTTTATGACTACGTGGCTGAAGAGTTTAGAACTGAAAAATCTAACAATATTCCTGAGAAGAGAAATGATACAGAAAAGTCAAAATATTATGAAAATGAAGGAACACCTGGAGAGGAAAACTCTGACTTCCTCAGTGTTTTGATTTCACATCCTGATATTTGCTGTGTTGGAGAAATATTAGATGAAGCTCAGTTTGCAGATCTCAAGAAGTTACAGCAGCTAACGCTCAGATGTACAGAATATTTAGAAACCTTAAAGACATATTTTCAGATTTTGCAGGAGGAGGATGTAGATAAAATCTTGATCACAGAGCAAAATGTGCTAGACACAATGAAAAATGATAGCATTAATGCTGTAATTTTAAAGCCTGAAGCTGTTGAGACCTACATCGAAGTACTAATGATGCATGAAACAGTTCACTTTCTTAAAAATTCAATAGCAAGAAAAGTAGATGATGAAAGATTTCGAAGCTTGTTGTGGTTTGATTTATCCCTTCTCCCTGAATTGGTGCATTCCCAAAAGAAAATGTCTTCCTTTTCATTTCTGAAGGATAATTCAATGGACAACCTTTGTAAAGCTGTAGAGTCTGCCATCTCTGAGCTTAAGAATGAGCTGAACATTATTTGCAACTATGCAGAAACCATAAACCGCTCTTATGCACTTCACCTTCTGACCAGAGAACTTGCAGAACTTTCAGAAACAAGAAAATTCATACAAAATTCAAAGCCTTCTATTTTCACATATGTTGAGTGTGTACCTTATACCATGTCTGTAAACTATGGGAGCACTGTGACTGAACTAGACTACAACTACAACCAGTTTTCCTTGTTGCTTGAAAATTTAATGTTGTCTGCCAGGAAAGATTTAGGAAAAATGGCTCATATTATGAAAATTATGAAAACCATTGAGCACATGAAGTTTGCTTGTGCCAAAAAAGGTAAATCAGTCCTCTCTCTTCTGATATATCAAATGCTAAATAACTGGAGAAAGACCTGCCAGTTGAAAAGAAAGGGAGACATGAAAATGCATCTGACTAAAACAAGTGTCTGTAAAACAAAAGCTCCAGTGTGTGTCATCAAGGCTAGCTCTCAGCCCCAGAAAAAAAGACCTAGTTGTGTGGCCTCACATGGAGACACTTCTGAGCATACAGAAAGCTCTACTCCTTCCAGCTGCAAAAAACAGAAGGTAAGATCATTCCTTAATACTTCAAAAAGCTTTATATTTAAATGAGAATTGTAGTGTTAGTTATATATACTTAGTTAAGGGCAGAGGGGCTCATCACATTTTGCTTTGTAGAGATGAATTATTCCACGCTTGAATTTAGAGTAAAAAAAGTACTCTCTTGTATATGTTATTCACAGGGCATGAACTGGCCTCACAGAAGAGACAGTTCCATCTTTTACCAGTGAAGAAATCTCATTAATTTGAAACGGTTTTAGGACTGAGACATCTCTAATGCTATTTTCTCTTTCACCCTCAAAAGAAAAGGTGTTTTTGATACTAGATAAGAGCATCAATTTTAAAAAATCGGAGCTTACCACTCAGAGGGCAGTATCGGAATTAGCCTGCTAGGAGGCTATCTGAGGACTCCTCTCAAAGCAGAGAGTCCAATATGATGACTTCCTGTTTTGTCACAGTCGAGTTAAAAATTAGAGCACAACCCATAATAAACACCCGAGCTTCATTTCCAGCCTCATATGCAAACAAACCCTACTCCTCGTATCACTGAAAGCGGGGATGATCAACTTAATGCCTTGATTGCCATTTATTGAACGCTGCCTTCTCTTTGGAAGAAGAAACATATTGAGTCTTTACGTGTGTCACTATCAGGCATGTTTTCAAATGCTTCAATCATTCTTATGCCATTTTAAAATTATCATCTTAATTTTACCAGTATTCAACTAGGCTTTTGTGTGTCAAAAGTATTTTTTAATATTTATATCAGTGTTCATATTTCTTTTGCATTAAGACCTGTGGAAAATCTGAATGTGAACAATAAATAATAAAAACTGTATTTCTATAAACCTCTAGGTGCCTATTAATAACATACTTTGAAACCAATCTTTAAAAAGCCAAGGTGACCTCATCTATAAACCCAAAGCCAGAGAGTTGAAACCTTGTTATACTGTAGATCAGTCTGGTGTAGTCTAGCTCTGCCCTTCATCTGTCATCCTGGCTCTCCACTTTTGATAGACAGTAGCGGGTATCTTGTGTTTGCTGTACAACTGCTCCTTTATTCTTAATGAATGGACTGTGTCTCTCTCTTGTGGAATTGACATTGTTGCTGGGAGCTGCAATTCTAAGCCCCCATTCCTCACTCAGGCCCCCAGAAATTCTGCCTCCAGTCATGGTACAAGTTGGTGGTTCATCTTTTAGAATGGTAATAGATATTCATTGCTTGTGCAGTAGAGAACTCACTTTGTCTCCCAGCTCCTTTCCCTCCTCTGCTGGGAGTCACTGAGCTTCGAGGCCTGTGGGACCTCTCCATTTCTTCGTCTCTCTAGTCATCTTCCTCTGCCTCCAACCCCTTCCCACAGCAGCAGAGAAGCCCTGCAAGCATGTCCAAGAGCTGCTGTATTTATAAGGCAATCTTTTCAGGAGTTTCATAGAGTGAGTAGTGCTTTGCTGCCAGCAACCAGTCGAACCTTACCCTACCAGGGCACAGGGTTTTGAGTTGGACTGGCATGTCAGAGCCTTGTTGCAGCTTCCTGCTGGGGAACTCTGCTGTGGGAAGGCTCAAGCAGGAGCAATCTGATTTCTCTTGGAACGATTATTGAGGGAAGGAGAACCCCAAAGAGCCCTCTCTGAGGTAAGTCTCAAACTCCAGAGACTCCAGGTCCCAAAAAGACAAAACCAGTGCCCTTTAAGGGATATGATTTGTAACTTTTTCATTCCATGCTCCCCTTTTTTGAGGACATCATCAGATCTGAATGGGGACTTCTGCGTGAAACTAAACTGTTTTATAAACACCGGGGAATTTCACAGGTGATGAGAGCAAGGGAATGACCCTAAGGCCAGCACAGTAGTAATTCCACAGGTGCAAGGCACTGTTGTCTTTTCAGAAGGGGACTTCCTTCCATAAGTTCCCACAGACCATAAGAAAGAAGTCACTCTAAGCATTTAAGAAGAGACTCTGCCCCACCCCCCAGAGGAAGGAAACTGGAGCAGAAGTTTAGAGAAAGAGCTCTAGATAGAATTTTATCCTGAAAATCACAAATCTTTAGAATGCACATTTATGTATGGGAACTTCCACGTTCTGTAAAAGACCCTTCCATTCAGTCTGCATTCTGAATTCAATCTCAAATGGCTGGTAGTGGTTTTAACAAGGCTCAGATTTCACGTTTTAGAGGATTAAAGGATAAGAGAATGATTAAAGGCTTAGAAAACATGCCTTAAGAGTCAATCTATTTATCTTACAAAGGGAAGGTTAAGGGATGACTTGATTACAGTTTAAAAGTATCTTTTATAAGAAAAGTAAAAAAGATATAGTGGCTGGAAGTTTAAGCTACATAAATTCAGACTTGAAATAAGATGTACGTTTTTGACAGTGGGGGTAATTAATCACTGGAATGATTTGTCAAGGGACATGTTGGATTCTCTATCACTGACAACTTTTAAATAAAGATTTAGAAAAACATCCAAAGATCTGTTCTAGGAATTATTTTGGGGAGTTCTATGGCCTATGATACACAGGCAATGGAACTAGAAGATCACAGTGGTCCCTTCTAGCCTTGAAATCTGTCAATCTATAATTTATACATGCACCCATTCATGGACAACATCCTAATCAGAGCCAAGCCCAGAGAAGCAGAGCAATCATAACTTGCCAGATGCCAGAAATGCTTCCAACCTACTGGTTATTACTAAAACTCAAGAACTTTTTCAGCCCGCCAGCATAGGGAGTTGTCCGTCCACAGGCTGAAAAAGCTATGGCTGTAGCCAGAACTTTACCACACTAGAAAAGATTTATAAAGATCCAAAGCCTCATTACATCAGTGTTGTCCCAGTATCTAGGATTGCTTTTGCCATACACCAGTATCATCCCCCATGGGGATTCCATATAAAGTGTCAGAGATTCCTTTCAAAGACATGAAACCATTTGCTAGATGCACTGCAGAATTGGGCATCTGTTCCTAGATCACATGCAGATGTACCATTTGTGAGTACATAAGTACAAAGAACATGCTGAAACCTAATTCAGACCCTTGCACACACACTATGGAATCAAACCTTACACTGTGGGCAGTGTGACTGGAGATGAGTAAATCCTCATGCAGAAAAATAAAAGCATCAATGTTTTCAAGCTCATCTTGTGCTCTGGCTCCAAAATCTCAGCAGAACTCAGCCTCTTGGTTCACTTTGACAGCACTAACCAACAGCACGTCTGGGCCCAAACATGGGAATTGCCATATAGGATCTGACCAGTGATCCATCAAGTTCAGTATCTGTTTCTGATAATGACAGAGAAAGGTGCCTTTCCACCATAGCTCTTGTGAATCCTTCATTATCCAGTAGTTATAACACCCAAAATACCTGGATCCCAAGGGTAGTGTTTTAATGTGATTGTAATACAAATATAAGATGTTATTCAAACACAGATGTGTGTGCATTTTGAAAATAGCTAATAGGAATAATAACATGCATTAAAAGTATAAGAATTTCACATATAACCAGTTTATTTTCTCTTAGGTTGGAATTCTGATGGCAGCAGCCTCAAAAAATGAAGATGAAAATGAAACATGCAGCCACGTAAGGTATATTTAGGATTTAAAATAGTAAAAACACTTGCACAGAAAAGCTCAAGATCTGCTGAATAATGACAGGAAACAGAGTGACACTGTTTCCCCTTACTTTAACACTGCTACTCAATCTGTAGCATTACAGATGAATTTAATTCCTATGGCACTCCTGCAGAATCCACAGAGCACCTCTTCCTCAACCTATTCTCAAGACATAATGGGTGGAGTTCCAATCACAATAACACTCTTTGCACTTCCCTGGTGGGGAAGCATTAAGCAGTGCATCAGATTTGATGGGACCCCTTTCAGCCATCAGGAGAATAGTTATGGAGAAGAGAGAGGTTATTGTATCAAATGAATTTATCAAGTTACCATGATGTGACAGCCTGAGATTGCTCAATGATGTTTCTTTTGTCATTCTCCATCAGCGTAGATGACAGCATTATTGTGCCGTGTTAGGATGTTTCAGAGAATATTGTATGACTTTACAGCTTCCTTCACTCCCAGCTCTTCAAGGTTGTTTCTATGGGAAGGTTGGTGGGGTAGGGTTGTGTGACAAAAGAAACTTCCAAAAACAGCATTGCAGGCTTCTACCCACGTTTTTCTCTAGTGTCCTTTAAAGTGTCTTTACAAACCATTCTGCTAACTGTTGATTCTGGACACACTGTGATCCATGTGAATACCAGTGAGGCATGGTACACCTGATCTGCAGATCAATAAGGTTTAATATGAAAGGTTTTCTATAAATATAATAGTTAGATACAGAGCCTAAAATTAACTACAGTATATCATGCTCACTAAGCCTGGAGAGCTAAGCAGTTACTCAGAAGGTTGTCTACAGGAACGGCTTTCTTCAGGGGCCCCGCCAGGGAGTCAGTGGATCCTCTGGTCCAACAGGCAGCACCTCCCGCAGAATCAGGTGTTGATGGCGCACCCCCCTTTCTCTAAGTGATGACTACTTATACCCTTCCATAAACAACCACCTAATTATCTCTTTCTCATGATCATATATGCTAATTACCTACATTGGTTTTCCACCCTTACTACATTCCATTCTCACCGGAATAATTGAGGTCATCAAAACAACTTCTGGTGATAGGAGGGGCAGAATAAAAATATGCCCCTTGGCAATAAAACAGTGTACCCCCAGACATTCAAGGATAACTTGTTCCCATCACTGTTATCTATGTGCAGCTGCAAGCAATACAGTATCTGTATTTTGCTGTGGCGTGCAGAAACTGAAACATCTATAAGGTTATTCAGTCTCTGCCAACTGGAAGATATCATGCTACAGGGGCCAGAATAGCTAAGCACGCAACTAAAGCTCTGCTAGGCCTGTAGGACAGTGGTCAAGCAACTCAAATTGTACTGGACCTCCAACAATAACTAATTTGATGCTGGATGATAAGCAGTTTACTTACTGTATGTTGCAAAATTTCTGTTGAGAAAAATCAGAAATCCTTCAATCATTGAAGTCCATTCTCTGAAGCAGCGGTTCCCAAAGTTTTCTCTGCTGTGGCACACCTTGATACCTTTTATTATTTTGAGGCACACCCCCATATAGTCACCAAATGAACTCATGAATATTCATGAGCCAATTCAGAACTCTTAAAGTAGTTTTTCAAAAAATTCCATGGCACAGCTGCTTGGGCTTGATGGCACACCAGTGTGCCATGGCACACCAGTTGGGAAACACTGGCCTGAAGCAACCTCCAGGTAAACCGTATGAACATATTTAGTCCACAGTGCCTCAACAATCTTGGTAACCAGAGTGATTGCCATATGTGCGACTTTATTCCAGGTGGCCAAAGCATTTGCTACAGCTAAATTAATCTGGTATTCTTCTCTGCAGTAATAATATGTCATTTTTGCCAAATAACCTATTTCCAAGGATGATAAGAAGCAGTTTGTGGCGTATTTAGGTGATTACTACTGTGGCAAACTGCCAGCCTCCCCCTGGTATGTCTTGCGCTTTACCTTAGCTTGTGAGCTAGGTCACCCCCAACTACCTCATCTCCCCTGGCTGTAGAGGAGCTCTGTCTCCTGGCCTGGGAGGGAAACTTCTCCAGCTGCTCCACACCTTCTGGCAGTTTCCCCTGTGTTTGTTCCCTCCCCCTCCTTTAGGGAAGGCAGGGTTTAAATACCCCTGGCCCTGCCATTCATTAGGTCAAGGTGCCTTTAATTGCCCTGCTGTGCTTTCTCTTTGGTTTTTAACCCTTTCGGGCCCTCATAATGGCCCCAGCACACCCTTTTAAAGCTGTCTGGCCTGACTTTATCACACTATGTAAACCACATTGACTTTTTTTCCTTTCATTGTCTTCACTTCTATAGAGGTTCTTCTCCCGCACTCATCACCGTAGTGGCTGCGTGCTTTTCTGTTGTGCACTGAACCATGTGACTAACATTTGTCAGTTTGCGAGCATGTGTACTTCTGTGAGCAAGTCAATAGAAGAGTGAAGGAAGTGTCATTTGAGTCATAAAAATTTACAGAATCACCCTCTGCAATGTGGCAGGGGAGACTCTCTCCCCTAGCCCTGTTCCCAGCTCCAAGTACTCTGATCGTTGAAAATTGTGCTAATAGTGTCAGTGGAGATGAGTTGAGTTGGTTATCGTTCAAAAGCCCTTTCTCTCACAAACACAAAGTTACCAAACATGACAAACTTAGAACATTTATGTAACTACACGTTCAAGAAACTGTTTAAAAACCAACTTTAAAAAAACAACAACTTTAACATGAGCATGTCAAACATGCAGTCCTCAACAAAGTTTAAATTGTGGTCCTTAATGGACAGTATTACCTTACCAGTTAATGCTCAGGACATGATACCTGATTCATTTTGTGAATGTTACCAGTTACTATGAATGGAAGGAGTGCTTCAAATTGATTTACCAGCATCAGCAAAAAAGAAGTGGTTCAATAGTATTGATTGTCAGCTTTGTTTATTATGCCCAAGAGTTGTAATGAGGTACTGATTAAGACATCAGCAACCAGCCAGAAATCACTGGAATCCATCTGCAAATGGTATGCACATAGTTACATAATGCATACATCCATCCATAAACTGAATTCAGCAAGATGGGAGAGGAAGTACATTGAGCAACAGGAAAATGTTGCTGTACTTGGCATTTTACTTGCTGTCAGAAGTGAATCCATAAACTGAATTTGGCCCAATGGGAGATGAAGTACATTGAGCAACTGCAAAATGTTGAAGAGGCAGGGAGGGACAAGTGCCTGCTGTGGGTGAGACTCGCCTTATACTAAGTCCCATGGCATGCAGTTTGAGAAGAACATGCAGTGGTTCTGAACCAGGGGTACGCGTACCCCTGGGGATACGCAGAGGTCTTCCAGAGGGTGCATCAACTCATCTAGATATTTTCCTACTTTTACAACATGCTACATGAAAAACATTAGTGAAGTCAGTACAAACTAAAATTTCCTATGACTTGTTTATACTGTTCTGTATATTATACCAATGTTTCTCAACCTGCGGGTCTTGAGTTATTTTATAATTTTATTATTTTTACCATAATGAGAAAGTAAGCAATTTTTCAATAGTGTGCTGTGACACTTCTGTATTTTTATGTCTGATTTTGTAAGCAAGTAGTTTTTAAGTGTGGTGTAACTTGGGGTACACAAGACGAGTCAGACTCCTGAAAGGGGAATAGTAGTCTGGAAAGGTTGAGAACCATTGTTCTAATGGCTGGGAACATCGTGGTGATGGCCAGCACAGAGAAGTATGCGCTTTGAATGGAATTGAAGAGAAACACATGCTTAGCAGAAAGGCTCTGAAACCATTTACTGAAGCTGAACTGTGGAATACGGACTCAGTTTTTAGCAATCCTATCCACAGAAATTAATCACAGCACCTGACCTTAAGCTGCAAAAGACATGGTTCTATCAAAATGGAAGAAAGCACTGATGTCAACAGTAATATGAAGATTCCATTTGCAAGTGCTGCATTTTTTATGGAAAAGCATTTTGTCGTGCAGCACGTGGGAGTTTCAGGGATTCATAGCTGATGCCTAGGGTCACCAGACATCCCTATATAATCGGGACCATCCCAATATTTGGGGCTTTGTCTTATATATGCAACTGCCTCTCCTGCCATTCCCCTGAAAAAAATATGTCCTGTTTTTTCACACTTGCTATCTGATCACCTTACTGATGCCAACCCTAAAAATAATACCGAGTGACCAGTACAACAACTTGAATGGTGCATTGGTGATTGCAGTGACCTCAGCACCAGCACGTATGACAGCAAGCAATCAGAGCACAAGGCTGCTATTTTACCACAAAGCCTCATGTATGAGTGCTTGAGTGAAAGGCAGGTTTCCAACACAACACAGTAATTGAACGGTGTGTGCATAATCTATGACTACAAGTGACTGCTGGTTTAACAATTCATTCCAAAACCTGTAGCAAATTCCTTGTACAGCTTACGGGAAAGTATGAGTTCTCTGTGGTACCATGATCGATGTTTGAATGCAATGGAACAATGCCTAAGTGCCAGATGAAAAACAAATTAATTCACATCTTGCATGGTCTTCCTAAGCCAGCACCTACTGACAATGTGACTGATACATCATGCCAGCAGAAACCATCCAGTTTAGCAATCATAGATGATATGGCTGTAGTGCAAGCTTTTGACAAATCAGACCTGCCAAGATTTGTGTTCCTGAATCAATCCTTCAGCTAAGCAAATGCTTGTGTGGCAAGACCAGATGCTTACTGCCCTGCAAATATTTGGCCAGCAACCTGCCTTGTACAGAGATGTGCAAGTGCTTCCCAGATATTGTCAGTGCGACAGTGTGTGTAGCAATGGTGCCCTAGGCAGAGATGACAGTAATGATGACTTTGATTAATAAATGTTTTCAGTCCTACATGTCAAATCTAAATTCCCTACGATTACTGAAGATCTGTCTGTTTTTATGAAAGCAATGCATTCCTGTGTTAAGTATAATTAAAAATAGGTGATTTTTACACATTTACTTGAATACGTATCTATATAGTTCTTCGTTGAGTGCTTGCTTATGTCGATTCCATTGTAGGTGTGTGTGCACCTCCCTGCCTGGTCACTGGAACTTTTTTCCCTTCAGCAATACCCGTAGGGCTGGCTCCAGCGCCCTCTGGAGCCCCGTGCACATGCCACGGTATATGAGGTGCTACGCCCCCTCAGTTCCTTCTTTCCGCCTGCGACAGTTGCTGGAACTGCTCAGCTTGCATCGCAAGTGCTTTTCAAACCCTTCATATCTGTTAATTGTTCAGGTTTTTTTTTCCTTGGGTAGATTAGCCTTAAATTTCTATTAATAGTGATAGTTAGTTTAGGGATAGTCCTGGCTGGGACTTCTGCCCAGGAGTGGGGCATGCCCTGATCTCTGGGCTTCAAATCCTGCGTCTTCTGTGAGAATCCATTCCTGCTGAGCGACCCCATGACAGTTGCCTAAAGTGCCCAGGGGAAGCTCATCGCACGGGTAAGTGGAAGATCTGTAAGGCTTTTAGATCGTGGACTCAAAAGAATAGAAAAATCCACCTGAAGGCCTTACTGATGGAGGCAGCACATTCTGCCTTGGTGCTGAGTATGTCATCGGCACAAAGCGCACAATCAGTACCGGATCCGCTGCAGCACCGAACTTCTTTCTCACCGTCAAGGAAGAAGCAAAGGAAACAACGTGTAGCGCAAGGCCACTCCCCCACACCGTCAAAGAAATCGGGGTCAAGCGCAAGACTGCACCGATCACACTTGGCGGAAAGTTGTCTGGGCAAGAGTTTGCCGCTTAAGACTGCGTCTCCACCTAGAGACCCAAGCCCGACTATGGGGAGCAGAAGAGGATCTTTCCACCTGTCAACAACGTCAAGGCCAGAGGCCTTCCAGGCAGCTAGGAGCCACATGTCCTTGCCTACATCACCTCCTCCTTGGGAGATCTGGCAAAAGAGAGGATGCTGGTGTCCAAGGGGGAATCCGGGCTGGGGCCCCCTGTGTGGCTTCGATGATCCCCAGAGTTGGGGAGACTGTCTCCGAGAGCCTGGTCACTATGAGTGGAGGTGTCATCATTGCATCGGTCTGAGGGGGCACTCCCAGTCACGGTCATTGGAGCACCCCTCTACGATAGAGCACGGGGGAAGGTTGCCACCTTCTCAGGACTGGTCGCGGTCTCTGGCAGCGAGGGAAAAGTGTTCGGGAAAGTGGCACTGGTCTAGGTCACCTTCACGTAGATGCTCTTCAGAAGGGAGCCAGCACTGCTTCTGGTCCCTGGCAGCGAGGAGACGCCTGCACTGGCACGTTTCAGAACCTGGTCGCTGGAGGTGGAGCCAGCACCGATGGGGAATCAGCACCACAAATCATCGGTGCTTACGTGCCGTTCCTGGCATTCCAGCTCTCCATCGGAGCATGATTCCCCAGCCTGGTGGCACCAATCAAGGAGCTGGCACCGGGGTTCGTTGCCCTCGCGTTCAGCGGTGCCAAAAGAGCATTCTTTGGAGCACGAGGGGACACAAAGGTCGGGTCAACACTCCCCCTCCATGAAGCACCGTTTGGCGGGAACCTCTGCAGCCATCCTACCTTGGTCATCAGACAGTGAGTCTACGTCCTCTCGAGAGACACCGCCATCTGCAAAGGGAACTTGAGCAGCCTCCTGCTGTTATAGCTCTGGGGTGGCCTCCACGGCAGTCACCAGCCCAGTGGCCATATTGGGGTCCTTGGGGTTTCCTGGTGGAGCCAGGGCCATTTTCATCTGTGCAATCTGTGCCAGCTCTGGAGAGGGACCATGACTCGGCCTCCGATAATGGCTCTGAGCCACAGGAAGGGACCTTGGCTAGGGCCTCCCAGTAGTGGAAAGGGATGCTACCACCTTCCGTGCCCCTCTAGTCCTCCTCATCTTCCTTGGATGAGGTGGTCACCAGGTCATCCGCACCCTTGGATGATTTCACGGCTCATCAAGAACTCCTCAGGAGGGTGGCCTCGAACTTGGAGCTGGAGGCGGAGGAGCTAAAGGATGCATCAGATAGTCTCTTCAGTGTGCTTGCAGTGGCTGCTTCAGCCTGGATCACCCTTCCCATGCATGAGGGAATATTGAAAATAGAAAAGGCCCTTTGGCACCTCTGAAGGGGCTGAGAAAAAGTACTTTGTCCCAGCTAAAGGGTTTGAATACCTGTTCTCCCACCCCTCTCCTGGTACCCTTGTGGTGGATGCTGCCAACCAGCGGGAAATTGGACTTGTTTGGGAGAAAGGTTTATTTGATGGCAAGCCTTCTATTTTGCGTTGCCAATCAGTAGACTCTCCTGGGCAGGTACAATTTCAAACTCTGGGACTCTCTCAGATGTTTTGGAGAGGCTGTGCCCCAGGACCAAACGCTGAACTTTCGCACCATCCTAGAAGAGGGCATTATGGTGGGTAGAGCGGTGCTGCAGGCAGCCTCGGATGCAGCAGCTTCAGTGGGGAGAGTCATGGCATCAGCGATCTGTATGCATCAATGCTCATGGCTGCAATCCTTGGGGCTGTCACAGGAGGTCCAGCAGTCCATTCAGGACCTCCCCTTCAACAAGTCAGCCCTATTTTCAGACCAAATGGATGCGAGATTGCATGGTCTGAAAGACTTGAGGGCCATGCTCCATTCCTTGGGCCTTTATACGTCCCAGGCCTCAAGGTACCAATTCCATCCTCAAAGCCAGCAGCAGAGATACCAGCAGCGGTTTGCACCCTATAGACAAAGGGACAGAAACAGGGGATCTAGGAGACGCCGACCAATGCTGGGGTCCTCCTTGATCCTCCAGCAGGAGTCATCTAGGCGATCAACAATCAGAGACGATCCTTTAGAACGTGAGCCTGAGGGTGGCATTTCAGCCTATTTCCAGGATCCTACCCATCCCTTCCTAAAACTCCTAGCTCCCTTCCTGTCTGAATGGGCCAAGGTTACATCAGACCGCTGGGTCCTTGGCATAATTTCGGCCGGTTATGCCCTCCGGTTTTCCTCTATCCCTCCCAACAACCCTCCCTCTCCATCCCTCTTCAGGGACCCCTCTCATGAGCAACTTCTCATGCAAGAGGTAGAGAACTTCTTAGACTGGGGGCTGTAGAAGGGGTTCCACCAGACATGAGGGGAAAAGGGCTTTACACAAGGTACTTCCTCATCCCCTAAGCAAAAGGGGGTTTCAGGCTTATACTAAACCTGCATCGTCTCAACAAATATCTCAAGAGACTGAAATTTCGTATGATCTCCTTTGCATCCATCATTCCCTCCCTGGATCCAGGGAGACTGGTATGCTGCCCTCAACCTAAAGGACACATACTTCCATATTTCTATTCTCCCCAGCCACAGATGTCTCCTCTGCTTCGTGGTGGCCAGCTCCCACTACGAGTTTGTGGTGTTGCCCTTTGGCCTTTCCTTGGCCCCAAGGGTGTTTACGAAATGTATGGTGGTAGTGGCAGTGCATCTCCGGCGCCGTGGGGTTGAAATTTTCCCATACCTGGACAACTGTTTAATCAAGGGCAGGTCCCAGTCCTAGGTCCAGAGCAGCATAGACCTTGTATATGTTACCAGCCACCGCCTGGGCCTACTAATCAACAAGCAGAAGTTCATGTTAACTCCTGTACAGTGAATAGAATTCATCAGGGCAGTCCTGGACTCTTCATGGGCCAGCCCCATTTTGAGGTGATGTTGGCCATGATCACTCACCTGCACCTCTGCCTTACCACTACAGCCAGGTACTATCTACAGCTGCTAGGCCAGATGGTAGCCTGTACATATGTGGTGAAACTTGCTTGGCTGAAACTCAGGTCACTTCAATCATGGTTTGCCTCGATCTACGTTCCGAGGTGGCACTCCCTAGACGGGGTGATCAGTTTTCTCTCTTTCAAAATGAAGTTCCACTATCAACACCTCCAGTGCAAGGTTCTTTTGTGCAGGTTCTCTCTGCGATAGATTGGTGGCAGAACCCACACACAGTACTAGGAGGGGTACCGTTCAAGGAGCTAGTCCCCTCGGTTACGCTGGTATCAAATGCCTCGGACTTGGGGTGTGGGTGCACATCACTGCCAACCTCAGCAAGCAAGGGGTCTGGTCAAAAGAGGAGAGAGACATGCACATCAATTTGAGGGAGTTATTGGTAATACGCCTAGCTTATGGGGTGTTCCTTCACCTCATTGCAGGCAAGGTAGTGCACATATTGATGGGCAATACAACGGCCAGGTATTACATCAACAGGTAGGGGGAGCCCATTCCTCAGCCCTCTGCAAGGAAGCAGTTCGCCTGTGGGACATGGCGGTGAGGCATGATTTTCACATAATTGCCTTTCACCTGCCAAGAGTCAGGAACGACGAAGCGAACTGCCTCAGCAGGTTATTCTTACCCCGCAATGACTGGTTGCTTCACCCAAAAGTGGCCTCTATGATCTTCCAGAGGTTGGGCTATCCCCTGGTGGACTTGTTTGCATCAGGATGGAACAGTCTTGAGGCTGGGTTGCTGTCCGACACCTTTCTCTGCAGTCGAGGGGGAGCCTGATGTACGCATTTCCCCCCATCATGCTCCTTCACAGGGTCCTGCTGAAAACCAAAAGGGGCAAGGCAGACATCATCCTGATTGCACCAGCCTGGCCGCATCAGCATTGGTTCAGCATGTTGCTGGAACAATCAGTCCCCTCTGCCCCTGCTGGAACAATCTCCTATCCCAGGACCACGGTTATTTGCTGCACCTGGACCTGGACTCCTTACACCTGATGGCAAAGAGGCTCTGTGGCTCAAAGCGGATAAGCGAGCCTGTTCGATGCAAGTTCAGCAAGTCCTGCTATGTAGTAGGAAGCCTTCCACCCAGGTCACGTATCAGAAAAAATGGAAGCAGTTCATCTGCTGGGCAGTGTCCCAGGGAATTTCACCTGGGTTGTCGCCGATACAGGCAGTCCTGGAGTATTTATTACATCTAAAGCTCCAGGGCCTAGCTGTGGCTTTGATGAGGGTTCACCTAGTGGCCATCTCGACGTTCCACTAGCCATTGGAGTGGGATTGGTTTTCTCCCATCCTAGGACAACTAGATTCCTGAAAGGGGTGGAGAGGCTCTATCTGAGATCTGTGACCCGGTGCCTCTCTGGGATTTAAACCTGATTCTCTCCCAGCTCACAGGTCCCCCTTTCAAGCCCATAGCTACATGTTCACTGCTGTTGCTGTCATGGAAGGTTTCCTTCCCGGTGGCAATTACCTCAGCAAGGACGGTCTCCAGGATTAGGGCACTGGCCTCAGAGCCACCTTATACTGTGTTTTATAAAGATGAGGTTCAGTTAAGATCTCATCCGGCTCTCCTGCCTAAGGTGGTCTCCCAATTTCACTGTGACCAAGATATTTTTCTCCCTGTGTTTCTTCCCAAACCGCATGGTTCAGAGAAGGAGTGGAGATGGCACATGCTAGATGTTAGGCATGCATTAGCCTTCTACATCGAGCGCACAAAATAATTTCGAAAATCTACTCAACTCTTCATCACAGTGGCAGATCGGATGAAAGGCTTACCTCTTTCCGCCCAGCACATCTTGTCTTGGATAACCTGTTGCATCAAGTTCTGCTACGACCAGGTGAAAGTACCCCTTCCAAGGATAATCACAGCCCAGTCAACCAGAGCACGTGTCGTTGGCAGCCTTTCTGGCACAGGTGCCAGTGCAAGACATCTGTAGGGCTGCCACCGGGTCATCAGTGCGCACCTTCATGTCCCAATACGCTATTGTCCAGCAGGCACGGGACAGCTCTGGCTTTGGCAGAGCAGTGCTGCAGGCAGCTCATCTGTAACCCCGGCCCACCTTCAAGGTATTGATTGTGAGTCACCTACAACGGAAACAACTTGAGCAAGTACTTGAAGAAGAAAAGACAGTTACTCACCTTGTAACTTGTTCTTTGACATGCGTTGCTCATGTCCACTCTGTGATCTGCCCTCCATCCCCACTACCGGAGTTGGCAGAAAGGAACTGAGGGGCGTAGGGCTGGCAGCACCTCATATACTGCCGCATGTGCACGGGGCTCCAAGGGGTGCCGGAGCCAGCCCTATGGGATCTGCTAAGGGGAAAAATGTTCCGGGTAACCGTGCACGGAGGCGTGCACACACCTGTAGTGGAATGGACATGAGCAACACATCTTGAAGAACACAAGTTACTGGTAAGTAACCTTGTTTTCTAAGTGATTACTGAAATGACAGAGATTATGGATAGCTTTAAGAGTAGTCAGAAAATTAGATATGCTTTCTTCTTTTTGCACCTTAAATGAAATGTATCTCTTAGCTAGTAAGTTTGTGTAGAGTACATAGTGTTTTTAAGCATTTCATGTCCTCTTGGTTCATATCACCTAGCTCTTGAGGGAAACATAAGTCTTTTAAGTATGTAGGTATCTCTTTCTAACCATAGTTGGAACTTGTGACTGACCAGTGTCATTGGCATAAAAATACAAATGCAGCCTTTGCATTTAAACTCAAATCCTCAACTCTGCTATCAAAATGAAAACTATCCATTTGCCATATGTGGCCATTTTTACCAGTCTTTTTACTTTATTTCTCTTCCTCTCTTTTCAGATACAGAACTCTTCTGTAACTGTAGCTTCACTGATTCACCTTAGTGTTTCAAGAATTCCATCAAAGGTTCCCCACCAATGATTTTTCTTTTTTGACTCTGATTTTCCAATAAGCCACATACGACTTTTTAATTAACTACAATTCAATTTGATGAGAATAATAAAAAGAAAAATAAAGTAATAAATGAGATGAGTTAGCAGGTTCTTTCTTACTAGTTACATCCACTTCATTCATGGAGTCAATCCCTTACTCTAGATTCAGTTGCTGCCATCTGACAAGTCCTACCATAGATACAACTGTTCTTAAAGCTCCAATACCACAGTTCGCTTGTTGGTTTTCAGTTAAATCACTAACCAGCTGTTTAAATACAATAAAATTCCTTGTAACCGGGGTGATGCAGGGAGCTAGGTGAGAAGAATATATATTGGTATAGTGTTGGAGAAGGAATGAAGATTAACAGCCATTTTTTAGAATGGAGGAAAGAGTAGAAATTACACTTGAAGCTTAAATCCTGTAGTATGTCAAATCAGTTTTCTAGATGTTCTAGTAAATTTAGAAATGGGACATATGCTATTGTTTTTCAGCACTCCAATGCTGGATCAATACTTATGGTGGAGTTATCAAATTCTTACCTTGCAAGAAAATATTTTTGTTATTAGTAAAATACACTAATAGAGCTATCAGCCGCCTGGCTTCAGACCAGAGCATTCATTTCTTATCTCCCTAGACTCTTTTACTTTGCCTGCATATCATAGGAGCTGATGATGAAGTATGTTGATTGGTGCACCACTCATTCTATTTGAGTTCAGAGATCAGAGCACCAGTTAAGGGCACTGAACTTTCCAAAGCTTTTTTCAGGAAAAGAATGGGTGGAATCCTCCCCATTTTCTTCTGGTTAGGGGACAGAGACCAACAAAGAAGAGAATTCCTTCAGCTTCCCTCTGGCAAAAGGTGTGTGATTTGGATCATGCTTTTGTTCAGTTTTGCTCAGGTAGAATACTTCCACACTGAGTGCACTGACGCCATTGAGGAAATTCTAGAATAATGTCCACTTGGAGAAAAATATTGCAATGTTGAACAACATGTCCCTGGTCTATAAAATACAACAAAGTTTAGTGGAATAATATTTCACACTATTACATTCTCTAATTAATTATAAAATAGCATGGACTGGTGAGTTTATAATCCATGTATATTTAAAGGATTAAAGCAGATGTTTTATGCATATCACTTATAAACAATTATTTTACTACCAGTATTCGATAGTGGTGCACATGTATTCTTTATTATCAGCTGGATAAGAAGGAAGTGTGGATATACAAGTATATAATTATGTTTTGCTTTTTTTTTTTTTAAAGAGAGAATGCAAGAGTTAATCTCCAAAATGAAAAAGATCTAGTATTGAGTATTTCACTGGATAATCTAGGAAACAAAAGGCCTCTAGAAAAAGCTGTGCAAGACCAATCACCCAGCTCACCTCTGCATTCAAGAGATTTGGAAACTGTTTATTGCTCTCCACATGTTAAATCTACATCAGATGCTTCTAAAAGCTCATTTGTTAGTTTAAAAGGCTTAAGCAGACATCAGAGCTCAGCAAACCTAAAGGGCGTGATCAGAAGAAACAGTAATTTTAACAAAAGTGCAAGAAAACGGGAAGGTTTTGCATCCTGTGACAAGACTTGTGAAAATGTCCATTTCTCTTTAGAAAAAGAGCCACAACTTCAAAAGTCTCTTGAAAATGCTTCATGTTCAGCACACAAGTCTTCTTTTAGGTCAACAACAAAACTAGGTACTGGTTCTTCTGCTACATCTGCTGCACTACAGCATGTTCAACAATCAGACAACACAAGAAATATATCAAGATCCAGTTTACTGCCTGCATATAGTACAACTAATAAATTAGCCCCAAAACCTGATAGGAAAGAAAAGCAACATGAGAAGAACTTAGAGAGTCCTAGCAGTGTGCCTGTCAGTACTTCAGATCCTCCAAATTCAGCATCACGATCAGTGTGCTCTCTTTTGGAACCACCTTCCAATGAAAAACCAAAAAGCCCTGACGAATATTCTCTCTTTCAAAATGAACTTCCACCATCAACACCTCCAGTGCAAGGTTCTTTTGTGCAGGCTTATGAGACATCCTATCCTTACTATTCTTATTACGCTTGTCATCAAAGTGATAGCAATGGCAGTTCCATAACCCAGACCTACCAGGGGATAACTTATGAAGTGCAACAGCTTGCTCATTTTGGCACATCTGCAGTTGCAAGTACTGTGTATAATTCATGCTTTAATACGTTTTACTCCCAGTCGTTTAGTTATGCTGCTCTTGGGGAGCTACAAAGGCCTTTCTATTCTCAAACATATCCAGTTCATGGATATTTTAGTTCTCAGATGCCTCTTCGTTACTGCTCTCAGATGCCATCTTTACCACAGTATGCTGCAAGTCATCCTTGGTCACAAGGTCCTTTGCCATATCCTTCCAACACAGGATCATCCTTAGAAGCTGTTTGGAGTAGCAGTAAGTACATGACTACTAAATTCAATATTTTTTTCATATTTTTGTTGCAGTGACCTCAGGTGTTTACATCTAGACATTGCTTTGCTGCCTCAAACAAATACTACTAAGCTCTTGGCCTTGATACAATGATTTTCAAATGATACATTATGCTAAATGCAGAGGTGTAAACTAGACTCTCCTAGAATCGGAGCATCACCTCTGAATATCTTTCAAACTCATGTGGCAAACAGCCGGCTTCTCCCTAGTGGGTCTCACACTTTTGCCTCTCGTAGTGGTCCAGGGCGTCACCGGTTACCCCGTCTTCCTAGGGAGGTGGGTAGGGACCCAGGCCCACCCGCTCCTCCGGGTCCCAGCCCAGGGACCCTATGAGTAGCAGCTATGTGCTGCTGGCACCTTTCTTGCAGCTGCAGGCTTTTCCCCTGGGCTATTTCCCCTCCCCTCTGACCTTCTGGCTTCTTGAGCCCAGTACCTTCCCCAGGACTCCGCCTCTCTTCCACACACCGCTGTACTCTTGTTCAGCTCCACTTCGCAAATCCACACCACCGTACTCCTTCAGCTCTTCTCCACCACACACCTACTCCTTCAACTCCCACCCTGCCACACAAGTGTAGAGGGTTTTTATGAGGCACCTGGGTGGGGACTTAATTGGTGTCAGCTAACCCTAATTACCCTTTGGCTAGTCTACAGGAAATAAAGCCCGGATCATTCTAGAGCTTATATACCACCCTTCTAGAACTTTCCCCGTGCCCTCTGCCCTTGCTATACCACACTGGGCAGTGCAGGCATGCATCTTTTTTACCCATGGTTTCACTCTTCAAAAATCCATCCTCATTTAGTGTTTCCCTGTATGATGGTGTAGTGCTGACATTTTCCTTTTGGGATGGTAAAGTCTCTTTCGCCAGCATGGAGAGCAGTGGTTGAATAATATAGTAAGCACTTCTTGTCTGAAGGCTAGGCGCATGACCTCCATGAAGCCCTCTACCAACGAGTGTCTTACGGAAAAGCATTGATACAGCACTAAACATTTCGCAGCCATTAGCTACCTGTACTGGTTGAACATTTCTAGATGTATAATTTTCCTAACTGTCAGTGTCTAATGCTAATGATCTAGTTGTGCATTCCATTTGAGTTATTAAACTGTTACATTTTAATGTTACACTGGAAAACAAATACATTATTTAGTATTTCTGTGTTTAATGGTATATGCATGGAGTGAAATTCTCCCTTGTGCACCACTTAAGTTTTTCTGACCCCTTATTTTGAGGGCTTAAATGATGCACAGGCCTTGTGCTGGCCTTCTTTAGAGGGGTGAATGTCACCCTGGTTCCCTGAGGGGGTCTCTCTTCATTCTGAAACCTGTCTCAGACAGTTTGTTTATAAAACTACTTCACTGTATAACAAAAACAGCTGCATAACCAAGCTCTTAACTAGGCTAATTGGCCTAGGCTCAGAGCTGTAGTAGAAGAAAAATAGAGGGGCTGCCTTAGTGGCCCTATCTAGAACTGGTTCCCCTTCTCCCCCTTGCCTGTCCTTACTCCTCTGTCCCTCTCCACACAGGGTTTGCCATCCTCAGGCTCCCTCATCACGATGATGAGTGTGGAGATAGGTTGCTTGGATTTTTAGCCCCTTGTGATTGCATAACTATGTCTCAGGATGTGGCCCTTGGTCACTAGAAGTGAGAATTTGGCCCAGTGTGTACAAATGCTGCCAACCATCGAGTTGAAACCTTTGAAATGTATTGTACAAAACACCTTACCTGTGAGTCTGTGGCTCAGTGTTGAAGCATGGAGATGATATTATTACACTTATGTCTTGAGAAAGAAGATACTAGCAAATCCCCTGATTACCACCTCTTAGCTGTAAAAGGAATACTGCTACTCAAGCGGTGGTCCTTACATATATTCCATTGTGGGTGCTCATGCGCTTCATGCGCCTGAGACCAAAAGATTTTTGCTAATAGTGTCTATTAGTCCACATTTGTGGACTTAACTCTTCTTGTGCTCTGAACCAAGGATATAAAGGGCAGTGCATACTGACAACCTTTCCTGCCCCTTTCTACTGCCGCAAGGTCTGGGATGGAACCCCTTCCGTGTTTCTCTTTAAATGTAAATATGTTTGCCTGTTAGTAGATAGCGATAGTGTTTAACTTAGTATTCAGTTAGTAAGTTAGTTTTGGGTTTGTCCCTCCCATCCCCTGTACAGGGTGACTATTATGCCAAAGCTCCTGGGATTTAAGAACTGCATCTTCTACCCCCCCTGGTCGTCTTAGTCAGTGATGACCACCAGAAATGCTTCTATTGCCTTGGAGAGGCTTACATAGCTTCCACGTGCAATATTCGCCATGCCTTTCCCAGCCAGGCCCACCAAGCATGAAGACAGATCTAGGCCTGGTCTACTTTGCTGCCAGTGGTTGACAGGAGATATGCCAGCAACATAATGTAGCTGGTGTATCTTTCATTGACGCTCTTACATTGTTGTACTGCAGCGTTTCCACGGTGCTGCGTTGATGGGAGATGCCCTCCTGTTGATACAACCTTACTTCTTTTGGGGAGGTGGATTAACAGCGTTGACCAGAGAGCCCATCTGGGATCGATGGAGCGGATCTCCACAACCTGCTCAATCGATCCTACTGCAATAGTCACCGTGAGCCGGCAGTGAAGACATACCCTCTGAAAACCTTTTATGGCATGTGCAGTGAGCCTGCAGTCTGACCCAGGCCAAGTAGGCCCCCCTGTGCAGCAACCCAAAGCACTCAGGAGCTCACCTCTTAGTTCTGCAACCGCAGACACTGGAGCAAAACCACAGACTCCACTTCTCAGGCATTTAATGAGGGCAAAATATACTCTGAAAGACTTAGAGCGATCACCTTCTAAATCCACTTCCAAGAAGAGAACTTCTTCCCCAGCACATTGAAAGGCAGGGGGAGACATCTTGTCCTGGCCATGGAGTCTCAAGAGCTCATAAGGATCTTGTTACCGAGCTACAAGCTCCAAAAAGAAAATGTGCCCCGATGGAATTGGAGATGGGATACTACCAATATGGACAAAGCTGAAAAATGGAGCTCTCGAGAAAGTCAACTGTCAGTACCAACTAGAGAAAAGCTGTACCGAAAGCACTGTAGCACCTCTGTAAAGGGGCTTCAGTTCTGAAGACCATACCAACATTAGCTTAAGACAGTACAAAAAGAGAAGAGCTCTTGCCCTTCCACACGCACAGCCAGATATACAGCTCGAGAGAGCTTCATCATGCTCCTAGATTCAGAGTCTCCTATTGGATCTAATCCTCACTAGAGAGATCCTGACTGCATTGGCACTGAGATGGTGTGAGGGAAAAAGCTGCTCCCTCCCACCATCCATAAAATGTCGCCAACCTCAGTTCTATTGGAACCACCACTAGAAGTGGAAACTACGTTCTCCTCAGAGGAGGACTCAGATGTTGGTGAAGGACCATCGCCCTCTCAGTCAAATGACAGTGCACACAGAGCATCCAGGACTTCTTGCCTTCCCTGAAGGTCACTTAAAATGGGATATCCACCTTGGGACCAAAAGTATCCCATAGGGACTTCCCCAACCAGTGTTCGGCCATCTCACTGACCTTACTGGGGGCGGTGGAATGTATATGCATGATACCCCAAGTTGGTATGCTTACATCATGAATCACGATTCACCCCCTTCCTAGGGAAAAGACAGAGATTCTCAAGTATTGATGGTGGAGGATAAAGAAAAACTGAATCTGTTGGTACTGCTTGCTCTGACAGCAACTTCATTCTCAAATGAAGCAGGGGCACCAGCCTCACCTCCTCTCCGTGATTATAGATAGTTTCAAGACCTGTTGAGAAGAATGGCTGAGACTCTCCACCAAATCCCACTGGAAGAGGTACATGAAGCTTCTCACAAATTCCTCAACATTTTCTAGAGTACATGGCCAAGCAGGATAGCACTCACCATGAATGAGGCCATCATGAAACCTGCTTAGGTCATCTGGCATGTGCTGCCATCACCAAAAGGAATACTGCATACCAGCTAAAGGCGTAGAATTTTTATTTACTCATCCTGCCCCAAACTCTTTAGTTCAGGTGACTACTGAAAGAAGTAGACATCATCAGATGAAATCCACCGTGTCAGACGAAGATGCTAAATGATTAGACACACTGGGCTTGGTTCACTTTAGCCAGCCTGGAATTTCATATAGCCAGCTGTTAGGCATTGTTCTTGAAATATGATTTCATCAGTTACTCTAAATTGATAGAATTTATGGACAAGCTCCAGCAGGAGCACAGATCACAGTTCCAGGTGATAACTGAGGATAGATTAATCACTAAATCTTCCCTCCAGGCCTCAGTTGATGCAGCTGACACAGCCCCACATTTAATGGCAATGGCAATTACTGTGCACAAAGCATTGTGACTGCATTCCTCAGGATTCCCCAGGGGAATACAATCTGCAGTGGAGAACTTACCCTTTGAAGGGTATAAATTATTTAGATACAAAACAGACAAATCTTTGCACTTATTGAAAGATTTAAGAGCAACACTTGACTCCTGGGGACCTACATTTCAGCTCTGAAGAGGAAATACCACAGGCCTCAGCCATACAAACCTCAGCCACTGCCTCGGCCCTTCTACCACGAAAGAGTTTATGAAGCACCACAGAAAAGGCTGAAATTGCAGTAGAGCAAAAGAATGATCCCCCCCTTCCTCCTTGTCATAAACTGAGCCTCTCACAAAGAAGTATTTTGGACAGGATGCTTGAGAGCTGTGAACCATCTCAGATGCTACATCCATCCACCCTGTGCTCACAGACCAGATTTGGCAGCTGAGTAGCACACCTCCTCCAGGCCTGGCAGGCAATAACAGACAGATGGGTTCTCAATATAGTGCAGTCTGGACATACTATGGAATTCCTCTCCCCCTTGACTCCAAAACCCCCTTCCCTATCTCTCTGCATGGACCACTCTCACGAGACAATGCCCATTCAAGAAGTGAACTTCCTTTTTCTTTAGGAAGCTATAGACCCAGTACCTCTTCAGTAGTGGGCAGGGAAAGATTTTATTCAAAATACTACTTCATCCCAAAGAAGAAAGGGGATGGAGATCCATCTTAGCCCACAGGCAACTCTGTCTTTATCTGCAAATGGAGGTTCAGAATGATCACACTGGCACAAATTATTCTACAACTGGACAGTTTCAAACCCTTGATGTGAAGGATGCCTACTTTCATGTAGACATCCACGCCTCTCAATTAGTGCTTATCAATCCTTGGATCCCCCTTAGATGCAGCATATAAAGTTATTTGGTCCCTTCTGACCCACATTAACCTGCTCAGGGCTTGCATGGGGTGGACACTCCATCGCAGTAGCCATCACATCAGCGAGAAAGATGGGTAACTGGGAGCCCTTATAGCAGACCTGCCCATAAATGGTCTTTCACTGGGTTCCAGTCTAGGGCCCCAGGAAACCAATCCCCCATAGAGGAGGGTTTAGGTCTCTGTCTCCTGACACATCCCCAGGATCACTTAGGCCTGACTGTGGCATCTCCTCAGCTGGCAGCAACTCAGCATCCCTTTCAGCTCCCACAGTCAACTGGTTCTGCACAGTGTGGTCAGGGTCCCCACCCCGAGCAGTCTGTAATCTTGGCAGTTCTCCTGCAGGAGCCCGCAGCACACATCTGGTCCGCTCCTCAGCCAGACCAGACTGAGCTGAGCTGCTTCCTTTTAAATACTCCCTCAACTGGGAGCATGCCCAGCAAGGATGAAGTGGGTGTGGCCTCTTGGACCCAAAGGAGCTGGTTAATCCTTGCCTGACCAGTGCAGGGTTAGAATAATAGAATCATAGAATATTAGAGTTGGAAGGGACCTCAGGAGATCATGTAGTCCAACCCCCTGCTCAAAGCAGGACTATCCTCAGCTAAGTCATCCCGGCAAGCCACAGCTTAAAAACTTCTAAAGATGGAGATGCCGCCACCTCCCTAGGTAACCCATTCCAATGCTTCACCACCCTCTTAGTGAAAAACTTTTTCCTAATGTCCAACCTAGACCTCCCCCACTGCAACTTGAGACCGTTGCTCCTTGTTCTGTCATCTGCCACCACTGAGAACAGCCTAGCTCCATCCTCCCTGGAACCCCCTTTCAGGCAGTTAAAGGCTGCTATCAAATCCCCCTCATTCTTCTCTTCTGCAGACTAAACAGGCCTAGTTCTTTCAGCCTCTCCTCATAAGTCCTGTGCTCCAGCCCCCTTACCATTTTTGTTGCCCTCTCCTGGACTCTCTCCAACTTGTCCACATCCTTTTTGTAGTGGGGGGCCCAAAACTGGACGCAATACTCCAAATGTTGCCTCACCAATGCCCAATAGAGGGGAATAATCACTTCCCACGATCTGCTGGCAATGCTCTTACTAATGCAGCCCAATATGCCATTAGCCTTCTTGGCAACCAGGGCACATTGCTGACTCATATCCAGCTTCTTAATGACTGTAACCCCCAGGTCCTTTTCTGCAGAACTGCTGCCTAGCTCGTCGGTCCTGTCTGTAGCTGTGCATGGGATTCTTCCGTCCTAAGTGCAGGACTCTGCACTTGTCCTTGCTGAACCTCATCAGATTTCTTTTGGCCCAATCCTCCAATTTGTTTAGGTCCTTCTGTATCCTATTCCTCCCATCCAGGGTATCTACCACTCCCCCTAGCTTAGTGTCATTTGCAAACTTGCTGAGGGTGCAATCTACCCCCTCTTCCAGATCATTAATGAAGATGTTGAACAAAACCGGCCCCAGGACCGACCCCTGGGGCACTCCGCTTGTGACCAGCTGCCAGCTAGACATGGAGCCATTGATCACTACTCGTTGAGCCCTATGCTCTAGCCAGTTCTCTATCCATTTTATAGTCCATTCATCCAACCCATACGTTTTTAACTTACTGATCAGAATACTGTGGGAGACCGTATCAAAAGCTTTGCTAAAGTCAAGAAATATAACGTCCACCACTTTCCCCACATCCACAGAACCTCTTCATAGAAAGCAATCAGGTTGGTCAGGCATGACTTGCCCTTGGTGAATCCATGTTGACTGCTCCTGATCACCTTCAGGGGGTTGGTACACCCTGTCACACTGCACCTGAAGTGTATTCCTAATGTGGTTTCTGACGTCCATCTCATTCAGATTTACTCATTTTACCTACTTTCTTCCTGAAACTGCACTCCATTAATGAAGACAAAAGACTTCATTCTCAGAGCCTAGAGGTCCATAGAGCAGTTGTGTTTTACCTGCGAAGGACAAACTCATCGAGGTGATCCCCCAGACCATTGATATTCATTGCAGAACAGATGAGAGGGGAAGTTGTCTGATCCCCAACTACTTTCCAGATGGATTCTGACGTGCGTTCTGCTGTGCTCTGAGCTGACACTCCTGCACTGCAGAGTGAGAGAGCCCATTCTACCAGAGCCTAGGCTGCTTCAATAGCCTCATTACAAAACGGTGCCATCCTTGAAATTTGTAAACCAGTCAGTTCAGTTCATACCTTCTGCATGCCAAGATCATGCCTTCGTGCAGGCCTCTGCAGCTGACACTTCTCTGGGCACTGCTGTACTACTGTCTGCAGCCTTCCAGAGGTCCTTGCACACTCCCGTTAATAAACATTGCTTGTCAGTCACCCACAGTGGAATACACATGGGACCAACACTTGAAGAAGAAAGGGAAGTTACTTTTCTGTACAGTAACTGGATTTTTTTGAGGTGTGTGGTATCTGTCTGTATTTCACTACTTGCCCTCCTTCCCCTCTTCTTCACATCTTTAAGTTGATTCACAGTAGAGAAGGAATGCACCGCTTCTTATGCCCTCGGTTTGGATCATGACGAGTTATGGGCATAGGCCTGGTCCAACGCACACTGCTAGCAAAAATCTTCTAGTCTCAGGCATATGGAGCGCATGTGCACCCACAGTGGAATGCAGAGAGGGACCATACATCTCAACGAACTCGAGTTACTGTAGTGGCAAGCATCTTCCTTTTCCTGTTTCTGGCAACCATGTATTTACTGTGTGCACAAAGTTACATATAAAAAATCAGGTACATGACTATCATCAGTTCAGTTTTGCTATCATAGCTGTCACGTTTTATCAGGCTTTTTTAACCACCTCCATTCTTCAACACCGCTCTCTTTGAGGTAGCCATTTCCTGCCAGTAAATGAAAAAAAGGTGGTGATGAGAGTTGAATGAGCATCCTGGTTTGGATTGGAAGAGATTTATTTCCTTTTTGTACTAAAGTATGCTCTGTTTTACAAAGAGCAGAGGAATTTTTTTTCACTTGCCAATACCCAGTGCTACTTTACTGCCTCCTGAGAAAACTTCTGATATTTTTCTGGGGTTTATAATTTATGAGCTATTTGATCCTTATATTAATTTAAAATAGTACTTGCCAGTAATGGATAAGACTGTAGGTGGGATTTGATTTAGAAGCACAAATTCCACGGACATACAATGGAACTTGTACTCCTGAATCACTTAGGCATTTTTGAAACTTCAACCCATAGGCTACATTTATAGACTTTCATGCAGAGGGACTATGCTATAGTAATTGAAACATAGGACTGGGAGTTGAGTATTCTGTGTTCTAATCCTAGCTAATCCACAATTTATGTAACCTTGGGCAAATAGGGTTAGGCTAAACTCAAAAATATTTATAAAGGCTGAAATGCACCCGTGGCGGAAGGACTTTGCATCACAGGACTTTAAGCTACGTAATTGCTGCCCCCTGCACAGGGTGAAAGTCAGTGCTTCAGCATCTCAGAATGCTTTCGAAACCTTCAAAAATTGCTATAGAAGTTGCAAAACAATGGTGTTGGGTGCTTTGGATGGTGTAAAGAGGAATCTGTATTTCCTAATTCTTTCTCAAGTATATTTTTCTTTGTTTCCAGCTCTCTGGCAGCAGGCACCGTTTCATCCTGGATATTGAAACCAGCCTCATGACTACATTTTGGTTCAGCATTGTTAATTGTAATTTTTCTTGGTTAAAGTTGTTTAGTACTAAAAGTATTACAAGGTTATGTAGATTTGCTGCTGAATATAAAATGCAGAGAGCACTGTATAATGTTCTGAAGTGTAACCACTTACCTGAGAAGACAACAGAATTTGAATTTTCCAGAACTGTTGTATCAAAATTACTCCCTTTTTTTAGGACATGAGGTCAGTTGGAGTTTTCCTATTGATTTATATGGGTGCAGGATGGAGTCCCTAATGAACAGCAAGATTTAGCTAACCAGATTAAAAAAAACCCAAACACACATGAAGGGGCAAATATAAACTCACCTCCGTGACCACTGAGGGCCCACTGACTGTGGAACCAGCATGGTTCTGCAGTGCAAAAGGCAGTTTAAACCACTGGTTAAAGTAATGGTTGTGAAGCAGCTCTATGGCTTTGGCCTGGGGAGGATTCTTTTCCTCTGCCTACCCTGTGAAGATATCCAGTGTTCAGCCCTTTAGCCTCACTGGGTGCTGTCTCTGGATTTGACCCTAAGGAGTTAAGTTTTTGGTTAACTCTTAGTCCTGTGATACAATGGTGTTTATTTGACATCTACTGAAAAAATGAAAACAGAACTTTTTACGTGTGATTATGGGGTTTTAGCTTTTAAATACGTTATTGAACAAAGGCTCTGCCACAGGCTGTCAAGACCTATAGTCAGTTCTAAATACTTAGTTGAAAATCACCACAGTTCAGTGGGCCAGCACAGACTTACACATCACTTACGTCAGATTTTGCTGATGATGCGTATGGACTTTTTGCTGGCCTATGGCTGCTTTTTTTGGATTGTAATAGAGAAATTAGATTCTTGAATTTTATGGTTAGTATTTTTTATAACAGTAATTGATACTTTGCTGTATCTGATATGCAAATAGCTAACGTTTGTTTAAATCCAAACAGTTTTTACGCTGGCACTGTTTAACTTTATAGGTATTATTTATGACAGTGGTTCAAATACTTTCAGTATTTTTCTCAAACAATGAAGACTTATTTTTATTTTTGTACATCTTTCTTAGAAATATTTCTCAGTATATAGGTCTTATTGAAAATTTTACTTTTAAATGCTAACAGCATTTGTACACTGCAAGTATTTATGTAAACTTTATTTGTATGTGCATTAAACGGTTTTTTAAAAATATTGTAGCAAACAATGCAGAAATAACAGCACTGACAGTATAGTTACAGTTAGGTGTCTATAACGTGATAATTTAAGACATAACATGGGCTACAAAATTGGCAACTCTGCATCAGCTAATAATTTACATTTAAAAGCACAAATTTTACAGAAAAATTAAAAATATTTGTAGTGAACTTCAAAATATCCAAAATGGTCCAGGGTTTATGATACCCTTTGCTGAAGAATTACCAGTATTTTCAAAATGTTATTTGTATGCTCTAGTGTTTTCATGAGAACAAGATATTACATTAACTAATTACATTACATTAATCAAAATCACAAAGAGAGATCTGGGTGAACTCCTAGCCCCACTGAAATCACTGAACCTTTGCCACTGATCTCAATGGGGCCAGGATTTCACCTTCTGTTGCAATCTGAGATACATTGGATAGGATCTAGCTTGTAAAATTAGTTCCTGTGGTTTACAAACAATTGGATAGCAGATGATCTCATGAGCTCTCTTGTGACAGAAATCCATATATTTAAGAGCAAAGTTCAGCACTAAATTGGTCGTTTTTACATCTGATATGCACATGTAATATCTGAAATGCATCATTTAATGATTGGGAAGTGTAAATCTTCATCAACAGGAAAACAGACTTCTTCTAGCGTTAAACTTCTTATGATGATGTGCAACTTACACAGCTGATTAGAATTAAAAACTCTCAGTTGCTAGCAATAGACTGTGGTGATGTAAACAAGTTTATGTACTAAAGGCATATTGTGAATGGGGTATTTTAGGACTAATAGAATAAATATTGGCTGAAGTTAAACATGTGAAAACTATGTTCCTTCCTAGGAATTACTTCTTCCCTCTTTCCCTCTCCAATCCATCCCTTTTTTTTTTTTTTGAAGAATAATTTCACTTCTCTCGTTCCTCTAAATTACAGTAGAACCCTGTTTCATTCTAAAGCTAAAGTGGAATATTTTAAGACTCTTTCTACACTCCCAGTCATCTTGAATTTTCTCTTTATTTGGTTTTAAATGACAACAGATACATATGCCACTAGGCGTACTGGGCTAAATTCATCTCTGGTGTATCTTCATTGAACCCTGCAGAGTTATACCAAGCGTGAATCTGGCTTATATAGCTTTTTACAATGGGTTACTATGAGTATCTGCTGGTGTAAGTATGCAGAATTTAGCCAATTTGTCATGTTGGGTAATAATAAAAACACTTGTTTATTATAGTGCTTTGTAGTATATTTGTTGCATTCTACTTATTTTCTTATTAACACAACATATCAAAAGTTGTTGGACATTTGATTCCATCTGAAGTATTGCAAGGGACTGCAGACTTTTAACATTCTTGTATAGCTCCTGAAACAGCTGGAAAACTCCTCCTCCACGTCAACCCAATCAGCAAAACAAAGTTATAGCATTGACTTTGTTTTCCATGGTTTGTAATCTTTCTTCTGGGCTGGAAAATATCCATTCATGAGTCTGTCTAATACAATGCCCATCATGATTTGCTAGAATGATTTAATTAGTGAATAATCTCTCACCAACAAGAATATGTCACAATAGCTGTAAGGCTACTGCAACATCATTCTGGTTGTCTGACCTGTCCTATGTATAGACTGGAGTCTCACTAGTGGCATATATGCCTCCTTCACAAATACATCTGGCCAGATTATACAGCAAATGAGGCTGATGCGATAGGCAGAAACTGAGCATAGACTTGGTTAAAGATGCAAAACAGGTGAATGGTACTCCTGGCAAACTGACAAGCAGTTGCAGGTGTGTTGCAAAACGAAAATTGCTTACTGCCACATCACTTGTTATAAACAAGGATAAACAAAAATTGTAGAGAAGATGCATGAAATCTCTGCATCAGTCTTCACTGCAGAGGATGGGGAGGAGATCCCCACACCTGAGCCATTCTTTTCAGTTGACAAATCTAAGGAATTTGTCCCAAACTGAAATGTCAATAGAGGTTTTGGAACACATTGATAAATTAAACAGTAATAAGTCACCAGGACCAGAGGGCATTCATTCAAGAATTCTGAAGGAACTCAAATACGAAATTGCAAAAGTACTAACTTTGTCTATTTGTAACCTATTGCATAAATCAGCCTCTGTACCAGATGACAGGAGGCTAGCTAATGTAATGCTGATTTTTCAAAAAGGGCACCAGAGGCGATCCTGGCAATTATAGACCGATAAGCCTAACTTCAGTACCAGCAAATTGGTTGAAATTATAGTAAATAACAAAATTTATCAGACAACTAAATCAACATGATATGTGGGGGAAGAATTAACATGGCTTTTGTAAAGAGAAATCATGCCTCACCACCACTCTATTAGAATAATTTGCAGGAATCAACAAGCATGTGGACAGGGTGATCAAGTAGATCTAGTGTACCTGGATCAAAGGTTCTTCAGCAAATGAAGATGTCAAAAAGGGAAGGTCCTCTCCTGGATCAATAACTGGTTAAAAGGTAGGAAACAAAGGATAGAAATAAATGGTTATTTTTCATTGGTAAGTAGCGGGGTCTCCCAAAGATCCGTACTGGGATGCGTGCTGTTCCGCATCCACATAAAGTATCTGGAAAAACCAGTGAGGTGGTGGCAAAGCTTGCAGATGATGAGGATGCAGGAGCCTTTTTTATAAAAAACTGAACAAAATCATCCAAAGCACAGGACTTGGGGGTCATGGGGGACTTCAACTACCCAGGCATCTGTTGGGAAACCAACACAGCAGGGCACAGATTATCTAGCAAGTTCCTGGAATGTATCGGAGACAATATTTATTTTAGAAGGTGAAGGAAGCTACTAGGAGGAAGGCTGTTCTAGATCTGATTTTGACAAATAGGGAGGAACTGGTTGAGAATTTGAAGGTAAGAGGCGGTTGGGTGAAAGTGATTGTGAAATGGTAGTGTTCATGATTCTAAGGAATGGTAGGAGGGAAAACAGCACAATAAAGATAATGGATGTCAAGAAGGCAGACTTCAGCAAACTCAGAGAGTTGGTAAGACCCCATGGGAAGCAAATCTAAGGAGAAAAGAGTTCAAGAGAGTTGGCAGTTTTTCAATTAAGGGCACAAGAGCAAACTATCCCATTGTATAGGAAAGATAAAACGCATGGGAAAAGACCACCCTGGTTTAACCAGGAAGTCTTCAATGATCTGAAACTCAAAAAAGAGTCCTACAAAAAATGGAAACTAGGTCAAATTACAAAGGATGGATATAAACAAATGACATGTAGGGACAAAATTAGAAAAGGCCAAGGCATAAAACGATATTAAACTAGCTAGAGACATAAAGGGGAACAAGAAAACATTCTACAAATATATTAGAAGCAAGAGGAAGACCAAGGAGAGGATAGGCCCATTACTCAATGGGGCGGGGAGGACAATAACAGAAAATATTGAAATGGCAGAAATGCTAAATGACTTTTTGTTTTCACCAAAACGTTTAGTAGCAATTGGACAGCTAATTTAATGAATGCCAGGGAAAATGAGATAAGGTCAGAGCCTAAATTGGGAAAGAACAAATTAAAAATTACTTAAACAAGTTAAATGTCTTCAAGTCACCAGAGCCTGATGAAATACATCCTAGAATACTCAAGGAGCTGACTGAGATATCTGAGCCATTAGTGATTATCTTCAAAAAGTCATGGAAGATGGGAGAGATTCCAGAGGACTGGAAAAAGGCAAATATAGTGCCAATCTATAAAACATGGGATAAGGACAACCCAGGAAATTACAGACCAGTCATCTTAACTTCAGTACCTGGAAAGATAATGGAGTAAATGATTAAGCAATCAATATGCAAACACGTAAACGAAAAGTGGTAAGTAAAAGTCAGCATGGATTTGTCAAGAACATATCATGTCAAACCAACATAATAGCTTTATTTGACAGGGTAACAAACCTTGCAGATGGGGGGAAGTGATAGATGTGGTACATCTTGACTTTAGTACATCTAGAGTTTTGATACTGACACACATGACCTCATAAACAAACTAGGGAAATACAACGTAGATGGAGCTACTACAAGATGCATAACTTGTTGGAAAATGGTTCCCAGAGAGTAGTTTTATCAGTGGTTCAGTCAAGCTAGAAGGGCATATTGAGGAGGGTCCCTCAAGGATAATTTCTGGTCTGGTTTTGTTCAGTAACGTCATCAATGATTTAGGTAATAGCATAGAGAGTACACTTATGAAGTTTGCAGATGATACCGATCTGGGAGGAGTTGTAAGTGCTTTGGATGATAAGATTAAAATTCAAAATGATTTGGACAAACTGGAGAAATGGTCATGTTCTCAGAACTTAGCCAAGGCCAACAAATGAGAGGAGGATAAGAAAGCACTTCAAAGACACCCTTAAAGCCAACACAGATTTATGGGAAAGCCAAGACCTCGACTAATTAAAATGGGGAAGGACCTTGTGGCAAGGATCCCCAGCATTTCAAGATCTAGTGAAGATAACAGGAAATGGAGAAATGGGAAAGGAGGAAAGAATGCTCCCCAGTTATATCCCCTCTTTACTAAGACAGTCTGATTCAACAATCCAGATCCACTCCTTCCATCGGTAAATGTCTGCTGTAACTGTGATAAGATCTATGGATCCTAGACTGGTCTCAGGAGCCACCTACAGGTTCACCAGCAATAACCGGCTATCATTTCATGGAAAATAATCATTCTCAAACTCCAAGGGATCACTGACTATTAAAACCCATATTGGTTGTTTGTGCCCAAGCTTACCAAGAAATCCAGATTGCTCTGAATCAATTACCTGTCTTCTTCATTATTTACCACTCCACCAATTTTTGTGTCATCTGCAAACTTTATTGATGATTTTATGTTCTCATCCATGTCATTGATAAAGATGTTAACTAGCATAGGGCCAAAACCCAATCTTTGCTGTGGGAGTAGCTCTCTTCATGGGAGAAGAAGGGAAGGGGGTGGGAATGGCTCTGGCGGTGGAGGGAGTTGGGAGTGACTATATGTGGAGAGAGGACTGGGAGTGGTAGTGTGTGTGTGTGTGTGTGTGTAGATGGGGGATGGGAATGGCTGTGCATGGGGGGGAGTTGGGAATAGTGGTGTGTGTTAGTGGGGTGGGAGGGGCTAGGAGTGCCTCTGTGTGTAAGGGAGATGGGATGACTGTGTTGTATGAAAGCCGGGTAGGAGAATGTGCATGTCTGTTAGAGAGAATATACATCCACATAAGATGTGAGTGAACTAAGGTTTTAAACAGAGTTCGGATATTAGCATGAACAACAGGCCCAAAGCATGAGAGCAAAAAGACTAAGATCATGAGAAAGAAGATCTGAAGTGTTAAACTTCTGGTGACCCTTCAAAATATCAATGTTTTATTTATGGTTTGGGCTGAAATAACAAAAATAAAAATGAACACATAAATAAATAGACACTTTTAATTGGGTACTAGGCACAGTATATAATTGACTATATAAATCATTGCTTCATCTGCCCTTAGCTAAGGTCCAATAATTGGCAATGACATCACTTGTTTGTTAAAGAGTCTAAAAAAAGTAAAACTCTTAAAAGGGTTCATTTCTAATGCCTACTTTACCAAGTGGAGCTGACCAATATGGATCTAAGCATCCCTGAGTTTAATGTGTAAGTACCTTGATCAAATGCTTATAAATGTTTTGTTACTATATGGATGAAGTAAATTACTTATTATTTTGGCTATTTAGTTATATTTAGAGCAATTGTATTAATACCATTTTGCCTTTGGATTTAATAAGTGAATTTATTGTTAAATTAGTGATATGGTAATACTGTATTATGACAGACTGTCCCCTTATGTTCATCACTTTTACAAAAGTATGATCAGTTTTGTACAGTGTGCCTTGTGAGGTAGCATCTGAAAACTCATAATTCACTGATCATTACTGTCCTACTAAAATACATGTGGCAACCCTGTATGTAGGGTTATAAGATTCTACTATATGACATTGCTAAGATATGCTTCAAGTTTAAAAAAAAAGCAACCCAAACCAGTACCTCAGAGACAAATGTTAGCCAGTATCTCAGCCACGTATGAACATAATCAAGTGCACTATTACCAAGTTAAGTGGCCATTCTTTGGCAGGAAGATGGGTGCAAGTGAGAAATGTACATATTGGTGTAGGTTCCCATCCAAAACAGACTTGCTGTCGTCTGGACCCTAGCTGGAGATTATTCTAAAAGAGAAGAGAAAGATATAAAAATGAGGAACAGAGGCACTAAATCACTTTTCTCTTTCATTCGTCTCTGCTCACAGCAGCAACGCCTGAAGAAACACTGAAATGGTGGAGGGGTTCTGGCTGGAAGACTCTCAGCCAGTAAAGACTGCAAAAAATGTGGTGAGAAAAGCCTTTGCTTTGAATTCATTTACCTTGCTAAGCTAGGTACTAGTTAACATTTTTACCTTTTATTTTCTTAGTAACCAATTCTGACTTTTATGCCTCATTATTTGCAATCACTTAAAATCTCTCTTTCTGTGACTAATAAACTTGTTTTCTCTAAACCCATGTATGTTTGGGAGCCTCCATTTGTAATAACAAGATTTGTGCATATAATTTTCTATTAATGAAATGACAGACTTTCTATGACCTTGTATTGCACAGAAGGAAAAAGCTGGGCAGTACAAGACGCACATTGCTGCGGACCAGCCTGGGACTGGGAATTTGTTAGTGTCACCCTGTAATGTAACTCATGAGTGGTTAGTTGTAACATGCATACAATTCAGCTGGGAGTGATTTTGCATGATAGAGGCTGTATGTGAGCAGGACCAAGTGGTTGCTCTCACAGCGAAGCAGTGTAAAAGACACCCTGGACTGGAGATTTGAGGGGACACAAATGTCCAGATCATACTGTGGGAATGTCACACCTGTATAAATAATAATTCCAACAACATGTGGGGAAGAAGGTTCGGAGTGGCAGTGTGCAGTTGTGTGTATGTTTATGGGGGGTTAGGAGTGGCTATATATGTGGGGGGAGGAGGTCAGGAAAGCTGCTAGAGACTGTGCATGTGGGAAGGGGCTCTAAGCATGGTTGTGGCAGGAGTTTAGGAGTGCCTTTGTGTAGAAGGAAGTTGGGGGAAGAAGAGCTGGGAATGTGTGTGTGGGTACAGGTGGCTGGCTCAGAGTGGTGGGATTAGTGGGGGGGCAATGTGTTATGGGGGACTGGAAGTGGCTGTGTGGGAGTGGAGGGGGGCTCAGAATGGTTCTGTGAGGGCTGTGGGGGGGCTTCTAGCAGTGGTACTGTGTGGAAGTGATAGGTCTGGAAGTAGCTCTGAGGCTAGTGATGGGAGTTCAGAGTGGTTTGGGGTGGACTGGGAGTGGCACTTGATATAGGGTTACCAATACGTTTGGGTTTCCC
>ML675617.1:13138163-13149816 GCA_007922155.1 Mesoclemmys tuberculata | reverse complement strand
GGCGGCATGTCCTGCTGGCAGCCGCGCGTTCGCTCTGCGGAGAAGTTCGGCTTGTCGGGCTCCCCTGCCCAGCGTGTCCCTGCGGGGCGCGGGGAAGGGTCTTGGGGGCCCGACTCTGCTTCCAGCGGCTTGTGACTCTCCCCGCCTGTGTCTCGGCGGCCGGGACAGCGACGCTACTAGGAACCTTTCAGCCACTGACATCTGAGCCCGCAGGTAGCCGCGGGAAAGCAGCGACCAGTGAACTGCCAGTGGTAATTCTAAACACATACCAGTCCCCGTCCTACCTGGCTGAGCTGTTCTAGCCAGTAGTATTATTACATGGCCGCAAGCTACCGAGTATGGCTTGTGGTTTGGTTGGTTGAGTTACCGCTTGCATCCCAGGAGTCCCATTTAAGTTTTACCAGCACTGTTGGCTGGCTTAGTAGCTATATCATCTTAGCAGTTAGGTAAAATTATTAATTATTTATCTTAATTAAATTTACCTGCTTCAAATATAGCGAAAGATTTTAATTTTTTATACAGAAAGTTTTGCAGTTTTTTTAATTATTTTGATTTCTCAGAACAAAGATTGACCCATGCTACATTTCTTAAAGGGGCTCAGCTTTACTCAATTTGCACTCAAACTAACACACATTTTCTGAACATTCATTCTGTACATCTCATGCTGTAAATTTGGAGAGGGTACACTGTATTTTTCATAAATAAAAGGGTGTAATCTTTGCAAAGGAAAATGTCTGATGTAAGGTTAAAGGAAAAGCATATTATAAATACATAATTGCTAGTAAGATATTTACCTTTTAGAAGTGTTTGACACTATTTTTGTATTTTCACTCAGTTAATGGTGTTGATCTGTTTCTCTCTGTCTTCTCCAGCTAATGGCTAAGATCATGGCAGCTAAATAACATTAAGCCTTATCTTCACAGAACTCAAGATTTGTTTCTTTATCGTTTAAATTTGATTGTGGCCAAACTATATAGACTGTACTAACAGGAAAATCACTGGTAGTTGATTAAAGCACAGATCCAGTGATCCCTTTCAGACCCTCCACAGGAAGTGGAAACCATTCACTAGCCTATCTAATCATGGTTGAGGCCTGAAACCTCAGTAATACAAATACAGTGTCTACAGTTAGTTTTAATTAGTAAAACTCTTTTCAATGCTGCTCATGGAAAATGTGCTAAACCTCTGAGTCAGACATGTCTGTCTGTCACTAGTGACTAGGAAGTCTCCCTGATTTCTGGGGAGAGGGGAAACAGTACCATAGCTTCTTTAGAATCTAAGGCCTTGTCTACATGAGAAATTTTGTCAATAAAAGTTTTGCCAACCTACAGCCACCGCTGTAATTAAATTGTTGTTCAATGTCTTCATTGTCTCTGTAAGTGGAGAGCATTCACACCATCAGCTCTTGTCAACAAAGGGAGCAGTGCACTGTGGATAGCTATTCCACTGTGCAACTGTAGGCAGGATGCTTTGGGAAGGGTTTGCAATGCCTCATGGCACAGACAGTGTCACATGATGAAGGTTTCTGAATCCCATCATTCCATGGTCATCCTACTAGTTTGACAGCTGCTTTTAAACTGCCCTGTCAGCCAAGCTGACACTGCTAAGCACAAGAAGCCCACAGCAGAGGAAAGGGAGGGAGAGAGAGAGAGAGAGAGAGACTGTGTTGCGAGACAGTGAGTTTGTCTGCACTTGCCACTGTCCCTAAGTTCGGGCAGCAGCTGGAAGCAACCAATCCTGAGGCACATGCTGCACAGACAGCTCTTAACTGGCATCCACGGTTCCTCTCTCTTCCTCCTCCTCCCGCCCCCCCTTGCCCCCTCCAAAGTAGAGATGGGTCTGGTACACCCGCAGGGGGTATGGGACACAGCCCCTGCCTCCCTCCCTCTCTCAGCATAGCAGGAGTTACACCCCACCCCTGTAGTTTAGGGCAGGCAGGTAGGGCTGTATTTGCTGTGTGTGTGGAGTGAGCTCTATGGTGAGTTAACTTGAAAACTACTTGGGGCTTTGAAAAGGTATGTGTGGAGGTGGATGGGGCAGCCGAGCTTAAACTGTTTACCAGAGTGGCCTCCTGATTATCCCAGAATGCCATTTTCAGTGATATAACCTAAGCTCAGTGTCTCCATGCATGCCTCTTTGCAAAAACTTTGCCAAAAAAGGCTCTGTGCCTCTCCTCTAAGTGGTTTCATTTTGTTGACAAAACAGTGCAGTTTTAGCAACAAACAGGTCTTGCAGTGTATACACCAGGACTGTTATGTCAACAAAAGGTGACTTGTCAATAAAACTCTCTAGTTTAGACCAGAACTAAGCTGCTTCTTTGAGAAACATCTCCCATGGATCCCTCTCTCAGTATACATGTGGGTTTGGAACCCTTTGAATCAGTGGTGTCTGTACCTTCATGTTCTTGCATCTAAAGGCATAAAAAGCAGCATGACCCCAAATGCCTCTTGGTTCCTGTTACCCAAGGTAATAAGTGGAAACTTCATGGTATCTGGCTAGTAAACTTTCTCTCCTCATAGTAGAATCAAAAGCCTCAGGCTTCGAGCCCTGCTAGCAGGTGATGGCGTTATGTCCATGACAGACAAACCTGATGTGTGTTCAGTCTGAAGGAAAACCACACCTCCTCCCCTTGCTCGCATTCCCCATTTGTAACCACCTTTCCTCCTCACAATTATGGGCTGGAATTGATTGTACTGGTGAATCTACAGACTATCAGACATTAGTGAATCTTTCTTTTTCAGTTTTAATTTTGACTATATGTGGGATTATTCAGACTGACTATACATAGTTTCTCCTTTGATTCATGACAGGGAAAAAAGTTTCATGAAACAAGAAAATACCACCAAATAACTGACACGAAGGTTTGGAAGCAGCTGTATCTAAAGCTACCTGTAACTTCTTGAAATGTAGTTAGTTTAAAAAAATTGGTGTCATTTTAAACAAAGATGTACTCATAGTTTTGCACTCTTATTGCTCATCATCAGTAATGTTGCAGCCAAGTCAAAATGCTGTATTTGTGGCACTTTTATAGACTGGCATTCCTAACTAAAGACCAGAATAAGTGACGTCAAAATTGGCCATGTGATTGGCAATGGCCTGTGTGGTCCCAGAGTATAACTAATGTTTCCGTAGTAGAACTCATTAACTTGATTGAGGAAAAGAATGAAGTCTGTTTTAAGAACCCTAGCATGGTTGTTGAAGCCATACACTGTCCATGTCTCTGTCTCAGAGACCTCTGCAGTAGTAATCACTTGGATCAGTAAAAGTAGCTGTCTCTACATACCCTGCCAACTCAATGATATCCATCATGGACTTCTGTGTTCTGTACATTCCATCCAGAAAACAGTGGTCTGTGTTGCATTCCAGCCTCTGTAGCAATTCTCTTGTCCAGAAAATAGTAACTGGAAAATGGTGGGCCTGATCGTGAAATGTAAGTTTCAGCTCTACAGAATCCAAAATACATTTAATCGTACAAAGGCTTCTCAGCCCCACATAACGTTAAACAGCCAATGGTTAGTCTCGGGTCTTCTCTCTCTTGTAGCTCTGTTTGGTGATAGAGGGACATGAAACCTCTTTATTTGGAGCCACCACCTTCTCATGTCCCCCTGAGACCACTGTGCTCCCTTTCTATGCAGTTGAATTTGAAAGTTACAAAGCCAAAGCAGCACACCCTAAATTTTAGGACGAGTATGCATATTTAAAAGTGTTCACGGCGTCCAGTGTGACAAATGGATTTTGGGATGTAAAAATCCCAGAATTCTAGGTTGCTGGAAGGAACACCTTGAAAAAATCCATAATCTTCTGTGCCAGCAGCAGCTAATAAAGGTCTGTAGAATAGTTCAGATAGTGCTGTGAAAACCACAGTATGAATAATTAGGTTAGAGCTGCCTGGACTTTCTTAGGAAACAAACATTGTGCTGTAAAGATAAGCAAACATTACTTACACACTGTGCTGCCTGGGTAAAATGGAGCATCGTGGACATGGTACAACGGTATCAGCTGTATGACACAGATCAAGAGCTATATTAATGCCACACTTACCTATAGATACCTCAGTGTTATTGATACAGCTCTGTAGGGTGAACAACAGGAAGTTCTTCTTTACAAGAGCATTGTGATTCTGAATTCGTTATAGAATCCTAGAGAAAACAGGAATGGTTTTTGTTTTAGTAGGACTAAGCAAGTCCTTCTGCAGCCCCAAAATATATAAAAAGTAGCCCTTGAATTTGGGTAAAAAAGTAGGACCTAGAATAAATGAGGAAAGCTTTTCTGAAACTTGACAAGTACCGATATGGTAGAAACACCCTCAGTCAGATAACACCTTTGCCATCTCCTCTGGCTATTTTAATCAACCAGTCATTACGTCGGTCCTGTCTGGACTGAGTTTGTCAACTTGTGCTCATCCATGCCCTGGCCTCTAGACGTTGGTTGAAGCACAGAAGTACCTTGTTGAATGAGGTAAAACCATATGGTTAATACACATACCGTACTTCATATAAAAATAATCATGTAATTTAGACAAGTTGTCTAGTTGATGTAGTTTGTGTGATTGGAAAGAGGAGTTGGTGTATAGAGAAAAAGATATCACAATACTGTTGCCCAACTCTTACATAGGACATCTTCCTTCCATCATGGTCCTAAGTGAGTCTTTATCACAATTTTGTCACAAGTTTAATCCCAAGTAGTATATGGAGAGGTGATAGTGACCCCTCTGTTTAAGTTACCAACCCACATTCCATTGTAAAAAAATTGTTGACCTTTTTTGTAGAAATTCTAACACTGTCCTCATTGCTTTTGGGAGGCCTTTGAAATGCCCGCAAGGTAGATACGTGCCTCTTGTCCCATGAAATTCCATTTACATTTAGCTCAGTTAAACTGTTAAATTGCTGTTTCTCTTCTCTCATGTGCACTCCTCAGGAAAACCTGCTAAAATACCTGAAAATTAAATCAGTTGAGAGCTAGGCCCATACAGTTGCTGCTGCAGCAACAGCAGCACCTGCTGCACTGCAAATGCCTAGAAATTGCTGAAGTAACTGGAGTCCTTCCTACTTCCACCCCCCACAAAATCCACTGCATGGCCCCAGTGTTCTGTCGACTTCCATTGCCAACATGACATGGGTGAGACTCACATTTCCTGGATGAGTGGAGGAAGCGAACACCATCTCCTCAACTTCGTCCACAGTGTCAGCAGCCCTCTACTTTCCCTCAGTCACTGCCACACAGGAATGTGAGAAACCTTTATCCGTGCCTCTCGTGGGTCAGCTCCCCAAATCCATTGGCCAGGGCCAACACAAGCACACCCCTCTAGGGATATGTCTATACTGCCAGCTGAAGTGGATTTACTTTAAATTGACTTTCACCTGCCAAATTTTAGAAGTTGCAGGAGCATGATCACACCACTCTTGAGTTGACATTCTAAGCAATGCACCATGGGTAGCTATCCCATAGTGCAACTGGCTTCAGAGGCTTTTGGGAAGCTTCTCGTTCTGCCATGATGCAATGTGTTCCTTCCCCCTACCTTGTCCCAAACAAACTGCAAATGCTTTTTCACACCATTTTTCTGTGCTGTGCATATGCCATTGCTGGAATGATGTAATGCAGAGCTGAACGGGCTTCATCATTGTGAGCATCACAAATACCTCACGGTGTATCCTTTAAAGGTGAGCGAGGAGCTGCATCACGGAAAATAGTGATGTTACTGAGGCTGCCCTGTTACAAACCATAGAGCGGAACAATTCCTGTTTGCTGTAGGCTGTCACGCATTACCTTCAGTCAGTAGAGTGCTGGTTCTGGTCCTGGGAAACAAGTACAGATTGGTGGGATTACATCGTTATGAAAGTGTGGGATCATGAGCAGTGGCTGCAGAACTTTCATGTGCAAAAGGCCACTTGCTTTGAACTTTGTACGGAGCTGTTCACCGCCCTGAAGCGCGTAAATACTCACTTGAGAGCAGCTCTGACAGTGGAGAAGTGAGTGGCCATCGCTCTGTGGAAGCTGGCAACCTGAGACTGCTACTGGTCAGTTGGGAATCAAACTGGATTCAGTAAATGCACCGTTGGAGCTTCTGTGATGCAAGTGTGCAGAGCCATCAACAGGCTTCTGCTAAGAAGGGTAGTGACTTTGGGAAATGTGCAGGACATAGTGGACGCGTTGGCCACAATGGGGTTCCCAAACTGGGGCCTGGGAGCAATAGATGGCACGCATAACCCTGCCCTAGCACCTGACCACCTTGCCACAGAGTACATGAACCGGAACGGATACTTCTCAGTGGTGTTGCAGACCCTTGTGGATCCTGGGGCGTTTTGCCAACATCAGTGTGGGGTGGTCTGAAAAGGTGTATGACGCACACGTCTTTAGGAACTTGTCTGTTCAATAAGATGCAGGTGGGCACTTTCTTCCCTGACCAAAAAATAAACAATGGGGATGTGGAAATGCCAATAGTGATCCTGGGGGATCCTGCCTACCCCTTGCTCCGTTGGCTAATGGAGCACTGCACCTGGCACCTGGACAGGGAGAAGGAGCATTTCGATAACAGGCTCAGCAAGTGCAGAATGGTGGTGGAATGTGCATTTGGCCATTTAAAAGCCAGATGGAGATGTCTGCTTACTAGGTTTGACATCAGTGAAAAGAACATCGCATCAATTATATCTGTGTGCCATAATTTGTGTGAAATGAAGGGGGAAAAGTTCCCTCAGCATTGGGCCATGGAGGCTGATAGGCGAGCTGCAAATTCTGAGCAGCCAGATTCCAGTGCTATGCTGAGAGCCAACTGCTGAGCACTTCAGCTTCAGGAAGCATTGAAAAACCTGGTTTTGCAATGAACTGCAGTAATTTGTCTATGCTGTGCCTTTAGTTCCCATCCCCTACCCTCGCTTCAGTGACCTCCTCACCTTCTCTCCCAACTCAAGCTATGAATGAATAAAGACAGATTTTTTTTAATGCTACAAAGTTTTGTGACCTGTTTTAATGAGGGAAAGAAGGAAAATAACTTACCATTGTAAAGTGTCACTGTGCAAGCAACTGAGGCTGTGTGCAGTTCTTAAAGGGGCTCTTGCAGCCTTCTGCTTACCTCCACCAGTACAGCATGCAGCACATACTGCACCCCGCTCAGTCTCCTCCTAGACAGCTTGGGGGAGGAGGCTGATGATAAAGCAGTAGGCGGTGGAGTGTTTTGAAGGGGCTGCGGAGGGAGTCTGTCCTGCTGCTGCTCTTTCTGGCGCTCTACCAGACGCCTCAGCATGTTGGACTTATCCCTCAAAATACACAGTCTCCTTTTGTGTATCACGCTCCTACTCCTGTGCAGATCTTCTGTGTTCTATGTCTATGTCTAATTTTTCAGACAAGGACATCCTCCAGGCTCTGAGCTCTGTCGGCAGCCATGGAGGCATTCATTAGTTTACTGAACATGTCATCCCATGTTTTTTTTCCTGCTTTCTAATCTGGAAAAGTCTTTCAGCTGGAGTTCGGCAGTGGGGGCCAAAGGCCAAGGTGTCTGCTGTAAGATAGCAAAGCACAAAGTTGTGCCTTGTTAGCGGACCCAAAGTAAAGGAAATGTTACAATGTAAAAAGTACTCCCCTTCATGTTCACAAGGCTAAGCCAGACCCCTGCATTCCATTCTGTACATCTCAGAAGGGTTGGACTGGCTGGCGTTACAGACATGGTAAGCAAGGGGCCCTTGCATCTGTTATAGAGAGGCTTCATTAGCACTAAAATCCACAATCCATACTTGAGCAAGGACAGGGATCACTGAGCTCCTGTGTAACATGCCAAAGACTGGTTTGGGAGGAGGTGGGCAGAACAGATTAGAGGACACTACAGGTGAATTGTGGCAGAAAACATAGGGCAACCGTTGTCCCAACCCATAATGCCCATTGCAACAGGACTAGGAATAGTAATGGGGAGGCATCCAGGAACCCTGTCCATGGCAGAG
Organism: Mesoclemmys tuberculata; assembly: GCA_007922155.1. Classification (NCBI taxonomy): domain Eukaryota; kingdom Metazoa; phylum Chordata; order Testudines; family Chelidae; genus Mesoclemmys; species Mesoclemmys tuberculata. Next base: position 13,141,885 of record ML675617.1, on the reverse strand, counting down.
GAATAAAATAGTGACTGTATTGGTTGGGCACCTAAAACTTGTGCCATCTTCCCTAGGTGACCATGTGTGATATCAGCCCCCATGAGGGTAACACAGCGGAAAGGGAAGTTTTGCTGCAAGCATCAGGGTATAAGCCTGGCCGTTATGCTTCTGTGCTGTGGTCCACGATGATGCCTGCTCATTTAATAGCAGAGTGGGAAAACGTATCCTACCGTGACAGAAGAAATAAGGCTGTCTTCTCCAGAAACTTTATGCAAAGGTTAACAGATTACCTCCATGAAAGTTTCTTTGAGATAGCCACAGTGAATTCTCGGAGCATACCTCTGCACATAAATAGTCTGTTCCAGGAGTAATCCTCCACTTTATTTTGCCACCACACAGTAAGACCCTCCTCTCAAAAACACAGTCCTTTTAAGAAGCTGGACTGGGGACAGAACTACAAAATAAAAATTTGCCCCACATACTCACCAGATGTGCCTTCCCCAGCATCTCGGTCAATCCTTCTGTCTTGTGTGTGGCCTGATTGCTCTGGGGTAACGAACAGGTCCTGGCTTTCCGGGAGAATGGATACCTCCTTTCCTGCACCCTGTTTTCCTCATCCTTTTTGTCCACAGAGTTCTCATTTGTCCTGGACTGGGATTCTTCGGCGGTATCGACACTGCATGATGGCACAGTGGTGAGATCACCACTGAGAATTGCATGCAGCTCCTCGTAAAAGCAGCATGTTTTGGGCAAGGAGCCAGAGCAGCTGTTAGCTTCTCTAGTTTTCTGGTTAGCCTGCCTCAGCTTTTTGATCTTAATGCGGCACTGCTGTGCATTCCTATTGTGCCCCTTCTCCAGCATGCTGCGAGATACTTCTCGTATATATCTAAGTTTCTTTTGCTGTCTCAGAGCTGAGCCAGAACAGACTCTTCACCCCACAGATCGATGAGATCCAAGACCTCTGGTTGACTCCAAGCTGGAGTGTGTTTGGGCTGTGCAGTTGCCATGAGCAGTTTAACTACAAAGCTCTCTCCACGCTGTCTAAACCAGAAATGGCTATTCAAAGTTTCCCAGGGCTTGCGGGGAGGAGCTATTTCCTATTTACATGGCCACGTTACAGCAGAGCATGAATGTCCAGAGCAGTCACAACGGGGCATTATGGGATACCTCCTGGAGGCCAATGGCATCGATTTACGTTGCGCTCTGTCTACATTGACACATTTGACCAATGGAATTTGAATTCAGTGCTATGCCACTTGCAGAGGTGGTTTTATTAGGTCGACTTTTACCGTGCTTCAAATAGACAACTTAACCTGCCGGTGGAGACACATAGTTTAAGGGGTTGACGTAAGTGGCATAGCTAGTGTAGATCAGGCCTCGGCCTGTGCAGGTTCCATTGTCCCTCTGCAAGTTAGCGTTAGGCACGCACCATCCTCTGAGCATCTCCCTGGATTGCCTGCTTCTGGTCTACTGGATGCCTTCACCATTCATAGATACAGTGTTTCCAAAGGAACAGTACATCTCAGCTTACTAGTTTTACCTTAGATCATGGCTGTTTAAAACAGTACTTAGGAATGTTTATAGTGAAAATAAGCAAAAGTTTGTTGATCAAAGAAGATTTAAATGGTAGGAAGGAGCAGCATTGGAAACACATGGTTTCATATGAAATCATAACACGTTCTAGAAACTACACTTGTTTAACTGGATTATTTCTTATTTTATGGAGTAACACCCCAAAGTCCTTCCAGTGTTTTTCAGCCAGGTCTGGCTGTGATCTTTTTTTCATGAAACAAAGGTTGCAAGCTTGTCCACCAGGCAAAGGATTCTGTGGATCTCCTTGCAACCCAAGCTGTCTCAAAACAGTCCTTTGATCTTTTTTCATAAACCAGACATGGTCCTGCTGAGTGTTCATTTCCATAGATTTTTTTTTTTGTTGCAATCTTGGTTTTGCAATCTTAATTAGTTGGTGGTTCTATATGCTAATAGATTTACGTTGTGTGTCTTAATGCACAGTGACAGGTCAGAGAGAGCAGCGCCTACAATCCCCTGCTTGAATAGAACCTATCCGAGGCACATTACCTCATAGTGTCCTGCCTCTAACTTTAAGGTTTTAAGAGTAATAGATGCATAACTTTTAAAATATTATCCATGCATACATTTTGCAACGATTATGATGATCAGTGAGCTGTTGGCTCCCGGTAGTGACTTTACATGCCACCCTTTGAACTGTTGTGCATAAACTTGACCCAGAGGATCCTAGTAACTCTGTGCCCTCTGCCAGTTGGCACAAAAAGGTTCCTGAGTCACACCTAGTTCTGCTGCCAGCTAATGTAGTTAGTCCTGTAGCTCAAATGGTAGTGGTCTGTGCTGCAGAGCTGAAGTTTCAGGAGTCAAATCCTATTTGATTCATGATGAAGTTGGAGGGTTGTTACACTTGTAAGTAACAAGTTTTCTATACACTTTTTCTTTTGAAAGAAACCTAGAAGATTGCATGTTACCGTATAATTGTTTTATACAGAAAGCTACCTTTAATGTTACTTAAGTTGTAAAATCAAGCACTAAAAATAAGGATCTGCCACTTTACAGTTGCCTGCACAACTGTAATTTGGTCCCCTTGTGTATATTTATTGTTGTAGTATAGGATTAAAAACTGTCTGTACTGTAGTCTTCAGTCATATAGTGTACACTTCCCTACACACACATCGAGGATTCTTGCCACATTCAGTGCACAGGTTGGACACTCAAGGAGAAGAATTAAGATTGCATGACTAACCATAAATCTGGTATTTTGTAACTTTGCAATGCATGACTGCAACCTGAACATTTTTGTACATAATAGCTATATAGGTTTCTGAATGTTAGTGCATTTTGGTGTAACTCAGTTGACAAGAGTAATCTTCTATCAAAGTGCGTGGATAAATGATATTCTTTTTTTAAGAAATGCTAGTTCTTTCAAAATCAATTGACTGTAAATAGGGAGGTGATTGCTGCTGTATACTGCACTTATGAAACATACTGGAGTGTTATTTTCTGTTCTGATACTTGCTTTTCAAAAAGGATATTGAAAAATTTAGAAAGGATTCAGAGCCACAAAAACAATTTGTGGTCTGGAAAGCCTGCCTTACATTTCAGTGAGACTTAAAGAACTCATTCTTTTTAGCTTTTCCAAGAGATAGTTAAGAGATGACTTGATCATGGCCTACAAATAGCTGTTGTGTGGGAAAGCTATGAGATAGCAGAGGGTTTATTAGTCTAGCAGATAAAGGTATAAAAATAATCCTGTGGCTTTAAATTCAAGCGAGAAAAATTCAAACTAGAAGTGAGATAACAGTAAGCACATAGCCACTAGAAAACAACGTACTGGGGGATATGATGGATTCTGAACCACTTAAAATGTTTAAATCAAGATTGGATGATTTTCTGGCCTGAGTTATATAGGAAGTCAGGCTAGATTACTATTGTCCTTTCCGGTCTTAAAATCCGTGAACCTGTGAGTATTCTGTCAACACATTTTGCATTGTGTACATATTTCCTTTTGTAGAAAGCTGATATGCTTAGAACATTGATAGTGCAGTAAAATCACAATGATCTGGTCTCCAGTTTATACGGAGTTTGTCAGTTCTCCCCACAGCAGTTTGCAGTATGCATTACATCTCTGCTTATCTCAGAACCTGGCTTTTTACAGTGTCTCAAAACGTGATACGGCTGTTAAAAAAGCAAATGCGGTTTTAGGTTGCATC
>ML675617.1:13124226-13137763 GCA_007922155.1 Mesoclemmys tuberculata | reverse complement strand
CAATGGTCTGTGGGAATGTTGATGGGATGGGAACTGAGTTATTGCAGGGAATTCCTTTTTGGGTGTTGGCTGGTGAGTCTTGCCCGCATGCTCGGGGTTTAGCTGATCGCCATATTTGGGGTCGGGAAGGAATTTTCCTCCGGGGCAGATTGGCAGAGGCCCCGGAGGTTTTTCGCCTTCCTCCGCAGCGTGGGGCATGGGTTGCTTGCTGATGGATTCCCTGCAGTTTGAGGTCTTCAAATCTCACTTTTGAGGATTTCAATAACTCAGTCATGGGTTCGGGGTTGTTATAAATGTGTATGGGTAGGGTTTTGTGGCCTGCCTTGTGCAGGAGGTCAGACTAGATGATCATATTGGTCCCTTCTGATCTATGAGTCTATGAGATTGTAACATGTAGGTGCTGAAACAACTTATTGACTCAACTTACAAAATATAGTTTAACTTCCCTCTTGCCCTAAATGTTATCTCTTATCTTTTATTAGGCTAAAGAAATACTTACAAAAGAATCAAATGTGCAGGAGGTCCGTTGCCCTGTTACAGTCTGTGGGGATGTCCACGGTCAATTCCATGATCTTATGGAACTCTTCAGAATTGGTGGGAAATCACCAGACACAAATTACCTGTTCATGGGCGACTATGTGGATAGAGGCTATTACTCGGTAGAAACAGTGACTCTTCTTGTAGCACTAAAGGTACTCTTCTTTTTATTTTAAAAAAAAAAACATTAAAACCCCTTGCATTTCAAGAGTTCTGAAACAAATTGAGGGTTGGGTGGATGAGCTGAAATGTATTTGCAGACTAGAAGATTTTGGTTTGTAAAAACATTTGACAAAAAAGAAGCTTAATATTTGTATATGTTCAAAAGGGCATGAAGTTAACACTAATCAACAATCTATTGTTTAATGTTATGATTGTTCTCTTTTTATTGCTAGGTTCGTTATCCAGAACGCATTACAATACTGAGAGGAAATCATGAGAGCAGACAAATTACACAAGTGTATGGCTTTTATGATGAATGTCTACGGAAGTATGGAAATGCCAATGTTTGGAAGTATTTCACAGATCTATTTGATTATCTTCCACTCACAGCTCTAGTGGATGGCCAGGTAAGCTTCCCTGTATTATACAGGGAATAATAGGTCTTACTCATAGTTTTTTAAGGTCAGATGGGAGTACTTTGGTTACTCAAGCTCCTTTTTGGAGTTGTGCTTGTCATACTTGGAGTATAATACATGTTGGTAACATTAATGAGAATCAGTCCAGACTTACATTCACTGAGGCCTGTCTTTATTATACTTCTTACTCTTATACCTATTACATTTTTTTAAGGTTTGTTTGTAAGCAGTTTGTTTTCCCTCGTGCTTACAAGTGAGAGTATTACTCTGTTCCTGGCCTCAATTTGCTGTATGCCATTTATAATAATGAATTAACTTGGAAAGATGTCCTAAAAATAGTTCTTGTTGTGGTGAATAGCACATATCTCCTGGAAGCTGTTGTGCATAATGGTTTGAAAAAATTAATTGTGGCACTGAGTCTCAGACTTTTATGCAGGACCAGGTGGTTTCCAGCTGCAACTCACCCAGTTTTGGATTTGGAGTCATGACCAAAATAAACCTAGACTGGTTCAAGTACTAAGTGGGAATTGTGGGGACTTTGGCTGAATTGATTGGGGTGCTAGTGTAAGTGCTTCCTTTTCCAAGTTGCCTGTACAGCACTCGGCTTCACTGAAGCACCACTTCAAGATGTCTGGAAATTATGTATGCAGTCTTGAAGTTCCACATGCACTGAACCAGAACTGTGTGGTGCGTGTGAGTAGGAGAAGATAATTGAGAAGCTGCAACCAGATTAGTTAGTGTGTGCTAGAGCCTGGGGAGGAAGGGCTGCACTTTCCATCCCATCTTGGCTCCTGCTGTCCTAACTACTGCAGGATTTTACTTTTCTTCCCTAACACACCACCTCAATAGGCAGGAGTCTCCTCTAGGTTTACATGGAGGTTGTACCACATGTGTTAAGCTCTGTGAGAGGCAAAGTATTTCTGAAACAAACGCAGTGAAATATTACCTTATAGGTATACAGGTGCCTTGGTGATCTTCAAGCACCACTTACAGAATTCTGTGTGTTTCCTTTGGTGGAATTAATTTTTCTGAGAGTGAGAGCTGTGATCTGTGCCAGGAGGTTTAGAGTGCTATAAATCTGAAAAATGATAAGCATAAGCTAGTTAGTTTTTCTTTTCAAAATGAGGTCTTTTCTCAGTCAAAATCAATATATTTTTTATTCTTGGACAGATATTCTGTCTCCATGGGGGTCTCTCTCCATCTATAGATACACTGGATCATATCAGGGCTCTGGATCGTCTACAAGAAGTTCCACATGAGGTAACCTGAATGGAAATTCACTGATTTTACAAATATGTTTGAGTATTTTTAGATGCACATTTATCCTTCATTTTGAAATACAATTTACTAAAGTGAGGTACATGGTAATACAGTAGATTGTCTATTACAATCCTAAGAAAGATACGAATATTCTAGTTTTAAATAAGTAGAATAAACCAAACCAGTGTATGTTGTGGCAGCAGAATTGGTAAAAGGAAGAGGCGGTAGTATTTCCCACACACTTACCTTTTCTGACTTTGAGTACCACCTCATCAGACCCAAAATTGATGAAATATTTGGTTAGGGAACTATGTGTACTGGTTTGCATATCTTATTTTAACCAAGTTCACACTGTGTGTGTGAATAAATGCCACTCCTGCTCAAGTTTTCCTGGTAAATAGGTTACCTGTATTGGGAGTGCAATTTACAAGAATTTGGTCACCTTCACTTTGCAGCAAAGGCATAATTCTATGAGGAGAAGGAAAGGCAAACCAAACAGGAGAAGAGAAAATGCATGCAAAATAGACTGAGGGATAAAAGCAAATCAAAAAGATACTTCTTGAGACTGAAGTGTGAAGAAAAGCAAAGTCTCTTCCAGCATCCATGTGAGGAAAGGAGTGAGGCATACCTATCCTCTCCCAGGAGGAGTGGGAATCTCCAAATGGTATTTATTCAATAAGTACCTGCTAGGTCAAAGAATTCTGATATTTTAAGATTTCATGGCAGCTGGCTTTCCTGTGGAGCTGACATAAAATTTGTGGTCCAGTAGCTGAGTTTTCACTGAAAAACAAACTTATGTATCTACCTTTATGGTAGCAAAGATGCGCTTAAAAATGTAAATTTTGTAAAACAATGCAGTGAAGTCTGCCAAAGCCTCCAGACTAAAAGATAAGCTGTGAACTGCCCCATACAGTTCAGACTTGTTGACTCAGAAAGCAAGGGGCAGTGGTTTTAAATGCAGAAATTAACTATTGATCATTTTAACGGAAATGTCTAGCTAATGTGCTGATGCTACAATTTCCAGTGTTCTAAAACCTCTTGTTTCCCTAGCAACTTCTACAACATGTTTAAGCATTGTCAGTAAAAAAAAATCTGCAGCATATTGAAAACTGAAAATAGGAGAGAGCATAAAATTAAATAGCAGGTGTCACTGATTTTTTTCATATTTTATTCAGTAAAAACCTCTACTCTCTGGAGAATTTAGTTCCATTTTACTGCAGGGAGCCTGGCTCAGGCAGATTAGAGAAAATTCAAGAGCTGAGCCAGCTCCAAGGTGAAAGCCACTTGGTTTTCTTCCTGCGTCCTCTAAAAGTATGTCCACACTGGAATCCAAGACATGCAGTGCATCTGCGGCTAGCTGACTTTGTCTCAGGTTTCTGGGCTGTAAAATTACACTGTAGACATTAGGACTTGGGCTCCAGCCCAGGCTCTAGAATCCTTCACCCCTTGTGGGGTCCTAGATCCTGAACATCTACAGCAATTTTACAGCTCAGCTGACCCAGACCAGCCACAGCTGTGCCATGAGTCTTTGATTCCAATGTAGACATGCCCTAAGTAGACTCTGCACCAGAGCTCTGTCCCTTTTCCACCTGTCGATTTGGTTTCACAGCCTTTTCATCCTGCTTATAGTTGCCACGAGGTTTGTGCTTTGCCCTCTGGTACCTGAGGCAAGCAAGATGTTGGCTGGCATCAGATGTTGGCATTTGGTGGTTTCTGCTTAATTATTTTGCCAGCAATGGAAGGCTGGAAATGGGACGGGAAGTAATGTTTTCAGGATGGAATGTTGAATTCAGGGGGATTGGGCAGACTACTTCATTTTCCAGACAGTCTGGCAGCTTTTCTTCTTTGAAGAGGACTCTGATAAGTTCCTTTAGTTGTGGGCATAGTTCCCCAGTGGCTTTCACTAGCTTGGAGGGCCACGGATCTGCCTCACAGCTTGTGGCACTAATACCTTTTCACAGCTTCTTGAGCTTCTGCAAGTGTAATGGGACCAAACTTTGTCAAGAGTAGCTGCCTAGTGAGGAATGACATTTCTTGGCTAGCATCGTGCATGCACACTTGCTCTTTTGTCAGTAAACTACACTGACTAATGCATGGACTAGTTAACTGACTGAAGTAGTAGATGCGACTGATATAAACCACTTAAATGACTGAATAACTTCAGTTTGGGAATGGATTTCTGGTTGCTTCTGCTGAGATATGGGAATTGCCACAGTAGGACTGGAGATTAGTTGGAGGGAACTAGACTCTCTCATCATTGGATGCTTTAATCACAACAAATCCTGCATCTTGGCAAGAGGTTGGACTAGATGATCATTGCAGTCCCTTCTAACCCTATTATTATTTATGCCTACATCAATATAATTACATAAATTTTATTTTTTCATCCATGAGGGAGTAAAGTCTTCTCTATTTTCAAAAAGACTATTAAGCCATTGATCATGAGCAAATCTGCAGTGTCTGTCAGTGGTCAGACATGTTGAAGGGAAGCGGGAAGAATTGGGAAGGAATCATTTCAGTTTCAAGCTCCCAAAGAGTGTTTACAGTGTGCTAGTTCTTGTGATTTTTATCATAAGTCTCAGGATATTTGGTGTTTCACTTAAAGCTCCATCTCTTAACAAGAAGATTACATGAGTCTCAACTTTCACTTAGAAAAACGTTTCTAGTCCTCCTGGTTGTGGAGAAAAGCTTGAAAACTTGATGTAAGTTGTTTAAAAAAAATCTCATGATATATAAGCCAGTGTCACGATTTTTGGAGACTGTCATGATCTGTGAACATCTGGGATTGTCAGTACTGTATAAGTTAGTGAGAACATTTTTCAAGATTATGAAATACTATACCATGATGGTGTGTTTAAAAATATATAGAATATTCAGCATATACTCAGAGAATGAGGAGTTTATTGTAAATAAAATGTCTTTCAAAGTAGACTTTTTTTTAAAAAAAATATTTTGCTTCTAACTAAAACTTCTGCTTTCCTTGCTAGGGCCCAATGTGTGATCTTTTATGGTCAGATCCAGATGATCGTGGAGGCTGGGGTATTTCTCCACGTGGTGCTGGCTACACATTTGGACAGGATATTTCTGAAACATTTAACCATGCCAATGGTCTTACACTGGTCTCCCGTGCTCACCAACTTGTGATGGAGGTACGGGGAGCGTAGTCTGTTTTGATAGCCTACCATAGATGAAGTGATACAAATACCAAAGACGACCTAACTTCTTATAAAGGCAAGGTTGTCCATTGTTTACAGGCTTACATACAGTTGTATTTGCATTCTATATCCCAAGAGGCAATAGGCCTGAAAAGTAATATTGTACACTTGTCATTTTAGCTGAATTAGTAAGACAATACTTTTTTTTCTTTAGAGTGAGTTACTCAAAGGGAATAAAGATGGCTCATGCTAAGGATTGGTTACAAAAATATAGTAGTCTACTTGCACACTGACCATCTTTTCCTCTAATAATATGTTAAATAGTCTAGCCTGTAACATGTAGCAATCAGTTGGAAAAGGGATTAAGCCATCCAGTTGGTATAGATAGAACATACCAGGATAGCCTTACTAGAAAAATGCCAAGTGGGTCAATGGAGCACTTTTATTTTTAAATCAGTTAAAGTAGATTCTTTATAGCTCATGCTGTACATATAAATATATATAGTATGTAAGCTGATCAGTTCAAACTTCAGTACTCAGAATTTAAAAAAGGCTAAACATTTCTATTTAAAAATGTCTAGGTATGGCTAGGGTACTGCTCTCTGGAATTTGCAAACAAAAATACTAAAAAATGTGCAAGTTACCCCTGATTTAAATTACCAATAATCATGGTCATTTATAACCTGTGCTGTGACCTAATACATAAAGGCTTAAAATGTTGGCTGTCTACTCAGTGTTTACTTCTCATTTTGAAATAGCTGCTAAAAAGAAATAATTATTTGAAGCTTGAGATCATTGCAAAAGGGAAATACTAACAGAATAAAGAAAGCTGCCCTATTAAATGCTCATAACGCATTTAAGTTCTTAAGAGGAGCTTTCAGACTTGCTGATGTGTGCTTAGGGTTTTAACTGACAATTTAATTCTTTTACACTGCAGGGTTACAACTGGTGTCATGATCGAAATGTGGTTACCATTTTCAGTGCACCCAATTACTGTTATCGTTGTGGAAACCAGGCTGCTATCATGGAACTAGATGACACTTTAAAGTATTCCTTGTGAGTAATTTATCTTGTTTCAAGTGTCTGTCTTTCCTTTCAAAAGGGAAGATATGCAGATCTTAGAACTAATGATGATACTCTTATTCAAATGAATCAAGAGTGTGATGCAGAAATGGAAATAGAAGTTTTGATAGATTCTCCTATGCGGTACTTAGTTGATGAAGGCGTTTACAAGGGTTGTTTTAGTAGGCATGGACCTTTTTGAGGAACATGGCAATGAGATGGCAGTCTCCATAAGGATTGCCACAAACTTTCCTTTTTCCCATCTCGGCCTTCCCAATTTCGGCCTTTCCTTAGTGACAGGGGCTCCCTTCAGAAAGGAGAAGCAATTTTTCTGTCAGAGTTTGAGTATATGGCCTTCATACCATCCCTATCTGTAGAGACGAACTCTCAATAATTTCAAAAGCAAGTTTATGTAAAAGTAGTAGAAAAATATAAATATCAATAATATAAGGAAAAAAATCTCTCTGACATACTCTCAGGCTTCATTTTGAAATTTTAACAGCTGATTTTCGAGTGGCCTCTGGATGTTCTCACTTGTGGAATCTTGGCATCTGTGCCATAAGCTTCTGAAACCTTCTGGAAAGCTGTGTCCACTGGGGCTACTTGCCCCTCCCATCCCTGTACCAGTGGTATAAAAATGGGGGGATGAAGATCCTAGTCACCCTTCAGTTCCTTCTAACTGCCAAAGTTGCATAAAGCTACGATTGTGCAATGTCCTTGATGTTACCTGTGGTGTGTGTTTTAACTTCTGTCCTTTGGGGACTAATTTGTTTATAGTTTAAGGTTTATTGACAAAAGGCAGGTAAACAGCAGTGGCAAACGGGAGTTTCATTGTGTTTGGCGGTAGAGTAGTGTACTTGGTCCCTCTGTTTCTCTGTGAAGGTTGTGTGGCTGGGTTGTGGGCCTTGAACAGGCCAGGTGAGACAAGTCTGTTTGTGGCTGGGACCTTCAGTCTTTGATCAGCTATGGTGTTGGAAGTTTCTCAGTGGGTAATCCCTCCCTGTTTAGCAAGAGGGTGGAGCTGAGCAGTGAGGCTTAGTATATGTCAGTTGGCAGGTGAACAGGAGTGGCAAATGGGTGGGGGGGTGGAGACTGTTTTTAGGTACAGTTCTACACTTTGTGCCATGATGGCCAGTGATAGTGACCTGCAAGGGATGTGCCATGTTTTCTTTCCTGCCAGAAGTGACTTCCTGAGTATGAAGTGTAAGAGTGGCTGTACTGGAAGAAACGATACTTGGTTTGGCAAGATAAATACAGCCACTACAGTATGTTAGAGCGGCTGAGGACTTCTTGGACAGCCAGGTTCAGGAAGCATTGCCACCCCCAGATTCAAGAAAGAAAAGAACTGGTTAACCAAGGAAGCAGAGAGGAAACTAGAAGCTTGGCACTTTGTAACCATCAAGAAAACTCAATGCCATTCTACACAGCTGGAAACAAAAAAAGAATGGGAATGCTGTGACTTTGAGAGAAGACCAGGAAGAATTCCACACAACTAGAAGTATCCTTCTTTGAGTGATTACACACAGGCATTCCACTCTGGGTGTGCACATATCCTGTGCACAGTTGCCAGAAATGTTTCTCTTAGTGGTACCTGTCAGGGCAGTTTGAGCACCCTCTGCTGCCATGCACCTCTGGCCTTAATATAAAGGGCCCAGATGATCCCAAGCACTCCTAAGTTCCTTCTTACCACCTGTGAAGGTTGCTGGAATGGCTTTCCTTGTTTTTGTAAGTACTCTCAATAGATTGTATATGCTCATATTTTACTGTAAGTAGTTTAGTGCCAATAAGGTTATTGGTATCAGCTAGTTAGGTTTTACCCCATCTGAGGGTTTCATTTGATTCTCAATGCCGAGGGATGCCTCGGTCACCAAGCTTCAAGCCCTGCTTATAAAACTATCCCCATGAGCAACCCACACTCAAGCTGCTTGAAGTGTCTTGGGGAAATTCTCATTGGAGAGCATTGCCAAAACTGCAGGGGCTTTAAGTCTCACATGAGGAAAGATCGTGAAACCAGGCTAAAGTTCCTTGAGACCTCCATCTGAGCCAGGTGCCTCAGCATCAGTAAGGAGTGCACTTCCTGCCATGCCTGGGTCCTGGTACCATTCACAATCCCCAGTACCTAAGAGGAGGCTTAAGAAGCAGAATGCTGAAAGGGGGAGATCCTCTGCACTGAAGTCTGCTAGGTATGGGATTAACAGTGGTGCGTGGTCTAAGTCTAAGCACTCCTCTGCCTGTGGACTCCAATAGCTAGGCAAGTTCCATCGAGTCTGAAGCCAGAAAGAGCTCCTTCCATATCCATGGCACAACGCTGTACCAACAACTATCTCAAAAAGATGACGTTCTACATGGTCACATCCTCATTCCCTCTCTGGATCCTGGAGACTGGTACTACCCTTGACTTAAGAGATGGCTTCTTTCATGGGGCACAATTTGGTATGTAGGTTCCTTGTCAAATTGATTTTCCATGGTCTCTCCCCATTTAGTCCTCTGTGGTACCTCTTGCTCGTCTGCTTCTTCAAATCCAGTTCATGCTTTTGCTGTTCTCTGTGGTGCTTTTTGCTCCTGCTCATTGATTCATATTTTAAGGCCCCTTCTGTTGGTGAGAGACAAAAGGTTTCAAGCCACACAGCTTTTCTTCAGGTCACCAGAAAGAGTCCTGGGCGCGTCTCTCACCAACAGAAGTTGGTTCAATACAAGATACTACTTCACCCACCTTGAGGGCATTTAAGAGACTTTGTAGAAATACTTTATTTATTACTGTATTATATAATGTTGAAGTAAGCTTTTTCACACTTCTCTTCTAAGGGAGATGGGGGAGCAGGAGAGCCATGATGGATAAAAGTATTAAAAAACGTTACACTGAACTTGATATATTGTTTAATGTTAAGCTGCATATTTGTTACACAACACATACATTCCTAATTACATCTCAGTGATGCAACTTCTTATTCTGATACTTAGCTGCAAAGCTTTCTGTGTAAACATGAGCATGTTAAATATTACTTCAAAATGTATTTAGCTAATTCCCAGTACTTTTGAACCTTACTACATCCAGGAAGTAAAGATGGGTGCATTGTATTGCTGACATTAGGTTGTGTAATGAGAAAGAAGTTGCTTGTGATAAGAAAATAAATGGAGAATTCTGCTCAGAGGGCTTTCACTGAGACTAGAAATGGGCTTCTCAAATGTTCAACAAACAGCAGCCAGTGTTGATCTTTATTTCACGTAATCTCCAATGCCAGTTGATAAGAGTTTGTCTCCCATAAAGTGATATATATTAGGGAAGTTTTTTCTAGACTTCCATTGATATTCTAAAGTGCATTGGGTGGAGAGGTGGTGGTAAGTTATAGCCTGGCAGCGGGGAAAATGTCTTGAATTTGTATTTAAAAATTCATTAAACATTAATTGTAGGGGCAAAAAATTAATTTGTTCCTTTTTACTACAGCCTGCAATTTGACCCTGCACCTCGTCGTGGAGAGCCTCATGTAACCCGTCGTACCCCAGACTACTTTCTATAAACATCTCCTAACACCGGCCTTCATAGGAGGACGTACAATTTGCATTTTAAAAAAGCAACAATGATTTACACATTTCTCTAACAAATTGGGATCTCTCTTGGCCTAAAACCCCCATCATGGACCAAAATGTGCCATACTGAGGATGAGCATTTAGCACAATTTGAGACTGAATTCACTACAACAATATATATCTTATAAAATCAGTCCAACAGTCAGTTTGCCTGCTGTATTTGTAGTAATCGTTTTCTTCTGGACTGCTCAAAAAGAAAAGGTAATTCTAATACTTTCAACTCCTTTTACGCTTATTTGTAAATTTTAGTTGTAGTGTTTAACTGGTATTAATTAGAATTTGGAATTTATTTTTAAGGAAAATACACAACTAACTTCTGTCTCAACCCATCACCCTTTATTATATTGAAATCTATGATTAACTTAACTGGAGAATAGAAATAGTTCCTGTTGAGAGAATATTGTCATAACATTTAAAAAGCTCTCCCTTTTTTAGTTACATTACTGTTCTGTGTTGATCCTATCTTTTTTTCTGTATATTTGTCATGAAAGTGCTTGCATCTTATCTGGTGTATTTGAACAAATAAACTTGCAATTGTAAACCAAAAGAGATGGCTATTCTAAAACGCTGTGGTCTGCATTTGTGAAATGCTTTTCTGTAACTGTCATTTCTGAACGTGACACAGCTACTAAAACTCAACACAAAAGGTGTTCAAGTTGTGAAGTATTTGTTTCTGGGTTTCTGTTTACATCTAAGAACGTGGAGCCTACTTGGTGAAGAGGTTAATCTGTGTACTTTTTGGCCAATATATATAACAGAACAATCTTTATAGGATGAATGTCAACACAGTACAAACATGTTAATCAATGGAAAGTCACCTTCTTCAGGGTGTTGAGCTCTCTTTTCTCCCAGTGGAGTTGCTAGAAGTTGAACATGCTCAGCAACCCTGCAGTATTCGATGGTACCATAGATATTGGTGTATGAGTTTAAAAGATGAATCATCCAAAGAATGTACTTGTGTATGGAGATTATGAAGTAATGGTAGTTTTCCAAGTGTCATCTGAATTTGTGGAATCACGTGGCTTGCACCATGATCTTCCAGAGCAACTTAGTGAGCAATTCTCTTGGGGGAGCCCCTCAGCCCTCCCTCAGGTCTCAGAGAATATAAAAGGGGGAGTGATTTCACTTGCCCTCCAGTTTCTTCAAGGCAGTTGTTCTAAAACTTTTTACATTGCCTCCCTCCTTACCCCTATTAGTGCCCCTCCCTCCGCCGCCTGGGGTTAGGAGAGGAACCACAGTTGGGGCTGGGGGCCGAGGCCAGGAACGGGGCTGTGGCAGTTGGGGGGCCAGGAGCTGGGAATTGAGAGGGGAGCCACAGCTGGGGGGGGTTGGACTGGAGCAGGGAGGAGTTGGTACTCCCTCCCCGCCTCCTCGGAGCTGCCATACACCCTGAATATTCTTCCATGCTCCATGGGGGATGTAACCCACTGTTTAGGGAACTCTATTCCAAGGCACAATGAGCTCAGATTATGCTCAGTGTCCTCAATGCTTCTTCACTGGTTTATTTCTTCTGACCTCTGACTATCTGTGTTTGTACTTAAGTTTAGTCAGCTTTTCTTAAGAGGCCCATATGGCATAGGCATTGTCTGTACCCACAAAAGCATGAACCACCTCATACTCCCAGTTTGAGGAGGCATTTCATGACTAAAGCTTATAGTCTGGAAGTCCAGAATTGACTTTAGCAAAAGTTCTTCATGTAAGTGCCAAGAAGGTCACTGGATTTGCATTGCAAGTCTGGTGATAAGGATCCAGCAAACAGACTGGCAAATTATTTGCCAGCGTGGTTCTGGGCTACATAGTTTGGTGCTGAAGACTGGTCACTGCTGACTCTGGATAACTGCTTACCAAGGTGGTTCTGTGCCCAGCATAAGAGGCACTGAGGTCCCCGGATACATGCAGGTCAACTGAGGATTCAGTACTGTCAGCTGTCACAGTGCTTCTGTGCCCATTAGAAGTTCATCAGTGTTCCCAGATCCACTGGCTCATCCATGTAAGCTTTGGCCAGCGTGTAGGGAAGGAGTTTTATTCTAGGTACTAGTTGGTTTGAAAAAAATAACAGCAGTTGAGTAGCCTTAAGTCTAGGATGGATTTCCAACACCTTAGTGAAGGCACAAAAATTAAAAATACTGACACTTGCATTCCTGGACTAAGGGGATTGCTTCTTAGCACTCAACCTTCACAACTCATATTAGTAATCTACCCATCTCACAAACGGTTCCTATGTGTTACTATTGGTCAGGATCACTCCGTCTCTTATCTGCTGCAAGGGTCTTTTCAAAGGTTACATGAGTAGTAGAAGCACATCTCCACAGAAAAGGAATTTTGGTGTTCCTTTCTGTAGATGATTGGCTTTTGAAAGATTGCTCCCATGACAAAACTTCACGGGTAACTTCTCATCCTTGAATGTGGCCTACAACTGAAAATTCAACAATTCACCCTGACTCCTGTACAAAGTTTAGAATTCATAGCTTATCTTGATTCAATAGCAGCTAGAACCTACCTCCCAATGGACAGATTCGTGGCTATCTCTAACAAAGTCTGCACAGTCTATATCAGCCCACATCCCCTGGTCAATAATTGTCTTCAACTGTTGGAACATACGGCAGCTGGCACTTTTGTTCTAGACCATGCAAGATTGAGAATGTGTTGCCTTCAAGGGTGGCTTAGGACTGTTTATTCACTGAGCTAGACACAAACCTAAGCACATTGCTTTCCATACCCATCTTTGTGAAGGAATTTCTTGGTGGAAATATCCTTACAGTATCTGTGTAGGAGTCCCTTGCTCTTTCTTGGGACTGCAGTTTGACTCTTAACTGTCTTATGAAAGCGCCTTTTGAGCCAGTGGCTTACGTTTACACTCCTCCATTTATTGATGAAAACTTCATTCTTGGTAGCCATTGCATCAGCACAATGAGTTGGAGAAATAGGGGCACTAAAGGTGTGCCCCCCCCTTACTATATTTTTCAAAGATTAGTCACATTACAACCACACCCAAAGTTTCTACCAAAAGTATCTTCAGAGATCCACAGTAAGCCCAACAGTATTAGTTGTTGCCACCAATCATACAATCTCCAAGCACCGTTGGACATACACACTCATTCTACTAGCTATTTCTATTTCAACAGCCTTTCTGAAAAGCGTTCCCATTATTGAAATAAGTAGACTTATTTAACTTCGACTTCTGCGTGTAGCTTTGTTGAACACTGGCAATAGCTCACAGCTCCGCTTCTGATCTTGTTTGCCTCTGCTGTACTTTCTTCAATGCTGGAGTCGACTCTGAAGCTCCCCTTCTCCTTAAGTGCAACTGCTTGGTAGTTGGCTAGAATGGAGCACAGGCAGTGACACTACTTTGAGAAA
>ML675617.1:13088216-13121458 GCA_007922155.1 Mesoclemmys tuberculata | reverse complement strand
GGGGGGGTGGATGGAGGAGGCTGGGGGTCCGGGGAGGGGTGTGAGGATGGCGGGGTGTGGGGCAGCGGGAGGGGGTGCTGCAGAGAGGGGCTCTGACGAGTAACGTCTCTAGGCCAGCACGGGTTTTCTCTCTAGATCTTGTGCCCCTGTGGACGGGTGGTCAGGAGAAGCCACCCTTGCTCCATAGGCATCAGCTTAGTGGCCCGGATACTGCCTAGGCTCTGAGGTATTGTTTGGATCCTTTGGTTTCACTGCGAAGTCTGTCACACAGAGGAAATGCTTGCAGGTTCACCAACCAAAAGCTGTGGTGTTAGGTGTTGCACAGCTCATCTTGGTCACCCGTCTTTCTTCACCAGCAGAGGTTTTGTATTACTGAATTTTCACAATGGTCATGGTTCCTTACATGCATACGAGGGGAAAGGACTCCTACAGGTCAAACTTTTTCCAAGTCAGCTGCATATTCAACTGCCCATTACCCTCTTTTATTTATTTTTGGAAGGAGAACATATTTAGAAAAAATGTTAGAAATTAATTTTGAGCCTGATTAATTTTAAACTGTGTGAAACAAACTGACAAAAGCCAAGACAGATCAGGAATTTCCTGGTATTTTGTGTGGTGCTGATGTTCTTTATAATACTGTAGGACCAAGACTGTAGAGATCTCAGGTAGGATTTGTGCTAGATTTTCCACAGGTAGAAGGAGACAGTCCCTGCACCAAATATCAGACAACCAATTTTTAAAAAGATTTGTTTGTATTCATAATGCAACAGAACCCTTTCCAGCACCTTAGTTTGCATAGATTTACAGAATTGCAAATGAGCAGTGTTCTCTGCTCTGTTCCAGTTAATTAGAAAACGTTGGCTTATTAAGAAAAAAAATAGGCTCTGATTTTTTGTCTTTCTGAGTTAGACTCATCTTATTGTATCTTGTAAAATCAGCATACATTTAAGAGAGATTTGCTTATCTTTCTAAGAATAGAATCAAGTCCTGAATATAGAGCTTTTTACACAGGTGAAATCCAGTGTAACTTCAGTGGCAGGTTGCCAAACTCAGGTTTCTCAAGAAGTCAATGTTAAAGCAATGCTAATGTTAGCTTATTTCCTACTTACAGAGTCAGACTGAAGTAATTGGTGTAACCAGTACATACCAGCTGAGGATCAGGTTCACAGTAGATACAGGATTTGTGTTTTTCAGGTAAAAGGGTACACTACAAAACAAATATTACTTATGCTGGCAAAAGCAAAGATTAGAGTTGAAGGGAGTACAGACCTGTGTTTCAGAGCAACTGAAGGCATTTTAATGCACTTATATTTTCAGATTCTTCTGAAAAAGTGTTTAAGTATATTGACATGCCTTTCCTTCAGACCAACAGTGGTGGATCTGTACAGCATGTATTGTTCTTGCTTGCTTTTTGACAGAAAACAGGCTTAAAAGTTTTGATGAAGCTCTTCAGGAAGAAAATTTTTCATGGAAAACATGAATAAAATTTGCATTATAGGGCCACTAACTGGAAGGAAAAATCCTTATTTTCAGATGGCAGTAAAGGCTGCATTGCAGAATACATGAAAATATCCTGTGAGCTCCTAAGATTTTCTGTGCCACTCCTAAAAGCAAGGTCAGGGTAAATTTTGTGTCACTTGCCAGCTAGTAAAAAGAGGAAATACTGCTACTTTGAGGAATGAACAAACTAGCATTGCATAAATCTAATAGTAAAAGAAGGGAGTGACTTCCTGGTGATTGGTTTAAACAGGTCTGTTTGGTAAGTATCTTGGTTTGGGGCTGTCTGCAACTCTGCCCCCTTTCTGACCTCTCTGTGTGCATCCCCTCAGCTGTTTGGCATCTTGCCCTTGGCTCATGGTGGAATCTTGCAGTTTTACGCAGTGAGACTGGGACCTGGGCATATAGCTTTATGTACAACTGCTTATCACCCCAAAGATATGTTTGTGAATTTGCTGGCATTGTGTTTAGTATGAATTTGCATGAAGGGCAGAAGTTCACAAATCCACAGAAGCGGACCCTGTAATTTTAAAGTAAGATGGATTGATTTAAATCAAGGCAATTTAAATCACCAGTGAAAATCATTGATTTTTAAATCAAGTTTCCCACTGATACTTCTTCACATATTTCTTATACAATGATGCAAATCTGATCATTAAAATATGTTAATTTACAACGCAATACAGAATTTTACAACATCTAGGAGGGTATACTTTGTGTAATTTTTTTAGATAAATTAATAAAAATCAAGTTAGGAAATAGTACATAATAATCATTACCTATGTCTAGGGTCGAGAATGTTCGCAAGAAAATGAGATGGAGTTAGTGCTTGATCCATTTGCTTCTTTATTGCCTGCAGTTTAACTTTCTGGTGAGGTATTTCTTTCTTCAATGTCTCTTGAAGTGCCTTCTAAATTTCAACAGCATCAGCAGTGCAGCAACAATTTCTCTGAAGTTTTTTTAAGACGATGATTATACTTCAGTATATTGAGCATATCTTCTACATTCCTCTTTAATCCAGCGTTAGATACTTTGGACAAGATACTTCCATCTATTTTATCACGGTTTTCTTCACAAAGTTATATGAGAATAGGCCAGTTCTTAATACATTGTTCAAAACAACGAACCACAGAATTCCATCAAACATCTTGAGGGGGAATTAATTTGGACCCTCCTGCTCTCGTCAGTGAAGTTGAAGCAAAATGGTTGTTACGGAAGTATTTTGCGACTTCAACAACATTTTCTTTATTTCTGGAGAAGACGTACTTAAGTCTTTGGCTACAAGATGCATTAAATGGGAACTACAGCCATATGTTAAGGAGCATCTTTCCGTTTTTTCTTCGCCACATTTGCAGCATTGTTTGTGACAAAACTGCACAGCATAGTTGAATTTTTGTTCAGAGTTTATTACAGCTTTCACTGCCACTTCTTTTAAATATTCTGTTGTGTGGGCATTTCCCGATGTATCTATTGTTTCTGAAAGATATGCAAACCCATCTTCTGTTGTCACACAGGCACATATTACTGGATCTTTGTGTACATTGCTCTACCCCTCCAGGCTTAAACTGGCAAATTTCCCTTCAATATTTCTTGCACGTTGTTCAAGTTCCTTCTCATACACTGTATCTAGCAACCTTCCACCGATGTCTGCTTTACCAGGTGGAGTGTAGCCTGGTTGTAAGGATGCAACAATGTCAATCAGGTGTTTATTGTTAACAATGCAAAAAGGAGCATTTGTGGCGTAAATGAGCTTAACAGTTTTTTCATCTATGGTGTTTTGTTGGTCTTTGCTGGTCCGTACTACAAATCCATCCATGGTGGTGATTCTACTGGATGATTGAAATCTTTTGCTGGCTACTGCTACTTGGTTGTCTGAATACGTTTAGTTGCAGCACTGCTGCTAAAAGTACCAATGGATGATTCTGAAGTTGCTGCAGATGGACAGTCACAGTCAAAGTCTCTTATGCTTAAATGGGATCCTGAACCAAAATTCAGAAATGATTTTGAATAGTCGTTCTTCTCAGTTCTTCTCACTCTGTTATTCTGTTAATTATTTACATTTTTTTCAGCAAGGATGCAGATCCGATTCCATATTACCAAAAAAGCTAAGACTGACTGCACTTAGAGTGCACTTAATTTTGGAGTAAGCCTCATAGAACTCACTGGCACTGTTTGTGTTTCCCAAGGGTTCCCTTGGGAAAGCTGAGTTATGCTGAAGTACAATAGAGAACAGACTTATGGCATCACCATTATGGTCTGTGGCCATGATGTTCCAAACTAAGGGGCATGTATGTAATATAAAATAAGAAAATGACACCCAGTGGCAACTGGCAACTCTAGATTTCTCTTCCTGCAGCTTTCGGTACCGTATACTTGGGTGATAGGTTCTAAACCTAGTTAACTAATTAAATGAGCCATCAGGATTAGCTAAGGTAAACATTTTTTTCCTAGCAACATCCAAGATAGCAAACAGCTTGGGAATTTACTTGTTAAATCACACTTATACTTAAAGGCAGAGAGAGAGTCTTGAAGAATGATGCGTTGCAAAGTGAATTATTTAAGTTACTAACCAGTTGATCCACATTGTTCTTCAGACATACCCACATCTGCATCCACATCATTTTCTCCCAATAAGCAGTTTTCATTATGATGTTTCATTCTTGCAGCTAGGCCCTGCATCGCCTTCTTGCACTGCGTACAGTTGACACATTTTCCTTTTATATCCAGGGAAGGAATTTCTTCAAACTGTTCCCAGATAGGGTCTCTCTTATGCCCAGAAACCATGACAGTTTTTCTGTGGCAAAAGTGGGGGGGAATATAGGAAGCTGTGTGTGTACTGAATGTCTTCCCTCTTTCTTTCCACTCCACTGTTCCTTTCTACTTTGCCTCCATCCTTTGTCTCTCTGTCTTTAAGATAGTGTCTTAACTAACTCCTCTGCCTTGCTTGGCCCAGTTCCACCACCACATAAGCACAGAACAACAACAGTCCTGTCCAGCCTGTGTCTGTCTTTGCATATGTGGCTTTAGTCTGTTCAGAAACTGAAAGCCCAGAACTTTCAAGAAGCAAGAGCAGGTAGTTAGGCTGGACAGACTAGAGCCATTCATTCATTTTTATGCGACTGTAAGTGTAGGCTTAGCATCTTTGTGATGAGATTTAATTGTAACTGTTGTTTTTTAAACAAGATAGAAATTTAGTATTTTATTGATGATTTAAAAAAAAATTTAAAAAATCCAATTTAAATAAAAGTAATCCATATTTTTTAAATCATTGATTTTTATCCACCCTGTTTTAAAGACATCAGAGCATTATTAGCATAGTGACATTTTTTTAACAGTTGGAGAAACTGAGACACGAGGCTCATTGAGAAAGCTAATGACAGAGCTGAGATTAGAACCCAACGCTGGCTTCCAGTTGTGTGCTTTGATTCCACAGCTAGGCCCCCAAAGGTTACACGGTAGTGGGGAGAGGGGAAGCGTTTGCAGAGGACACTGAGCTATATTCTTATTCCTTAAGGTGCTGTTGAATCTTTACTATCCATGCTGAGTAGACAGGAAATCCTGTTAAGAATCCATTGAAAGACAACACCTTCAATTTGAGCACTATTTGTGTTTTTTAACCTACCTCAGAAGAGTGATGGGGCGAGTCAGCCCTGTGGGATTGGAACCTCTAAATTTGCTTTTAGGAACTGCAGCCTTTGCCCAACGTGAGATGACTTTGATATTTCTGCATTGAAGGGGGACATGTTCTCTATTTTTCTTCTTTTGAGGGAGGGAGAAAGGTGCAGAATTGGCATCAGTTTTGTGCAGCTTCAGTTAGTGGACTTACTGTTGTCTGTGTTGCTTTTATTATCATAATGACACATGTAGACTTTATATTCTTCTCTCTTAGGTGAATGTTGGCTGTGTACCAAAAAAGGTAGATTTTTTTTGTCTTTTCATTTTGTCCATGTGTTAAAATGAATGTGTCTGCATCGAATTCTTCACAACACAGATGATGATGGGACAGTAGATAAAGTTAATATGGTGTGGCTACTGTGAAGGGTACCTGCAAAAATACTCGATTCTACAATCCTTACTTTGCTTATTTGCCTAAGGCTGAGTAGGCTGGTTAGACTGTTCCTAGATAAAATGAATATCTAAAGGAAAAATTCTGCTTTTGGCCCCTGGATGAAGACCCTTTGGCATTACTGAGGTTACACCAGGGTGTGAGCAGAATTTGTTGTTCTAGTATTTTCCTTAGTCTCACAAATGCATTTTGTGAATGACTGATTCAAAACAGCCATCATTTTGAAGAGGTACCTAAAGCTATAATCAGAGTCAACAGTCTTCAGAAAACATTTGAATAGATTGTGCTGGACTTCAAAAACACATGCATTGTTTATAGTTAAGTCTGTATGTACCCTTTGTGTTGAATTGATCGTGCAAGTGCAAGATACAGAACATTGTGCTTTCCTATGGTACTATTTCAAGGGTGATGAGAGATGGAGAGATATACATTGAAAAAGAAGGCCGCTTTCCCATACACTACAGTGCGTATAAATTCAAAGTGCTGCAGATATGAATAAAGCCCTACTTGAATCACGGGATGACTGTCAAAAAATTGTGGCTGAGTTGCGGACAGGCCGTGGAAAATTGCAGAAAAGTAATTTATTACTGCAGTAATTTGGAAAAGGGCTGATAGCGGCCCCTCCAGCCTTCAAAATTGCAGCAGAAGCCTAATATTGCAGGATCTGCAATTTCCACAATATCACAAATTAAGTAGTGCCTTAGATATGAGGTTTCTTTTCCCCCATCTCCTCCAAATCCTAGATTGTGCGTTCACATAGTGCTAGTCAAAGGGCCGAGTATAGTGCCAGGCGCCTTCCTGCCCCATGTCCCTGCACAGGGGCCAGACACAATTGACTCCTTGCGGTCAAGGTGAACAAAGGGTGATTCAGACCATGGTGCTAGTCTCCCCAAGGAAAAGGAGTAGGGCTGTAAACTCTCCCATCCTTGTACTAGCCAGCAGAGCTAGGCCTAAACTGGGGCACGTGCACAGTGCAGTGATGGCCATGCTCCTGCAGAGCAGACTGTACCAGTCTCGTGCACAGAGCCTCCAAGAGTGTCCTACTGTATGGCTTTGGAGCCTTTAAGGCCCGACATAGCCCTTAGTTATAAAGTAATGCCTACTTAAAATAGGAAGGTATGGAACTAAGTTGTTCCACCCACTTCATCTTAAATCAATGACACAATTGGTGCTTTGTTTATTCATGCTGTGCTCACGTACCTCTGTGACAGGTGATGTGGAACACAGCTGTCCACTTTGAATTCATCCATGATCATGCCGATTATGGCTTTGAAACATCTGATGTGAAGTTTAATTGGCGGTAAGTCTAAGATTCAGTATTCCAGGTGAAAATATCTTGCAAGCAAATGTGGTTTTAAAGCAGTAAATTTTAAGTAAATATTACATGTTCTTTATGTATAAGCAGTTCTCTCACTGCCTCCTGTGACCATGTCCTTTCAACTGCAGTAGGGAAGGAACAAGGCTTACTCAGTTGCTTGCAGTCTGGTTCCATGTCCCTCACGCCAGTGTGAAATGTCTGGGCACATAGGCCAGCATTGCCGGTTCCATACAAAATGGGATATCAGTTGCCAGCAGGTTCTGGGCCTTCTTCAAGAAAATATCTTGTCATTAATGACATCACCAGCTATACAATGGTTTGTTTCGTTGGGCTGCGTGGTTATTGAGCCCAGCTTTGTGCTCCATGCATCTGATCCCTTCCCTGTCACCTTACACACCCCTGCAGAGTTTTCATTGACTTTATCCCATGATCTTTATATGTTTGCATATCTAATGAAATTGAATTTTAAAGCTAACCCCCATTTTTTTGCTGTGTATTCTTATTAGCAGCAAGAAAAAGTTTATGTAGTGACAGTGACTCATTTTATTTCAGAGTGATTAAAGAAAAGCGTGATGCTTATGTGAGACGCCTGAATGACATCTATCAAAATAACTTAAATAAGGTTTGTAAACTTTATTACTTGTACATGAAACATTCTTAAAATTACAAAGCCTTTTCTGTGCCCCTGTAAACTGTCATGTTTTCCCAGAATGTAAGGAAGGCTTTCTAAGAGAGTTTGGCTTGGTCTCTGATACATACAGGTTCCTTTCCCAGTAGTTGTAAAAACTCTTCTCCTGAGTCAATGCACATTTTTTTTGGTTATAATGATGATTCCCACTTCGGGAAACAGTGAAAACCACTTTTCCCTCCTATACCCCAGTGTGTAAGGTGATGGTGCACACTTTGAGTAGATGGCAGCCATTTTCCACTTAGTTGTTTGTGCACACAGAGTGCAATGGACCCGAAGAAATTTGTCTAGCAATATCCATAGAGGGATGGTGCTCAGGCCTCATGGCCGTAGCCCCTCCCCTGTCTATATAAGGTGGCACTGCTTTGACCTCCCTCAGTTCCTTCTTACCACCTGTGGCTGGAGTCAGAGCTCTTTGTGGCTAACCTCACAATCTTTCACTATTGTTTGTCATTTTCTAGTTATATGTAGTTAGTAGTACCCTTCGTGATAGTTAGATTTAAGTATTAGTTAGGTTTAGTTAACACCAACTAAGGTTTAGTTAACCCCTTAAAACTGAGGTTTAAACATTGCCTATCATGTGCGGGAGCGATCACTGTTCCTGCATCAAGACTGCAACGGAACAGCTTTGGCTACGCCCCCTCTGCATGTGCCAGCTCATTCTGTGAGAGCACAAGCTACATCACTAGCATTCTTAAATGATATCTCCATATTGGTTATTGGCAGGGCTGCCACATGGTCATCAATATGTACATTTACAAACCATTATGCCATTACTGCAGCATCCAGAGCAGATGCAGACTTTGGAAAGGTGGTCCTGCAGTCCTTGTTTAAATAGACTCTGAGACCCTTTCCCTGTGAGTGCTGCTTGTGAGTCATCTAAGTGGAGTTCACAGCTGCACCTATTTGAAGAAGAAACGGTTACTTACTGTAACTAATTTTTTTGAGATGTCAAGCAGACCCCTCTGCATTGGAGTCTAGTCTCTGGGAGTTGGTGCAAAGGAGCTTATGAGGGCTCACCTCATATAGCTGGGGGAAGGGTTATGGCCACAATGTGCAAGCGCTACCCCTGTATGGGTAGGCAAAATTCTCTGGTTCCGATGCACATACCTAGAGTGGAATACATGTCTGCATCACATCTTGAAGAACTATAGTTACAGTAAGTAACTCTTTCTTACCAGCATAGTCATGTTTTAGCTGCCAGAGTTTGAGCTTCATTAGTCCTCCAGAACATACAGTGGCTTCTGATGCAGATTGAAGGGTTCCATTATGTTTTGAAACCTTTCAGTTTACTAGACGAGCATAGGCCTACATTTTAAACTGACTCAATTTTTGGGTGCCCACATGGGTTATCATAAAGGGGCCTGGTTTTCAGAGGTGGTTTGGTTCCTGAGCACTTCCTGTATGTGAGGCTCCCTTGAGGTATCCCAAGAGGGTACCGACAATCACTAATCACTTTTGAAAATGTAGCTCATTGGGTAGCACTTTTCAGAAATTGAAATGCTAAATCAGAGAGCTAGCTTGCTACTTTTCTGCCCGAATACTTTTGTCTTCTGCTTTACTAATTAGGGAAGAATGCTGTGTAGGCTGGGAAGTAGAGTAGGTGGCCTAATAGGCTCATTCTTTCTCTAGCATCTGGTTCTGTGATTTATAGAACGATAGAAGAATCTAAAATTGTTTTTTGTAGGCTCACATAGAAACCATTCGTGGCCATGCCGTTTTCACGTCCGATCCTGAGCCTACGGTAGAAGTAGATGGTAAAAAATATACTGCTCCTCACATCCTGATAGCTACAGGAGGGCGACCGTCACTGCCTCATGAAAGTGAAGTTCCTGGTAAGTCTTTTTAAATAATGTGATCAGCATCATGGCAGGCAAGTGCTCCTGGAGGGGAAGATTTCACTTGAGTTACAACAGGACTTGCTATTTTTCCAATGCAAATAGTATACCCCAGAACGCCCTAGCCTCTCTGACCCTCAGTGGTCTGTACAGAATGTACCTTTAGAAAGCACATTTGTCCTTAGCATTGTACTGTTCCCTGCCTCTAATAAATGGAACCTTGGCCAGCATAGAAAGAGGTCTGATCCAAAGCTTGCTGGAGTCAGTGGAAAGACTGCATGAGGAAAAGGGTGTGTTTAAAGCCTGATAGGTAACCCATTACAATCCTAGTGTTCGCCTCCATCAGCTAACACAGAGTGACTGTTGGTGTTAAAGTTAGAATACACTAGGATTGTAATGTGTGAGAGCTAACACGTTAAAATACACCTTCTTTACTAGTGGAGACAAGGCTGTAGAGCTGTGGGGCAGAGCTCATCATTTTTTTGAGAGATGGTATAGATTGGGGTTAACAGAATTGGGGTTTCTGAGGGAATAGAGGGAGCAGAATTGTTTGGATTTGAGGAGGAACGAGTAGAGTTGTTGATTTTTGTGGGGTAGGCAAACTGATTAATGGGAAGAGTGAAAATGTGTCAATGCAAATGAAATAAGCATACCTTTAGGGACATAGCTCTTGTGGTGGGTTTAGGCATATAGCCTCTTTGCACAAGCAGGTGTCTGGGAAATTTTTCAAGATCTGCTTACAATGCTTTTTTTCAATCCTAAACTCAGTTTTGCAAACTAAAGAGTGCCCTTTCTCTTCCACTATTGAAGCGGGGAAATGAACTTTAAAAATAAGTCAAATGTTTGTGCGCCTGGCCTTGGTTTGTATGTAAAGCTGATATTTGCTAACAGCAAGAAATGTAAATCCAAACTAAACAATGTTGTGTTGAAATGCACAAATTCTGCTAAGAAAAAGCACACTTTTGTTACTGGGGGAGAGCGTGTCATGCTGTGTGTGAAATTGTGCTTTACCTTGCAGGTGCCAGCTTGGGAATTACCAGTGATGGGTTTTTTGAGCTCGAAGAATTGCCCAGGTAAGCAAACCAGTAGCAAAATCAGCTATCCGAGGATGCTTTCACCAGTGCATGCAGGACTCAATTTGCTGTGCCCTGCCCCTTGTGCAGTAACTTATTCCTGTGCAAAATGGATATAAAACGTGCCTGATAAGCAAGGTGGCTGTTCAGACCCCGCTGTATTTGGATAAATGACGACACACGGGCTGGGATAGTGGTGATTCTAATCCCTTGCCTTGAGCTTATTAAAATGCATGATGGTTGTATGTGGGTGCTTCAATCATTGCTGCTGATTTTAATTTTGTTTATAGGGGAATGCTAGTTGTTTTGTTAACTCTTTTATACAGAGTTTCAGATATTCTCCTTTTATGGGGAAACTTGTTTTTAAACAAAAAGTAACTTTTATGAACTTGTTCTTAAGCAAAACAAGTACCTGACACTAGTGCATTAATGGAAAAAAGGCTGAAACACATGGTGTTTGCTCAATTCTGACACCTAACCAGACTATATAGGTAAAGATTCTAGTGAACTATATGATAGAGGTTGTCATTGATGTTGACTGTTTCATGATTTGCTCCTTTGTCTTCAGCTGGTGCAGGTCATGGGCTCAAATGAAACCTTTCTGCTTACTTGCCTTGACTCTTGTGTTGAGCCTGGAATTGCTTAAGCCTCTGTATTAGCAATTCCAAAAACAAATTCCATTCTAACTTCCAGCATATGTTCCGACCCTGATGTCCTAACATGGCTATCCTCCTGTTCAGAGCTGCTTTGCCTACCAGTTGCTTGCATGTTATCTGCAGCCCTTCATCTGTTCAAGATCTCTTTAAATTCCACCCCTGTCATTTTCTTCTGCTTGAAGCCTCCTGTGAGGCTGGTGTGGGTATGAACTTGACTTTGCTTCATGTTTCATTCATCACTGTTTCAATGTGATATTTCATATTTGTTCTGAAGTTTCAGAATAAATGATTTAGGTATTTGGGAGTAAAGAGAACTCGTGATGAAAAGTGCAACTTTGTTTCTGTAAATTGTGCGATGGCACTTGAGTCCGAGAAACTGATGACATTTGAAGGAGAGCCTGACCACACCAGCAAAGAGGCACTGTGGGGTTTTTTTGGGGAGCGGTCCGTGTTTGACACTTGTGTGCCTGCTTGCCCAGGTACACAATACACCATACCGACTGCTTGCTACAACTCTTCCATCTCTTGGGCACACTGATTCTCTTTAGTATGTTAGGGTTAAAGCATGGCACAAAGGTCTACCTATCACATCACTTGGTGGAGCAGAGACTTCATCATACTACTGGGTTGGACAGAAGTGTTTCTTGATGGTTAGGCATGTGGTTCGTGGGGGAATCTTCACTGACTACTACTGACACCCAGCTGATACCCTAGCACTTTTTCAGAGCAATCAGCGTTGCCAGTAGAATTCTGCTTGGGCCTATTTTTAAAGCTCATCCTCGGCACAGCTGACTTGGACCCAGTGTTTCTCTCCTGAATGTTGTCAGCATCACCACTTTATCCTTGGGATTTGGCCTGGTGGGGACTTCCCGCTCCCCATGGCTTGTGCCCATGATCTGCCTCCTGCCCAGGGGGTGGCATGGCAGTGGCTGCTGCTGCCTTGCTGCACTCTGCCTCTCCACCGCACATTGCAACTTGTTGGCATGCTCACTCCACAGCACAGCGAGGTGGCAGAAGTGGGGCATGCAGCCACTGCTGTGCTGACCTCATGGGCAGGAAGAAAGCTGACGTGACCCTAAGAGGGTTGTGTAGTATTCAGACCCGAACCTGTCACTTGTAGTCAGGTCCCGATGGCTTGCAAGGGTTTAGTTGTCAGTCCCTGAATTCAGTAGTTCACACTGTCTAAGCCCTTGGAGAAGCCGGAGTGACCTATTTGGCATTGCTTTGCCACATTCTCTCCAGCTACTGTTAAAGCCTTGTGGGAGTCCCTTGAAGTTTTCGCAGCCAGAAGAAAGGCCCCCATGACTAAAACACTGGCTAGCGAGTACGTGTACACTACCCCCTAGTATATGTTGTGACAACTGAACCCACCTGCTGACAGTCCTCCTTCAGGAAGGAGGTTGTAATGATGTAAGACTTATGGACGATGCCCTTGGGGATTATGGGAAGACTGAGAGCCTGATTTATTCCCATGAGTGAAGGAAAGATATGAAACTATAGAGACTCCATCCAGGGCATAGCATCCCACTGTGTGTTGGTGCCTGTGCCTTTCCTTTAGTTTTTCTTAGAGTCACCACTTAGAGCAGAAAATAATGGATGGCAGGCCAACCAAGTCACAGCTCCTGGAATTGCATTGTGCACAGCCCTCTTGTAAAGGGTCCCTGATGGCTTGGCTAACACTGCCTCGATTGATCCTGCTGCTTTGCTTGTTTCTCTGAGCCTGCCTCTAGCTCCCTGGACTCCAGCTTGACCCAATGTCCATAGACAAGAGTGTCTCTGCCTGCCCAGGAGACGGTGCCAGCTTTTGCCTGACATAACTCTGCAGCCACACCCCTGCATCTTGCCCTTACTTGACATCTTTCCTTTTCCATCTTCCTTTGTGTGTGTTTGGTTGCGGGAAAATTGACTTAATAAAGTCATGTCTTTGTAAGTGAGCCAACACAACTGTCATGGTAACCACATCAATACTCCCATCAAAACAGAAGTGTAAGACAGCTCATTTTGTGAGTTGATTTCCTTGTAGCACATACTTAATAAAGTAGGTTAATAAAGTGGCTATAGGGGAGTGAGAGCCTGAGATCATGTCATAGAACACACAATATAGCACTAGCTGTGGGGTGCAAAGTTACATCTGAAATAGTCCCAGAACCAGGATGTGTCTGGAATTCGGGAGACACCTTGTCCCTTTGTTCAAGTGGTAGGAACCAGTGCCAAAAGTCTGTTCTGTCATCACTTGCTGCATGTGTGATCTTGCTGGTTTTTCTAGGCACAGTGTTGTTGTTGGTGCTGGATACATTGCTGTGGAGATAGCTGGAATCCTTTCCACACTGGGATCAAAGACATCCTTACTGATACGTCACGACAAGGTACAACAATTCACAATACCCAATGTGCATACTTCGCAGTGATCTCAGTACCGAATAAATATAGCAGTGATGCTTTCTGTGCCTTAACTGGCTGAAAGCATTTTGGGCCTCTGAGCCAAATGAAATTGCAGCGCAGGACAACTTGCTATTTGTTGGAGTTGATTACATTAATTTAGGGGAGTTGATTTGACTTAATATAAATAACATATTAAAAATTCGTAATGCAACATTCAGGTTGCAAAGTTAAAATCTCTATCAAGAGATACAAAAATCAACTTCCCCCAGTAATAACTGGATCATGTAACATGTTTTGTATTTTGTGGCTCACAAGGAACATGAGAATAGAAAATACTGTGTTGGTGATGTGGGTTACTTTTCACTTATGTAGGAACCTTAAAGGTCACTGGTAAAGGATTTTTAAACATTGCATTTGTGCCCTAGAAGTAGAAAAAAAAACTTCGAGGTTTTTGTCAATGTTTTTCTTATTATTTACTTCAGAAATAACAGAAATGCTAAGTCTGCCCTTCCCTGATTTTTTTGCAGGAGGGCTTCTTGAATTGTCAGGAGATATGCATTCAAACCATAGCAGAAGGGGTGTTAAATCTATCCACAGACTTTTTCCCAAATTTTCATTGGATGTTAGTGTTAAATAGGTGTAAACAGAATTCCAAACAGTCTGTCAGTTACTCAGCAGTCACTCCTCTCACTTTCATGGTGTTATTTCACTGGGGCTGCGTCCGTACACATTTTACACCAACTTAATTAAATGGGTTTGGAGCTACTTTAGTTAGATCACACCCAGCTTCTTGTGTGGACACTCTTCCATCTGGTTAAGAGTGCCTGGTATTTATTTAGCTCAACTTAAGCTGAACTGAGTGCCCACGCAAGAACTCCATGAAAGTCTGGGGGATGTGTCTGCTGGATTAGGAATTCTATTTTTGTTTTGTGAATGCCATGTGTGATATCAGTTCTTGTGGATTAGTGCTACATTTTGTAGCAGAAACTGTCTGGGGAACTGTGGCACAACATGCAAGGTTCTACCAACAGGGCCTTGAATGGGCTCTCTACCCAGAAGCTGTGTGAGCATGTATGTATGTTTTGGAGGCTGGAAGTTCCCCAGCGGAAGCTCATTAATAAGAGAGATGACAGACAGTTTTACAAGGAAGCTGCTCTCTATGAAGGGGTCCACTTCACTGTTAGAAGCAGAAGGACCAATGGGATGGTGAGCCCTAAGGACTTGGACCAAACCCAGGGCTCTTAGGAGTGGTGAGATCAGACGGGATTGCATGAAGAAGTTTGTTTTCCATAGATCTGAAACAAGCACAAGAAAGTTAGAGAGTAAAGTGTATGTAAGAAACTCCTTTGTAAAGCCTGAGCTCCATTGTTTTACTGCTACATTGTCCCTGAAGGTTATAACTAGGAAACCAGAGTTCACACAGCCAAGGCGAAGTCTGGGGAGGAATTTGTCTAAGTAGTGGGGTGGAGGGGTAGGAGGGCTGTTGCTGTGGTTCTAAGGTCTCATTGCTCTAGAAGGCTGTCAGACAGAGTGTGCCTGAGAAACCTAGTTAGGACCAGTCTCTCTCCAAGCCCGTGGGCTTAGAGGCACATGGAATTCAGTGGTTGGATCCAGTCATAACAGATGTGTCCATCCAGAGAGCAGGACCAGTCCATATTGGTAGCTTTTTTACAGAGTGGTCTTCTTTTAAAACATTCTTTCAACTCTCTTGCCCATTCAGTTCCACTGGAGAATTTCTTGGCTCTAACCCCTGCCAGGCTTCTAGGTAGAGTCCATTCAAAGTCAATCTCCCTTTTAATAGAATCTCTATTGTTCCTGTAGTGGCAAATCATTCAATGCTGATGTCCCTTGAAGGCTCTGTCACAGTTTTCCACACCCAGGTTCTGCTACAAATTGTCTGCCCTAATCCACAAGAACTATTACAATCTCATTCACAAAACAAAAATGGAATTCCTAATCTGATGCACACATCTCCCAACTAGCATAGGGTTAATAAACTGACATAACTTGGGTTCATATCAGCCCTAGGCCTCCAGTCAACAGTGTCTTTTGGAGGACACAGGACTTGAATTTCTAATGTCAGAAATAAGCAAAGATCCATGAATTTTTTTCCTTTTACAGCTTGCCTTCAACCTCTGCATTTCATGACTCTAATGATTTTGACAGTGCAACTTCTTTAATAATGTTTAACTCACCATTGTCCTTTGTATTTAATTTCCTAGGTTTTTAAGAGAATGGGGGAAAAACTATAAAGGTATAGGACAGAAGTACTTGCTGTTGGCCCAAGTGCCTTAGATGTCTTTGTCCCAATCTCTGTAACTGCCAGGGGCCTGGACATAGCAAAACCAGTGCTGTTCTGCTGCCTTTTGGGACATGCACAGGATCAGCCAGCCGGGGGCTCTCTTTGCTAGCCCACTTGAAACTTTAGGATAAAAGTTAAGTGTGGACAAACCCACAATGACTAAAGCACAGTCCTGAAAGACACCTGTATGCAGTGGATCTCACTAGAAGCGCATATGTTTGGGCTGACACCTTCTTTGTCTTATCTCAGTTCAGGATAAGTTTAAGCAAAATCAGTTATTCAAGTGGGTGCACATGTGCATTCTACTCTTGGTGTATGTACTCCCTGTGCACAGTTGCCACCAATTTTTCTCTCAGTGGGACCTGCTTGGATGGCTCTCTCTCAGTGCCCTCTGCTGCTGCATGCCTCTGGCACCAGTATAAAGGGACCAGCCCACCCTGAGCCCCCCCCAGTTCCTTCTTACCGCCTGTGATGGTGGCTGGAACGGCTCATCTTGCTTTTGTACCTACTCTGTGGGTTGTGTTCTCTTGTATTTTATTGTAATTTTATTGTAGTGTTAAGGTCATTAGTATTTTGTTAGGTTTTTATCTCATCTTAGGGTTTTGCTTGATTCCCGGTACCAAGGGTACTTAGTCACTGGGTTCAAGCTCTGCATTTCCTGCAATAAAGCCATGCCTGTGTGTGACCTGCAGTCAAGTTGCTTGAAGTGCCTTAAAGAAGCTCTTATTGGGGACCATTGGCAAATTTGCAGAGATTTTCAGCCTCGCATGCAGAAAGATTGAGAAGCCAGGCTAAAGTTTCTGCTCCTGGAGACTGCCCTCTGAGCCATGTTAGTCAGACCCTGCACCGAGTGCCTCGGTGTCAATAAGGAGTGCACCATCTGCCGTGCCTGGGTCCTGACACCATTCACTATCCCCAGTGCCTAAGAAGCAGCATAAGAAGCAATCTGCCAAGCGAAAAAGATTCTCTGACACTAAAATGTGCTAGGCGTGGGTAGAAGAGTAGAATGTGGTCTAAGTCTAGGCATTCCCCTGTTTTGGTATCATGGAAGATGGCGCCATTGACTCCGGTGCCAAGGCAGGTTCTGTCCAGTCCAGAGCCAGAAGGAGTTCCTACCACATCTGTGGCACTGCATGGTACTGACACAAGCTCAATACTGGCCACACTGGAGGTGTCTGTGGCTGCCTGGGCCCTCCTGACCACGTCAATGTCAGTTTTGCCAGCAGTACAAGACTCGATGCTATAAGTGCCAGCAGATGCAGGAGAACCAGCAGGATTGCTACAACGCTCAGTACCGTGCCAGCCTCATGTGCCCCTGGCAGCTTGCACTTCGGTATGGTCAAAGGGAAAACTTGAGATGTTCGCTTCTCTGCAGGCCTTGGCACCAGTCACCAGCACTGTTCGGAACGGCGTCTCCATGGTCAGCGGAAGGAGAGTCGTTATTGTGCGAATCAGAGGTCGGGTCCTATATTGCCCATCCTCGGAGCTGCTCTCACTACTCCTTCTCCAGACGTTTCCACACTTCCATATATCTTGCGATAGGAGTACCATCGAGTGTTGGCCAGCAGGTCAGGAAGGACTACACCTGTTCAGTGGCACCTTTGGAATCCATGGGGCTTTCCCTAGTTTCCAGATCATATTTCAGACACTCCTATTATGTGGCGTTGGAAAGGCATGTGGCACCTATCCGCTGGATAGCACCCTTTTCTGACTGACTTCCTGGAGAAAGCAAATGAATCCTTTCACCACATGGTCAATATTTCCCCACTGCAGGTCCTTCCAGAGTGGCCCTGCTTCTGTGAGGCCTTTGTGGACCAAGTTACTGGACTGTGGCAGGCTTCCCCCAACTTCAGAAAGGGCCGAGGGCAAGTATTATGTACCCGTCCAAGGTTGTGAGTTTCTTTATTCCCATCACCCCCACTCTCCTAGGGTCCCTGGTAGTATTCCCTGCCAAAGACAGGGAATGGCAGGGGCATCAGGGCATAACCCCCAAATCAAAAGACTCAAAGTTAGACCTGTTTGGTAGGAAATTTTATTCTACTGGAGGGTTTCAGCTCAGGATTGCAAACCAGCATGCGCTTTTGGGCAGGTAGGACTTTAACGTATGGGACTACATGCTAATATTTAAAGACATGCACCCAGCAGAGGCTAGTCAGGAGTTCTCTTTGCTGGTGGATGAGGGAAAATCACTGGCAGGGGCCTCACTGCAAGCTGCTCTGGATGCAGCTGACTTGGCCACCAAGTCCCTGGTTTTGGCAGTGGCTATGCATAGGAGCTTCTGGCTGCAGTTGTCTGGGCTCCTGCAGGAGGTTCAGCAGATGGTGCAGGATCTGCCCTTTGAGAGACCCTAGCTCTTTTTGCAGCAGACTGATGGAAAGCTCCATGAGTTAAAGGACAGAAGGGCCCTAAAGTTCCTTGCGCTACACACTTCAGCCCCTTCCAGGAAGCACTTCAGGCCTCAGCAGCTGTTCCAGCTACCTGACAGGACCTGCAAAGAAACAAGAGTAGACGTGATAGGTGTAACCACCACCGCCCATCTCTGCTTCAACACTTGCCCCAAGTAGACGTCCAGGAGCTTCGAAGTAGGCATTTTGATGGTGTGACCTGTCTGTGCCCAGGGCACCCACCTGAAAATACCAAGGTCAGGGCAGGCTGTAAAAGGAGTGCAGATTCTCCCAGCACTGGTGGGTGACACTGAAGTCAGACTTCCCAACCAGCCACAAACAGCACTTCTGATTCCCCCACACTGGTTATCAAGCAGCCACTATACAGATACACACAGCCCCCTCTACTGCATTTCAGTCTCTGGCTCCCAATCTGCCATCAAGTCCAGTAAAGAGACTAGTTATTTAAAATCTGTGCTCTTCACCGCAAAGGTTCTCCTGACCCCAAAGGGCCAGCCACAGTACCAGATCAATATAAGTTTAGATCTTATCCAAAATATCACGCTGCCAGCCAGTCCTTTAGTAACTAAAGCTAAAAGTTTATTATAAAAAGAAAGAAACAAACTATAAAAGAAATGTTAAATGATTAAAGCAATCAGATACATACAAATGATTTGAAAGTCCATATTATATCAGGTTTCTAGAAGAATTGTGGAGTTTGCAGGCTTGTATAGTTCCTCTGGTATACATCCAGTACCTGGATGGGTCTCAGTCTTTTGTTTCACAGCTTCAGTTCAGTTGTAAATAGGTGGCTGAAAGCTGAACATGGCTGAAGACAAAATGGATCCTAGGGCCTCTGTCTTCTATGTCCTCTGGTCCTTGCCATGCTGCTTGTGGAATTTCACAGGAACCAAAATGGAGTCCAGAGTCACATGAGCAAGTCCTATGACTCATCAGGGGTATCCCTGGCTTCTCCCCCTGGGCCATTGCACCTGTGAATGTCTTAATGGGCCATTAAGCAGTCTATTGTTATAGCCATTCTGTCTGAGGTGTTACCCAGACACATCTCCATTTGAAATACAGATACATCAACCGTATCCATAACTCCCATTACACACACAAGACATGGGTATAAACATTATCATCTTACTCAGCACGTTACAGCCTTTCTCACAGTACCTGACCTGGCACATCTCTCACATGGATTACCATGATTTTGACATACTGATGTCAAACAATATAATAAATGCCGCTCCCCCCCATCCAGCCAGTGTGACAGATGAGACACTTGAGGATGTTGTACCATTTCCCAGGATGCCAGATCCTGTTTTTCCTTTGTTTGCAAACCACTTTTCCCATTTCTTTAGTGCTTGGTCCGTGGACCATTGGGTGTTGAGCACTGTAGAGGTGGGCTACACCCTCCAGTTTTTTTCTACCCCCTTCTTCTCTCCCTCCCTGTACCTCTTCAGTGACCCTTCTCGCGAATAACATCTGGTGCAGGAGGTTCAGGTTCTCCTTCAGGTGGGAACCATAGCAGGTTCTGCAGAAGTTAAGAGGGAAGGATTTCTACACCCATTATTTCCTAATCCCAAAAGCCAAGTGAGGTCTCAGGTCTATTTTAGATCCACATCAGTTCAACAACTAACTCAAAAAGAGAGTTTTGCACGTTTGCCCTGGCATCCATTATTCCCTCTCTGGAGCCTGGTACACCATCTCAATTCGAGAGAGACCTGCTTTCATTGATGTATCAAGGGCACAGAAAGTTCTTTGGATTCGTAGTAAAGCACCGACATTGCCTGTTCACAGTGCTTTCACTCAGCCTGTTTGCAGTTCCTTGGATGTTCACAAAATGTGTGGCCATGGTTCCTCAGGAGACTAGGAGTGCAAGTCTACCCTTACCTGGATGAGAGGCTCCTCAAAGCCGGTCCAGAGCTTAGGTTATATGCAGCATTCAACTCATTCATTCTATCGTCAAGGCCTTAGGCCTACTGATCAATGCAGACATGTCTATCCTTTGTCAGGTACAGAGGACAGACTATATAGGGGCTGTGCTGGACTCTACCCAAAACCAAGATTACAATCTGGTCAATCTCTTGTGACACTTCTCAAGGTTCATCCAATCTCAACAGCCCAAAACTGTATGTATGTGCACATATGTAGTACAACAGATAAGGCTGCCCCTCAGACTTCTCTAGATGTGGCTAGCTTCAGGGTACTTCCAAGCTGCCTTTATCTGCACACTGTTCAAAGTGCCTGTGTGGGGTCTAACTGAGCTGAATTGGTGATTGGATCCTCTTAATTTTTATGTAGGCATTCCCTTCATCCACCCTAAACCATCAATGACTGGTATCAGATGCGTCGGCTCTAGGGTTGGAAGTTCACCTGGGACCCTTTGGAATTTAGGTCCTCAATGGAGCTCACTCTTCGTATCAACATCAGAGAGTTCAGAGTAATTTGTCTTTCCTGTCAGGTTTTTCTTTCCTGTCAGGTTTTTCTATCTCATACTGGGGGGAGAAACCTGTTTGTTCTTACAGACGACATCACAACTATCTTTTACGTTAACATGCAGGGAGGAACTCGCTCATTCCTTCTTTGTCAGGAAGTAGTTCTTAGCTCAATCAGTCAACCTTGAGGCCTCTTCCAGCGATTCAGAATGCACTAGCAGACCGCTTGAGCAGGTCTTTCTCCAGTCACCCCAAGTGGTCTCTTCACCCAGATGTAGACAGATGCATCTTCCAGCAGTGGGGGACTCCCCACATAGACCTTTTTGCAAAAAAGTACAACAGAAAATGTCACCAATTCTGCTCCCTGCAGGGTCACAGTCCAAGCTCCATCACAGATGTCTTTCTGCTACCCTGTGCAGGAAAGCTGTAGTACACGTATCCCCCAATACCACTGCTACACAGTGCTGCCAAAGATTCAGAGGGATCATGCGTGGCTTATGTTATTAGCCCCAGTGTGGCCCTTGCAACATTGTTCTCCACTCAACTGGACCTCTCAGTGGCAACTCCAGTCTCACTCCCACTGCACTCGGATCTGATCTCTCAGGACCACTATCAGCTGCTCCACTTGAACTTGCAATCCCTTCATTTAACACCCTGGAAGCTCCCTGGTTAAATAGCAAAGAGCAGGCTTGCTTGGATCTAGTTGGCCAGGTCTTATGAAGTAGTAGAAAGCTCTCCACCAGGGCTGCCTACTTGTCAAAATGGAAGTAATTCTGTTTGGGTTTGTCAAACCAGAGTCTTACTGATGCATTCATCTGTCAAATACTTGACTATCTGCTGCACCTGAAACAGCAGGACTTAGCAATTTCCTCTGCTGCCAGGTGAACCTTGATAATACCAGCTTTCCACCCTTCATGGATATGTTGTTTTTTTCCTAATAACATCACGGTTAGATTTCTTAAAGGCCTAGAAAGATAGTACACTCAACTAAGGGAGCCCATTCCCCCTTGGGACTTGAACTTGGTTTTGTCTAAACTTATGGGACCACCATTTGAGCCTTTAGAGAGATGGTCCTTACTACACTTTTTGAGGAAGGTGGTTTTCCTAATTGCTATCACTTCTGCCCCAAGAATCTTCAAACTGCGCGCCCTCACATCCAATCCACTGTATAATCGTCTTTAAATATAAGGTGTACTTATGCCCTCATCCAAATTTTCTCTCTAAGGTAGATTGGTATGAACATTTGACTCAGTCGGCTGACTTACCTGTATTTTACCCAAACCACACACGCACAGGAACGAGCAACAGCTACACGCATTGGACGTTAGCTGAGTACTGGCGTTCTACACAGTGGCAACAGCGAATAGAATGAAATGACTTCCATCTCCTCACAGAGAAATTCATCTTGAATATCTTCCTGTATCCATGCTTGTTATGGTCTGGTGGCATTTCACCACCAGTCAAGCTCACTGATCACTCCACAAGATTGCAAGCATCCTCAGCGGCATTCCTAGCATAGATCCTTATCCAGGATGTTTGTAAAGCAGCAGTCTGGTCATTGGTGCACGCTTTCTCCTCCCATCAGCCAATACTGAAGAGAGGATGCCAAATTTGATCGATCTGTTCCACACTCTGTGTGTACCTGGACTCTGATCCTGTGCCTGTTTAACTGCTGGGGAGTCCCCAAGAATGGAATGCACATGTTGAATCACTCAAAGCAGAGAAACAGTTACTAACTTTTCATAACTGTTCTTCTTTGAGATGTCGTATGCATCCATTCCACAACTCGCCCTCCTACCCCTTTGTGTCGGAGTTTTCAGAAAGAAGAAACTGAGAGGGCTTAGAGTCTACTGGGCCCTTTATACCAGCGCCAGCAGAGGATGTTTGAGCTACGCCAGCAGGCACCACTGTGGGAAAAAATTGTGGTAACTCTGCAGACTGTGCACACACCAAGAGTGGAATAGACATGTGCAGCACCTCTTGAACAGTCGTTATAAAAGGGTAGTAACTGTTTTTTCACTAAAATAGTTTACCATTCGTACCATATAGTTACAGAACCACAGGCATGCTGACACAATCCATAACTTTTGATTCGACTGCAACAGGACAAGAAAAGAATAGATACCAATTAGAGGTGTGCATGAAAGTAGCATTTAGATGGGAGCAGAGTAAATTGCATGTACTCTTGATGGATTGTATGGGTTTCCATGCAGGTGTTAAGGACTTTTGATTCAATGATCAGCTCAAACTGCACTCAGGAACTGGAAAATGCTGGCATAGATGTCTGGAAGCATTCACTGGTACAGTATTACCCACACGCTTAATTATTTAGGTCTGAGTCTCTTCTATGGACCTATAACTTGATTCTTTTCTATTTCACTTTTGCTTAAAATGTCCTAATGTTCCTTTAGTACTATTATAGCATCTGATCATGGCCATGATGAGATGTTCATATCTGCATACTATATTGTGAATTTACCACTCCCATATCCGTGCTTTGTAACTGAGCTGTGAGGAGCTACATTTCACTTTCTGCTCTGGAATTCCGCAGTCTCTCAGATGATGTTAGGTGGGGGGAGGGGAGTGGGGCATGCAGAACACGTCACTTCTTCGAATATTTTCTATGCAGACTTTACGCATGGTGTGCATGTGCCTCGTGCCTGCAGGTCTCCGGTGGGGCCATGCCTGTGTCCGGCATGCCCTCCTGGCTCTACAGCTGAGGGCATATAGGGCAGTTTGGCTCCAACCCCCTCAGTTCCCTCTTACCCTTTTATGTCAGTGAGGTGGGAACTTAGCAGAGTCCAGCTGCCCCTAGAGTGGCTCCTCCTGAGGGAAAAATCCTGCTCTTTAGCTTTCGTTTGGTCATGCCTATTAGCAGTTTATCACACTGCAGCGCTGCTTTGTGTTTCTGCCCTGTTGGCTATATGCTGTTCCAAGGTGCCACTTTCCTGCCTCAGGACAAACATTAGTGCTTTAAATTCAAGCTCTGCCTATCCTGCAAAGGCCTCATGTCCATCACAGATGGCCATGCCAGGTGCTGGGGGAAGCCTGTATCCTTAGCTCTGCTAAGCTGTCTCCCCAGGACTTGAGAGAGACCAGGTAGGTAAGGCAATATCTTTTATTGGTGGAAGAGACAGGCCTTTGAGTTTCACACAGCTCTTCTTCAGCTCAGGAACAGGCAACTAGCATTGCATTTGCTGAGGGTCATGTTAGACTCTGGGCACCTGGAGCTCACCCAGCAACTGGTTCACACATGTAGCTTAGCAACTGGCGAGCCAGGATGTAGGCCTCTCTGGGGGCCACTTGTTGTCCCCAAGACCAATCATCCTATGCTCCTCACTGACATTCCTCTGCCTCAGAGGCTTTCTCCAAAGGCAGCGAAGAGCATCACTTCAAGTTCAATGCCCTGGGAGGCAGGGAGGAGAAAGAAAAAGTACAGCTCCCCCATCACTCTGCTCTGTGCCATAGCAAGGGGTTATGTTGCTACTGGGGAAGCCCTGGGTACCAGCAGAAAGGTTGATATCTCCTTAGGATCTGCCTTACTTCTCTCCTTTGTGGGTTATCTTGGAGCCAAAATTGGGACCCATCTCTGGCACCTCAAGACATGAGGAGCACAGGCCTTGGGCTCATGATTTCCTCCGGTGGAGAAGGGGAGAACCACCCTGAAGTCTCCCAAATCAGCATGCGCTCACCCTTTGTAGGTACCCAGGTGGCTTCCTGGGCCCCTATGGAATTACACCCTCTTGGGCAATGTGGGCTCCCAATTTCAGCTTGACAAACCAGACCAGGCCCTAGGTTACCTTGTAGAAGCACCTTGTTGTGACATGGAGAAGGCCTAAACAAGCCACTGTGTGATAATCCTCCTGGCCCTGTTGTGTCCTCCTTCCTGCTCCCTCTCACCAGACCAAGTGGTGACTCAGTCCCCCTGTGCCCTGTTGACTTTCAAGGATCTTCTGTGCAGCATAAGAGTCCCTCTGTCATGTTGGCAACAGTGCAAGGGAAGTTCCATGAACTCTCAAACCCCAATAACCAGGGAGACTGACCACACCAGTCAATGAGGGCTCC
Source organism: Mesoclemmys tuberculata (assembly GCA_007922155.1). Lineage (NCBI taxonomy): Eukaryota > Metazoa > Chordata > Testudines > Chelidae > Mesoclemmys > Mesoclemmys tuberculata. Next base: position 13,096,745 of record ML675617.1, on the reverse strand, counting down.
CTGTAATCAGCCACAGACCAGTATGTAGGAGGACAGGTGGAAGCTATTGAGTGCCTCAGAAGGGGGTTGACTATATCTTCACTTCACACCCCCTTGTTCCAGAAGTCAATGAGAAACTGGAACATCTAGGTGCACCATGATCTCTGCCCCAGGAGGGAGGTGTGTAGGAGTTGGACAGCTTGGCAGGGAGGTTTACTTTTCTACAATCTCCCAGGTGGGGGTTGCAAGCTACCTGGCCTTACTTGCTATGCAGGTATGACTCACCTTTGCACTGGCTGCCAGTTCCTTGACAACTTCCTGAATGATGGTAAAACAGAGTAGACACTCTAATACAGCTGCCTGCTTATTGGCTGCACACACAGATATATAGAGATCATCTTGGCTCTGGTCCGTTGGCCACCTGAAGGAAGGCCGAGCCCACCATAGACCTGCCATTCCATGGTCCTGAGATATTTCAACTGTGACTTGCCTGGAATTCCCCCTCTGCCCCCTCATTCTCCCCCCAATTCATACAGCAACTACCACAGTAGGGTTCTGGTCCATGACTGGAGCTCCTATGCACTGGTGGACAAGTCCCATTCCATCCCCCTTCTCCTTTCCTAGCTCTGTTAACCAATGCCTTTGCTTTCCAATGGGGAGCCCACCTGGATCAGTATCAGACTTTAGGTCTATGGATCCACTCAAGTAATCTTTTCACCTTTCTTGAGTCTGATGGCTTCTTGACTCTTGGCCTTCTTGACTTGGTCTGCCCCTGTGTCAAGAAGCCATCAGACTGTGCAGGTAGTGTGCTCAGCAGGATGGAAAATAGAGATTTTCAACAGCTTTTGTCTTAACCAAACGTGAATGGAATTTTAGCTTCCCCTGCCAAAAGTGTTAGGCAACTTCATTATTGCTATCTGCTCCCCGTTTAAATGGTTCTAAAATTGAAATTGTTCTCTGTAACATATAGGTAATGTGTCAAATCTCACAAGTCTGTCTCTAAATTTTGTTGCAAAAGCACAAACAAATTTTGTAATTATTGGTGTGGCATTTGGCATGTATGCTATTTACAAACAGCTTCAATCTTTTTCTAGGTTTGTTTTAAACTGTTTTTGATGACAGTGACCCCCCAAAAGTTCCACTTTTAATCTTAATCTGTGTTTGTGGTTACCAATAGGTCAAATCAGTTACAAAATCTCCTCTGGGATTGTTGGCGATAAAGGTGGTAACCTCTGTACCTGGTCGCAAACCTACAGTTAACACAATCCTGGATGTTGACTGTCTGCTGTGGGCTATTGGGAGAGACCCAAACACCGAGGGCCTTAACCTAGACAAACTGGTGAGACGAAAAGACTTTGTAGCCTAATGCACATTGTATTTACTCTTTGCATATGTGGCCTCAATTCTGCCATGAGGTCTGTAGGAACAGACCTCTGTCTCTACATGGTTTTTATGACAGGACCACATCCAGGGTTGTTATCTAATACTGGATAGCTGGAAAGCCCTGGGCTAAAAGAGTGTAGTAGGACAAGAAGCCTGCAAATATTTAAGTATGATGATGATCTTAATTGAATCCTCCAGCACTGTCTGGAGACCTGATAAATAAATTGGGGCAGGGGTAACTCAGTGCCTTGGATAGCCAAATCATTCTATGAACAATAACAGTGCATTATAAAATATAAAACTCTTGTCCATGAATCACTGTTCCTCTGGCCTGGAGTTGAAAATGATGCAACTGCTGCAGAGGGTGGGACACAACCATTTTTAGCACCACCGTTCCATGGATAGGGCCTTTTGAAACTAGGCAAAAAGTTAAGGTAAATATGTGAAACTTTTTCCTGTGTTTATTTTTAAACTTCATATTGCACCGTTAGACTTCATATCTCATAGGAATGTCATTGTCACCTCTGAATAGGGTATGATACTGTGAAATGCCCCTGAGACTGCCATAGCTTTTTATAATGTCTAGGGTGTATCCTTAACAAGGTTGCTGTTTCCAATATCAGGGTCTTCAATTAGATGCTAAAGGTCACATTGTCGTCGATGCGTTCCAGAACACCAGCAGGAAAGGGATCTATGCTGTCGGGGATGTGTGTGGAAAAGCACTTCTTACCCCAGGTAATAGCCTGTATTGCGTTGTGCTGTACAGTCACTGAGGGGGTCCCATACCTGCCATGATGTGCTCACTTACGCCACATTTAGCCATGGAGGCCAACGTTCTCAAAAATAGGAGACAAAAGTTAGTGGGATTTTCAGAATTGCTTAAGTGACTTAGGAGCACAAGTCCTCAGGGAGCCCAATGGTAGGAGAGAGAAACAAACAGGTTAATTTGTGATGTTTCTGAGCCCATTTTTTAAAAAAAATTGAAACTTCTTCCCCTGCATAAATTGTGGGAGTGGGGGTGGGTGGGGAAGATTCCATTCCTCTTGCCCCTGCATTTTCAGAGATGGGTGCTATAATTCCTCTCCACTGTGGGATGGTTGGCAGCCACCTGACATGCCAACTGGCAGAGGTGATCAACAGGTCAGTCAGTTCATGCATGCATCATGTTCACTGTTTTAGGAGCAGGTAAGACACCAAAGGGTCTTGTCCTGTATCATCTGTGGAGGCTGTTTTGAAGGGACATTGTGTGTGTTCTGTGGCTTTGCTTTGAACGGTTCAACAGGCTGCCCTCTCCACCTGGCATGCTTATTATCCAGCCTTACACTCGTTAATGTCATGTTGAATGTAAAGCTATGAGTGGAGGAGCTGATAAATCCTCTCCCAGGAGCTATCACTTGCCCAAAGCAAGTTGCAGGTGTGTAAAAGTGTTATGGGGGTGTATACACAGAGTTGGTGAAGAAGACCTGTGGTCATTACTGCGTGGTGTGGGGAAGAGGAGTGCAGCATGTATGGAAAGAAAACAGTTAAGTTGTTTGAGTAGTCCCCATTCTGTACAGAGTTTCCAACAAGTCAGGATGGTGACCTTATTAGGGGGCTGGTAGTATCTGAGCGGTGGGAAAGCTCCATTTGCTGTTAAGCATAAAAACCAAAAGCTGTAGGTGCTGGAAATAAAAGTTTGCAGAGCAAGTGGGAAAGAAATTATTTTCTTAGTGAAAGTAGTGATGAAGTCACACCCTGTCCTTGCTTGTTCACAGCTGTATTTTTACAGCTACCTGCTGCTGCACTACACGTCACAAAGAGGAGCATGATCCATACTTAGATGACTCCCACCAGGACTTCTTATGGGAAAGTTCCAAAGCAGAAAAACACTCTTTTTACAGAGGCACAGTAGTTCAAATGTCAAACCTCTCAGCCATGGATGAGATTAATCTTGAATTTGCAGAGTCTAAGGGAGAAACTTTCAAATGCACCTGAGGCCTTGTCTATACTAGGAAGGTTTCCTGGTAGAGCTATATTAGCAAAATCCTCCATGTGTGGACCCGGTTGTTCTGGTATAATTGCTGTGTCTCCAAACCAGCATAAGCTATATTGCCATTGAGAGTTATGCTAGTGTAACTGTATCTACACTAGGGTTTATAGCATACAGCTGTGTTGATAAAACATCATCTCTCCTCCCTCTTCTTCCCTCCCTTCCCCTCCTCCCCCAACCAGCATAGCTCTACTTGTATAACTTAAGAGTACACCGGGCTTAAGTTACATTTGCAAAAGTGACTTAGCTGTTTAGGAGCCAAAAGCTCACTGAAAGTCATGACAAGTCATTAAATGGCTTTCAGTGAGGATTAAGGCCCTAAAGGACTTAGGTGATTTTGAAAATGTTACCTATCAGTTACAATCTTCAGGTAATTTCATTCTCTACAGTCCATAAATATAAGGTTGAATCCTGTCCTGAAGCATCCAGTACAGGCCACTGATTAGATACAGGATACTTGACTAGTGTTGTCATATGGTGTAAGCATGAATTCCTGTTTCCATATTTACAGTTGCAATAGCAGCTGGAAGGAAACTGGCACACAGACTGTTTGAAGACAAGCAGGATTCCAAACTCGACTACAGCAACATTCCTACCGTGGTCTTCAGCCATCCACCAATCGGAACCGTGGGACTCACGGAAGGTAGGGTCCAAGTGAAAACACTGCTTTGGTGTCTTGTTATTAACATTTGGTGTTTCAGTAATGATAGCTGTGACAATTTGACTGAATCTCGTTGTCTTTGGGGGTTGGGGACGGTAACCGGATATGGTGCCTTTCACCTCTAAGTACCATATTCATATTCAGGCTAGGTGCATAGTAAACAGAAGTAGCTACCTCTGTGAAAGGCTGTGTGGCCCTCTCTGGAACAAGTGCATGGCCTCAGCTCAGCTAATGATAGCATGTGCTATCACTTAATCCCCCATCGCAGACTGGCATTGACACTTACGGCAATTTCCATAAGTAAGAGGCCAAGGACAGGATGGATGTGAGACTGTATAATCAGCCCCACAGGTAGGTCCTCAAGGTTGGGGATGGAAGCATGTGGTGCAGGGATGCTTGTCTGGATTTACATCTAATCAAGGGCCTGTTGAGTCCCCCTATTGACTTCACTAGACCAACTTGGTCCTTTTTTGCTAACTAGGAGAATACATTAGATCTAAACATATATAATTAAACAATATAGCTTAATTTTGTACTAGACTTTTTTTTTTACGTGCAATTTGTGTCAAACTGTATTTGGATGGAAATTCAATTAAATGTACAAAAACAGTATTTTAATTTTATTATACAAAACTGCTTTAAATGTGCTGGATACATAAGAGAAAAACAAAGTTTATCCAAACATATTCTGCATTTAAAACTTAACTGATTTATTAACCAACTACAGATAATACTTTTTGTTTAATTGAACTGTTTGATTCTGGTCACCATGTCTTTCATCATTTTAGACCTACTAGATCACATCCTCTCACACTTAATTTTTATTCATAGATTGGAAAGGGGAAACCAGCTTTCCTGCTTTTTTTCAACTTTCAGTTGGTTTCTTAACTTTGAGTGAACTTGTCATTGACAGAACTAGTTGAGTAAACTGAAATAAGAAAATATTCTCCATGCACCTGAAAACAGAGTTACTGCTATCAAAAGCTGGTTTAGCACTTCAACAGACTTTGGTTCCAGGTGCTTAGCTAGTGACTTCCATCAGTTTGATTTTCTTTAAAACATGACAGCAAACATGTACTTCTTAATATTAATTTTCTGCTTATTTAAAATTATTTGAATAAATAAGTAGTTTAGGTCTTAATACATGATACTATCACTTCAGATTTAATTTTCAATAGGTTTATTTTTAGAAAATAAAATTGTATTCAATTTTTTAAAATCTCTGATTTAAATCCAACTTTTTTGATGTTTTTAATCATTTAAATCATTGATTTTTATCCATCCTGCTACTCAGTTAATGTTTGTAAAGTGCTTTGAACATGCTATGCTCAATGTAAGGGGTATATATTTATTATTTCCATTGGGAAGGAATTGTTGAGCAGTTGAGATTCATTTGCCCTTGCCTAATATCGGTCAGGCTGGCTCGTAACTTACGTTTCTAGAAAAAATCCCAGTTGAGAGCACCTATCAGTAATGTAAGATAAACTACAGTGTAACTATCCCAAAACCAGGAAATCCATCGATAAGGTTAAACTTAAAAGAAATCCAAACAGGCTTATATATGAAAATAATTAGAGCATCCAAACAGCCTTAACTCTGCCCAATAGTAACACCATTGGTATTTGGGGGAGATTACAAAACATCATGTCATTTCAAAATCAGTTTAATCATCTGGGTCCACAAACACTAAGGTGCCTTAAAATTGAATGGCTTTTGCATGGTGTCACTACAGGGCAGAGTTAAGGTTTCTACTCAAGGAGAAACTTCTAAGCTATGGGGAAAAGTTAATTAATCCCCTTAAATCTTCAAATGTAGCCTATGCACAATATTTCAGTGAGTTTTAAACACATGGGAAGCTGGATGAGTCTCTCAGAGCAGGATTAGGGTTGTTTGAGTGTTCTTAACTGCATTTCTTACCTTAACATGTTTGGTTTTCTTTATGTGTAACCTTAACTGTGACTTCCTGGGTTCAGACTGCTTGATTTTGGATAGTTATGGCCACGTTTGCGTTGCACTCCGGACCAGTAAGGAATTGTCAGCTCCTGCACTGTAACCATGAGTGCCTTAAATGCTCTGCTGCTGTGGCTCACAGCCAGGACACAGTCAGAAGACAAATATGGGGCATCCTCAGTGTCTGTCTGCTGTGCAGCTTTGGTTCAGTGCTTCTGACCCCAGCAACATAATATAGCAGCCTCACCTTGGTTTTCATTGTCCCACCTTTCCCCAGAACCATCTGCCCTGGAGTGTCCAGCCCTCTCCTGAACCACTCAGATAAACAATAATTTTTCTTTACTCCTTTAAAGAGACAGTACCCAGCAGCTTGCCTCATTAACTAGAGTTAACAATTATTTCAATTCAAACACAGCCCTAATTTTGTTTAGATTAAAATAAAACAAGTTAATTAACAATAGGACATATGTTATGTGATGCCAAGTAAAAGAAATAAAGATTGTGGTGGTTGCAAGCAAATAAAAATGAAAATACAGTATGCATCTAAAAGTCTAAAATTTATCTAGTAAGGTACAATCTTTGTTTAAGATGCTTTCACTCACCCATTACTCTTGGGCTAGCATGGCTGACTGTCTTTCAGTCAGGACCTTCCACAGAAGTACAAGATGCTGGTTTCCCATGTCTGTCTTGAAGGTGAAAGATCCAACTGGAGTCTCTCTGTTCCTTATATTCCTCAAAAATAGTCTTTGTTCCTGAAGTTAGGAAGGCCTCCAGAGCATTCAGTCTCCTGTGTTTCTCTGCAGTGCAAGGAGCTATGATATTTCTCTGTCTCTTGCGTTCTGGCTCAAGACTACCCCTGCTGGTTTCCTTGATAGCTTTTTTTATGGCTAATATGTGAACTGAGGTAATCTACATTCCTTTGTCTAGGGCAGATACGTTTATCACCTTTACTTAGGTCAGACTGTCGTCTTAAACCTGTTCTAGTAACATTATACAGGGAGAATTCATAACTTCACATATAAAGTTAACACATGCATTTTACAATGATATTAATGACCAGTGTGCTATTAGTTTTCAGATGGCACCTTACAAGGCATATGTCATGCAACACCATTTTGCGGTAGCATGTAGGGTGTGAATACAAGATGCTTCGGGTCGGTTACAATATCTCTTTTATAAAGCAGTTTACACTAACTTACCCATATGTACTCTCAGCCATAACTTTGTGGTTTTTTGTCTGGGAATTTCCTTGTTTGTTGTGTTAAATGAAAATTTTCATACATAAACAATTGACCGGAATGTTACCCTGGGATATTTCTGATGACCTAAAAGGATAATGGATCAATCTTAAATCACTTTTAAATTTTTTTTTTAACTTAAATGACCAGGTTCATCAGTACCCTTTAGCTCAAGAGCAGCACAAATCAGACATGCTTACTGGCCAGAGAAACTGGGTTGACCGCGCCTTTGTTTTACCAGGGCAGTGCAAAGCAGGTGGATTGTACATTGCAGTTCTTCCTGCCTCCTACATTCCTCTGGACAGCCCCCTCAAATTCCCCTTGCACCTACATGCATAATCTTGCGCACACAACCTCTCCTGACCCACACATTCCTCTGCCTCTGGCACCTCCGTTTCTCCCTCAATCATGGTTTATCTGAGTAGTTCTGATGCAGTGGTTAGTTTTTGAATATATTTAGAATTAAAGGTCAGTTTTTTGCTGTTTTTCATAATTGAAAGCTAAATGTCATGAATAACTAACCCCTTTCAAAATGGCCACTATCTCCCTTTGTTTTCAGTGGGACTGATGCCACAGCTGTCCTCATACGAGGGTGGTCCTCTTTGTCTAGGCTATGAGCAGGCAGACACTTTGAGTCCCATTGCGAAGAGAGAGAGAGACCTCCTTCTCAAAATGGCCACCAACTGAAGCCATTTGTGTTTGTCCCATTTATAGCAAAGGGGAATGACAGCTGTTTTGAATGTGGGAAGTTCTGCACGGAATTGTCTTTATTCCATTATTTTCTTCAGCAGAAACTATGTTATGAAGAACATTGGGGAAAAAATACCATTACTAAAAAAAACCCAAGAAAAATCTAATGTACAACCTATGCACAAAATTTCAGTGAGTTATAATTACAAAGTATGTTGTGCTGTTACTGCAATTATATGGGGCAAAAAAAAAGTCTGGTGTTGGCTGCTACATTTCTTAAAGGTCCCAATTTTCATTTTAATTTAATTCCTCCACTAACAGATTTTCTTGTAAACTGTCAGATTCATTCTGTACTCAAAGTGCTGTAAGTTTAAGGATGGTATATTGTCTTCAGACATAACAAAGTGGTGCAACCCCTGCTGTTAGACTGACGTGCAAAGCTCAAATGCACTTTAACTATGAAGCGTCTGCTGACATCTCCATAATACTGTCAGTTTTATTTCTTGAATGTTTTTTTCTTTTTGGAAAACTTGTTTAAAATTTTATATATATATATATATATATATATATATATATATATATATATATATATATATATA
>ML675617.1:13009254-13088206 GCA_007922155.1 Mesoclemmys tuberculata | reverse complement strand
ATATATATATATATATATATATATATATATATATATATATATATATAAATAAAAAATCTCAAGTTCGATGTCCAAAATCACTGGTCACTTCTGAAAATCTTGGCCAGGAAACTTTACAGTGATGTAACTCCTCCAAGTGCTGAGTCATTTAAGACTCTTGGGCCCTGTGTTGTCCTACCAGTAGACTGTTTCATTGCTTGGATAAGTATCATCGTTACTATGAAGTGTGTTGAAAATTTCCCTGCTTCGTGCACTTGAGACAATCTTCAGTTCATCCCTTTTGAGTCTGAGACCCCTGCAGCCCATGTCACTGTTCTGTTTTGTGGAGTCAAATGTCTTTTGTGTTTCAGAGGAAGCTATTTCTACATATGGAAAAGAGAATGTGAAGACCTACACCACCTCTTTTACTCCTATGTATAATGCTGTAACTCAGAGGAAAACTAAGTGTGTCATGAAACTGGTTTGTGCCAACAAAGCAGAGACGGTGAGCAAAATGAAAACGAGAACTCTTAGTTAAAATATTTAAGGATAATGCCGCAAATTATATTCTGCTGTTATCCCAGTCTATTTAGCTATAGGTAAAATAATTGACTTTGAATATTTAATTCCAGTTCTTTCATTAGTGTTTTTGTTCATAAACATAAATTGCCTTTCTAATAAGAATGCTTTACATTAAATATTGCGCACAAAGAGCTATGTTAAAACCATTATTCAAATTGCAAAGTCAAACTGTGAAAAGTGGGAATTTTTCTATAGTATTTTTATGAATCCTAGGCATGCTTCAGTTTCCTTCTGCTTGTTGCATTGTTACCTAGTGGGTGCAAAAGGATTAACACTGCTCCTGGAACAGACTTGGAGGGATCTGTGTCTGTGTCTGTCTGTCCCCCTTGCTGTCTGGGGAGAGTGAATGCAGTCATTAAAGAACTGGCTCAAACCAACCCAAATCAACAGGCAGTCTGGCAGGATAGAGATTCCCCAGTGACTGAGCACCCAACAGCTAACGGCAGGAAACCCCAGTAGGTAGCATTGGTGAACGGTTCCCTGCTTGGCATCGTGATTATTAGTATGTTAGGGTGACACCTTTTGCTAATGATTATATGCAATACAGGTGAGAGCATTATTTTTTAACACCCACCACAACTTTGTTAATGTAGAGTTAAGGTTTCCCAGTGCTGTCTCTTGTACTTCCAGAATAGGAACTTGTGAAAACTTAAACCTGTGAAAACCAGGAAATAGAGTTAAGCTACATGCAACACCAGCAACCCAACCTTAATTCTGCTGTCTTTGAGCGGTGCGACTTGATGCCGACAGCACACATACTAGCACTCAACCCTTACGGATGCTACAGACCTCTTTGGGAATAGAACACACAAGTACTGCAAGACAAAATGTAACACCTTTTCTTTGCCAAAGTGAAATTTGGGTTTAAATCAGGTGTTGTTAACAGGTGGTGCCTACAGGCAAAACACTAAGTGCACTCAACACACAGCAGACTTGCTAAATGTTACTACCTCTTCACCCAAGGATTCCTTCTGAGACATTTACCCTCGGTAAGCTCTGGATACCACAGTCATGCATGTCACCACATTGCTGACAGTTGCCATGGCAGGAAGATGCCATTATTTGAGTGCTAGTCTCTGTGTATTCCATTGTGCGTAGGCATGTACTCCAGGTGCCCAGAGTTGGAGATCTCTTTAAAGCCGTGTCTGTTGATCTATGCATGCGCCCCTGCTCTGATTGTGCTCCGTACCAAGGAGAGAGAGGGCAGAGCAGATCAATTGCCTCTCTTGTTTCTTCCAGCTACTACAGGGCCAGCAATGGAACCTCCAGTGTCCAGAGCTTCATTTATTTTTCTATTTGTAAATACATATGTATATAGTTTGTAAATAGTTATTTTATCTGGTAGTTTTTATCTAAGTTTTTATAGTTGGATAGTTAAATAGTTCCGGTAGCCGTGCACGGAGGCGTGCACACACCTATAGTGGAATGGACATGAGCAACACATCTCGAAGAACAGCAGCTACTGGTAAGTAACCTTGTTTTTTCAGAGGTTTACATTTAGCCACATTCTGAAGCGAGCTGCTGTTCACAGGCTGGAAACAGTACTGGGCAACCTTAATTCTTAACTAACAAAGTTTTTGGACATCTACTCATATGTAGATTTGTTATTTGAAAGGCTGTTGACTAGGTCTAGCTTTCCTGTATGCCAGTAAAGGATGGATGGAGGTTCTCTAGTTGGTGCAATGATGACTGTCATTACATGCTCAGCTTTAATAAACTGTCTCTCTCATTGTTTGAAGGTGGTGGGACTACACATGCAGGGACTGGGATGCGATGAAATGCTGCAAGGTTTTGCTGTAGCTATCAAAATGGGAGCAACAAAGGCCAGCTTTGATGAGACAGTTGCCATTCACCCGACTTCATCAGAAGAGCTGGTCACACTCCGTTAAAAGGTTGTGAATTCCAGGTGCTTGTAAACAGATTTGTAATATCTAAAACTACTAAATAGATCTGCAGTATCATAACTTCTCTTCTTGGTGCCACTTTTACAAACTCTTCCTTTTCTATGACACTCCATGTAATATCCCAATTCTATTTTTGTAATCTATGAATTTATGTGGAGAAAAAAGGATAGAGATGTCTAAAAAACCCAATGATATCCTGTATTCATCTCGTCCTAACAGCTTGGTTTCTTGACGCTTCATTGGTTTAAAGTGAAAAATAAATAAAATGGTTTAAAGTCGTTGGTTCTTGCTTGATTATCTCCAGCCTCTTTAGTTTAGCTAATCCCATGTTCTACTCATAGGCGAAACTAACTGCTGCAAAATAGACGTGTCTGGTGTTTATTACTGTAGCCATTGGTTTTATTATGTGGACATGTGGGGTCATCTTCCTCCTCCTCCTTTTATCCAGCATGGTTCTGTGCACACAGAAAGTTTCTCCCGGGTTAGGATTTGCCTGGGCTCTAGGATCTGTGAGGTGGGAGGGTCCCAGAGCTAGAGCTGTCCCACAAGCCTGAACATCTACACCACAGATGTTAACAGCCCCTTAACCTGAGCCACGTGAGACGCAGCTTCCTCGCATGGGCCAGCAGCAGATTTTTAATTGCAGTGTATAATATCCTCAGTGAGTAAAGTGAGCCTTGTGGTTAAGGCACTTGAGTGGGACTTGAGCTCTATGTTCAATTTTCTGGCTTTGTCACAGTCTCCGTGTAACCCTGGGCAAGTCATTTTCTCTCTCTCTGTGTGCTTCAGCTCCAAAGTGGGGATAATAGTATCTTCTTCCTCATGGTCATCTGATCTTGGTTCCGTCCTCTCTGTGTTCTATTAATGTAGAATTATGGAGGCTCCATAATTATAGCTGGGGTCTAAATTAAGACACAAATTCCTGTTTTTCTTTAACAGTAGGTGGCCAATAGGTAAGAAATTTCATCCAAGGGTTAAATTTTGTACCCTTTGAATTTTCTGCTAGAAAAATATATATTTTGTTTGATTTCCAGGTATTAGGAGGAACTAGTTCTTATTTATATTGCCCACAGTCCTTACATATTACAAGTACTTCTCTATGAGGGAAGTTCCATACCGGAACTCCTTCGTCTCATTTCTGTTTGCACTTCGTGTTGTAACCGGTCCAGGAGAAGTGAGACAAATATACAGTTGTCTGGCAGACAGAAGAGAATTGAGGGAAAGGTTCCTCTTCTTCCTATCTCAATTCTAATCTGCAGGGAAAGCCTCTTTTGGGAAATCGGCAAAGAGCTAGCTACTTCCCTTGTAACTCAAATCACCTCCAAACTGCACCTGGAAAACACATGTATGTGCTTGTGCCCCCAACCCTTCATTTCCTTGCTTTTGTGTCCCACCCTGACACCAAGCAGTGGTACCTATTACTGCTGCAGGAGGGCGAGGACCCCTGTTGTGCCAGTCCTTTTTCCACTCTGGTCCTATGGCCCGCTGGGGCTATTAGTTGGCAGTTCCTGCACAGGGCCGTGTGCATGGGTGTGCACCTGGTGCAGTTCACCACCTGTCCCTTCTGTGACAAGAGGGAGACCCTGGCGTACATTTATATAGAGTGGGCCAGATTGCAGCCCCTCTTCCATCTCCTTCAGAACCTCCTCCTGAAGTTTTGGCTGCACTTCTCCCCTCCCCTCTTGATTGATATACACCCAATCCGTGGCCCCAGAAAGTCGCAAGACCCTCCTCATCAATCGGTGCGTGGCCCTGGCCCCGGGGGCCATCCACCATAGGAGGAGGAGGAAGCTGGGGGGGGGGGAGGGGAGGGAGTACTCTGCGACTCCAACTATTTCTGATGCCTTGTGAAGTCAAGTCTCCAAGCAGGCTGTCTCTACTGCCTCCCTGGGTACCTTTGAAGAGCAGTTGGTGCTGTCTGAGGTTCTCTGCTCAATGTGTCTCTCTGTAGCCCTGATTTTATCCCTGTGACCTTTACTCCTGTCCCCATTTTTTCATGTGCTGTCCCCCATGATCAGTTGATGTCTGGGATCCGGTGGCTTCTCTCCTTAAGCTGGTGGGTGGAGGGGAACTTCAGTAAGGGCTGAGCCCACACCTACCCATCCCCAGTGCTTCAATAAGTGTCTCTCCAACAGAGCTGCGGTGAGTCACCACTCAGGCATGCAACAGCAACCCAGCTGCGCTTGCTTACTCTTCCCACAGAGCCAGCAGTGACTTAGCTCTCAGGCACGTCTATCCAGGAGAAGAACCTGGGTCAGATGACCCCCCCAGGCCCTCGTATTTCCCCAGCTCCACTAGAGCTGCAGATTGGTTTGTGCAACAGTGTTACTGTGCCAGGAACCCTCCTGCACACACGCAGTCTGTCATGCTATCAAGATTCCCAGCCTGCTGCTGTACCAGCCTTGCCCAAGTCCTGTTCCAGTCTTGTTCTTGCCCCTACCCTTCTCTCGCTCCAGCCCCGTTACTGTCCCGCTCCAGCCTTGCCGTCTCCTCCCTGGCCCTCGGACTGACCATCCAGTTTTGACTTTTGATCTGTAGCTGGAACCCGGCTACAATGTTGACTTGGCTTGTCCCTGGCTTCTGACTACCTAGCTTCAACCTTTGGCTTGCATCTGGACTCTGGCTATGCTACTGATTCTGGCTAGTCTGTGGACTCTGATCTTGTTCTCTGGCCTGTCCCTGGATCTCAATTCCAGTGCCGTCCTTGGCCCATTCTGGATCTTAAGTCTGGCTTTGACCTCTGCTCTAACCACGAGGCATGACTAGTGTGGTGGCTGGGTTCCTCAGCCTAGTTTTAGAGTTACAGAGGGCAGGGTTTCATGGCTAATTTAGGATGGGGCCATTTCACCAAGGGTTAGGTTGGGGTCAGCAGAGCTCCTGGCCTACAGTTACAAAGAGGGGTGCCCACTGGCCTAGAGATAGGGGCTGGCTCAGTACAGCTCCCCGTCTACTGCAGCAGCCCTCCTTCGCAGCATAGCCCCCCCAGCTCTCCTTGCCAATGACAGCCAGGCCTGGGCCCAGCGCTCCAGCACCATCCATTTTCAGTGTGAGCAGATGAGTTGTTACCCACTTCTTAGCAGATTCTGATTTCCATGGGCACGGTCCTGCCGCCTGTATCAGCCAGCTCCTTTTCTAAGGTCTGGGGGGTGTTGGCATCTCAGGTGCTGGTTCTGCCCGCAGTGCCCCACGAGGCACTCGCCTTCCATGCCAGGCTCCATGCCAGCGGCCTTCTTCCCCTCTTAAAGTTTGAGAATAGGTTGCGATTGTTTCGGCCTCAAGACCGTTTTACCAGGTAAAAAGGTGAGCACAGATGAGTGCCAGCCATCCTGAGGGAAACTTCGGCGGGAGCTAGCTACTCGATGGTTCGATTAGTCGTGTCGCTATCCTTGGCCCAGATGACTGATTTGCATGTCAGGACCGTTCTGGAGCTCCACCAGAGCTTCCTGTGGCTTCCTGCTGTCCAGGTATCGTTCAGCATCTTGCACGTCCTCACGTTGACTGACACTCCATCTCCCTGACAAGAGAGCCGGTCCTGTGCCCTCTGTCAATCGGGGCCTCAGGATCCCACCTCAGCTGGCGCATGCCGGCCCTCACCTTTGTTGCTCCATTGGACTTTCATGTGACTCATGCACACATTAGACTCCTTGGTCCATGTTTCAAGAGGGCTGAGGTGGGTTGCTGAGACTGCTGCAGCCTGGCACCTGGCATGGCCTTCCCCTTCCAGGAGGGGGGACAGTCCCAGTGTGAGCACGGAGAGTTGCCCTCCGTCAGCGCCCCCACTAACACCACAAGGGGGGGGTAACAGTCATCTCCCTAGGCCTTGGGATGTAGTGAGATCTGAGGCCTTTAACATCCATCACCAGGAAGCAGCGAGCCCCTGCCCACCAGGTCGTCCCAGCCGACCCAGGGTCTGTCAGGGCACACTGTGCAGACCTCACCTATTTACTTCCTTAACAGTTTCATGCCCTCTTGAACTTTTGCTTCAAAAAGTTCTTTTCAGCTTTCCCTTATGGTACTTGTGAACTATCCATCTTGTGTCAGGGCTTGTCTACACTTAAGTTGCAGCTGCTGTATTGCTTTAGTGAGGACACTACCTACACCAACAGGCGTGGTCCTCCTGTCCATGGGAACTCATTTGATGGGAGAATTTTCCCATTGACCTAGTGCTGTCTACACTGGGGGTTAGGTGGTTTTAACTGTGTCACTCAGTGGGGTGGATTTTTCACACCCTGGAGTGACCTAGTTATACAGACCTAGTGTTTTAGGTTAGACCAGGCCCCAGAACTTAGCCTTTGGTGGAGTTTACCATCCACTTTTGGCTGCATTCCCAAGCATCCCGACTCCAAGAAGACCCAATCGTGGCACGCTGGGGGCTGCCACCAGCCTCACATCATCCCGGGGCTGGGCCTCTAACAGAAGGACTTGGGGCCCTGAAGACTGGCACCTGGGAGTAGGTATTCTGTATGCCACATTTCCTATGGCCCCACCCCCCATGGGATGGGAGTTCGGCACCAGACTCTTCCTCCTTCACTCACCTTTACGGAGGGATTCCTGATTAGTTTCTTTTTCTCCACTGACTAATAGGCTTAAATTCTGCAGGTCACCCTGTCTGATGTGAGGTTGCAGTGGGATGGGGATACTGGTGTGGTGGACACCAGCCCCCCAGAAGCAGTTTGCCCCAGAGGAGGCCCAGTCCACCAAGTTTGGGGAGGAATGGCCCAGCAGCGAAGGGGCACATAAGGTGCCTCTTCTCGAGACTTGGCTTTCTGGCGAGGACACACAGTCCCAGTCCTTGCGGGGTAACAAAGTCCAGTGAAAACAAATGTCCAATCCCTCCCTGTGGGCTGCTGGCCCCGATTCTGGGCCTAGTAGTCCATATCCCACAATGAGGGCCTGTTACATCACCTTTCCAGTGGCTGGTAGCGGAACCTAGGTCCTCTGTCTATGCTGGGATTCCATCGAGCAACCATAGGGCAGGCAGGCATGGTTCACTCCAGCAATGGACTCCTTCCTAGAGAGCCTTTCCCTGGGCTTTCTTCTCACCCTGCAGTCATCTCCCCATTCCTGCAAATCTCCTCACTCCCTGCTAGCAGGAGAGTGACTGCAGGGTTTGTCCCTGCTGCTATAAACATCCTCTGCTTGTAGCGCACCCAGCCACCCCCCACTGGGTTTCATCATTAATTAGACCTGGCCCACCCTCCAGGGGTTACTGGGTGGTTTCTCCACCTGTGAGAGGCAGGCACTTCATCACAAGGGCATAGGAGTGGGTGGGATCCCCTGGGTCATTGAGTTCAGTCCCCTGCTATCACAGGCAGTCCCGTCATAAATCCCCTTCATAGGTTTAGCGAGCTCCATCCTAAAGCTAGTGGGGTTGTTTGCCCCACTGCTCCTAGGGTGAGTTCCAGCCCCTCACTCCTCTAATGGTTAGAAATCTTCTGCTCATTTCCAGCCGACATTTATTTATGGCCAATTTCTCTCCACTTGTCCTTTATATTCAGTAGCTCTTCTCCCTCCTTGGGGTTTACCGTGCCCCCCCAGCTGCCCTCAGTCTGCATTTTGCTAGTCTGAACAAACCAAGCTGAGATAATTTTCACTTCCACCTGCAGGGTTTCCAGGAGATTTGACCTGCTTTGATACACATACGTAGTGTGCTGTCCAGCCTTTGAAGTGTCATCTCATGCCTACTAGGGATGTATCTCCTGCTCACAAGGCCAGGAAGCCCACCTTCAAATCCCGGATAGTTCCCGAGCTGGCTGTGAAAGGTAAGGGATTTGTTTCCTCCTCACTTCTGGCAGGTGTTAAAAACCTTGCGACACATGCATTCAAAAATGGCCTTTTTCAACAAATGCATCTGATGCCTGAATGCTGACTCCCAGCAGTGCTGGAAGCAGAGCCTTTTGTGGTGGGTGTCCGGCACGAGGGGGGTGGATCGGGTTTGTGCTGGGCGCTTGCCTGGATTGCAGACACAAGGTGCCTTTCAGGAGATGACAATTTGTGCATGCTCACAAACTCTGTGGGGCAGGAAGCAGCATGCCAGCTTCTCCGAAGGGCTCTGACGCTGCCTTTCATTGGAACCATTGAGGCAGGGGGAGGAAGCGAGTCCTGGAGGGGGCCACAGGGAAAGCAGGAGTGCGGAAGAGAGATCCCTCAAAGCTTTCAAAGATCAAACGTCACATTCACAAGTCTCTGGAGCAAACCCTCTCGCGCCCACTGAGGCTCAGCTAGTTTGCTCCCCTGTCCTCGCCACAGCTCCCCACTTCTGGCTGGCTGGCGACAGCCTGCTCACAGGGGAGCATTGCCCCCTGCTTCCATTGCCTGGGGGCACCATGCAGGGGTGCTGAGTGGAATGTCACCCCCGCAGCTGCTCAACCTTTGTGAGAGCAGGGGCGACTGGTGGCCCAGTGCCTTAGAACGACTACCTGCGCTGCTTGTGCCAGTCTAGCTGGAAGAAGTTTCTGTAACTGGAGATTTTGTGGGCCAGGAGGGCTCCCCAAACCACCATGTCCCTCCCATTCTGTATTCGGCAAAACGGAGAGAGCCAGTAAATTCCCAAAGTAGTTTCTTTGTAAAAGGTGTGGGGGAGGGCGTTTTCTGGCTGTAGATTCATTGGGTCACTGCCTTCTCGACTAGGCAATGGCATGTTTGCCTAGCTAAAAGTAAGCCACGCCTCTGATTTTTGTGATACTGGGAACTTTCGACACAGTATCAGTGGAATTTACTGGGGCTAAAATGGAATTTTCTCACTGTAAATCTTAGCAATTCATCCCTGGAAGATCAAGGACACTGCTTTTCTTTTCTTTAAGCTCTGCAGGGAAGTGCAGGTCTCCTATTATTTCAGTGAATCATAATCAGAGGTTCCAAGCTGCTTATTTACTTTTTCAGTCTGTGCAGGAAGTCTGAGCTCAAAAAGGTGGAGAGATGGGTGTATAATTGCCATGGTGAGTCTGTGTTCCTGCTGCCGCGTTGGGTGTGGAGAGAGATTTTGGTGGTTGGTGCAGCCAGACCTGCGCTTAGGAAGGAGAATCCTGTCCTTAAAGACTGTTGCCACAAGTGCTAAAGTGTGAGAGCTGCAGCCATGCTGCAACAGATCTTGGCAGACATGTACATCGACCCTGAGCTGCTGGCAGAGCTCAGTGAGGAGCAAAAACAGATTCTCTTCTTCAAGATGAGGCAAGAGCAGGTCAGACGATGGAAGGAGAGAGAAACTGCTGCAGACAAGAACTCGGCGAAGAAAGCCCCCCCGAGGAAAGGTAACTTGCTCTGGAGTGAAGGGCTCGCTGCCTGGTAAATACAGCCCTTACGCTGGGTTTACGAGCAGTGGGTTACAAACATTCTGCTGGTGGGGGAAAAGTGGTTTCATCTCCAGGGGGTGCAAGGGTTACTGCAGGGAAGAATCTTTTTAAGAAGCGGTGGCTAATGACATGGCCAAGGGGGGGTGTCAGGTACAGCACTGTGCCATCGCCTAGCAGAGGGATCCAGGTCCTACCATTGAAACGGAGTCGCTTAATAACCTTGGGCAAATCCCTTAATTTCACTGCCTGTCACCTGGGACTTGTAACCTTTCTCATGTCTGCTTAGACTGCGAGCTCTTTGGAGCAGGGTCCTGCGCAGCCCATAGTATACCAGGGATCTCCAGCACCCAGGGGGCCAATATTTACATTTGCACTCCCTCCCTCCCCCCCCCGTGGCAACAGGTCTCCATGTGGGGGAGGGGCTGTGGGCCCGTTTCCCACTCCTGCTCTCCCCCACTCCTCGCAGGGGGTGTCTGCAGGCCTGTTTCCCATTGTCCCCTCTCCTCCCCACTGTGCGGGTGGCGGGAGCAGGTGGGAGTGGGAGTGACAGAGCTGCCCCCCCATCCCCCTCTGTCCCAGTATGCCACTGTGCACAACGGAGCCTCTCGTTCTCCTTTAAGAGAAATAATTAACGAGGTGCCAGTACAGGGCAGGTGCTGTCTGCATTACCTAGCTCAGTGGTAGCAGCATGCCTGCCACGGGGGCACAGAGCAAGGAGAGCTCTTCCCTGCCGCTCTCTTCCTGCTTCCCAGACACCTTGGGGTCACCGGGGGCAGCCAAGACTGGTCTTAGCTGCTAAGAAGGCAGCTCTGTTGTTCCAGGCTGCTGGAATCCCCAACCAGGGGCTCTGCTGCAGTTAACAGGTGGAGGAAATAAGACTTCAAGGAGCCCACAGGGAGCTCCTCAGAGCGGGCAGCCTCACGGAGACTCCTGGAGAAAGGGACATTAATGGGGTGGGGGAGAATTCATGGAAGAGAACATGGAAAGGAAGAGTCCATGACTAGAGAAGAATAACAACACGCATCAATCCTAGCTCTTACCTAGTGCTTTCCATCCGTAGATCTCAAAGCGCTTCACGAAGGGGCTCGATAGCGCTAGTCCCATGTAACAGATGGGGAAACTGAGGCAAAGAGTGATGACGTGACTCACCCCAGGTCATCCAGCAGATCAGTGGCAGAGCTGGGAATACGACCCAGGTCCCCTGAGTTCTAGTCCAGTGCTCTATCCAGTAGGCCACACTGTCTCGCCTCTGATCTGCCCCTGTTCCCTGAATCAGGGATCACCTCCTACTCCACAAATAGCCCTGTTGACTTCAGTCTGTCTGCTTGTGGTGTAAGGCCCTACTTGGTGTGGGAGAGGGGATTCGAATCTGGCCCAAGCTGCTGCTCAGGGTGGTTTTTTGAAAATAGATGGGCAGATAAATCATGTCAAATTGCTAGCAGCTTCCTCCCCTGAACAGCCTCCTTGTCCCCCTGTGCCAAGAGTTATCTGTCAGGTCCCGCCAAGGGCTGGGGGAGTGTCACGTTCTGGGGTGCAGTCCAGACTAGTGAGGAGCTGTGTCACCACCTGCCCTGCCACCTGGGTGCCTCATAGTGCTTTGCTGCTGTAACTTCCACCCTGGCCCCTCACACAGCATGCAGGTCACACCCCTGTGTGTCTGTATAGCTGCGGCCTGCCAGTCGCACACCCCACATTCCGGCTTCCAGCAGCCTTATTTACTACTTGTGGGGTGACCCCTGCACGCTACCAGTCCCCAAAGCGGGTGTTCTGCGCTGTCCTGGGCAGTTCAGGAATTAAAGGTCACTTGCCCCTGTTAAGGGGTCAATGTACAACAGCGTGGTACTTTAACTGGAGTTACGAAACAATTCTGTTTACACACAATGCTGGATTAGTTTTGATTAACAAATAAAACCAGTTTATTTAACTACAAGGAAATAGATGTTAAGTGAAACACTTTCTAGAAACTAAACCAACGAGCCTTGGTTCCAGGTGAAATCCTTACCACATGTTCCCAGCAACACAGCTGGGAAATTCTCAGGTCAGGACGCCTCCCAAAGTGCAAAGGCTGGTTCCTTTGTCATCTTAGGTGAAAGCGGGAGTGCAAAAGAGAGAATACCTTGGCGGGGGAGGGTACTCTCACTTTTATAGTCCAGTCACCTGTGGAAATGCATTTTCCTGAGGGTTACCCCTAGATAAAGTTCCTTCCAGCTGTGAGAATGAGACATGGGTCTCCTGGTGAAAAAAGTTCTATGTCATTTGTTAAAGTGCCGATCAATCTGTTCCTGCCCCCCCTCGCTGCCAAAGAATGTCACGTGACCGGTGATTGTCAATCATTGATGATACCTGGCTAGAGGCGTGAGCTTGTCCTTTGTCTTTGAGAAACCAGTTTACTACCCCCTCCCCAGACTTGTCTGGTAAATAGTTCCGTCCTGATGATTTCAGCTTATGTTTCCAGCCCTACATATAATGTTGCTACACGCATTTCACCATGTTATTGATCAGGGAGTTATTTCTACCAAACACAGCTTGAGATGTATTGTTTGAAAACTAAAGTGATGACAGTGGCGTGGGGGTGTGAATGCAAGGGTTCACTCAGTCACAGAGCAGGGCGCATGAGCTGTGCAGGAGCGTCCCTGGCCAGTGCCATGAGCATTTGTCTTACAGCACACGTGAAGTCGGTCAGCTGGAAACTCGGCATGGACAGTGAAGTCTGGGTCTGGGTCATGGGCGAGCATGTGCTGGACAAGCCTTATGATGTGATCTGTGAGGAGATCCAGGCATGGCGGGCCCAGCAAAAGGCCGTGGAGGAAGCAAGGTAAGGCAGTCCCGGGAGCCGGCTGGACAGGTTTGCAGTTACTGCGCTGGTGGATGAGGAGGAAGATGCTTTTAAAGATGGTAATCAGTGCAAGATAAAAGGCAGAGCTGGCATGGGAAAAGTACTTTGTGACTGAGGGGATTTCTCCCTTCTCCCTCTGCTCACGCTACCTCCAGAGAGAGGCACTGGGCTTTGGGTGCGATTGCTTAACTCAGGGTGCCTTCTAGGCACTTAGCCTAGATCCTCACCAGTAATCAGGCCCTCATTCCCACTGGTTTCAAGAGGAGTTAGGCCCCAGTATAGCTGGGAAGATCTGGGCTTGGGCCCTAAAACTGGGAGCTGGAGTTGCAGGGCACATGACTGGGAGCAACCTCCAGGGAGCCAGATATAAAACTTCCGGCATCTGGGGCCAGGAGTGCCAGTGTGGGCGGGGCGGGGCACTGTTTGGGAAGGGTGTATCCTTCTTGCTCACTGTTGGAAGCTGGAAAGTCCTAAGTGGGTGGCCACCAGTGGTTTGAATACCTTTGCGCTTGTTTGTAAATAAAGCCAGCCCTGGGGAATGCGTCTTGGACCAATATGTCACTGGGAGCTTTATTTCACCTGCCCGGGGAGGTTGCCTCCTGGCTCACAGGCCCCAAAGAGCAGCTTCTTGAGAATCCCTTCGATGGGCTGCTGCCTCCCCCACCAGCTGTACCTTCCTCCACATGGCCATGCGGCTGGGCTGCCTCCTGAAGGTGCTGGCCTTGGCTGTCAGCTCCCAGGCAGGGCAGCAGGGTCGTCTCCCTGATGAGATGCGTCCTGTGCCGTTTGGTAATGGCTTTGCAGCTACCCAAGTGATCTTGGTATAGGGCTGGCACCTTGGGGCATGGAGGAG
The DNA here is from genome assembly GCA_007922155.1 of Mesoclemmys tuberculata. Lineage (NCBI taxonomy): Eukaryota > Metazoa > Chordata > Testudines > Chelidae > Mesoclemmys > Mesoclemmys tuberculata. The sequence goes on along the minus strand of ML675617.1, from coordinate 13,074,760 downwards.
TGGGGACGCTTGGTTGCTAACATGGTATGCCAACCGTGGGAGTGAATTTGCATATTAGCAAATGATTGGCGGATGACTCTGAACATCCGTTTAAATAAAGGGCGAATTTAGTGCTGGGGAAAGGAGCAGGTTGGTTTGTTTTACCTGCTCCCACACAGCAGTTGGGGCAGGGGTTTCCATGGGCAACTGGAATGTCCCAGCCCATTTGCAGGTGGCAGAGGATGCAGAGAAGGGAGTACAGGGGGTTTCCAGGTGTCTCCTGCATCCAGCATTCAAGAGACACTCTTAGCCCCGCTGCCACGTGCACATCGGCACAGGACTGTTACCCCAGCTCTGGTGCTCCTGAAAATGTGACCTTTGAACAGTATCTCTACAGTGCTCTGGGATGGCCCTGTGAAATTGAGGGTGGGCAGGGTCCCTGAAATCACAGCAGCTGATATGTGGGAGTGATTTATATTGCTAACAGGTGTCTGTGTGCGTGTGGGTTGGGGTACAAATAACTTGATGACTTTAATTATCCATGCTTCTGGTGCTGAGACGTAGCGCTTGTCTCTCTGAGCTGCTGCTGGGCCAGGAATAGCTTCATTCCCACGTAATTTCCTTTCCGCAGTTTGGAAGGCGGCAGGCGGAAGGCTATTGATTCTTTTCCAAAGTACCTGCTTTGTGTCTTCACAGAGGAAGTCAAGCATTCCTTGAACCTTCTATACCATGGTCTCTGCATTCTCCGCTAGGAGCCCTGGGTAAGGCACATGCCGAAAGGGAGGAAGAGAAAACTGGAGTGAGAGAGAAGGAAGAAGCAGTAACAACTGCCAGAGAGGAGAGAAGTGGGGATCACGCTCAGGTACTTGTTTTCTGTTCTCCTGACACTGCTCAGAAATGCATCATTTCACAAGCTGGGGCTGCAAAGGCTCTGAGTTGAGTGGGGCCAGTGTCTGATACGTTGAAGCATGAAATGGAAAAAGCCATTTGATTTTTAAAGGCTCCTTTTGGCTCTGTTTTGGAACAGCCAGGCACCTCAGCAGAGCAGCGTTCACAAGAAAGGAAGGATAGTCATGTGGCTAAAATACCAGTGTGGGATGTGGAGGATCTGGGTTCTGTTCCAAGCTGTACCATCTCTCCATAGCAACGAGCAAGTTGCTTCATTTTTCTGTGTCTCAGCTCTCCAGCTACAGAATATGGCTTATAATACTCCTTTTCTGACCCTTTGTCAGTCTAGCGAGACATTCTGTGAGCTCTTCGGGGTAGGGACTGTCTCTCATAGTTCATGTGTGTGTGCGTGTGTGTGTGTTTGCACTTCCTGGCACAATGGGGCACTGGTCACAGTCTGGGCCTCCTGGTGCTACTGTAATAACAAACAATAAATAAACCTAAAGAGGCAGTCGTCTGCTGAGATCAAAATGAAACCCCGACATTGCATTGTTTCTGAGGTACCAGGCATCATCTTTAAGGCATCTGAAATGTTGCTTTGAAGGAGGCGGCACTATCCAAAATCAAAGCAACATTTCAGCTCCAATACAATTTAAACGTTTTCTATGTCTGTCATTATAGTCCCACCACCAAACTAGAGTAGACACCACTAATAACTCTGGGCCAAATTCTCATGACCTCATTGGAATTTCTCTAGATTTCCACTAGTGGAACTGACAGTTGAATTTGGGCCACTGATTTTATTCTGGTAAACAAATAAACCTAAAGAGGCAGTCATCTGTTGCGATCAGAATGACCCCTGATGCTGCATAGTTTCTGAGGGAGGTTTTACATTGACTAAAAATAGTTGGGGATGAACGTATTCAGAGTTGGATTTTAATCCTCCGCACTCAGGTGCTAGATAAGCATGTAAGGTCAGCGTCCGCTCCTGGCATTTTTAAAGTGCATGTGTGTATTTCTTTCTGTAAAGTTAAAAACTATGGTATTCTCTTCAAAACCTGGGAAAGCTGGATGTTACACTGCTTGGGTCAAACTTTTTGTTGAGACTGTTTCTCTCTGCAAATATTTTTACCTCGAGGTTACAAATAAATTATTGTAAAGTGATTGATTGGAGTGAAATTGATTAGAGATTAAAAGAGAGGATTGATTATCAACCACCTATTAGTATTTATGAAGGAAATAGAACCAGGCTTCTGGCTAAATATCTACAGTACAACACATACCACTGACATGCTTAAAGCCTGAGCCAAAGGCCATTGAAGTTAGTAGAAAGATTTCCACTGAGTCCAGTGGCATTTGGGTTAGGCCCTTAGTTGTTACTATTGTATAGAACCACAAGTGTGTGTCTAAACCACATGTGGCTCTGTCATCAATAAACAAAAGCAAGGTAACTCAAAGCTTGGTTTTGGCCACGTGGAGCCTGATGACAGCAAGACGTGGATTTTATTGTGAGTCTTCCAAAATGTGGTGGCTTTCATAAAGCCTCATCTCCTGGAGTCATGGGATTAGATGGGTATCTCAGCTTTATTTTCTCTTTGAAGGAAGTTTCTAGTCGTCCTCATTGGGCAGAGAAGCTTAAAAACATGAACACTAAAAGTTCAAAAACCAGAAGGTAAAGAATCCTCCCCCCAGTTTTTAAAAATCTCATGATTTCTAAGCCACTCTCATGATTTTTCGGACCCTTCCATTTTTTTTTTTTTGAATGCCTGAGACTCTCAATCCTGAGATGAGACATAGACCAAGATACGGGAATGGGCATTGTTTTTTCTAAGGCTTGAGCTTTTTTACACCTCCGTTCTAACAACTGGCTTGAGAACTATTTAAAACCTTTACTGCATCTGAGCAAAGAGTGAGTTTTTGTTTTTTTCACCTGGGAAAGAAGGTGATTGACTTCCATTTCCACATCTGTCTGAGCAGAGCAGGGAGATACGCCTGTTTTAGTACATGATAGGGAGTAATAGTTCTGAAGACGGGGATACAAACAAAGCACATAGTGGAGTTCAGGAAGAGCCTTACTGCCCGTGCCGAGGGAGGTGGTTTAGAACTGACTGGCGGTCAGGGTGGGAGGGTTCGGAGATCAGCCTAGTTGTGTTTGTCTCAAAGTACAAGAAATCCACGTGCTAGGAGCTCGCTGACTGGGATTCTGAGTCATTCAAATGCATACAACGCTCTTCTAGGCTAGAGCGGTCCCTTCATCCTTATCTCTCCGACACCGAGGTCAGAGTGCCCAAGGCTCTGAAGCTGCGAGGTCCTCCTGTGATACGTGGTATAGGGACAAAGGATCACCCTGGTCTCACTGATGAGATGCAGTAGAAAGGAAGGATGGACTCGTGGCGCAGACCCTGGAGAGGGACTTAAGAGAGCTGGGGTCAGTGCCTGTCCTTGCCACAGACTCCCTGTGTGTCCTAGGGCAAGTCACATAATCTGCATGCCTCAATTCCTCCTCTCTGAGATGGGTGTGATGGTACTTTCTTTCAGCCACCCTTTGCCTGTTATGTCTCCTTAGACTGTAAATTCACCAGGGCAGGGACCATCTCTCGCTTTGTACAGCACCTAGCACAATCAGGCCTTGATCTTGATTGGGGACCTCTAGGCACTGCTATAATACAGCCTTTAATCAAGCAGGAGAGAGAGAGATCCCCCCACACACATACACACAACCAGAAAAGTTGATAGAATGCAAAAAAACCCATTTGACAATGAGCTGCAGGGTCTGGAATAAATGAAGCGTGAGAGACTCGGAAGGAGGGAGCAGTGCACCCAGGGACCAGCCATGAGACCAGCATGAAAAGGGCCACCCCATTCTGACCGCCTGGAGAGATTAAAAAGAGCGTAATTATTAAATGAAACCTTCAGCCTGATGGCTCAATCTGGGGACCAGAAGCGGGCTGGTGCGCAGAAGGAACGTAGCGGATGGGTCGGGGTTGCTGGAGCAGGGAAAGCGGAACCGCTCACTGAGCAGTGCGGGGAATGGGGAAGGTGCGTGGTGCACAGCACCATTGCTTTAGGCAGCAGAGGTGTGAGTATAAACCTGATGCAGGTGTGCAAGTATCCTCCCTGTCCTTTGTGCTCCTTCCCCACTGCTTAGGGTTCATCCCACGGTCCCTGCACTCCCCAGAGCATGGGCTGCTGGTTCCTGGTGCTTCCTGGGTCACTAGCCATGTCCAAGTGTGCATGGAGGGTCGGGGGGAGGGTCAGGACCCCAACGCTGCACTGGCCGCAGAGAGACGAGCATCTGCGCAGTCCTAAGAGAGCTTGAGGAGGGATTATCCTCTCTGAACCCGCATCCGGGACTACTCCTGGCATAGAGGCATGTTAGGAGCCCTCCGTGCTCTGTGCATTCTTGACCCCTGAATGGCTCCTTGGGGGCGGGTGCAACTGAGCACAATTTAGAGCATCCCTGGGGCTGCTCTAGCTTACACCAGTCTCCCTGCCCTGTAAAATTCAGGGGCCCAACGAGTGGCTTTTAAAGCCAGTTTGCCCCCATTCCTGAGATGTGCCGAGTTCAGCAAGCCGGGCTCCTACAGCCATACTTTGGCCCATGTATCGGTGACTAGACTTTCAGAAGTGCTGAGCACCCAGCAGCTCCCCTGGCTTCAAGGGTTAATCTCAGCCAGGATCTGAGCCCTTCCTCTAGCCAGCGCTGCCCTGGGTGGCTGGCAGGGCTGTTGGTCCCCAGCGTTTCTGGTGGGTGTGCACAGGGGCCAGGTGTCTGTCCTGAACGTGGGCTGCTCCGCAGTGAGCTCCGGTGCTAATGTTGGGTTTGTTTGCCGTTGAACGTCCAGGCTCCCCCCAGAAAAGACAGAGGCGTGCACCAGATGTTGGCAGATTCCAAGGCTCAGACGAGGCAGTGTGACTTGCAGCAGGTAAGCAGTGGGTCCCATGCTTTTAAGACGCCCACTCAGGGGACTAGACTCTGCTTAGGGGCCCCAGTCCGAAGGCACTGACTAAGATAGCAAGATAGCACCAAGAGGTCCCTACTGTGCTTGTCACTGCACGCACACGGGGGAGACAGGCCCTGCCCCAAAGGAGAGCTCGCAGTCAAACTAGCCAAAGTACCTGATCCCTCTGTTCCACATCCACACCCGAGGGGAGACGACGTGGCCTACAAGGTTACACCGGGAATCCATAGCAGACCTGTCCAGTGCCTAAATCATAACCCACCCTTCCGTCTTCACTTGCACAGCTGCCGTGGTGGTTAAAAAAATAAGCAGCCCATTGAAAAATTTCACCCCGGGATTGAATCCGATGCCATCCTGCAGCAGTGAATTCCACCCGCTGCTGCTGCATTTCACTGACGTGCTTGTTTTTCCTAAAATGGCTGGCCTCACACTGCTGCTAGCCAAGGAGGGGCTGGCCCTTTTTCACCACACCCTTCATCTCAATAGAGTCCCCTCTGACTCTTCTCCTCTCCAAGCTACATAGCCCTGGTGGGGCATTATTTCAGGTTTGCCTGATGGTCACTCTAAAGTAGCTTTTGCTTTTCTCTGGCCCTTTCCGATCTCTGCTATATCTCGTAAGTGGAAGTAACCCACCCTGGGACTCCAGACTCGAGTGGAGGATGCACCGTTGTCTGACATGAAGCCATTACAGAATATTCACGCCTCCTAGATGTCCTGTGTGCAACTGTGCACGAGGCAGATACAGCCAAAGAGCTTTTTCAGGTTGACTTTGAACTCTCTTTCCTCCATAAACAGCTTTGAACCTGGTGCAGGAGGATCTTAAAGCAAAGCTGGCAATGGAAGAGGGGCTTGCTATACTGGGTGTTAGTGAAACAAGAATCACTAGGGTATTATAAGGTCCCATTGAGCCCCAGAAGGGGCTTTGCAGGTCTTTGGCAGCTTCTCTGGTCTGTGTGGCGGACTGTGCTGGGCTAACACCCTGCCCTCCCTCCCCAAGTGCTCCATGGCCACCACTCAGGATTGGCTTTGAGTCATTTAATGTCACTTCCTACCCTTCGAGCCCAACCTGCCCTGGACTGACGACCTGAGGAGCCTGTGCTCATGAATGGGCCCCAGAAGCCCTAATGCAGCTGGGCTCCCAGGTACAGGAGAGGAGAGAGGGTCAGTGTCATGGGGAACCTCAGCTATTTCAGAGGAGACACTAAAGAAACAAATCCCTTGTGTCCAGAGACTGCTAAAGGCGGTCAGCAGAAACATAGCCTGGCGCCAGGCATTGAACATGTTGTCCCCTAACAGGGGAAGGCGATAGCAAGGAGGAGGCCAGGAGGGATCAGAGCATCAACAGAGAGGACACTGCAGATTCACACAGACCAGAAGGAGGCCCAGGAATCCACGCAGAAATCGGACAACGACGATCCCGAGTGGCAGGAATCCTGTAAGAGACCCTGGTCTTGCCCTTTTTTCTATTCTCCCCTTCCTTTAACTGGTAGGAGTCTTCTGTGCAATCGGAGCCGGTCGCTTGGCTGAAGTACGGGGCCTGCTCTTGGTTAATGCCATGTCACTAGATCGCTGGATGACCCTGCTGTCACAGGGCTCTGCAGTATGAAGGCTAGGGCTGGCTAGTTTTGGGAGTTTGTGCCCTATGAAATTCTCATGGTTTTGAAATCCATTTCCCTTCCTAATTGGAGAAGGACAAATTGTCCACACACAAAGATCCATGGAATGAAAAATTCTGAAAAGTTTTGAATGGGAAGATAATGCCAAGGTCAGGGCAGGCTGTAAAAGGAGAGCAGATTCTCCCAGCACTGGTGGGTGACACTGCAGTCAGACTTCCCAACCAGCCACAGACAGTGCTTCTGATTCCCCCACACTGGTTATCAAGAAGCCACTGTGCAAATACACACAGCCCCTTTTACTGCATTTCAGTCTCTGGCTCCCAAAATGGCACTAGGTCCAGTAAAGAGACCAGTTATTTAAACTCTATGCTCTTTACTCAAAAGATTCCCTCTGATCGCAAAGCACCAGCCACAGTACCAGTTCACTATAAGTTTGGATCTTACCCAAAATATCACGCTGGTATTTATTATTATAAAAAGAAAAACAAACAATAAGAGAAATGTTAAAGGATTAAAGCAATCAGATACATACAAATGATTTGAAAGTCCATATACATCAGGTTTCTAGAAGAATTGTGGAGTTGCAGGCTTGTATAGTCCCTCTGGTATACATCCAATACCTGGATGGGAAAAGTCCTTCGGTTCAGTTGCGAAATGAATTGATCCAGAGGTGGGTAGGTGTGTGTCTGCAGCTGGACAGGAACAAAGACAAAATGGTTTCTGTGGTTTGATCTTATATACACTCTGTCACTGGCTTGTGGATGCTTACAAGAACTAAAATGGAGTCCAGAGTCACATGGGCCAATCCTGGTAACTCTTCAGGTATGCCTTTAGTTTCTTCCTAGGCCTTTGGCTTCTGTAAAGGTCTTGATGGGCCATTAAGCGGGCTATTGTCTGTCTGGGTTGTGTCTTATACAGCGTAGTCTGAAATACAGGGATATCAAAGATCTCCATAACTTCCATTACAGATATAACACATGGACACACACATTCTCATCTTACTCAGCACATTGTAACCTTTCTAACAGTACCTGACATGGCCTGTCTCAGAGGAATCACTATGATTTTGACATACTCATGTCAAATAACACAAATGCCCCCCCAATCTAGTCAGCATGGCCAAAGGTGCTTGGAGACTTTCAGCCCAACTGTGTGTCTTGAGTGTCTGGCTCTCACGGGCAGGGCAGAACTCCCCATAGTGTCCAGGTTTGCATTTCCAATGCAATGGGTGCCAGAACGCTGCCTCTTGCCCTGGGGCAGGTGTCTTCTGCTGTGTCTTGAGAGCAGGGAGTTGGGATTACCCTACAGTTATTGGTTGAGGGCCAAATGCGTTCTTTGAATTTGAGCTGCCATCCAGGAGATGGTGGTGGTGTATCACAAATATGTCTCATTTCATGCTAGGATTTTTTAAAAAGAGATCCCTAAAGTTAGGCCTTATCCAGACAACTAAGTAATAGGCCTGATTTTCAAAACACAGAGCACCCAACAGCTCCCACAGATTTCAATGCGAGCTAGTGGGTGCATAGTATTTGTGACAATCAGGCCAGTTACCTCAGTGACTGAATAGACGCTACATTGTACCTACTACTAGACTGTACCTCGCTGCCTCTCAACCCACCCTGTCATACCCACTTACCTCAGTCCTATGCTAGGTCATGTAATGCCAGCCTTGGTGACTTGCATCCCATGTTCCACGACCTCTGGATCTGTTCCTAAACAAAAGTGCCACATTACCAAGTGCTTACAATAGGTCATTGTCTCCTTGGAAACCAGTCCCTTTTAAAAGTAGTTTGAAGTCCTACAACAGCCCCTAAATTCCCTGCTGATTTCACAATCCCCTTTTCTTGCCCTCTGATGGATTTTTATCCCCCCTGTTTTTGTATGAAAAACACAACTGGGGGGCTAACTCTATGGGGAGACAATGGAAGGTAACTGCACATGCCCTGCTGTTGAACAGACAAAGTACACTGAAACTGGGAGGCCCACCCCTCCCATCTTGTTCAGTTGCAAGTTATGCTACTTGTGACACTGGTGGTCCTGTAAAGAGGCTGCGCGGTGCTCAAGGAAGACGACTTACGGTGCTGCAGGCGGGGAGGATGCTGTTTTGTTCAAGTATATACAGAGTTGGGGGAAAACCCTCCACTAGCTAAACAGGACGTAAGGAAGGATTTAACCATGGCTCCAACTTTAACGCTCCTGCCCTGCTTATGCCCTGCCCGTAGAAGTGGGCAGAGTGTTGGCTTCTCTCCCCCTGCATTCAGGCCAAGGTAGCTGAGCTGGCACCAGGCTTTGGGGGTAGAAAGGTGGTCGGTTTAGGCAGCTGTAGATGCTTTCCTCATAGCAAGTGGAAGCAAGGAGGGAATTGGGTCTGAGTCATGGAGCCTTCCGGGGCGATAACGCTTACACACCACCTCATCCCCGGGGCTCGCCTCAGTCTAGCCCATGTGAAATAGGCAGCTACTTAGCTGCAGTGAGCCTGGGGGTGTTTAAAGGGAAAGTGGGTTCACAGCCTCCCTGCGGGAGCTGATGGACAATCCTCCCCTTCCGTCCCAGTGAGGAAATCCAAAGCCGCTGACGAGAGGCGACGCTCCATTGCCAAGCAGGCCAGGGACGACTACAAAAGGCTGTCGCTGCAAGGGATCCGCAAAGGGAAGGTGGCCGAAGTTTCCAAGAATTTTGGGAGCAGGGAGCAGGCCTTGCCCCCCCGTCCGTCCCTTCCACCAAAGCCTAAAACCCTCAACTCTGGGCTAGCCAATGGGAGACCCAACAGGTAAGAGCTGCCCAGGAATTGTCTGGGATCATTCTGTTGTGGGACACGGGTGGTAGGGGTGCTCCTAGGCCTTAGAGATTATGAACCTTCATATGCTACCATGATGTCCTTCATCCGACATGTTTGTCTACATTGCACCTTCCAGGGCAGGGTGCCATGGACATGGCAGATCTGCTCCTTCCTAGAGAAGCCGATGATTCACCCAGACTTCAACTCTTTGAATTAGTGTCAGCTGGTGTAAACCCCATGGTTCCAGCGGCCCCTGTCTCATTAAAACCTGTGTTTTGGGTGGCCTTTGCAATATTCTCCTAAAATGCCTCCAGTATATTCAGATCGGCAGCCAGCCCCAGATTTTGTGGCTACACAACACATTGGGCCAGATCCTCCGCTTGTGTACGGTGGCCTACCTCCGTACACAGCAGTCCAGTGAACTGAAAGGATCATTGACTTCAGGAATTGGGACCAAAATGCCGTGGGATTCTGGGACCCTACACCATTGAGAACCATCTGTCTGGGTTCTTTTTTGTTCTGAGATCCAGCCCTGCACTACTTCTTACTTGAAATGGAGAGTCTCCAATGGCATTGAAGGCTGCTCGGCCGGGACCTCTGTGCCTTGCTTCTGCTCCCCCTACGTTCCATTTGGAGGGAGATACTGCACCGTGACCCTCTCCCTCTCCGTAAGCTCACCCGCTTGCCTGCAGGAAGCGCTGGGTTAGCAGCTGCTCTCCTGATGAGAGATTTGTTTGGGGGCTGTGCAGAAGGGCACGTGCTCTCCTGACAGCGATCTCCCAGCCGATGTGCTACTGCAATGTGCCCTGCCAGGGCTACAGCTAGAACCTACCTGGAAACTGCAGCAGGTGCACAGTTCGGCCGCTCGTTTGTTATGGGAGCATGTGACCCCAGGGGCCCCTGGGTCTACACTGGCAGAATTTAAATTGTTGGTTTTAATCTTTAAAGGCTGGGGCCATCTCTTCTGAGAAGTCCCCTCCCAGATGAGATCTGCTGGGGAGCTACAGGGGCTGGCTGGGTGCCGTCCCTGAACCCGTGGGTTTGGGAGTTTGTCCTCCCCTTGGTTTGAGGTAGCCCCGGTTACTGACCGCCAGCCAAGCAATGCTCTCCATGCTGTGAGAGGGCGCTGGCTATGGGGGCAGATCTCGTTTGTTTTGCTTCTGGATGCTGTGGGCATGTTGATTAACAATGGAGAGTGAAGGCATCTGTCAGCTTTTTTTTTTCCTCCTTGGGAAATGGCTTTGTGACGAGGTGGAAATCGTCACAATTTTCCCCTCCACTTTGGTCAATTTTTCAGTTTGATCCCCGTTCCACCCCCCCCCCACCCCCCAAAAAAAAAGTTCTCTGGGGTTTGATACAAATCTGGGGAATTTCAAAGAGAAATTCTAGCACATTTGTGTGTTCATCATTGTTTTCCCCAGAGGAGAGGGCATAAATCCTCTCCTAGCCGGCCCTAGTTGCAGGGTTCTGTCCCAGCTGTATATTTAAGATTTGTCAACGCGGTACTAAGGCCAGGCAGAAGTGCCCCTCTCCATGTATGTGTGTAAGCCTGGGATAATACAATTACAAATTACCCCTCAGATAAGATCAAAGCTTCCAAATCTAAGCAGCTGCTCTTTGTCAAAACAAATGTATGTGCTTAGGCCCAGACTCAAAGGTATTTAGATGCCTGACTGCCATTGGTTTGGATGGGAGATATTTGCCTTTGAGCATCTGGGCCTCAGGTACCAGAGTGAGGCACACAGTAGAACCACCTGTAGTGAACAGAACTTGAATTCTGGGGTGTGACCTCCCTGTACAAACCACGAGTCTCTTGGAACGACAGGAAGCAGGGCGTGCAGAGGACCACCTCCACTTCCACCCAGGACGGCATCATCAGATGGTTTAAGGAGGAGCAGTTCCCTCTTCGGGCTGGGTATGAGAAATCCACGGACAGGATAGCGCCCTGGTTCCATGGTAAGCACTGCAGCTTCCCCACCTCTCTTCTGCCCATAGCAAAGTGGTAGCAACCTTGTCAGTGGAAAGCCACCACAGGTCAGGTCCATCCCCAGCGCGAGACACGTCTCCAGACAGCGGGTGCCCCAACAGCACCGCCCACGTTGAGCATATGCTGTCTGATCTGCGTTTTGTGTCTCGAGTGTCCCTTGGCCAAATCTTCTCTGCCACGTAGCTTGGCTTATACCTTTCCCTTCACCCGTGAGCACCATGCCCAGCCTCCCACGGCTGGGAAATCGTCTGCCAGAGCCTCAACTGCACGTGAAGGCTGTGGAGCAGCCATGTCTTTAAAGCCACATGTTAAGTGCCTTGCTGGATGAGGGCCTAACAGAACCTTTAGCATATGATGCAGACACGGGGACTGCAAGCTCTTTGCGGTGGAGACTGTCTGCTAGTGCTTTGTTTGTACAGCACCTATTGCAATGGTGTGCTGGTCCACACCTGGGGCACGTAGGCCCGACCACAATACAAGAAAAGACTGTGTCAAAGCACACTCGTCAAGGGGTGTGCTAGGCAGAGCGATGACCCAAAGCGTATAGGAGCAAATGTGGCAACCTCTTCTGCTCCATTCAAGAATGACAGTATGGTGCTTTGCTAACATTCCCCCTCAGTGAGGAGACTCAGCCAGCAGGGAGGGGGCAGCGTGCTGCAGTGCAGGACTGGCCCTAGGAGCCCTGCCAGAGATCCAGTGGAGGGCCTTAACCAAGCCACTTCCCCCTCTCACCGGGCAGGCGGGGCTAGTCAGCCGTGGCAGGCAATCCACTAGGCGAAGGAAATTATTTCAAGCCAAGAATGTCAGACCTGGGCAGCTGGTTGGTAAACGTGTCACCGGCTCTGTGGGGCTGCACCTCCACCCCTGCTGGTGGGACAAGGCCAGGCAAGGAGATTTAGCTGATCAGAAAAGGAGGTGTTTCTTCCCCCGCCTCCCGCCCTCCAGGAGGACATTCCCAGTTAGTCCACTCTTCTGGATGGAAACTTATGCCCAAATGACCAACGTAATTCACAGCTTGGTACTTCTGGCTCCTCGCTGGCCTGCCCTTCCACGCTCTGTACATGAGGCGCTGCTTTCCAAGCTAAGCAGCAGCAGCAGCCTGCCTCATGGGTGGCCGTGCTGTCAAGAATAGGGCGCTAGTGTGAGGCTCAACGGGTCTGAGTTCTGTTCTTTTGCCTCTCTCTCACCAGTAAAACGGGGTTAGCGATCCTGGCCTTTCTTCATCAACTGCTTTGAGATGTGCAGGTGGAAAGAGCCAAGTGTTGTGTTTTGTCATATTCGTAGGGGAACAAGTAAGGTCCTTGCTTAACGAGGCAGGTCATGGAGAAGCTGATCCAAAAATTCTAGACCAAGCAAAGGAAACAAAATGTAAAAATGTTAATCTCATTGATTCCCTTTATTGAGCACTTCAGTGAAGAGCGTTTACTTGGTGTGACAAACGAGTGCATCTGCAACCATGCTGTAATACTCATGTGCTTTGCACCTACGGGCACGTTTACCCTGCAGCCGGGCAGCCATACCTGCACTAGCTGTGATCTAGCTAGTGTGGCTAAAAATAGCAGTGCTGGAACCCTGGGTACCTGCTCCTGGCCCGCACTGCTGTGACCTCACTGCTGTTTTTAGTCACACTAGCTAGATTACAGCTAGCCTGGGTATACCTGCCCCAGCTGCAGATCCCACACGTGCACTCCCAGCACATGGGTGTGAGTGGAGTCGTTCTCTAGGCTGATGTGACAGCCAGCGCTAACAGGAACAACTAACGTGCAATGAAAGGCACTGAAGGTACAACAAGCATGTTGTACAAACGAGCTCTGTACAAAACTGAATGGGCACAATCATCTCCCCTGCCAGTGGATTCTGTCTCTTTACTTTGATTGTTGCTGTCCTGGCTTGTGAGAGCTTTTCCTGGGGCTCCATAAGCAGTTAAAAGAAACTATAAACCATAGGAAAGTGGAATTACAAAAGCCTACAATGTCCTTCAGTATGCTGAGACTTTAATGGCAGCCTTATGTAGCTAGATAAGGTACTTATCTGCTTCCCTTAGGGTGATCAGATGTCCTGATTTTATAGGGACAGTTTTGATATTTGGGGTTTTTTCTTACATGGATGCCTATTGTCCCCCCATCCCCTGTCCTGATTTTTCACACTTGCTATCTGGTCACCCCACTTACACCCCATTGCCTGGCCCCACAACTGGACTGCTCTGCAGCCCGTCCTAGCCCAGCCATGTGAGCTGGGACATGATCTGGCTTAGAGCAAGCGGTTCGTTTAAGTGCTTCTAAGATGTACAGCGTGATGTAAGTGAAAAGCATTAGTTGAGAGGGTTAAAACAGAACCCTTATTAGCATTGTTACGTTCAGCCTTCCACGTCCCAGCTGCTTTTCTCCTGTAAGCGATTTGGTTTGGTTTTGGACAGGTATCTTAACCCTCATGAAAGCAGAGGAGCTTCTGAGCCAGTCGGTGCCTGGGAGCTTTCTGGTCCGGGTCAGTGAGAAAATCAAAGGCTACGCACTCTCCTATCTGTCTCCAGCCGGTTGTAAACACTTTCTAATAGACGCCTCCAGCAACAACTACAGCTTCCTTGGCGTGGACCAGCTGCAGCATTCAACGCTGGCTGACCTTGTCGACTACCACAAGGTGAGCCCCTCTCAATGCTCGCCCGAGCCGTTCATCTTTGCAATTGGCCTAAAGCTGTTCAGGGCACAGGCTGTCTCTTTGCTTGTACAGAGCCTAGCACGTGACCATAATGCAAATGATAATCACCAGCAGGCAGAGACAAGTTTATCAATAACTAGCTTTTCTGGTAGCCTTGTTATAGGATCTGGGATTGTCCCTACATTTTTCCCTTTCATGAATAAACCATGCATCAGGAACTGTAGAGTTACAGAGCCCCAAATCGCCTTTGCATTTGATAAAAGCAAGGCATCACGTGCAACAAAGGCAGTGCGGAGCAGAGCGGTGAAGCAGGCCGGGCATCTCTCTGACATAGCTTCCCGTCGCTTCTGATTCAGGAGTCAGCATCTCTCACGTAGCACCGCAATGACAGAGGAGCTCAGTGCGTGGAGATAATGAAGGTCATCTGTGGTCAGCCGAGGGCCAGTTGGAAGGCATGTGTGTTTGGAGTGGGGATCCCCGGGGACAGGATCACATCACATCAACCCTAGTGTGAAGGCATAGGTGGAACTTCTTGGGTACCTGGTCTTGTGCTGGCCCATCTGCACAGGACTGAATTTCACCATCTGAGAACTTCTAAAACATTCAGCTGCTCTGAGAAGGTGTTTCCTGTGGCGCTACAGTCTAGTTGTCAGCTTGTGATAGTCAGATAGGACAGCCGTCCCGTAAAGCCATTCATTCTCCTTGTGTTCAAAGCAAGAATGGAAGCAGATCTTGTTTCTACTGGCCTCCCATATTGCCAGCGTCACTTGGGGAGAGTACAGCTTCTGCTAGCAGGTGGCTGCGGCGCCAGTTCACTGATTGTATTTAAACTTGTTTTCAAACCCGTTTCAGCAAGAAATAATTTTTTTAGTGTTCGGGAAAGCTCACCACTGGGCAGAGAGCTGGCACAAAGCCCACGTGCTTAGAGTTCCACGTACATTTCCAGAACCGAGCAGTTAAATGCTGCTTAGGCCTCATCCTGAATTTCACCCCCACATTAAATAAGATGTACCTGCTATTCCCTTAAATAACACTACAGCTCTCCAAAAGAAGTTCCCACTAGCAAAGAGAAATGTCTCTGTCTTTGGATTTCCCCACACCCACTTCCCCAAACACAAGGCTTTAACAGATGAGAATCCATTTGCTAGTGGGAGCTTCTTTCTTTAAGGTGGCAGATTAATTGGGTTAGATACCCAGCAGATACAAAAGTAAGCAAGAAAGTGGAGGTCAGTCATGGCTGGCTTGTTCTCTGGCAGTACCTGGGTCGCAGCAGAGGGAAAAGCCAGTCCTTTCTCCAAAGCGGTGACCATCTGTCGGGAGGTTGCTGCCAAGAGAGAGGCAGAGCAAAGTGTTGAAGCCCCTCTCCGTGCCAGGGTGTTGGAGTTTATCATTTAAACAGCTTGGACGTGTCATGTGAGGCACAGCCAAGGCAGTAGAGCTGCTCTCAGGGCCAGACCCAAAGCCCATTGGAGTCTGGGGGAGCCTTTCCATTGACTTGGAGCCAGCACAATTGTGACTTAACCCCTTCATCTTTCATTTGCATTTTTAGGGCTCAGTTCAAAGCCCAAGTCCGTGGAAAGACATAGACTCCAACAGGCTTTCAGTCGGCACCTGAGTGCATCTGTGTTCATTTCAGATGGTGGAGTCTAACCAGTGACCTTTTGCCAACAGGAGGAGCCTATCACTTCCTTGGGAAAGGAGCTGTTGCTTTACCCATGTGGCCAACAGGGCCCAGAACCAGACTACCTTGATCTCTTTGAGTGAAAGCCTCCATGCCCACCTTGTGACGCACACCTGTGCCTTCCCTTGAATGAACAGATGAACTGTTAGCCAAGAGTGACCCCCTAACGCAGAGCCAGCGCCCATCAAGTGAAATCCTCCACACAATTGCCTTTGTTCGAAAATATGTTTAACAGCAAAGCAGTGAGAGGGCTGTCACTATTGGGTGCTCTCTGTTAGCAGCACCGGCTGCAGCGTTTCTCTGCCTAGCAAGTCGTGAAGGAGCTTTAGAGGCTTCAACCTTAATGGAGCAGGATTAGATAAGGAAGAACCTGGTGTGAAGGAAGACACTGCCATGTGGTACAGCTATCGTTTGTGTAACTGACTCGGGGCTGGCTCTGATTAAGCTACGTTTTGCCTTCAGATATTGCACATAAGATTGCAGCATATATTACCATTAAATGTGATGTTGTGGAATGTTTGCCAGAGGTGAAGTGAAGTTAGTATTTTAAACTCAGGGGTCACCTCCATTCAAAGGGGGTGGAGACACAACAAGGAGGGGACTTGGCCCCCAGTGGTAAACTGCATAACTGCAGATCAATCCCGCAAGAAGCTGAGCCCTCTGGAGTCAGTAGGAGTAGAGGACACTCAACATGCTGCAGGATTGGGCCCACTGTAAAATCCACCCCATACAGAGGGGCCAGCACAAGACCTGCGCATCTCGAGACCCCACATGATCCCTGAATAAAGGGCTTCAGTGGGATTTACTCAGTGTCTGAGCTTTGTGTGGGCCCCTCTGCACAGGGTGTGTGGGGGGGGACAATGATGCCCTTTGGAGACAGGAGGGAAACAGCAGGTTTGTTAAATAAAGAAACAAACCTGGAATCTGGCTGAGAAGCTTTAACTCTTGCACACACAATATGGGCTATTTTACATCCGGCCTCTTGGCCAGCCTTACAGTTAATAGTCAGTATTACTCCAGTCTAATGTGGAGATGAATGATGAGATGTCTGCCAATAAAGTGCCCCGTCTCTTTTCTATAATGTCACCGTTTATTGAAGTCCTGTCCATACATCTGATTCAAACCACGCGAACACGTTTCTCAGATAACTGCTCATGCTGAGTGTATCTGGGACTTCTATTTTTCTTTAACATAACATCTGAGCTTTATGTTTGGCCCAGAGAGCTGCAGTACAAAATTCAGGATATCAAATATCAAGGCATGGACTCGAAGAGATGCTAAAATAACAAACGCGTCCTATCGCCGGTAACAGGATGGGTGGTGCACATTATGAAAATCAGATGAACTATCTCCGTCCATTCCACTCATGATATGACACTTGCAAGCTCTGCTCTTCACAATATCAACAATCAGTCCAGTTTCAGTTTAAATTACCTGTCCATTTCTCCCATGTGGGTTGGGCTTGTTCTGCACAGCTGAAGAAAAACTGAAGAACTTTGTGTTGATGGTTATTTTGAAAAGCATTATCTGACCGCTTACTTCTATTCTGTGCCCTTTGGAACGTGTTGGATTCTCTATCGCTTGAAGTCTTCAAAGCAAGGTAAGATGTCTTTCAAAAACATCATCTTGTCTGCAACAGGAGATGGGCTCGATGCAGGAACGACTAGGTGAAGTTTTATGCCCTGTGCTGAGCAGGAGTCAAATTAGATGATCACAACGGGCACTTCCGGTCTTAAAAATGTATATGCTGAATAACCAGTTGCCACAAGGTAGAGGGGAGACTGCCTTCCAAGCTGCGACTGTCACAGGGTTCCTTGCTAGGAATAGACCTCATTGTCATTTTCACTACGCCCCTCTCTCCCCCACTTTGCAGTGTGAAGGTGCCATTATTTCTGCACCTAGCCGAGTGCCTCTTTCTACCAGCCTGTCCGTTTATGCCAGCCCTGGCGTAAACACCAAGACTCAACCACTTGGCAATGGGTGCCTTGCAATCACCGTTTCAGTGCTGTCTATTCATAACACTGCCTTAATGGTTCATGTTTTGGGGAGGCCTAACTTTCTGCCAGTGCCAAGTTATGGGCCAGGTTATCAAAAATGCTCAGCGCTCTCCAGTGGAGGGTGGATTTTCAGATGAGCTCAATTCCCCTTTAGGCAACATAGTGAAGTGGCCAAATTTTCAAAAATCTGGCTAGGATGAACTGGGGTCCAGCGATCTTTAACTCTAGACACACAACAGATCACTTGTGTAGCGAGCTGCATGTTGCCTGGATCTGCCAGATCATGATAGGGAATAATTTCTCCGTGCTTTGTATACTTGAGGGAGTAATGACACTGCCTCACTTATTTTTAAAAGAGATTGTCAACTCTGAGCTTTAGACTTGTTTCATAAGCAGTACATTGGGGAACGCTACAGTCAATCAGCACAGCTCCATTGATTTTGTTAGTTTGGGCTCGGACACAGAATATCTATTTTCAGTTTTTCCATCCCCTGCTATTTGTCTGAGGGAACCTTCACTCCACAAAGACAACAGCCAGGAAAAATCCTGCCCTTCCCCTCTCCTCTGTCAGCCAGATGGCATGTGCATGGAGGTGGCAGGAAGCAGTATGAGGACACAAGAAGAGGAGGAGCCTGGGGTAATACTTTAGCCGGCCATGCTTAGGAACGTAAATGAGTGATAGTGGGGGGGGGCAATATCAGTGACACAGCAGGACAGTAGAGACACCCTGGCTTCACTGAAATGAGTGGAGCTAGGCTGCTGTACACCAGCTGAGGAGCTGGGCCTCCATCATGTTCTTCCTGTAGAATTTGCCTCCTTACAGGATTTCTTACAGTGGATAAATTGCAGCAGGAGCTGCTCGGTCTTGCTGTGTTTTTGCTTCTCTTTGAGATGAGTTTGATGAAGAGGTCAAGCAGTTTGGAGAGACAAATTGCTAGACACAGTTTCTTTTCCTACGTGTCTATATACACCATGGATATGATTGCCACTTTGGTCCCACTGACATGCAATCTGAATTTTGCCATTTATTTCAGTTTGATTGGGAGAACAGCAAGAAGGCCTTGAAATGCACCATTCCAGCCCTGTAGAACTGTTTACATGTTTTTATTTGTAAGAACTAGAAGTATATGTACAAAATGAAGAAACTAAATAAACTCACTAACCTGTTTGCATTCACCTGCTGCTTGCTTTGTTTACCGTCAATAGCCTAGCAACAGCAACTACAGATGTCACATCATGTGGCCTTCATCAAATTTCACACCTGAGAATTATGTGATTAATTGGAAATAAGACTAGGAAAACAACAGCAAACAAAAAAAATGAGCGAAGTGGCAACATTAAGTGCTGGGCAGTACCCTAAAACATTCCATGAAAGTGAGGAACATTGTTTTGTACGTCATGCAAAAACATACCTTTTGATTTTACCAGAGCGGCTAGCTGCGATCAGCATCTTGAAAGTGCCACTCGTAAGCGCGAATGAGGCATTTAAAAATGGACAAAGAGAGAGCTTTTTCAAAAAAAGGCAGGAAATTGGTTCAGAGCTGTTTAATACCAAGATTGAGGAGCAGCTTTACAGGAGAAATGAAGCATTCAAATTAACAGAAGCCTTCTCTGCAGCAAATATACCTCTGCATACCCAAAGCTGAGAGGGCTTCTATAGAACAAGGTAGGTGTGATACCAAGTGTGGATCAGCTGAGAAAGTTTTGCCTATCCAGAGTATTTGACTGTCACATGGAAGGAAAAGTTCCCGTCCTGTGAAGGAATGCTCATTGAGGCAGATGAGACTACTGATGCTGGAGACTGCTATGTACTTAACAGTTTTTGGATACATTGTGAAGTTTTGGAAGCAGGCAATTTAAAAACTGTCAGCAAAGCAAAATGACCAACGGTTGGAAAAAGCACAATACCATTTGATCTCATCACTCTGTTGTGATCGATGATGCCATGTACATGGGGAAAACTTGGGATCGAGGTTTGAAACCTTTGTTTTAAATGCTGTACATCTTACCTGCATGGCACATGCGTTGAATCTTGTGGGCAGTCTGGGGAGGGAAGATACTTCTAAAAGTAAATGAATTAGTCATGGCTGTAAAACTTGCTCTCCCTGACTGCCCTGCCTGAAAAGCCCAGTTCTGCATGTTGCTAATGGAACGAGGGAAAAGAACTTCCATTCCACCAGCCCCTGTGATAACCAGATGGAAAAGCTGGTTCACTGCAGCTCTCGATCATACTGAGCACACTGAGGATTACCTTTCTTTTTTACAGTGGAGAATGGGCGTGGCAGTAGTTGAAGTGTTCAAGAGATTGTTCATCTTTGCCAATCTGCAGCAGTTATTGGAGAGCTCCCGGCTCTAAAAGAGTTTCCACCCTGAATCATGAACACTCGTACAATTTCTGAAGAGCCCACAGTTCATGCTCATCAAGTCAAGAATCACATGCCTGATCTTGCATTGTGGGCAGAAAGCTGCTCTGAAACTTGCCAACACCTAACACCAAAAACAACACTCTTGGAAAGCTCCTCCTCCTCCCCCCCCAAAAAGACCTACATGCTGTGGCAAACAGCTGGCTTCACCCTAGTGGGTCTTGCGCTTTTGCCTCTTGTAGTGGGCCAAGGCGTCACCAGTTACCCCCGTCTTCCCAGGGAGGGGGGTAGGGACCCGGGCCCGCCCGCTTCTCCGGGTCCCAGCCCAGGGGCCCTCTGAGTAGCAGCTATGTGCTGCTGGCACCTTATTTGCAGCTGCAGGCTTTTCACCTGGGCTACTTTCCCCCCTCTGTCCTTCTGGCTTCTTGAGCCCAGTACCTTCCTCAGGACTCCACCTCTCTCCCACACACCACTGCACTCTGTTCTGCTCCTCTTCACAACTCCACACACCCTTAGCACAGCACACCTACTCCTCCAGCTCGTGCCCTGGCCCTTTGAGCAGGGGGGTTTATCAGGCACCTGGCTGGGCCTTAATTGGCCTCAGCTGTTCCTAATTGCCCTCTAATGACTCTGGCTAGTCTACAGGGAATAAAGCCTGGAGCATTCTGGGGCTTACATACCTCCTCTCCACTGCTCTGCGACTGGAGCCTATTTCTGTTCCTCTATCCATTCATGTATCCAGGCAGAGTTCCTCTGGGCAGTGTCCGCTGGCTCCCTGGACACCTCGGCTTGGTGTCCCTTTCTGGCTCCCTTCGTTTAAACTTGTGACCCCCCACGCCCATTCCTGTTTTCTCATGTGGTGTTCCCCGTAATCTGTTGAGTCCTGGGTCCAGTGGCTCCTCCCCTTAGGCTGGGGTAGGGGCTGTTAGTGATAGGTGAGCCTCCCTCTCCTGGTTCTCAAATAGTATATCACAATGCGCACTGACTCACCCTCCTGCTTTCGCAAGCCTGCGGCCAGTTTCTGCAGGGCAGGCCCTGTATTTGAGCCAAATCAAGAAAAACAGCTGGCCGTGCGAGAAAATATACCACTGCTTGACTCCCATGGTCCAGCACAGGGAGAACAGCAAGTTAACTGTGGAGCAGTTCAAGAATTGAGGAACCCAGCCTGTTTTCCAGTTCTGGAGACGCACGTGGGCCAGAGCCTGAGCTCTGTCAGGCGTTGCCCTGTGATGCTTAGCTGGACACCGACCATGCCTCCTCATCTCATACAAATGTCCTTGGGGACAAAAGACGCTGCATAAAACATGATTGAGCCATGTATAACTGGTTCTACCGGTATAGCAACAGGTTGCAAAAGGGCCTTTATCAAACGCTGTTACTGGTCTACACTTTTTCATTAGATTTGTTTTGAAAAAAAGCTTGTACACGATGCGTTTATAATTTCAGAATCGTTTTCTGTGACAAGGAAATGAAACTAGAGCATCTAATGTTTTGTGTAAGTGTTACGGTACGCCGCCCTGGTTAAATTGTTACACCGTTTCTGTTGCCATGACACTGCTTGTTTTCTGTACATTTGTTACCATGTGTGCTCTGTGCATTTGGCCGTGACACAAGTGCATCCACAATCAGGGCCCTTGGGGCAAGGGACACAGGTTTGGGGGTCTAGTACAGTGACTCTACCTGCTAGTGGGACCCTCAGGATCAGTGTGGCTGCTGCTTCTTATTGAAAGGGTCCGAGCGGCAGCCGCTTGTGGGCAAGGAGAGGCGTTCCCAGCAGGCGCAAGGGCAGCGCTAGCATTGGGCGGTAAGTGTAGTTGGTAGTGCCCCTAGCTGTAGCTTCCTCCGAGACGCTGTTGCAGTTCCGTGTTGGGCCAGTTGTGTCCGACGTGGGAATGCGATGAACAAAGGATGCTGTTATAGCTCATCCTCCTTCCCCCCGGCCCTTCTCATTGCTTTACAGCGCGAGTGCCAGCTGCCATAATTAATCAAAACGTCCAGCGTACAGCGCGGTCCCCAGGTGCTGGCTTCCTTACTTCTTCATTAATTCAGCGTCCTTGCTCTCCAGTTCTGCTTCCGCATTAAGGGGGCAGTAAGCCAACACCGAGAGCAGCAGCGTGGTTGACCCAGTGTTTCTGCAGCCTTGCTGCAGAAGGATTACAGCACAGGCATTAAAAGCTCAGCTTGCAATGCCATGAAAGGGACTGGATGCAGACACTGCCACAGCAGGACAGATGAAGGGGCTCATCCATCACAAACGCCAGGCACAAGTGGGGTAGGATTGCCAGGCACATCACGTTTTAGGGGACAGGAGCCTGAGGCATGTCAACCAGACACCTGATCTCGGACTCTGCACCTAGTTCATGGGGGCTGCAGCAACATCTGCCATGTACAAGGGGGTGTGATTTAAATAAAGCTGTCGATTTCTCTCCTGCTGGTGCACTAGTTCAACATAGCTTCAGAGATTTGAAAACGGTGTGTTATGTAGCTGGCCATGCAGAGTTGGCATGCTCAGAGAAACATTTTTGGTAGGTCCTACAAAAGTCTTTGAAATTCTTCCTCTAAGCGTTATGGTGCTTTACCTTTGTAAAATCAACATTTTTAGAATCCGGAGCCCTCCATCCCATATTTCTCCAGCACGCTTTTAAAGGCAGATGAGGTTCTAGGGCTAAACTATTTCAGTGGCATCCCTTTTAACTCAGTGGGGCCTACAGTATAATCAAGTTGTGTTCTGAGATCTTGGCTCACAAAACCTATTGCTCATTTCTGCTAAGTTAAAAAAAAAAAAGTGCATGCTTTGTGTAACTAAAAATGGCACAGAACACAGAGTGATCACAATAAGCTGTTTTCAGTGTGTCCCCTGCCAAAGAATTTCAAAGAGGTGCTGCGTAGTTGTCCTACTGTACAATAGCCATACAAAGCCTATTTTTAGTCGTGTTTACAGCACTGTCTTACATTCTTTTCTCCCCAGCTTTCCAGATGGTAAACACACAAATAATGACCATACAATTTTGTATCCCAATGGCTTGAAAGAATCTGAAGCTATTGAACAATGAAATCAAGGCAGGAAAGCAAACAACTAGCCCATACCTCTGTTATTGGGTAATAATATCTAAAATGATGGAAGAAACAGTAGTTGGCATTCAAAGAAAATATTTTATGATAGCAAATAAGACATGTTTGACAGTTGCATCCAGCACTGTTCAAAACAAAACTCTTAAAATTAAAAAGCAGATCAATTTCTGGGAAGCACTTAGGAACACTGTCAGAGTATCAAGAATTAGAGGCTCCAATTAATCTTTCATAGAAATATATTTATCACTTTAAAAAAAAATCACACTGTGCACTAGTTAAAATGCTAGATTTGGTGTATACTGAATATTTTGGTATAAAGAGGAACTTCATTCATTTTCTAGAGTCCATCATTAAATCAGGATTGTTGATTGGTTTTTTTTTATTATTATAGGAATAGAAAAGTTTCTCTTTCATTTCCAGGATGCGGGCTTGCCTCCTTCAGATAAGTGAATTCTCTTCACTGTGTCTCTCCTATAAACAAGGCATGCATTTCAACCTGCTAACCAGTTTCAGGGCAGAGACCTGACTGGAGAGAGAAACGGATATATTTATGGAGCTATGTTCTAAATGGCAAACCATTTTCAAAAGGTGCAGGAATGTTGTGCTAGGTCTCAGTAAGGCTTGAAGTAGGAAATTTACATATGCACAAAATAACTCACAAGCAAGACCATGTTCCATTTAAAACAAACCAACCCAGATATTTAAAGTACTCTAGAACACCAGAACACATTGTATCGAACTGGTCTGGAAAAAGCTCTAAGCTATGGCTTTTCATTTTTGGTTTCATGAACAGAGTGGAGTATAATACCATGCTCCAGCATTTTGGAATTTTATATTGTCCTTAGATCTTTAGCTTTCTGGAGTCGAGAAAGCCTTTTCTTAAACACTTATTTCTATTAAACTAAATGTGAATATGTCTCTAAGGATGAAAGCTAGGCCCAAATTTTCAGACGTGACCTCTGATTTTTGGATACTCTACATGAACCACGTTTAAAAGAGTCTGTTTTTCAAAAAGCACAGAGGACTTGCCCTTTGAAAATCAGGCCCCTTTTAGGTGTCTCTAGGGGGACTCCTACAATCACTCCTCACTTTGAAAACACAGGCCACCCTAGGCCGAGTCCTGCCAACACTTACGTATGTGAGCAACCCCACTGGAGTATAGGAAAGATGGCCATAAGTCTTGGCAGGATCAGGGCAACTGTTGTCACACACCGATGTTTCAATGAAACGCAAACAAACCCTGGGCTAGGGCTCACGAGTATCAAACACAGGCTCCTGGTTTCTACTGCCTTTTTTCTCACTCTGCCCTTGTCTTCAACTCCGTGGCATAAGCCAGGGTGGGAAGGTAGACTAACTGGCCTGTTCAAAAGCTCTGCTCAGGAAAGCAAGAAAAAGTATTCAAGTATTTCCTTTTGTCTTCCTTTGGCTGCCAGCTCTAGCTCCCTCATCTTCTCTTTCAGCAGTTAGAGTTTTTGGTCCTGGCTTCATGTATTTTTGCTGCTGGTTTTCTGCTTGCGTAGGTGAGCCTCGATCTCATGCCTGAAGACGAGCATCCCTAACTGGCCATGCGAAGCCTCGTTCATGGCTTTGGATTGCATGCACATCTTGTACTGCTCCGGGGTCAGCGTGTCTAGGCAGCGCTTTTCATGCCAGAGGTGAAAGAGGCCCCGGACAGGCGACCTGACCACTATAAGGTTGCTGTGAAGGTATTTACGGTAGAGATGCACGTCTTCTCCTCCCCAGCCTTTAATGTCCAGATCAAACCCGCCTAGTGCAAAGAAAATTAGAAATAATTCATGCTAGAAATAGATGGCCTCTGTGGGAAACTTCATCTGGGAAAATCCTCCCTCTGAGTAAGCCTAAAGCGACCTAGACCTTTGAACACCAGTCTTACAAATGAGTAGTTACATGAACCAGTTTCCTGACAGGGAAAAAAAAACCAAAAACCACACATCGAAAGTGAGGTCACCAAAGAACAAGTTGACAGCCTGTCATAGTCTGATGCCCTCGGTACTCCTGGCATGTACACAGCCATGGTTGTTTGAAGGACAAAAAGAAAGCAAAGCAGTGCACGCTATAGCAATTTGTGCTCTGCAACTAGTGCAATTTGAGATGTTCAATGTTAGGAACTTTTTGATTGTTATGAATGCCTCCATCCCCAATTAGTGTGTCAAACTGGGATTCTACTGTCTGTCTGACACCCCAGCTCTTCGCTGTGATCTGTTAATTTTGGCCTTCTTTGCAGTTAGACTAACTTCTGCACACATGATGAAATACCAAAAAGTCCTAGCGTTTTTTAGCAGTCTGGTTCCCTTGAGCTGCCTCTCCCCCCTTCCCCCCACAAAGACCAAACTGCTTTGTGTTTGCATTAAGCAGCACTCAAACGCATCTTCCGTTTCCTAAATGAGAGAGCAAATGAAGGTTGCAATTGCATTTCCATTCTAAGCCTTGACCTCTGCAAGCCTGGGGCAAAGCAAAGCAGGGTCAGAAAGCCAGCCATGGGTGCCAAGAAAAAAAACGACTGCCTGTGATTTGCATCCCTGACTTTTGGAAGCTCCTCTTGCAGCCAAAGGCAGAACATTCTCTGTGCAGGGCTGTTGACCAAGCTTCCCCACCTGGGCAAAACTATTGACCTTCGGAGTCCACTGCAAGGTGCATCTGTTTGCGTGGGCTGCTGGGGAGGAGGGGGATCAGCTCTGTGCCAGGGAAGGGGGAGATGTTTAGTTCTGCGAGCTGTCAGGGGGTGGGAAGGAAGCTGCTAATTAACGTAACAGTCTGTTAGAGCTTTGGTTACAATTTGTGCATCAATTCAAAGCAATATACTGAGCAGATGAGTGGAGGGAGCCCTGTGAATCTCATGCAATTTCTTCTCTCCCCCGTCTCCTGCATTTTATTTCCAGTGCCTGCTCTCAGCCACTAAAGCAGCCAGTAGATTGGGATGCCTGGTTTGGCCCCAACTCTCCCATCGCCCAGTTCTGCCTCTGTTGCTGCTCCTGGGTGGTGGCGTGTTCTCGGACCTCGCCGCGGGGGTTGCAGAGAGCGACTCTGGAAGGGCTGCCTGCGGAGCAGGAACAGTGATCCTCCTCTGACAGCCGGGCGCTCAGGGAGTTCTGTGCCTGCCTGGTCGCTTTCAGAGGAGCTCTCGGTCCAGGAAGGAAGAGTCTGGAGCAACTGGAGCCTGGGCATCCCCTGAGACTTGAGTTTTTGGGGGTTGCTGATTCTCTAAGGCCATTTCAACTGGCAAAGGCATAAACTACGCCCATGGAGCCCTGCCGCGGAGCAACCGTCCTGCAGTCTTGGCGCTACCCAGCCCCTGTTTGGCACTTGGTAGATTTGGAGGTGAGGGGAGAGACATCTCTCCCCCTCCTCTGTGGACTCTCAGCAGCCTTGGGGTGGGAGGGGGAGTGTTCACAGGCTTACGGTCCTGCCCTGTTCCACACGGCCATGGCTAACGGGCTCTCGACTCCCCTAACATCTCAGCCTGTCCCTGCTGGTGTCAGGATCAGGGTTTATCGGTGGGCATGCTCCGGCTCTGAATTGGGGTGGGAGACGAGGAGGGAAGGACTGGGAGAGCCCTGGGCTTTGAGCAGGGTCTGCGCAGTCAGCGTCTTTCTCAGTGCCAGCCCTGGTTTCAGGTCGGTGACTGGGGCGTCTATAAGGGTTACAGATAGACGGGCTGCTTCTGAGTTCTGCGCCTTGAAGGCTGGGACCCGCCCCGCTGAAACCACCCGGGGATCTGCTGGGGCAGGCGCTGGGTGCAGGGGTTGTCCTCTGGGGCAGCTGGGGCTGGCAGGGCAACGTTAATGGTCCGCCAGGCTGCGGGGTACCTGCTGTGCATGCCTTCGACAGGGGCCCTGGGCCATTCACACGTGTAAACACCAGCTGTGTTCATTGTACCAACTTCTGCCTTCACCTCCCACCACCTGCGGCTGAATTCCCGTCTCATGGAGGCTGCACTGCTGTGCTCTAGGGCGAGGCCTTTTCCCTGAGTTCAACGATTCGTTATAAGCCAGTCAAAGTGTCCTCTAGGAGCCTCCCCGTCTCCCTGCAGCCTCCCCCCTTAACCAAGCACTGGGAGCTCGTGCTAAGAGCAAGCTGCAGAAAGGAGTGAGCTCACACACCGTTTCTTCATCATCTGTCTTTGAAGCTGTCAAGGTGGGAAGATCCGTGATACCTAGTGAGATTTCTCCATCAACTAGTCTGTCCTCAGCTCTTCCATATGCAAAGGTTGGAGGGACGTTTTAAATAGAGATGTTTAAAGGGATATATTGGAAACAACTGTTTCATCACAATACATTTCTGTGCCCAGTCTGAATTAGCCTGGAATGCTGCAGCTGAACTGCAGCCCCCAGTGTGCTCTCCGCTGTGCCCAGTAGTTATTGGGCACAACCAATGGTTGGCTGTGGAGCCCAAAGGGCCCTCGTGTAGTTTAGGGTAGCCTTGGGGCTGCTCTAAAGTGTGCTCGCTGGCTGCAGCCCCCAGTGGCCCCTATGGCAGTTAGGAATAGCCACAGCACAGTAGTGGTCAGGCCACAACTCCGTCACAGGGGAGGGGCACAAAGCGACTGCACTGGGGAAGAGAATCTCAGCCAGCAGCTCTAAAGCAGGGTTTTTAAGTACACATTCTTACCGATGTTGATAAAATCAGACCTGTACTGACATGTCATTCCAAAGCCAAAGTCTCTCCAGAATCCAGTTTCCTTTTTTATAACCTGGCAAAGAAAAAAACATAGTACTTGTAACCTGAACAAAAGAGGAACTACAGGAAGGGGGCAGCCACCCAACTTCATTATATCCCACACTGCATTATACCCTATCAATGGATACCGGCCTGATCCAGCTCTAACTGACTTCAATAGTGGTAGATGTGAGCTAAATGTTTCTGCTAAAATTAACTGCAAGAAATGTTGTGATTAGTTATCAGAGAGTTAACATGCCATTGAGATGAATGGGGGCAGCCTACACCCCGCTGACCTATTGTTTCAGGCTGGCTGACTGCAGACTCAGGAAAACGTTGCGTCATGAGAGTCACCTTCTGAAGCTTATCTTCATAACCAGGAAAGTTGTTATTCTAAATGACAGCTTAGTTTCCACAGGATCTGAATCTGTCTTGGACTGTAATACATCAAGTGAGCCAGTCTCACTCACGGGACAGGTGGCTAGCAACTTTTGATTACAGTTTCTAAGAGTGCTACTTTAGCAAAACAGCTTCAGGTTTTTTTCTAAAACAACTGTACTAATGTGACACTGTTTGCAGACACAGTTTGACTGGTGGAACATTAATTTAAAACCTCCTACAAATTGACATAAGAAAAAACTAGGAAAGCAGGTGACATTTAAATAGTATTTGAAATACAGTGGTGACCAGAAGTTAAGTTAAGGGTGTTATAGCGCTAAGCACGGTACAGACACCTAGGGATATACAAGGCCCTACCCCCAAGGTGGTTACAGTCTTCATTGATAAGACAGACAAAAGCGGTGCTATTGTTCTGATTTTGCAGATGGCAAATTTTGGCCCAGCCAACGAAGACCAAGATTTTCAAAAACAGAGCTCTAAAGTTAGGATCCTAAGTCTGTATTGAGTTGTGTAAGTAAGTGACCTGATTTTCTCAAGTGCTGAGCATCCAGCAGCATCCACTGACTTCAAGGGCGCAGCCAGGGGCACTTTTGAAAATTCAGAACAACTAAATATGAGTGATGGGTCCTAGCATTAGGCATCAGTTTTTGAAAATCTTGGCCTAAATGCCTTGCCCAAGGTTACATATGATATTTGTGATGGAACTGGGAATTAAACCCTGATCACTAGCCCACTGCAGCACATTGACCACCCTTCTGGCTCTTTTCATGTACCAAATGATGTTGCTAGCCTTTTCTTATTTCAGTCATGTTCCTTTTACTTTTCTGCCACTACTGCATCCATCTCTGAGCTCATTTCTTCTTCCCTTTTTAAAAGCCATAAAGTGGAAGCCCATTAATGGGCACTAAGAAGCTATCTGTTAGGCCTGCGTTGTAACAGGAAATCTCCATCACAGTGGCTTTACAGCAAGTTATTTGTATGCATTAGCACGATAATTTCCATTAGAACTAGCAGCTATAGCACAAATCAATGTCTTTCAAAGCTTTGACGACGACTACTTTCTCAGCTGCACAAGCAGCACCGTGGGCGGCCCACTGTGTTCTTGTTTTAATGGCACTGATCTGGAGGTTTTCCCAGGAAGAAATCTGGACTGAAAATATGATTAACTAAATACAAATTACATTGGCAAGCTCCCGTCTTTAAATCAAGAAGCTTCTCCAAGGCAGGCATCACAGTTAACAATTCTGATATTAGCTATAAATATCTGTGCAGTCCTGACAAAATGTGTTACGTTAGCCTTATCTTGACATTTTTGTTTCCTTTCCTATATAAACTGTTGACAAATTTGGGGTTTTCTGGTCAGTCTCCAGCAGAAAGCTAAGAGGAATTCAGCAGTGGTACGAGGAAAGGTTTTGTTTGGAATAAACAGATCAAAGGATTTTGCAAGCTCTCATTTTAATAATAAAGAGGCTAGTTCACATGGAATGCTTTCAAGAATCTGTTGTCTGTATATCTGATCCCACAGTAAACAAGGAAAATGCTTTTTCCTGTTCACCATATAAATAATCTGCTTTTGTAAACAAGCCCCATTTGGTATTTTTTCCTCATCTGTTAGGAGTGTCTCCTGATTCTATACAAGATGAATGTGGCCAGCCACTTTAGAATGTCTCTGACAGGTTAAGTCTGGTAATAATGGGACAGGCTTTTTAAACACCTGAGGTGGAATTTGCAGAAGGCAAAGTCAATGGGCCTTGTGGTCCTAAATTACTTAGGCCCAGCTTTGGGAAGGTGTTGCTGCCTGCAAAATCTCATTGCGTTGATGGGATTTAGGCCTGTGAGTACTTATAGCATGTTTGAAAATGAGATTTAGGCTCCTAAATCCACTAGGCAGTGTAACACCAAGTGTAGCAATGCCTACATACCTTCACAAATCTGGCCTTTAGGCCCTTTTCAAAAAATCCCACTTTATAACTCGATTGGGCCCTTATTGATACAACATTTCAAACAATTTATGTGAGCAGGCATTGGGGGGGGCCACACTGAACCCTGACACAGAGGTGGGAGGAGCTCTAGTAATCAGAGGTGGCTGCTGTGGTCAGAAATGACCTGTGCGGAGGAGCCCCTCTGGCCCCACGACTCATTAATTCCTAGATTCTACAACTCTGAGCTTTTATGATTGCTGGGGTTTGCCTTAGGCCGGTGCCAGCGTGCGTGGGCCCAGGGGTAGAGATCCAGTAGGGTAAGCAGGGTCTTTGAGAGAAGCAGGAGCGCAGTGACTTTGTATATAAATAGAGCAAATTCTGAAGCACCTCCTTTAACATCAGCACACAGCAGAGCAAGAGCGCAAAGGAGACAGACCCGCTGCTCCACACCAGTGCTGCAAAGTAACATTTCTACCCCGAGCAAAGTGTGTAAAGGGATTCACCCTGCACTCTGCTCCTTCCCAAATTATCTTCCCTCTGACTCGCCAGGGCCGCTTTGCCTTACCTGACACTGCATGCCTAACTACAGCATTTTGGAATAGCAACTCATTATCTTTATTCATAGGTCCATGGGGCCGGATTGAAGTCAATGGCGCTACAATGATTTACACCTGTGCAGGTTCTAGCTGTAAATTTTAAGGGGAAAAGGAACCATTAGGCTCATATCTACTCTGACCTTCTGCATAACCACACAGCCTCACCCAGCGATTGTTGTACTGAGTCCAACACTGTGTGGTTGAGCTACAGCCTAGCTTTTAAAAAGCCATCCAATTTCAATTTAAACCTCAAGTGATGGAGAATCCACACTATAGCCCTGGGGAATCTGCTACAATGATTAATTACCTTCCTGCACCATCCGTCAAAGGGGCTCTAAACCCTTTATGGACCGCATCTGGCATCAGAAAACACGAGATCGAGGAAGTCTTATTTCCTTAGACAGATGGGGAAGCTAAGGCAATGATGGGTTTCATTAGCTCCAGAGCACTACATTCCCTGACGTGGAAACTAGCTGACATAACATAGCTTCTGGCAGACAAACAGGCTGCATTTAAAATTCTTCATTTACAAATGTAAATATCAAATATGCTTTAGGCTAAAGCTGCACTCTAAGCTGCTTGAGTGTGAAGCATTGCCATGGAACGCACTGGACACAGTAAGTTACATATTCTCCACACCGCATCTCAATGGACACAGGATAGTGAAATTCTTTTCACAAGCACAGGCGTCTTCCTGAAGGGGAAGTCTTATGCATGGTTAAAAGCATGCATTTTTAAAGCCAGTTACTTACCAGCTGCTGTTCTAAGGGTGGAATGGAACCATGATGCCCATAAATTATACCTGGGTTATACTGGCTGAAAAGAACTGGGTAAAATACTTTCTTCCCTAGAAATCACAATGGATTAAAAAAAGAAAGTTATTTCTGATAAATTGTTTGATGCTTTAAAACTAGATTAAACTTGTACTTCTTTCTGATACTGAAAACAGACTTGGGGCTTGATCCAAATGCTATTCAAGTCCATAGAAAGACATCCATTGCCTTCCCTGAGTTTTAAAGAAGACCCAGAGACCCAGAGTGTTGTGGTTTGGATGGAGAATGTGAATACGGGGATGTAGTTAGACAAAATGACCTGGATGGGCTCCAGAAAACCAGGTGACAAAGGCAATAATTCAAATCATAGTGCAAGCTGACAATCTGTTTTTCTTTACACTCTGTTGAAAATGTGACAAGCAGCAACATGAGGCTTTACTCTTATCCAAGCCTGAGGTGAGCTAAATGTCAAGAATGCCTTACAGTATCTTGCTGAAAGGAGGAACCAATTGGTGAAGATGGTTATACAATACAGAGAAGTGTGTTTAAAGGAGTAAATGCCCTGGGGAATCATACCTGGTTGTGTGTTTAATCGACAGGTGTTCAGGAATTCAGCTGTGAAGTATATATCTACATCACAAAAAAAGAGAACCACGTTGTTTCCTTTCCAAACACGAGCACCTATGTCTAATCCTTTCCCTCTTGAAAATTCTTCATTCAGCTGGATAAAGGTGAAATTCTTGAAGTTAGCTGATCTAGAAGGAGCAGCAGTATGTGAGATGTGGTTTAAGAGACAAAAGGGGTAGTAAACTCTTCATTAATGTCGTTGTATTTACTGAATGACATTTTAAAAAAGAAACGGGGTTGTATTTCTATGACACACTAGGGAATATGGGAAGAGAATCTGTAATGCTGATCTTACACTTAGAATGCCTTTTTGTAATAGCTCTGGGTTAATAATATCCATAAGCTGTGAAGAAAGCCAGAAAGCAGCTGTAAGCGATGAGTTCTAGCCCATTTTTAATAAAACAATCTTTTAGCTATTTTATGTCTAATTTGTAAATTTATAAACTAATTGTTTAAAGAGACATTCTCTCATATTTTTAGAGATATCATGGTATTTGCATTCATCTTCTTTAAGTACCATTGTCTAAAATCAAATAAAATATACAGAGCTGGATTAAAAAACTGACAAAAGAACATGCTCCAAAGCCCCTGAAAGTTATTGGGAGTCTTTGCACTGCCGTTCATAGATCTGGATCAGGTTTTGGATTAACACAGCACTTTTACATGCTCTGTATTTCTTAAAACTGCTCCCGGCTTAAATCCAACCATCTTGAGAAACCTAGCATGGATTTAGCATTTGTGGTCCGATAGTCCTTGGCTTAGTACAGAAAAACAGATTATTTCAACAGCTTGCATGTGAAAAAGAGGACAGGTGTATGATGGGCAAACAGAGAGCTCGGTAATAAGTGCTTAGCCCAGGATAAAAATGCTGAGAGACTAAGGCCAGGTCTATGCTCACTTGAAAATTCAGCAGCAGTTGATGGGAGTTACACAAGCTATGTGGACGTGGATGTCTTAACTTCCATTGTGCGTGGTGTCTTCACTGCGCTGCACCAATGGGAAACGCGATGCAGTGCCACGCCACTTGAGGGGGTGGTTTTAATGCATCGACTTCCGGATCAATTGAGTGAGTCTTCACTGGCTGCTCAATCGATCCAGAAAGATCGATCTGACGGTGGTGAATTTGCTGCCGTCAGTGTGTATGAGAATACAGCGACACTGCAATAAAAGACCAATGTCTCTGAGCTCATCATTTGGCTCAAGGTCGCAGAGCTTGGGCTAAAAATAGCAGTGTAGACATGGGGGCTCAGAGTCCCTCCCCCCGCCTGGTGTCAAAGCCCAGAATCCAGCCACTATGCTACTATTGTTAGCCCCACAGCCCAATCCCTGCAAGCCCATGGCAGTTGGCCCGATCCCTGAGACTCGGTGCCGTGGGTCTGTTCCTGCCGCATAGCTGCATCCTCAGGGTTTGATATGCAGGGGAACTGAGCACGCGCCACTCCCATTGACTTTAGTGGGAGTTGTGGGTGCTCCGCACTTCCGACATGTAGCCCTTCATGCAATGGAAAATCAGAGAGGAGGAATACAACAAGGTTATGGGGCGGATTTTCAGACAAGCTCAGCTCCCACCGAGGCACCTGAATGAAGTTGCTGGATTTTCCAAAGTGCTCAGCACCAAGGAGCAACCCCTGGGGACAATGAGCTGTCCTGGGTGCTGAACACTTTTGAAAACCTGGCCCTTAAAGGGTAAATGTAAAGGTCCTCATGAAGCAATAACTATTGCACTCCAAGCTAGGAATAAAGATAGCAATGGTGTTACCTGGTAGCTTTATGTTCTTGGGGAACCAGGGCGCAAAACCCCTATTCTCTCTCTGGCTCACCTGAATCCCCCCCAGCCTCTGCTTGAACCAGAAACAAAAGCAATGAAAAGGCCGTGGGAGACACACCTAAAACCCTCCAAACAAGGGTGACAGGATTGAGACAACTCCCCATGCCTCATCTACATAGAAGATGTAAAAAGAGGCATCTCAATTAGCACACTGAATGAAGAACTGGAGCCTCATTTACATTGAAGATGGAACAAGAATTAGCATGAAGAATGGAGAACCAAGATCCAAAGCAGTGACCGCACTGAACTCTGGGATTGGCAAGGCAGGGACGCACTGCATGATGGGAGATCTCTGCTCTTGCTGTAAATGAACTCACACCTACACCCATCCAGCTCCGCAGTTATCAGACCATTCTAGTACTGATATGCAAAACACTGAATCTGCCTGGTTGCATTGTGAGCTCCCCCAAGGAACACTGACCATAGCTGGGAGTGATCAGCTCCTATTGTCCAGCATAGAGAAAAAAACCCTGGGGTACTTCATTGAGACATTGTTTACCCACAAACAAACCTGGTTCTACAAAATACCCCTACCCAAAATTCAAACTCTCTCTTCTTCTGATGTCTGGACCCAAATGCTGCCTGCTTCCCATTTCCTGACTGATCCTGTTCTGGGCTTTGCCTCTCTCTCAAGTGTTCCTGACCCTAAGCTGAACAGCCTGTTTCCTGGGAAGTTCTGAGCTGCAAGGAGTGGTGAGATTCCCCCTCCTCTCACCATCTTTCCCCAGTTCTCTCTCTCTCTCTCTAATCCAGGTAAAACTTTCTCCTTTTGTAATCAAACCTGGCCTAGCCTTCTCCAATATCCCTACTGTAATTTTGTTGTATTGTAAGTGTTAGATTGTTTTTCTCTCCTTGTATGGCATCACTATTAGTATCGTAAGTTTTATACGCCTGGCAATAAACTAACTATTGGAATCAAGCTGGTTGCCAGTCTCTCTCTCTCTAAATGCATTTACTCCTTTGTGTTCTTGGCTTCCCTACCTTGCTCTGCAGCAATGCTACTTTTACCTAAGCCAAAGATCCCTGGAGTGCCCAAAATCCTATGGGGTTTGCTTATCAAGGGGGTTACTGCTAGAACAACTGTGTTGCAAAGAGGCATATAAAAGGGGGTAGCTGAAAAGTGCTGCTCTGCCTAGCCTACGGAGTTCAGAGGCGCATAAGGGTGACACCTGAAAGTGCTGTTTGACCCAGCCTGATTGAGTCCAGGGGGCACATAAGGGGAACAGCTGAAAAGTGCTGTTTGGACCCAGCCTGCTCAGAAGTGTGCTCCATTCTGGTGCGGTGCAACGGGCACATGAGGGTGACAGCTGACAGGGCTGTGTCACCAGCCTGCTGAGTCCAGGGACATATAAGGGGTCAGCTGAGAGCGCTGATAGTCCAGTCTGCTCAGACGCACTCAGTTCATCTGGAATGGGTGTGTGTATCTGGGGTTGGAGGAACCCAGCCCTGAAAACCTTAGGTCCTGCAGGATAGCTCCACTGGGAGGGGACTTGTAGCCATATGAACACACAAGCAATACATGCAGCACGTTAGTAGAATCACACCCCCTCTTCCAGGAAGGTAACCCCAATAAATAAGCAGACCTCAAAGTGACGGGCAAATCTGGTAACATTGGTACTTAGCTGTTTGAGAGTGAATTGTGAAAGTGAAACACACAAAAGGCAAGAAGTTCCCCCAAGCACATGTAAATGTGAGCTGGAGAAATGACACTTGTGATAACAGAGAGGACTGCAGCGCAGTCTAACTCTGAATTTACAGAAACAAAACAAGCACAGGCAGAGAAAGCCATCAGGTACTGCAGGGGTTGTGGCTAGTTGGAAGCCGGACGCTTTAGACTGCTGTAGTGGGTGCCAATGCTAAAAGAACTTCATTCCTATGTCTGGTTTACCTGCCATTGGCCAGCTCAAAGTCAAAGCCCAAGTACCTCAAAGAAAACCAAATCTCAGGATTGTCAGGGTCTCTGAAACTTCTAATCTCCCCTGCAAATCAAGGCACATCTGCATATGAAATCAGCATATGGCCATATGAACAGGCTGAACATGGTCCGTAAGCCACTTTCCTATTTCTCCTGGAGCATCTCTGCTAAAACTTGACATGATCCAAATGTTATTGAAGTGCTAGCAGTCTGCACTGAAGTTCCTGGATGGACGCCAAAAGTGATCATCTTCATTTGTTTTAGGACAGTTAATCAACACTTCGATGGTGCACACTGGTTAAATTCCCAGGCTCTAATTAGCGATCAGGATACACAAGGTGGGGGGTGACTAATCTCATTAGATGGAAGAACCCAACAAGCTACTGAATCACATTTACGAAGAGGCTTAAGTCAACTGCTTTGTCATCCCATCTGTGTTTGTCAGCAAAGCATCTGCCTCACCATTCTCTGGTTATAAATGTGTCTGCTAACTGCAAATGGTGGGATTTTGCCTTTTCATTATCACATTAGCATTTGTGAAACATCAGTGGTGTGGCTGGAGCTGCACAAGTACTATATGTAGTGTCTGCCCCAAAGGAGCTTACAAAGCAGACAGGCTAACAAACAGGGAATTACTGAGAGTCTGAAATGATCATTAGAAGATGTAATTTGTTACAAATGCCTGGACAGGTCATACTTTCCTGTCCTGGCATGCCGAGGTTTTCAGGGTCAGTGAGGGGCCTCAGTTCACCTGCTCTTTTTATGCAGCACCGGGGAATAGAAGCGGTGCTGTGGCTGTCTAGGCGCCGTGCCCTTTGGCGCCAGGGAAGCGTGCCAAGGCTCCTGGGGTGCAAAGTCCTTTCTAAGGGGCACCCCCTTCACCAATGCCAGTGGACTCCTCACCGAGGCCGAAGGTCTCTGCTCTGTGGTGCTCTCCATGGGACAAAGGGCAAATTCCATGAGTAGAAATGTATGTCTCTGGCTTCGCTCTTTCTGGGTCCTGGGACAGAAGGTTCTGCAGATGTTACAATGGCCCTGCAGGTGTGACTCTCCTGGACACTTTAGGCAGGGAGTGCAGGTCGTCCCTGGGCATAGGACTCACAAGACATGAAGCCAGGCCTGTCCTGTCTCCGGGGTGGGGAGAGGGGAAAAAGAAAAGATTACCTGATAAGTGGGAGTGTTCTATCCTATTACTACCCTAACTACTACTTTTCATCTATTTACAGGTACGTAACAAGACAAAGATGAGGTAAGAACTTGCAAGCAAGCAGATCTGCTGTTCCAGCGACTGTCACAGGTGGGCGGTAAGAAGGAATTGAAGAGGCAGAAGGTCAGCAGAGCCCTATATAGGGTGCTATGGAGGCGCGGCTGCAGAGGGCTCCAAAGCCGATCCTATGGGTATCACGGGGGGAGGGAGCTTTCCGCCGGACTGTGCACACAGTACGCACACACCTCCTTGGAATCGACATGAGCAAGCATCCGAAGAAGAATGAATTATCTTTGGTATTTATCAGGCCCTCATTATCATACCACCTGAGCACCACACAATCATTGAGGTACTGATCCTCAACATCCCTGTGAAACAGGAAGATGTTATCCCCACTGTACGGGTGGGAAACTGAGGTTCAAAGAAGCTGATACCCAAAACCTCAAAGTTACACAGACATCTAATACCCATTGAAATCAAGGAAGGCGGGTGTCTAAATACCTTTGGAGATCCAGGCCTAAGTGACTTGCTGGACGTCACACAGACAGCCTCCCAGATTAGGGCTCCAACCACGTCCTTCCTCTCACGACGGAGAAGGGTCCCATTCTGCTCCCATTAGAGACAAGGGCCAGCTCTTCTTGGCATTCCATCATCCTCCGTCAGTCCCTTGCCCCACCCAGCCACAGAGCAATTGTTAGAGGCCTTGTCGCGGACAAGGTCATACCGAAGAGGAGTTCAGTAACAGGGGGCTGTACTTCTCGCTCAGAGAAGGTGACTTGCCTATTGTCTTCCAGCCCCTTGCTCTGAACTTCTCATTTGGCATGTGCAAATGAGCCTTGCATTGTCCCAGACACGCAACCCCGGCAGCACCGATGCCTGGCCAGGAGCGCCAGCAGCTGCAAAACACAGCTTGGCAATGATGCTGAGTAGCTATTTAAAAACCAGCTCCTTGTCCACTGCTGAGTCATTCTGTTCCAACTGCTGCTCCGCCTATTGAGACAGCCTGTTATTGTACGGACACAAGTAAGGTCCGGGCAGGGCTGCCCTCTGGGTCGTCAGCACTGTTTTCTCTGAACTCCTGAGAGAAGCTGGTTCTGAGCACTGCAGCTCCTGGCTCCTCGCATGGCCAGCCCTGTACGCTGGCCGTGAAGGGGGAGCCACAGAACCCCGTCAGCAGTACTGGTCCCTGGGGACACAAGAGCAGCTTTCCCACCAGGAGAGTGCAGCCCAGGCTGTGCCACTCATGAATTCCACCCAACTCAGATTGCCTGGAATCTCCAGCCTGCCTTTGCTGCTGCTCCCAAACCTGCAGGCTTGTCTAGCTGAGCAGGAAGCCATGCGCACCAGGGTGTCATCCTGCTGCAGCTAACAGTAGCAGGGGTGCATTCCTTCTATGCATACTGGCAGGCCATGCGAGTGATCGTTTAGTGGCAACTGCAGCCACATTGCATGTGCTCTCTCCATGATTCCTGTATGTGTTTACATCCAGCCTCGCGTGCACAGTCCCCCTAACGGCCTCCTCTACTGCATCAGACCATACAAATGCTCTCCCCAGTAACATCTTGCATGTACATTTGGGTACCACTTTCTGGCCAGGCTTGTTCTAGGAATCCTGACACACTGTTCAGAAACAGTCACCTGGCGAGGGAGGTGACAACTTACAAGTGCAGGCAACACTGAGGTGAATTCTCCAAGGCCTGGCTGCCCACTGAAAAGCCACACACATCACATGCAGGAGGGCTTAAAAGAGAGTTCTTTAATCACAGAGCTGGGGTCACCACTAGACAATCAGGTTGTATTGGAACCCAGCCTCGAGGCGTCATGGTAACGGACTCCATGGCAAACACAACTCAACTGTCAGCACCGAAAGGGACCGTTGTGTTTCCCATCATGCCATCTAGGCTATAGTCAAACCTTTGTTGGAACAACAATAGCTTTAACCACAATGACCTGCTGACAGTGTTCAATGGAGCGATCCCTGTCCACACGGACCACAAAGGTGTTCACTGACATGGTGCCTCAGGGTTAATGTCTCATTTAGCTTAACTTTCTAGTGAAGACAACTGGTCCTCTTGCCGCCGTCAATGAATTTTATTGCACTAATAAGTGAATCTGACAGGCCGGAACCTAGGTGCAGCTGGAGCTGTGGCACAGTGCAAGAGTTGGAGTCAAACTGATGATTCTGCAAACTTTTCCTAAAATTCCATTTCATGCCATTTGAGCATAAGAACAACACAGTGACAGAGAAATAATCAGCTGCCCACCTGCCCTTTGACAACAGTGCAGGTTATCGTAACAGATACATTACTTTCAAGTTAGGCCTTTACACATTTTTGTCCTTAGAACTGCAAATGCAAAATGAACAGAATTCACAAATGCTCTGTAGCACTACATACATGTACACATGCATGGCATTTTCCAAAGCAGCACTAACTGACTGCATCTATAGCATGAGAAAACAAAGGCTGGATGTACACTGACGGTGGCAAATTTGCTGCCGTCTGATTGATTGCTCTGGATTGACTGAGCGGTCTGTGTAGGGCAGGGCCAGGGGAGGGGAACAAAAACTTGGCACATCACTTGTGAAAGGATGCCAACCCCTGCGTTATGTTATGAAGGGCCGCACGTAATTGTAATGCCACTGGACTCAGCGGGCTGGTCAAAATGTGTCGATGGGACATCTAGTCCATCCTCCCATGCTGAGGTAGGATTAAACATACCTAGACCATCTCTGATAAGTGTTTGTCCAACCTGTTCTTAAAAACCTTCAATGACAGGATTCCACAACATTCTGGGTAACTTGTTCCAGTGCTTAACTATCCTTTCAGTTAGAAAGCTTTTCCTAATATCCAACCTAAATCTTCCTTGCTGCTAACTAAGATGATTACTTCTTGTTCTACCCTTGGTGGACAAGATCACAGCCCTCTTTATAATAGCCTTTTACATATTTGAAGATTGTCCTCAGGTCCTGATAAGATAATAGGACCTACAATTTTGCCCTCATTGTGAGCTCAGTTGTGAACAGTGAGAAATATTTCACAAAATGTCACCATCACTGATAACAAATGTTGGTGGGGAAGGAAGGGAGGAGCAAAAGGGAGACAGGAAGACTGAATGTGTCTAAACAAAAAGGTCTAATGAAATAACTCTAGGAGTGTGTTAAGTTCATACCTGGTAAATAAGTGTGAGATCTGAAATCAATTAACCAAAATTGGTCTGTCAGAAATTAGGCCTAATTGGTGGACAAAATAAAGAATGGACGGACTATTCCACCCACCACTTCTTTTTGGGGCTCCTTAAAAGAAGAGACTTTGGAAGGGATTGCTCACCACTGTGACACTAGCTGACTGAAAGAAGGTAAAGGAGTAAAGCTTCACCATCACGGCTACCGCCCCTACCATCTCCTGGAAGCCTGGACCTTCTTCGTCCCAAGAGATGTTCTGACCAAACCAGGCCAGACAGAGGGAACCAAATGATAATGACACCTCTACTGGCTCCAGCTAAATTCTGACCACCACCTGGGATCTTAGACTTTGTGTCTCCTCCTTTCTGCCTCCCTCCACCACTATAGGGCCTTTTCATTTCCTACCTTATTTCTTCTTCTCTTTCCTGTCTCTTCCCTTTTCCTTTCTGTCTAATAAGAATCTGGCTTATCCAGCCAAGACTGTAGATTTTGCAACACTGCTGTACACCTGTGATCAGAAAGGCAACTAACTGCAGTGCCCTAACTAGCCCACTGCTGGCACAAGTTTGCCAGGTCTCAGAGTGGCTGATCAGACCAGTGCCTGTGTTTTTCCAGCAGCAAGGTGCAAGTGAGAGTCAACACTAGAGACAAAAGCTGCATTTTCTATCTTTGCTATTCTTTTCTCTTCCCCTTGCATGTGTTTGTCTTGTTTTGTCTTTTAAGAAACAGAATGGGACTTTAACAACAGCATCAAGGACGGCTCCAGCCGATTCCTGGGAATTTCATCTCTTTTCTCCAAAGAGGACAATCATTATCTTTTAAAAGACTGTCAAATAAGGCTTTTTTCGCCTTCTAAAAATTCTCTCCTGCTAAATGGAAAGGAACCTGGAACATGGTTAAAACGAAAACCTCACTTGATACATTATATTTGAAATGCTTTAGCGGGCTCCTTCTTTTCTGTATTTTAATAAAAGGTTGACAAATGTTTAATGGCATGTTTGCCATCGTACTAAACAGGCAGAGGTCTCTGTACATCCAATCCCAAATCTTGTTTAATGTTGGATAGTGACAGGGTCATGTTACAGTCCTTTGACTCTTAAGGCCCATTTATTTCATTTAAATTAATGTAACAGACTCTCCCCTCAGTCTTCCCTTTTCTAGACTAAACATGCCTAATTCTTTCAAACCTTCCTCGTAGGTCTTGTTTTCTAAAACCTCTTATTTTTGTTGCTCTCCTCTGGCCTCTCTTCAATTTATTCCCATCTTTCTTGAAGTGTGGAACCTAAAAAACATCACAGCTCTCCAGCTGAAGCCTCATCAGTCTGAGTAGAGCAGGACGATTACCTCCCATGTCTTAGATACAACACTCCTGTTACTATATCCTGGAATGACATTTGCTTTTTTTACAACAGCATCGCATGTTGACTCTTTCAGTGTGTGATCAACTATAATCCCCAGATCCCTGTCAACAGTGCTATTTCCTAGCCAATTATTCCCCATTTTGAAGCTTTGCATTTGATTTTTCCTTCCTAAGTGTAATACTTTGCACATTTCTTTAATTAATTTCACCTTGTAGATTGCAGACCAATTCTCTAATTTATCAGGTCAGTTTGAATTCAAATCCTGTTCTCCAAAGCAGTAGTAAAAAATGTACTCTCTACTCCATTATCCTAGTCATTCATGAAAATGTTGACTAGTACTGAACCTAGGACAGACCCCCGTCAGGCCCCCAAGTAGATACTTCCTTTCAGTTTGACAGCAAACCATTGATAACTACTCTAAGTTTTTTCAACCAGCTGGGCACCTAGGTGATAGTAATTTCATCTAGATCACGTTTTCTAATTTCCTTATGAAAAGGTTATGTCATAATAAAGATAGAGAAAAGGAAAGAGGCCATTCACTATGTGCAGGAAATATTTAAGACTGGGATTTCCAAATCCTTTTGAAATGCAATGAGATTTAGATGTCTAACTTCCTGAGGCTCTATTGAAAAGCCCAGCCTACATGCATCTCTCCAAGTTACGCTTCAGTGCCAGCAAATAGAAGCTGCTCATGCAAAGGCTAGAGGAATTCAGGCCTGAGCATTGTTACAGATGTAGAGCGGAAGTTACGCTGGGC
Source organism: Mesoclemmys tuberculata (assembly GCA_007922155.1). Lineage (NCBI taxonomy): Eukaryota > Metazoa > Chordata > Testudines > Chelidae > Mesoclemmys > Mesoclemmys tuberculata. The sequence continues at coordinate 13,032,535 of ML675617.1, read as the reverse complement.
TAAGTCCATGGATCTAAATATCAATATTCACATTTGCAGATCAGGGAGCATCAGGGTAATGTCATTTCTGACTGGCACGAAGAAGGGGATGATGACCTCGCCCCTGGCTGCTAACACTTCCTGACAGTGCCAGGAAAAGGCAATCTGGCTTGTGGGGCTGCCAGTGTGTCAGAGCAGCATGCATCGCTAGGTACCCATCGAGAGCCATACTCACTTGGAGGTGTTCTCAAGTATCGCTTTGACTTCGTTCATTTGTTCTTTTCCAAAGTAAACTACAGTGAGGTGAATTCTCCCATCCTGCTCAATGCCCATTTCCCTAGAACAGACAACAAACTGTGTCATTAATTGCCCTGGGAAGTTTGCTTTCCCAAACAACACCTGCCATCTCTAATTGGGAAGGTAGGATGGTGCTGGACTCTGCAGGTCAAATTCTCTGCTGGTACCATTCCACTGAGATCCTTGCACCACTCCAGTGTGAGACCTTTGCACCCCTTCACTGAGATCCTTGAACCCAAGCAGAGCTACACTGTCTCCATTTGAATGAGCTTGCAGGATGAGGCCTATGTTACTTTATAGCTCTGCATTAGCCAGGCTATACATTGTCATCTAATAGTTACCTGAGTTATGAAAGCAGAGCACTATTGGAATAGCCCATCCAGTCACCTGGATGATGGGGAGAAAGCCAGTGCAGGAAAGTCAGCAATTGTGCAGCAAACAACGAAAGCCAGCAGGTGCTGCCTTAGCAGCAAGGAGGCTATGAGAGAAGGAGGAATTCAAAGAGGGAAATAAAATTTTGTACCCTCATTTCTATTTCTTCTATGTACTATCATGTCTAGTTATGTCCCTGGAAATCGTGTAAGGGGTATCCACTAAAAGTAAACTTTCAAGAGAGATGCCTGAAGAAGAGCTCTGTGTAAACCGGAAAGCTTGTCTCTCTCCAACAGAAGTTGGTCCAATAAAAGATATTGCTTCACCCACCTTGCCTCTCTAAGAGAGAACAAATCATGTGGCTTAATGATCTGTACATCTGTCAAGACATAGAATCCCAGATGATGAGGGTTGGAAGGGATCTCAGGAGGTCCTCTAGTCCAACCCCTACCCAAAGAAGGACCAACCCGAACTAAATCATCCCTGCCAGGGATTTGTCAAACCACACCTTAAAAACCCATTAAGGATGGAGATTCCACCACCTCCCTAGGTAACCCATTCCAGTGCTTCACCACCCTCCTAGTGAAAACGTTTTTCCTAATATCCAGCCTAGACCTCCCCCACTGCAACTTGAGACCATTGCTCCTAGTTCTGTCATCTGCCACCACTGAGAACAGCCTAGCTCCCAACTCCCTGAAACCCCCTTTCAGGTAGTTAAAGGCTGCTATCAAATCCCCCCTCCTTCTCTTTTGCAGACTAAACCAGCTTAGTTCCCTCAGCCTCTCCTCATAAGTCATGTGCTCCAGCCCCCTAATCATTTTTGTTGCCCTCCTCTGGACTCTCTCCAATTTGTTCACATCCTTTCTGTACTGGGGGGCCCAAAACTGGACACAATACTTCAGATGTGGCCTCACCAATGTCGAATAAAGGGGAACAATCACTTCCCTCGATCTGCTGGCAATGATCCTACTAATGCAGTCCAATATGCTGTCTGCCTTCTTTGCAATAAGGGCACACTGTTGGCTCATATCCAGCTTCTTGTCCACTGTAACCCCCAGGTACGTTTCTGCAGAACTGCTGCCTCACCAGTTGGTCCCTAGTCTATAGCAGTGTGTGGAATTCTTCCATCCTGAGAGCAGGACTCTGCACTTGTCCTTGTTGAATCTCAGGGTTTTTTTGGCCCAATCCTCCAATTTGTCTAGGTCACTCTGTATCCTGTCCCTATTCTCTAGCTTACCTACCACTCTCCCCAGCTTAGTGTCATCTGCAAACTTGCTGATGGTGCAATCCACCCCAGCCTCCACATCGTTAATGAAGATGTTGAACAAAACTGGTGCCATCACCACTCCGCTTGTTACCAGCTGCCAACTAGACATCAAGTGTTGATCACTACCCTTTAGCCCTTCTTGGGCAACTACATGTGTCCTTCTTGGGAAACTACAAAGCTAAGTTATTTGGGTATCTCACAATTTTCTTATTAGAATACAAGCCTCACCACTGGGCAGGTTATCATTAGTTCTAACTGGGAGCTACATCTTGATTAAACCCATTCCTGCAATAGCTATAGCCGTATTGTCAAAGAAGGTCAAAGAAAAAGCCTTGATCAAAAGTAACAAGGAAAGCACATTCTTGAGTCCAAGCACATTTCTTATGCCCGCTCTGTCACTATCTATCCTTTCCTTGAGGGGCTTAGCAAGTAGTCCAGGGATAATACAATGACTCTTATTTTCTAGAAACTGTCCTACTACTTAGGGAGTGAAACAGACACATTCATTGAAGTGGCTCTTGCACCTGTTCTCTCAAAAATGTAAAAAGCAAGTTTCAGATAGAATTAAATACTTAGTACATGTTGCATCAAGTTTAGAAACAATGACGACCGCAATATAACTCTTTTCCTTGGTCTCCATTGCTACTAATTGCTGTTCATGTGAAATATCTGTTGATCCACGCAAATGCATATGGATTTTTTAATGATAAATGGATGGTTTTATGTAAAAATAAAAAAATTTCCACTAGGAAAATCCCTTGATATTTTCAGAAATTGCTTCATACTGTACAAAATATAAAGATAGCTATAGATCCATAAAAAGAAACAAACCTGAAATTTTGCATAAATTGTCGAAACTTGCTGGCTCTCTTGGCTAATGGAACTACAATGTTAATGAGCGTGTTGGCCATGTTGAGGTTCTCATTCTTCACTTTCATGATGGGACCAAATGGTCTGAATAAAACAATTCGTCTGAATGCATGTGGTCTGTCTCCTTTGAAAGTCAGCTCATACAGCGTGCCTTTGTCTTTTTCTGTTCGGTAGATGCCTGTTAGGAGAATATGAAAGAAGGGAAACATTAGCATGAAGCTAGATACCCCAGGAAGAAGTTGCAATAGTCAGTTGCTTTTGTAACTTAGACTTAGCTGCAAATAAATGAGACATTTTTCCCTAAAAAAATCAGTACGTGCACTAGCCCTTCCATAGTGTGGAGCCAGATGCTTTCTAGAAACATGGAAGGTTTATCTCTCTATGGTGTCTGTTGGTCTGTGAGGATGTTTCGGAGCCTTGCCCTTTGCTTATGAGCAGCAGAGATCTGGAGATTGCTTGGGACCCCTTGTTGTCACAGAGCTGCAGTGATCACCACTTTGGCTTCTGAGAACATCCATGGGGCATATGCCCAGGTGCACCGAAGTACAGGGGACTAGTTGCAAATCTGAGATGTTTCTGGTATGACTGAACTGATATGACTGTAATGACCTTCAAAACAATGGAGGGCAGAAGATCTCTGGGTGTGGAGGGGTGCCAGTGTTGAGCTCAGAGACAATTTCTTGAGGCTAATTCAGAAACTGTTTGAGCCACTTTAGACCTAGGATAAACCTAAAACACCTAGTTTTCCTTGGGACTATGAAGTACCTTCAACACTTACTGTGGCTGGGGTTTTCAAAGAAGCCTTGGAGAGTTGGAAGCCCAAATCCCAGTGAAATGCCACCAGAGCTGTGTTTCTTATATCCTTAGGCTTCTTGGAAAATTTCAGCTTACTTGTAATGGGGTAGTGCCTTCAACTCTTTGACTGGGGTAGGGAGAAAAGGCTTTTTCTGCCAGGATTTTTTCAGGATCAAAGGCAGCATGCCTCTGAAGAGCTTAGGTCCCTTGAAGAGATAGTCCAGGAGATAGAGTTTGAAAGATGGTCACATCCCATGAGTGAATGCAGAGAGGTCTGGACAGGGGCTCCATGGGTTTAGCTACTATATGGATGTCCCTGAAGCTGTTAATGGCCTGGCGCCCTCAGGACAGGTTCCTGGGGATGAGTTTGGGTAGGTCTCCACATGCCACTGTGGGGCTTTCATTGTATTGGCTTGTTGTGGTGAATTTTCTGACTTTACCCCATGCACTGGAGCAGATAACACTAAACTCATGACGTTCAAGTGTAATTTTTACTGAACCATAGGGTGGTGCTGCTGAATTTATTCCTCACCTGATGTGTCTCAATAAACCACTACGTGTGGTGCCAAAACACTTGTTTCTCTCTCCCAACAGTGTCTGTACATTATATGGCAATTTCCCAGTGATCAAGTGTTCTTAGGTTCCTGCAGGAAACTGACTTTTTATGTACTTTATGGGTGACATTCAACCTGTGCTGAGGAGCCAGCACAAAGGCCATTAGCCGCTCAATACCATGTTCAAAGGACCTGTGGGCTGTAGGTGGCCCATAGGCCTTAGAGTTCATCCATTAAGAATGACACCCCCACCATGAGTGTTTGAGTAAACCACTTTGCCCTATCTAGGTTCATTAGCATTTTAATTATTCTCTTTCAGACCCACTTCTGAAATTTAGTTTTAAAGCCACAGTAAATATTCTAGCAATTGTAACACACAGAGCACAACTGGGTTTCTCTGCCTCTCTCACAGGAACTCCAGGGGTCAGCACTGTTAAACATGTCTGCAAGAGATCAAGGAAAAGGGGTTTCCTTCTTTTTTGGTTTTGGTAAGAATGATCTGATCCAGAAAACCATTTCTTAACACTCTTTGCTTTCTGTTTCCTAGCCAGTATCTGATCCATAACAAATGGTATTTTTCCTTCTCGCCTCACATACACTTAGTTTCCTTGATACCCTCTTGTGAGAGACTTTGTCCCAGGTTTTTTTAAAAGCTCTAATAAATGATGGTAACTGATTATCCTTTATCCATGATTTTATGGACATGTTCAGAGAATTCTAATAGATTAATGAGGTGTGATTTTCTGTGGTAGACACTGTGCTGAGTTAGCCCCACTGTCCCATCATCACCACCAAGGTGTTTTATCATGGTATTTTGAATGATCATTTTAACTAGTTTACTGGGTACAGAAGTATGACTTACCCTAGATCACCCCAGAACCTTTTTAGAAATAAAGAGATTCAGCATTTGCTCCCCTCCAGGGTAGTAGCTGATTTCAATGAGAAATTGCATGTTTTTGTTAACAGCTCAGCCTCTTCATTAAGTTAATCTTTTCAAGGTGTGCTTTTGATTTGTAGTCTTGAATAGTTTTGGCACAGGCTATCTTAGAAACTGCCTCTCTCTCAGTGCTTTATCTGACCAGCTGAGACCACCTGCATGGCTTGAGTTAGTAGTCCTTGCCTTTATATATCTGGGGGTGGGATTCAAGTGGAATTAATGGAGGATCTGGAGCGCTGGAATTTCCTTCCTCCCTTAGTCTGACAAAGGGTTTGTTGAGGTTCTGTGTATGCTGCAAGGTGCATTTATTCATTTAAGTTTTTTTCTGAAAGGGTGACTTGAGAGAGAAGGCTTTCATTAGGGCTAGGAGGAGAACTGGTCCTTTAGTGTGTTTTTTTTTCTTTAGTTTTTTAACATTGTTAATTTAATTAGTTTGGGTTTTTTTTAATCTTGATTTGTTTGTGCATCTAGTGAGACACTGAGCAAACTGCATACATTTGAAAAATTAATAAATTGTTCTACTAGCAAAGAAGGCTTAAGTTAGATAATTTAATACAATTTAGCCATCTAAAGTTTTCCTTTAGATCTTTGGATGCTTTTTTACTTCAGCCAAAAAGAGACTAGCCTGCTATTTCTTTTCCCTGGATAAGCAGCTCACTGATATGAAAAGAAGGGTGTTTTACCATGGAACTAGAGGTCAATTTCCATATCTCATTACTGTTGGTGTTTATGACTTGTATTACAGTAGAACTGACAGGCCCCAACAGAGACCAGGACCCTACTGTGCCAGGTGCTGTACACAGTAAAACACATCCTGCCATCACAGAGTTTACAATCTAAACTCTCCTATCCTGCAAAAAAAATTATGCATGAATGTAGTCCTGTTGAAGTCAATGGCACTAATCACAGGGTATTAAATTAAGCCCATAATGCATAATGCTTTGCAGGATAGGGTCTAAATAGACAAAGGAAGTATCATTCCCACTTTATAGCTGGGAAACAGAGTCACAGGGAGATTAAGTAATTTGCCCAAGGTCACACAGTGGGTTTATGGCAGTTTTAGCATTGAACCTACCTCTCCAGTCACCGTCTAGTGACATAACCACAAGAACACCCTTCTGTTTCAGTACTGAGACTCGTTGAATTCCCTGAGGAATTCCTTCATTGCCATCACCATGCCTAAAACCACCAAAAGCCTTTTAAACAAGTTATGTGACTCCACAGCATATGTCAAATGCATTTGCATTCACTGAAAATGAGCTGTGCATACAAAGAAGTCTGGCTAAAAAAAATTGCTTTAAAAGTTTTCCCAAGAAATAACCAAGTTTTATAAAACTTAGACAGGAGCTAGGATATCAGATCAGGCTAATCCATTATTTTTACTGCTGTCAATACGTTAACTGGTTTCAGAATGTCTGCTCTTTTCCAAAGCAGCATGTTTGAGATTTGCCAGACTGCTTGGAGTAATCTGCCAAAGCAAACTAGTCCCAGGTTTTTCAAGACAAGGGATGTGCCACTTTGTTAAACATGGGGGCTCAGGAAAGAGTCTTGGAAGCCTAGCTTGGATTGGACAAACAGGAGCTCGGGGGAGGAGGGAAAGAAATTGGAATCTAATAGGAAGCAGATGAAAAGATGAAAAACAAATAGGAGTAGTGGGTTGTGAGATGCTAGGACAGTGGAAAAAGATATCAGAGTTTATGTGAACTAACTGTGCTGACACTGTGGAAATGGAAAAGACCTGCTTTCTGTATTGCAGCTCTTGCTTTTGTGCTAGTAGCTAATGGTCAGGGTCCCTTTACAGGGCTAACCACAATGCAATCACAAAATCCTAATGAATTAGTTTCAGTGTAAGACAATTATAGCCCCAGTTCAACAAAGCACTTAAAAATAGGCTTAAGCCCTACTGATGTCAATGGAAACATGCTGGAAGTTAACATAGCTTTACCTTTTTTTGGACCTATGCTTACTCCTTTTACTACTGCATGCCCTCAGAGCCATACTTGGGTTTGTTGTAGCATACATTTCTACTTCGTTTTAGTCCAACTATCTCAAAATGTTTTCAGAATTTATATTAACCTTACATATATTCTTCACACTTTCCCTCAATGTTAGGCTTTGGCTACACTACAGAGTGGTGTCAACACAAGTTACAGCGATGATCAAAAAATGAATGCCTGTCTACACAGCACTCAATGCACTGCTGAAGCATGTCCACAGTTGGTGCTCTAGTGTGGACAGTGAGAGCAATGCACTGTGGGCAGCTATCCCACTGTGCAACTCACCACCTTGTGCCAATAGGAGTTGTGGGAAGGTGGAGAGATAGTGGTGCATCATGGGTGCGGACTCAATGTTCCATGGTGCAGGGATTTCTGTCCTGTCATTCCGTAAGTTGTCAAATGTATTTTGTGGCATTTTTCAACAGCCCCAGTTTCCTGTGCGCCCACCATCTCTATCTGAAAGGATGGATCCTGCACTGCCCTCCACTGCTGTTGTCAGTGTTCTGAACACATCACGGCTTGTTATGAAGTATATCATGAGCTCCCAATTGGAACTGGAATCCGAGGCACCTGACTTGCTGCTTGCCATGTAAACAAACAGCGCTGGATTACTGTTTGCATTCACAAAGCACCTGCGCATGGTGCACCGCCGCTTTGGGGCACAGGAAATAGCACTGAGTGATGGGATCCCATCGTTCTGCAGGTCTGGGATGATGGGCAGTGGCTGCAGAACTTTCGAATGTGCAAAGCCACCTTCATGGAACTCTGTGAGGCGTTCACCCCTGCCCTGCAGCGTAAGGACACCAGAATGAGAGCTGTCCTCTTGGTGGAGAAGCACATGGCGATTGCCATGTGGAAGCTGCCAACTCCGGACTGCTACTGGTCAGTCGCTAATCAGTTTGGAGTTGGGAAGTCCACTGTTGGAGTTGTGTGATCGCAAGTGTGCGGGGCCATTCATTGCATTCTTCTATGAAGGACTGAGAGTCTGGGAAATGTGCATGAAATAGGGGATGGCTTCGCAGCAATGGGATTCCCTCACTGTGGTGAGGTGATAGCTGGCATGCATATCCCAATTTTGACCCCGGACCATCTTGTGACTGAGTACATCAACAGAAAGGGGTACTTCTCTGGGGTACTGCAGGTGCTTGTGGATCACTGTGGGTGCTTCGCGGACATCAATGTGAGTTGGTCAGGGAAGGTACATGACACACGCATCTTCAGGAACACTGGCCTGTACAGAAAGCTGTGAGCAGGGACTTTCTTCCAGAACAAAAGATTCCAGTGGGGGAGTGTTGAAATGCCCATAGTGATCCCGGGAGACTCAGCCTACCCGTTACTGCCATGTCGCTAAAAGTTATTTTGTCACACAAACAGAGGAGTTGGGCCAGTGGGGGGAGAAGAGGGGCTTGCAATGTGCACACCACCACTGTTGTGGTGCAAAAAGCTGACTTTGGTCAACAAAATCTTTAGTATAGACCAGGCCTTAGTCAGAGAAGATTCCACTCCCTTCAGGCAGAAACTCACTCCTTTTCCTTTATGAGTTCCAGGGTGTTTGTGATGCATTTTCATTAGCTCATACTGCCATGCTACCTGTTGTAAAGTGAACTCAGATGTTAATTTAACTTGCCTGAGACTTTCTTGTTTAAAATCCCGACTCTTAAAACAATCACTTATGTCCTTTCTGACTGAGACCAAAGTCACAATGCCCTGCTTGTTCAGAAAGCACATCTTTAAGGGGCGCCAGGCTGTTTGCGGGTCTCTGCCCCCTTTGATAAAAGTCCAGTGAGTTAGTACTTTTTCTTTTGTACCAAAGTACTCACACTGTTTCAGGACAATGTCATTGCTATTCTCAGCTTCTTCCTCCAGAAAGATGAATATTTTATAAATATTTTCAGCTTCACTCTCATTGCGCAAATTAACAAGTTGCCCTGAATTTTGCCCTGCCTTACTGAGCAATAGGTTTCTCATTAACTTATATTGACTGGATTCACAATGGCCCTATAGGAAGATGCCACTGCATGCTTTCGTGACACACATTAAAGGTTTATGATCCATACAGTGGCTTTCGCTATCGCCTCTTAGCACTCCAAAACATGGCAGAAAGAGAATGAACATAAGAGAAAAAGATAGAGAATTATAACAAGCAGACAGCACAAGTCCTGTGAGAGAAGATGAGTCTAGCAGACAGCAACACCAGAGCTAAATTAGGAGCAGAAGAGAGGAGGTGTGGCGCTCTTTCATTTTTGAACAAGAAAAATGGAAAATTCCAACCCCTGCCAAATATTGCTACTGAATCAAACTGTCTGAATTTTGGAACGTATTCGTGTGCTACAGCAAAGCTGCAGAGAAGGAGTTTAACCCAGAAACATAAGGGCGTAGAGTTGCATGCAGATTCCAAACACAAGAGGCTCTGTCTAGGCTCTGAGGAAGAGGCTGTAGTCCCGTTATTTTAAAACATCCAAGTCATGCAGCAGAAACATTTCCTTCAAATGCTTTAATGTAATTAGTTGCTTAGACGAACACCCAACTTCAGTAACAGCAAGTGAAATATGAAAGGGAGGAGAAGGAATGAACAGTGAGGGACAAACTTCCAGATGACGTTAATGCCATTCACCGCACAAGGCAACCAATTGCTGTAAATTGTCGATTGGGTCTCGTGTGGCCAACGGAGGTGACAGATACCAGCTTTAAAAATAGCACAGAAGAGTCAATGAATCAAAGTTTCTTTAGTGCCTCGGATGTGTCGTTAAGGCCCAGATTTGGCAACGCACCTAAGTCAGTAGGATTTAAGCATATGCTTTGCTGAATCTGGGCCTTACATAACCAGAGAGAAAGTCAAGGGGTGAAATTCCGACCTACTGAAACAAATGCCAAAATTCCCAGTGACTTCAGTGCAGCCAGGATTTCTCTCATGGTGTCCAGAAGCTTGAGAGTCAGATTCAGAAACTCTTGAATTCTAATCCTGGAGTTGACACCAATGCACCTTGCTGCCTTGGGCACGTTGAACACTCTGCCTCCATTTGCCCAGCTGTCAGACAAGGAAAATAACCCCACCTACCCTGCCCCAGAGGGTGTTGAGATGGTCCATTCTCCTTGGTGTTTTTAAAGCTGTTTTGAAGAGGAGAAGAATTAAGTGTTGTTACTATCAGTGCAACAGTGGGCCAGATTTACTGGCACTGCTCCAGGCACACAGCAGAGATTTAACTGGCCACTTAAGATGAGTTTACCCCTGCTTTGTGTGGCCAGAGTGGCACAGAGCAGTAGGAATGGACCAGTGAATCTAGCTGGCTATGGAAGCCTCCTGTGGGTTGCAGCACCCACAAGGTCTTCTGCCTCCAAATCAAGTTCTATAGCAAGGCACTCCAATCGGCACTTGAAATGGAAAAGTGGCACACTAGGTCTCCCTTTCCCTTGCCTTTTAATAGATCTAGGACCACTGACTTTTGGGTGGCTTGAATTGCATTTTTTTTTCCATTCCCAAAGGATGAAAAAACAAGAGCGAAAGAGAGAGAGATGTCAGGGACTTTCCAAGTAGTTCTGCATACAAACATGCTCCTCAATCAGCCCTGAGGGCTCTATTTGTGCTGCCAAGCCAGGCCAGAACGGACCTGGAGCAGTGATTTGGTGCTGTAGATGCAGCTAAACACACTGCTGTATTGCTAGGAACTTAGGGCAGAAGAAGAGGTTTTTCACCTCTGGGCTCCTGGCACTGATAAATGGTCTGCCTAATCGGTTCATTCATGGCTTAGAGGGCAATGACTGGTGCTCCCAGTACAGGCACGCCCCTGGTACTTGCCATGGATTCGAGTCTGCTCTGCCCTTCTGCAGTGGGGAAGAGGGAGCCTCCGTAGTCATGCACAGCCTGCATAGGAGCCAAGCAAACCCTCCGTAACCAAACATGACACTGCCCAAAGGGGAATCCTCCTGCGAGCAGGGAGCCAGCACAAGGCCAAGGCCAAGGCCTAGGCCTGCCTCTGACTTACACCCCGCAAGGGGCCTTGTCCCGCTGAGGTGACTTCAGGGAGCCAGTGGCCGCTACCACCTCTTTGGCCTGTGTTTCTACAGCACGTAGCGTGACGGGGTCCTGCCCAGGCCTAGGCTCCTGGGTGTTCCGGTAACACAAATAAATAATAAATCATTAATAATCATCATCTCCCCCACTCAACACAGGGCAGCTCCCCTGCAGCTTTCACATGCTCTGGAATTCGGGGTGCAACATGCCATAAACAAGCCGTTTGACTGACCCTCGGCTGGCACAATGGGTTTGGTTCCCAAGACATGAGTGGAGTTGCACCTGTTCACACCAGTGGAGACTCTGGCCCGTTGCCTGGATTATCTCTAATGGCCAGTCTGAATTTTTATTCCAATAGATTTTTGGCAAAACATTTTCATGATGGTTTGTTCTAGTCTATCCCGAGATTTATGTTGTGGGCTCTCTTTCCTGTTCACAGGCTCTTGGTTTCCCTTTGTCTACATGTTTTCTCATGTGCAATGTAAGAACCATATTACGGATAGCTAGCTATTTCTGTGTTCATACAGCGCCTAGCACAATGGAATCCTGGTCCATGGCTGAAGCTCCTAGGCATTATGGCTAGACAAAGAATAAATCATCACAATATATTTTTATATCACTAAAAATAATAGGCTAGGGATCTGGAGGGTGCAGGGTGAGAAACAAGTAACCCTCTGCTGGAGTCTCTCCAATTTGTCCACATCCTTTCTGTAGCAAGGGACGCAAAACTGGACACAATACTTCACATGTGGCCTCACCAATGCTGAATAGAGGGGAACAATCACTTACACTCGGCTAAGGCTAACAGGGTGACTCTTAGCCCTGGGTTTCCTGAGAACTGTCACACATACTCGAAATTTGTAGTCAGGTGCTGTCAGGTTGCAAGGTTCTGCACAGGGATTTTTTGCCTTCCATTGCCATGTGGGCTGCAGGTCACTCACCAGGATCATCAGGCTATATCTCTCACTTAATTCTCTGCCATTGCTATGGCCTTGGGCACTGGTGCATCTTGGCCCCTCCTATTCTCTGCCTGTGGCACGTAATAGTCTAGTCTCCTGTGCATCTCATTTTCAGTTGTTGGGTTTACTGTGCAAGTGCCAGTGGCCTCTGATGTACAGAAAGTCAGGCTAGAGAATCTAGTGGTCCCTCCTGGCCTTAAACTCTGAAACTAACCCAGTGTTGAGCCCAACGATTTCTGTTCAACTAAAGCATTTTAGTCTTCATGAGACTGAATTGTCTGAGAGAGAGAGAGAGAGAGAGAGAGATCAAGGTGCCACGAATACCCGAGGTCCCTGTACGGCATCAATTCTATTACCGATTATGTACAAGCCAGGAGTGAGTCCAGCTCACTCTCCCATGCTGTGTTGGCTCTGAAGTGCTAGCAGGAGTAAAAGCCTGTGCATGCACACAGCCAGCAGAGCTGTGATTGGGGAGAAAGGTGCACTTTTTATGAAGTCACCTTTGAGAGTAGAAATCCTCTTTACATTACCCACGATCTCTAGAGGGAGCCCTGTCAGGTCAGGGATGATGAACTTTGGCTGGGGACAGCACTGGGAAGCTGTGGCTAAGCTGCCTAAACCATACATGTTCTGTGGATAGACAGAGGATGGGCAGACACCAAGATGGTAACACCAGAGACTTTCACCAGCACCAAACTCCTTCATTAACAAGGAGTCCTGTTCCTATAGTACAAACCTTCTATGAAGTCAGAGGCTGCGTACAAGGGATGACGAGTGTTGCTGTCACTGTCCGGGCTGTTTAAAGTCTCCAGTGCCAACTCAATAGCCTCTGCCAACTCGTCCCGCTTGTCCTTCCTCACGGGTTTCTCCTCCGGGTGGCGCGTCAGCCCCATCTCCAGCTGGTACACCTTCTGCAGGGTGAAGCTCTCAAAGGGCACAGCCGCGTACTCCGTGGGCAACTTGGCACCGGTGTGCACCTCGGCTTTGTCCATCTGGGCGTGCAGGAACTCCAGCAGGTCGGTGCGGGTCTTCTCTGGGCTGCTCTGCTCCAGCCCCAGGCCCAGCGAGTCAGTGTAATGGTTCTGCATGCTCTTCAGCTGCTCACTCCGTGTCTGCAGCTCGTCCTTCAGCTGCGCAATTTGCTTCTTGAGGCTGCTGATGTAATAGTGGTGCTGCTCCTCCTGCTCCTGCAGGATGACCTGGTACCCCTCCTTTCCCGTGGGGCTGTTGGCCCTGGGGAATGCAAGCTGCTCTTCGGTGCCCTTCGGTGTACAGGTCAGCATATAGAGGACAGACACAGCAGAACAGAAGACTACAAGCAGAACCACCACCCGAGGGAGCCAGGCACTCAGTCCTCGTCGAACCATCATGTCTCCGGGAGAAGGCGGGGTACGTCAGCACCTATTCCAGTGTGTGTGTGCAAACTGGGCCCCTAAATAGACGCATGCATGCACATAAGCACGGCTGGCAGTTTCCTTCTAAAGTGCATGCCCAGCTCAGGCATCAGGCACAGCCTCACGCGTACTTGGCAGTGCTAACAGCTCAGCTACAAAGGAGAAGCAGCGCGCTGAGGGACACCTGCCACTCCCCACAGTCACTCCCATGGCTATCTGATCAGCTTGCGGCAGTCGGCAAAGGGCGACCTGAAAGACAAGCGACAAAGACCAGTTATGGATCCATACGCCACACAATCTGGGCGGTGGTTGAGAAGTGACAAGGGTTGTAAGTGCACGCATGGGCAGTGGCATTTCCTACTATGCCTTTTGGAGCTACCTCCGCAGCACAGAACGATGTGACATACTCTTCAGCTTTGGAAAATGCTAGATCGGGGAGGGTTCTACGGCTCTGGAAAGCACATACATATGTGGTATCTTGGGACTTTTCTCTCCCTTCCTCTGCAGCATGGGGCACAGATAGCCTGCTAGGATTATCTGGATAGGTCTGTTGAGTTCCCTGCTGTACAGGGGCCTTTGGTACTGGTGGCACCTTGGTCTCTCCTGTTCTCTGTGGCCCACAAACAATTCAGTCTCCTGAAGACTAAAATGCTTTAGTTTAACCGAAGTCACGGGGCTCAACACAGGGTTAGCTGGGTGAAATATAATGTGCTGTGATGTGCAGGAGGCCAGAGTAGATGAGCTAATGAACTCAAGATCGCTCTGGCTTTAATCTCTACGAAACTTTAGGTACGTGAGTAGTCCCAGTTAAAGCACACTAGTGAATTTTTATTGCATGCTTCCAGGGTCTGCAAGGCCTGTTAGCGTGCAACATGTTGGTCCTCTTTAGAAATCACACCCCATAGTGCACATTGCTGTGCCATGTAGCCCATTGACTAGGGACAGCAGGTCTGGGCCTAAAAGTCTACTAAACCTTACAAACACTTGAAATCTGCAGTAGACGTCTCATGGCCAGATTTTCAAAAGAACACACTCAGATTTTCAAGTCCTCAGCACCCACAATCGGCACGGTTAGCTCCCATACAGGTTCCTAATTAACATTTTCAAAGGGACTCAGCACCTCGCAGTCCCCACTGTGATACTTATAGACGGATTTTATCTTCAGATTACATAAATCTTTTTAGTACAAAATAGTTTGCAGCCCCAGTTTCACTTTTGGCATTCTGTAACATCTAGAGAAAAATGTCTAGGTAAATAACAGAAGAATCTTTTGATTGTTTTGTTCTTTTAGAACATAATCCTAGGAAATTCCATACAAAAAGCTATGTTAAGAGAAGATTATTTATAGGACATTCAAAATCACTCAGTGTTGGCCAACTCACTTCCTACTGAAGTATTTCACCATTGACTTCACTGGGAGCACAGCTATTGAAAATTCCACTCTAAATTTGCCTTGTTAAGCTCTCAGAAGTCATGAAATCAAAGTTAGCCTTAACACTACCCCTTGTATGTCTGCCTTGTAACATGGTCTTCAGTTGCATGCAACTGCTTCAGTCTAGCAGCTACAAATATACCCACAATGACAGGACCTTAGACAAATATATTTAATCAATGAAAATCATACAACTTCTGGGCCATTGCTAGGTCTTGACCCAAAGCCAATTGTAAATAATGGCGTTCTTTCTATCGACTTCAACGGGTTTTGTATCAAGCTACTACATGAGATGGAGAGAAGCGGGCCAAGGAAAAAGGAGCAGTCTTTAAGGGACAATGAGTAAAAAGCTGTGAACATGAGTTTCAAAGCTCACAGAGTTTAAGACTGAAGGTACTATCAGAGCATTTAGTCTGACTTCCTGTATATCAAAGGTGATTTACATTTCATCCTGATATCCCTATATTAAGCTTTAGTTAGACCAAAACGTTTCAGTCTTCAGGAAACGAAACTGTTTGCTACAGACAGAGAACAGGAGGGATCAAGGTGCCCTTGGGGGCACTGGGAATGGGTTAGGCGTGATATACCCAGAAGATGTCAGCAGATGATCCGTGCCCCATGCTACAGAGGAAGTTGGGGGAAAAAAACACCAAAAGGCTCCTGCCAATCTGACCTAGGGGAAAATTACCTAGCTATAGTCAACCAAAAGAGCTAGTTACACACATTCTTCTCTTAAATAATGGAGGAAGAAGCTTGTAGGTTCAAGATGAATTTCAACGGGCTGAGTTTGTAAATAGTTTGCTTGAGCCATCTCCCACATTATCATTCCTGGATAGAAAGCAGATGAGAAGGTTGCAAAATTGTCTTGCAAGCACAGCCACAAAGCAAATACACAAAAGCTTCATTTGGTCTGAACCTTCGTTTTCCATCTCTCTATTGTTCCTAGTGCCTTATACAGCATCAATTCTCCAGTGAAATGACTGGCCCTTTAGTTTTTATCTGTATTTAACAGCTGTGTGTGTTACTTAGGTATGTCGGCTTGTTTTGGGGGAGGGGGGTGGGGAAGGCTATAAAAATACAGCTCTACTTTTTCAGTGACACTGAACTGCTGACAAAATAGTCATAAGATTTCCCACAAAATGCCAGTGATTTCAATGGGGAATTGTTGCAAATGATGAAAATATTCAGAGCAGCAGGAAGAGAGTGCAGAAGGGAGCTTGTGGATCAAACTGTCCTGCCTTTTCTCAATGATCTTTTCTCAACAGCATCTGACCCACTTCCAGCTATTCCTTACTTGGCCATAATCATCTCTTCTTTAATTGACTTCCCATCACCCACACTGGAAAGGCACATATTGTATTAGGTGCTGTCAACGTGGTAACACCTCCTCATTCCTTTCACATTTGTCAACTGCCTGCCTCTTCAATCTGCCTTTTGTTCTGCAAGTGACTGTAGCACAGCCGCTTCTTACAGATGTGCTATGAAAACACGTCTCCTGAAATGCAAGGGAGCTATTCAAGGCCCGGAAATTAATTTGGGCATTTTTAACTCTATGACATATGTGGCCAAAGGATTGCAAGAAGGGAGTGGGCAGTGAGGTGAGGGCAGGAAGTGGTAGGATGTAGTACATAAAACACTACTGTGTATGTACGTTTCACTTCGCACAATCAGTCCATTGACTGCACTGGCCTAAACTGAAACATCAGTGAAAGGATTAGTTGTGCTAACAGAGCATGAACCGAAATTATTTCTCCATGGCTTAGATAAACACACCATTTTAGTTCTGAAAGAGGCATCAGACTAGGGCTTTGGTGAAAGAGCTCTTCCAATGTTGACCCTGAAATATGTATCTATAGCTATGCTTGCTCAAACATATAGTTCTTTGTCAAGGGGTTCCCTCTTCCCCCATCTCCTTTTTTGGATTTTAATCTCATTTGTCAGACATCAATCTTTAAATGCACTTCAAGGACATTGCATAGTCTGAACCACTTTGTTCGCTGAACCAGCCCACCAATAGCAGGAGAGAAAAGGGTGCTGTGGGAAATCCATCATGGTATCGCACTGACCTGTGCTGTCGGGGAGAGCTGGGGATCAGGACTGTCCTCTACTGCCTAGAATATGTCACATCTGCTCATTTAAATATATCAGCTCCCTTGATTAGCTCAACTTCTTAAGCAGCCACATTAGATCAGTCCAGGGCTACATGCCACAAGTTCTATTTCTGCTGTCTTGCTTGTATAGCTGGCAGTAGGAAATGAAATGAGTGTCCACCCACTTTTCTCTTTGACAGGGTACCATTTTCTGGGCAGCAGCCCCCAAGCTTAGAGCAGGAGCCGTGGATCTACAACAGTTTGTGGGGGGATCTCCAGGGGTACAAGCCTGATAGTAGATTATAGAATGTGCAGTCTCTAGCTGGGGAAACAGTCAGGTGATCCTGACAGCAGGCATCAAGGCCCCCAGGAATATACCAGGGAACCCAGAGTGACCCTCTCACTAATGGGAGATGTAAAGTCTCCAGTGTATGCAGTGATAACACACGCATCTGGACAGGAGGAACACAGAGGGTAGCCAGTCTTCCCCAGGGTGGAGATCCCCAGTGTTATTCTAGGCAGCCGAGAAACTTTTGGGAAACTGGCAGACTACTACATCTCTGCTACCATTTGGAATTCTGGACTATGACTCACCTGTACATATATTTTACCTGCTTTAACCTCTGACTCTCCTAACCTTTTCTTAGCTAATAAGCCTTTAGATACTTTACTATATAGACTGCCAGTGTTGTCTTTGGTGTAAGACCTAGAGCGCCAATTGATCTGTGGTAAGTGACTGGTCTCTTGTGACCGGGAGCAACTGACTGGTGTGATTTTTGGTGTAAGCAACCATTTTTCACATTGTCCAGCTTGCCCAAGTGGCACAATAGACCAGAAAGTCTAAGGGGACTGTCTACGATGCCGTGCTAAGACTGTTCCAGCGATGCAGGAGTGCACGTTTGTTACTGGCTTGGTGATCTCTAATAATAGAACGCATCAACAGTTTGGGATATCTGTTCTGTTTCCTGACAGTCTGCACGGAGGTCTGCGCTTACAGTGGTGAGCCACTCCAGACAGCATGACGGTAGTATTGGTCTATCTGCAGCAAGAAGCACGAATGAAACACCACAGATCACGGCTAGGCAATGGAAGTGTTGATGCTTCTAATTTAATTAAAAACCCTACATCTGCAGGGCCGTTTCCCCTGTTACTCTGCACTCTTAGCCTAGACTGGGAAGAGGTTGTTCAAGCAGAGTTTATCAGGTGTTTTTCTCATACTTTGATGGACTTTGAGTGCCACACAAAGAGCAGTGCACAGCACTACTGTCAGCATAGGGCCAGATGCTGCCACCCTTCCCCATGTGTGCAGGGCCTTACGTGGTGACTAACCTCACTAGAACCACTGGGTCTGTTAGTAGCACAAGGCAGTGCTCAGAGGCGGAATCTGGGCCACGTTTTATTTGCATGGAATCATGGCTAATACACATCCCCCTGCTGCCTCTTCGCCGCACTTGGAATTTTGGAAACGTTTGAAATGACCAGGGGTGGGTCTGTGGAGGTTACACATGACATGGCAAGCCAGGCACTTCGGATCTGCTGTTTGGCTCCCAAAACCAAATACAGAATCATGGAGAGAACAACAAACTGTGAAGTACATGCCATGCCCTCTGCTATAGGGGATGGTGGGCAGGCAAGTGTGGGAGAAGAGCCTCTCAGTCCATGGGACAGAGAGGGCAATGCGGCACAGTCCTGCTCTCCCCAATCAGCGCAGGGACCTTCTGCATGGGATGGGGCTCCGTGGCCCGGCAGTGTGTTGTAGGGATGGAAATGGAAGGGCAGCCTGGCTTCCTTCCCTCTGCAGAAAGCCGGATCTGAGCAGGACTTACAGCCAGAAGGGACAGCTGAGTCTCAGGAGCACGGAACAGAAACAATGGCAGCACAGTTTCAAAGAGGGGCAGTGGGCCACACAGAGTGGATGGCTATCCCTGGGAACAGGCGGGGCTGGGGGTGTGCCATTCTGCATAGTCTTCCCAGAAGATATATTGGCTGGACTAGCCACAACTTTTCCCACCCTCTCCACAATGGCCCGAACTCCTTTCACAGGAAAGGAATAAATGCCTCTAATTCCACAAGTTTGGGGTACACGTCATACCCTCCAGTGAGCAGGATCCCCTCAGCTTGCACTGTGAGCTCTTTGGGGCAGAGACTTCCTTCTCATTACAAGTGTGCAGCCCCTAGCACCAAGGGGCCCTGATCAGGCTCTCCAGGCACTACTGCAGCATATGTAATACTAAGGCCCGGTCTACACTTACCTTCCAGATTTGGCGGCAGCTGACGGGAGATACGCAAGTGACGTAAAGTGAACAGCGTTCCCTTCAACTTAGCGCTACGCCACTTACCGGGGTGGTTTTCCTACGTCAATTGCTGGATCAACTGACCGGGTCTACACAGACCGCTCAGTCGATCCAGAGCAATTGATCTGACGGCAGCGAATTTGCCGCTGTCCGTGTAGATCCAGCCTAACTTGCAGCATGGTCTAGTGTTATCACCGCAGAGCTTTTGAGTCAGCCCAGAGGAAAATACTGCCAGTGAAACTCTAGCTGTTCCACTGAAGACCCAGCAACATAGGGAACACTGTCTGCAGAGCAGGGTAGACTACCAGCAACCAGGACACAGAGAACGCTAAATATTTTAACAGGTTCCGCAGTGTAATTCCTACCGTGGCTGTCGCTCATGTCACAGCTCTCAGGCCTATGGCAGAATTGCCATCGCCCCAAGCAATTGCTGTTAGTCTCACTTATTCCCCTAACGCTTCTGAAATCCTTTTAAATGGGCCCAAGATAAGTGAAGCTGTGATTACTCTGTGTGGGGGCATTTGAACGGCATGCATCAGTATCTATGAGTAAAAGATCACAAAGGAAGTGATAAGGTCCCCCACTCCCAGCTCATTTCACTCAGCCAAACCTCTCTAGGAGCTAGGACTGTCCTGTCCCTTTAAGCACTTGGCATTTTATTTGAACTTTTAAATACTCTGACAAAATGCAGCAGTTCAATGCACAGTGATCACATGTAAAATACAGCCAGTGGAGCTACATGTGGAGTGAGGTGCTTCCCACTATGAGTAAGGGGTCTGGAATCAGGCCGTCTGGGAGCAAAGAACACAACAATACCTTCACCGGGTGGGAAAACTTCCTGAAAAATCACTTCTCCTAACTAGCTGACCAGGGATTTTCCCTCACGTCACGTCTCTGCCAAGGGAGTCCTGTCTTTCTTGTCTGCCTTGTCTAAATTGTCTGTCCAGAGGTGAGGGTCAGAATTTGAACAGAAGGCAGGGGAAAGAAATCCCTTTGATAAATTTACTCTACCCTCATGCTCTTGCTTACAGAGGGACTCCTTGTATATCGATCCCCTTATTTATAATATCTATGCAGCTTCTCCTTCTTGAACTGTTTTCCCATGAATCCTATTCGTCTGAGTTACAACACAAACACTTTGACACAGGGACAGATCCTCAGCTACTGTAAATCAGCATGGCTTCACTGACATCAGCCAGCTACAGCTTCATCTCAGCCGAGGACCCACGGCCCTTTCTTCTTGTGCACAATTTATAAAACTATACAGATAATATCATTAGTTTGCATAACATGAACACACAGCATAGAACACTTGCCACGAACATGTAAAATGAAAGTGCATCCATACCTTTTTAAGAGTGTTTTTTCAGTTGTTCAGCTTTTTTGTTTCGACTCAGGGCAATAATTAAAAAAATTAAGAAGTTTCTTTTCTATCACATATTTTGTTTTCTGAGAAGTTTGTTCCTTGAAGCAAATTGCTCTATTCACAAAGCAGTAGGATATGTTCGATCAGGGTACAAAGTTACTGAAATAAATTATGCACTAGAATACTGATCTCTTATTAACATGCAGCACTGATCACCTGGACATGTCAGACTCTATCACACTTGGTTTGGAATCAACAGAGCACTGATATGCAGATGAAGACTTATTATGACAATTCATTATCCAGAACTGAAGTATAAAATAGCACATGCCTCTGCAGAAAAGAGAAAAACTTACTGTATAGAGTCTTCTTAATCTTTGGAGCCAGAGTTCTTCACCAAAAGCAAATTATGCACTCCCCTTCGTAACCCCAAGGAGAAAGAGAAGTCGCTGCTTGTGCGTGTGTGTTAAAATGCTCTGTAACTGACTCCTCCTACAGAGAGACAATTACATTGTTTTCTTCCTATAAGTAACAGTTACAGTCGGATCTTTTCCTCCCAAATAAAGATACAGTGTGGTTTTTAAAACAATCAAAAAATCCCCACAAGTGTGTCCCTGACCATGGAAATATTACTGTGGGGTTTTGTCCAGTCAGGAAATTGGAAGTAAAGATAGTGGTTTTAAATTCAACAGACGGCAATAAGTTTCTAATTCTGAGAGGCACAAAGTCAGCATAGAAGAGGCTGCTTTTCCTTCCATCAATACTCTTTATATCCTTGTGCTACTAATTTAATTGGTTTCCCATTAGTGAGATAGAACTGTAACTTTATCTCCACTGCATTGTCTGCTTCAGATTTCAGAGAAGATGATAGTTGTGGGCCATGAGTGTATTCTGCTCAGACTAGATTCAGCCTAAGTGTTTCTTGAAGCAGTTCTCTAACACAGGCAGCAAAGGGGCAACTGGAAAATGTGCTACCATCCTGGGTGTCCTTCAATAAACAAGCAGTTTTTAATATCAAAAACATTTTTCGCAAGAAAAGCAAACTCTTCCCAGGGGGGAAAAGGCTTTGTATTCTTTCTATTACAGAAACTCAGTGAAAGATCAGACCCTCCTTGTGCTAGGCACTGTACAGGTAGTTAACAAAGAGGACAGTCTCTGCCTCAATGATCTTACAGCCTAGGTAGATTATTGTTTGCAGCAATTTACTCAGTCTGGGTAAAATAACATTATTAGAATGTTATCTCACTAATGGGAAACCAATTAAATTTGTAGCACAAGGATATAACAAGTCTGAAAGTCAAGACATTCAAAATTAAGGTTAAGAAAAACAAACCTTAGGGGGAGATGATTTAAATCCTAACCATACCTCTCCAAAACGGAACGTTTTTCCATTTAGATGCTGTGTGTGGTCCTTCTACTGCAAATAATTTCCAACATGCCTGTTACTTTACAAAATGAACTATTATTTTATCGTAATGACACTCTCCAAATGACCTTCTCCACACTAGAACACTCCCATTTGTAAAGGACTCAACTGTTTTTCACAGCTCAAAGCACAGACAATTGGGTGCATCCACACTCATCAGACTTAACTGTGATCAAGGCACCTGGATTTTCACCAGGCACCTGCATGATCACTCTGCTAAACTCAATGCCCACTGGGTCTGTCCCCTACAAGTTTCAGCACAGCTCCTTGGGCCGCTGCATTTTTGAAGATTTTCAAAAGGCATTGTGAGATTCTTTTAAGAGAATTGTGGGAGAAAGGAGCCAAACTCTCACCATCCCTTTGGAAACTTCCATAATTCCCCCAAGGTGTTTCTTAGGAATCATCTGACACTTGCACCACTTCAAAGCTGTGTTTGCATCATGGAGAGACTAGAAGAAACATTGCTCACACTGGAAAAACTAAGCCTCCCCCAGCTTCCTACCACCTAGTAGGCCATGGGCAGCTGAAAACCATAGAATCCCAACACAGCCCACTCTGTGTAATGCTCTGTCCCCTTTGAGGAAGGCTGAGCCCCAAAGAGAAGCTGATAAGCCTCCTCCAGCATTGGTTAACAGAGGACGTTTTTTTAGTTCAGGCAGTAAAGGCTCATGTTTAAGAGCCAAAGGTCACTAGTTCAATACCCACAGCTAACCAGTGTAGCATTACATTGTTACACCAAACTTGTCACTGTTTTTTTCAGGAAGTTTCAGCCACTTTTTTCATTCTGTTTCCATTATGCAATGGGTGAGAGCACATCTACCAAACTCCAAGGAAAAGATGTGCACAACATATAAAAAGTGTGGTGGTTGCCTCCAAGATGCCTCTCAAGCTTTAGCCCTTAGCAAATCTGGGAAAGCAACAATAATGGTGCCTCTCTATAAATAGCCTGTATCAGATTAACTGCTTGTCAGCCAAAACTCTAAGAAATAGGCTGTTCCTAAACTGTTGTGAACCGTTATTTATCATCTTAACTTTTCACAATCTATGTTTTGACTGTCCTGGAATTTAGCCCAATACCTTGGCTGAAGTTTTTCCAAAAGTAAATTAATAAACCTCTGGCAGATGTAAAATTTAAACTATGTGGCTGATTGTTTGCAGTTTGATCTGGCTGACTGACATCAGTCTCGTTGGACAACTGTAGACTCATAGACTCATAGGTCAGAAGGGACCAATATGATCA
>ML675617.1:12867622-13004254 GCA_007922155.1 Mesoclemmys tuberculata | reverse complement strand
ATCCTTGGGTGGAGATTGTCCGGTCCCTCCGATTTTGTTCCATCAAGTTCAAGTTTGGCCTCTACCTCAGATACGGTAATATCCACCACCACATCCAGATTCCCGTTCGTCAGCCAACCTGTTTGTTAGATGCTACATGGGCTGTCAATGCATCAGTGACATCTCAAACCCTTCTGTGTGCCAAGGAGAAGAGCTTAATTTCTCAGTGCTACATAACCCCCATCCCATAAAAGGAAGAGCACATGCAATAGTCCTGTAAAACATCAACTGCATCAATGAGCTTACTGAGAACTTTGAGGGTTAGAGATGGGTATCCATCATTTTTGCTCTGTTAAAAGAGAATACATTGTTATCTAGTTCGTTTTGGGACACAAGTCAGGGGCCACCCATCCACAAAGGGGTTGAAGTCAAGCTAAATTGGGTTTAAATACACAGTTCCAACACTGGTTTTTAACATGACTTGGATGGTCACTGTGGCTGCACTAAGATGCCTTAAAAATAAGACAAAATTCTTTTATCTCTGTGAGTTAAGGTAAGGAATCATCCTGGGTTGGGTTTGGGGTATCTTTTTTGTTTGGTCTCTGATGGGGTGGTGGCCCTTTCCCTTGAGAATGGCACAGCCACAGCGTGGTTCCTCCCCCCCCATCAATCACAAATGTTCTTTGATTCTTTTCTACTCTATTTTTCTCTGTAGTGTGATTCCACAAAGGGAACAAGTGGATGAACTCCATCAAGGAAAGGAATTTGTGGCCTCTAAGAGCCAAGCAAGATGGTAACCCAGTATTTAGAGTATAATGACTAATCTTCCCAGAAATAGCTCCCCCTGGTAGAAGTAGGTTATGTAGAAAATGAAGGACAAAGTCCATCTGGGGAAGCAGGTTTGTTGTTCATGGCTTCTATCCAAATTTTGTCTTTGTAGTGTGTGTTTTTGTAACTACTAATAAATTAGAATTGTTTTTAAAATTGCATACACTGAGTCAGTACGTTTTATGCCAGCAGCACTAGGGATTCTGCCAACTCTACATCATAAGGTACCAGAAGCTACGTGATCAAAATGTCTATGCTAGAACATGGATGAAATATAAACCTTGAGCATACATATAAGGCCAGGGTTTAGGTCTTGATTCAGCAAGGTTCTCAAGCATGCACATAACTTTAAGCATGTGAGTATTCCCATTGACTTCAGTGCACTTTGGGATGGAAGATAAACTACAGAAGAAAGATGTTGTTATAGATTTAAACCTTTCTGCACACTTGGAAGGTATGCACACAAGGCATATACAATACATGGAAAATGAATAGGTCTTGTATGTCATAAGCCTTGCGCAGAAGCAGGAAAACCTAAGTATCTCTAGAGTGGAATGCTGTGTACACTTTTAGAGTGGGTTGAGAGAAGTGGCAGATAGCACTCAATTATATGCCACCATATCAACATTTTGCTGGAACTGAAGACAGGGAATTAAAGTAACTGTCTTGAAAAAAGTTTGTACGCTATTATTCTTTTTGTAAACAGTCCTTAAAGAACAATTAAAGGAGTTTGGATAGCGACACAGGGCTGGGTTCTTCAGGATGCTTCAACTAGCCGAAGATTCCACCTGTAGAATTCCTGCTAGATAGTGGGAATCTCTGCAAGGGCAAAGTCACTAGAGACAGTGTTTCCTACACCAGGTGCCAGGGAAGGTGTATGGGAGGGGCAGGGCATGGTAGACCTGTGCGCCATTAAGTCTGACCCCTGCTGCTCCAGTTTACAGTGGTGTGGAGCAGGCAGGGATTGAGGAGCTGCAGCTGGCTCCCCAAGTCTACCGCCATTTGCCGTGTCTGATTGCAGTAGAGAAATAGGGCCACCTAAACAAGGCACCAACTGAAATTAAAAAAAGCAACTAATGCAAAAGGGGACAAAAGAAAAACCTATCTTGGGATAATAATGAGGCAATACTCTCCAGGAAAGGGTTAGATATGCATGAATGGGTCTAAAGTTTAGTCACAGATAAAATTACAGAAACAACCAATTCTCATTCTTCTGGGCATGACCAGGCATCAGGACGTAGTTTCCTCCATTGTGCAATACTGCCACAGCTTGCACAAGGTCTGCACACTTCACTAAAGCAACTGACCTCTCCAGTGGTCAAATCAGGTAGACTCCATGACTGTCAGCTCCTTTTGGTATGTTCGTTTCTCTGGTCAGTACTGAGGGAGAGAGAAGCTAGGTTACCCTTACTACAAAAATCACAGCCCAGCATGGTCCATTGCTCCAGGTTTGATTTGTTCAGATACATTTGGACTAATCTCTTGAGAGAGATCAAGAAAGAATCTGGCAATGAACCTTGACAGAAGCCATATAAAGCTCAGACTTTCAGTAACTTCTTTTCATTACTTTAACTCAGCAGAGTGTTTCTCTTGATTGCTCTGATTCTCAGACATCTGGTTCATTTTCCTAGATTATTTTTAAAGCTCATATAATAATCAGATCTTGTCTGCTCACTTTCATGACAATGCTAAAACAGGAAAGCTGTACTAACTAGTGTGTAACTGTTGGAAAAAGGAACAGGTGAACCACAGAGGGGGCCAGAGAAACCTAACAGAAAAGCCTGGTATGGAGGAGAAAGGGAAGTTTTCTTCATTTGAAATTGTGTATGTATGTACCTGTCCATTTTATTGTTTTGTTTCATAAGGATAGTGTTACTTCTACCTATATATAAGAAACTATGCCTTTGCTCTCACACACCCTGCACAGACTTAGATATAGATAATCTTTGACAATTGACTTCCAACACAGATCATGACTGGGGTTAGGGTGATCAGATATCGTGATTTTATAGGGACAGTCCTGGTATATGGGGCTTTGTTTTATATAGGTGTCTATTTACCCCAGTTAAGGTGACCAGATAGCAAATTGGAACAGAGGGTGTGGGGGTAAGTTTTCAAAAGCATGTAAGTGACTGAGGAGCACAACTGGTCAAAACTTGAAATTTCCACACTATCTGTTTCAGATGTTTCAAATTTTGTTTCTATTCAGAATTGAAAAACCAACAATTTCAAAATTGCTCATAAAACAATTTACAAAAAAGTTTGCTTTGGGTTAATTGAAATGTTTTGTTCCAATTTCAACTTTTTTTTTTGTTTTATAATTTATAATATAAAATAGATTTCTAAATGAAAAGTTGTTTTAAAATGAAAAATTAAAATGTTCCATTCTGATGTCAAATGTTCCATTTTGACATTATTTAAATGCTTTGTTTCAATTTGTTTTAAAATCAAATTTAATCAAAATCAGTATGTTCCCATGAAAAATCTCAATTTTGACAAAATGGCATTTTCTAGTGGAAAAACATTACAGTAGCATATTTTCAACCAGTTAGTTTTGAAAATGGGACTTACACTCCTAAATCTGACTTAGGCATTAAGAGCTTCATTTTTAAAGGAGTTAGGCACATAACGCCCATTGATTTAAATAGAAGTTAGGCACATAAATAACTTTAAAAATCTGGCCCTTTTCAGTCTAAGTATCACTGAAAGCCAGTGGTATTTAGATTTCTCTAGATGTTTAAGTCACTTTTGAGATTGAGACAGAGGCTGCTAAGACACTTACGCACTTTTAAAAATTTCACCTAAGATCAAACATGCATAACCTGCTGTACTAATTTATAGTCACATAAATGTCTTATACTCTAACTGAGCATCAAGAATTCAGTAATTCCCTGAATTACTGGCTTTCATTAGTCTCCAGATTTAAAACAAAAAATAATGAACGTTAAAAAGCTCCTGAAACCATTAGTTATTCATCTTAGAATCTGCATTAAGATGTCATTAGTTCATCCAGATAACATTTTGCTTCCTTGTGCAAAGGAAGAGAGAGTCAGCTTCCTCTCTCCAGTAACAACTGAATTCTTTTTTTTTTTAAACTGTGCAAAGCTGGACAACCAAATAAACATTTCCTGAAAGGTTTCTAAGAAAATAGCATCTCATAACAACTTTAAATTACAAACAAAAGTGTGGGCTTAGCATTAAATGCAAAGTTGCAAACATACACTTCGAACACAAGCCAACATGCCATGGCGTTTGTAATTCCACCACAAAAGATACCTGGCTTGATTCTATTTAGCAAGTCAGACACAAAGTGGACACAAATCCAACCTTTTTAGAGCAGTTGTCTTTCTAAAAAACAGTCAGTTTCCTGAAATAAAATATACATGGATTAGTATTTCCAAATTCAAACATATAGATGAAAAGCAGAAAAATAAGTACTGCCTACCAGAATTGGTGAGAGAAAGAGATTTCTTTAAGGTGGTGGGTTATGCTAGCAAGTTTTTGTTTCTGTTCATATGGAAACCTGCCTGCGAATGACAGCATGTTTTTTATTTTAACAAGAATTGGCTAGAATGTATGCTGGCACAGCTACGCATGCTAGTGGATTTGAAGCCGAGATAGATTGTATTAAAGCAGGGAAAAATCTTTCTGCAGAATGTAAAATCACCCCATTTCCAAAGCAACCCCACTTCAATTTAAGTCAGAGAAAGATACAGCTAATAACTGCTCTCTTTTCACATCAGTTCAAGAATTTCATCTGCTTGCTGATCTGCCTGCTTTCTAAACAGCAAACAAAAAGCGTGACTGGGCTCCATAGCCTTTTAAAAAAGTCCACGCTTGTATTGCATCATTAGTTCTTCTGGGGATACTTAAAAGGGCTAAGCAGCATTTTACTCATTATAAAAACAAGCACTCTGAGCCCTTGCTCAGATCGGAGAACACTTACTCTTGCAATTAGTCCTTCTGGTTTCAGTGGCGCTCTTATTCAATGAGTATGTGCTCACCTAATGAGTGAGTGTGAATAAAGGCTCCTCAATCTGGCCCCTGAAGGATACAATCTTTGATCAATGCACAAAGGTTTCTGACTGTAACATTGTGAAGAGTGAAAGAAATACTTATTTTATATGAATTTTTATGTACCTCCGTTTACCTGCTTGATATTATTCTGTCTGACCACATGGAGTTAAATCGTAAGTGGTAGTTAGCGAGAGGAAGCAGGAAATAAAACAATAGCTAAAGAGGAGATATCCCTGTGGAAAAATACTTCTAGGGACCTTAAGAGAACAGTGGGTGTGTCATGAATTGGGAAGTGCCTATCTGCCTGGCTCCAGCCCGGTTAGCAGGTTTATTTTTCTAGTGCTGGGGGCATACGATCAAAAGCCTGTTAAAAATCCTTGCCAAGAGAGAAAGGTGAGGGGAGGGATGCATGAGAAGCAGCTTCCCAGGAGAAGGCACTATGGGGAGACAGAGAGAGAGAGAAACTGCAGCAGATCAGTCTGCCCCTCCCAGCCCAGAAGCAGGGGTACCTGGGATAAGTGGAACTTGCCAAAAGTTGCAAGGAATGGAAAAGGTTTAGGTGAGACCCAGCCAGGTAAGCCTTTTATTAGTTTAACCCTTTTATCTGCTTGCTATGTACCTTTCAGTGAATACACAATGCTTTGGTAAGAAGGAGTCTCTATATTGGAACAGAGAAATTTGCAAGACTGGATTGTACCAGTTATCCATCTGGAAAAGTACCTTATCTCTGATAGCAGCCAACACCATCAAGGGAAGCTGGAAGAACTCTTGGAGCAAACAGTTAGGAAGAAAGTTTCCCTTTAGACAAGTTATTTCATGAAATAAGGAAAGTTTCTTCCTAACTCCTGTTAGTTAGTGGTTGGCTAATTCCCTGAAGTATGAAGGTTTGTGTCCCTACTACTAAAAAACAAAACAAACAAAAATACCCCAAATAAAATTACCTATGTCGCATAATGGTGGATGTTCATGTTATCTGTATATATAGATAATTCTTCTTTGAAACCCCCTGTAAATAATTCATCAAATCACCCCTACCACTCATTTTAAAGATTGATACAATATTTGCCACCTTCCAGTCCTCCAGTATAGCAGCAGATTTTAATGAGAAATGGCATGTTTTTGTTACTTCATACTTCATTCTTAAGCTCCCTTAAAACTCTGGGCATGTCTACACTGCATTTGGGAGTGAGCCTCCCAGCCCTGGTCCACAGACTTGCACCTAAAGCTTCCTGTGTAGCTGTTGTGTCTTGGGCTGAAGTTCAGGCTCTGAAGTCTGTGGGAGGGGCTCAAGACAGTGAGCCCCCAGGTCAAAGTACTGTCCTACAGAGCTATTTTTAGAGCACTAGCTGGAGTCCCACTAACTAAAGTCTATGGACCCAGGCTGGGAGGCTTGGTCCCAGATGCAGTGTAAACATGCCCTTAGGTTTCTACCATCTGCTCCTAGTCACTTGTTTCTTTTTAATTCATCACTTTCTTCCAGCTCCTCCTTAAAATGTTATGCCAGAAGTTATACTCTACTGCCTGAGATGGCATTCACAACAGAACACCTATTTTCAAAAATGTGTAATATAATCAAGCACCTGGAAGAACCTAAAAGTGACTATTTCCTGGGTAGATATTGCAACTCCACTGAGGCAAGATGTAATCACAAATTCATACACTGTGCATTGATATCATGTATCTCTTCTTTGCTTGTAACACCTTTATAGGGAGGGAGGCCACATCAAAACTTCTCATAGCCCCGTGGCTAGGGCACTCGCATGATAGTTGGGAGATACCTGTTCAAATTCCTTCCCGCCTCAGGCAGAGGTGGGGACTTGACTCAGGGGTCTCACACATCCCAGATGAGCACCCTAACCACTGGGTTAAAAAGTTATAAGGGAGCTCTGAACTCAGGCTTTGTGAATCCCAGCAATTTTCTAGCCACCTAAATGTCAGATGTGGTGATGCGGAGCATTGCAACAGCTAAATTCATCTGTGAATCTAGCCCAAAATGATTCCCCCGAGGAGCACAGGGGATCTGGTGACTCAGAAGGGTTTCTGTGAGTCTTAGTGCCTCCCAGGGCTACTTCTGTGGTGACACAGCTCACACACCATCCCTTGCTCAGGGTTGTGCCTGAAGACGCTGTCTAGGCCCCAAACACAACACAAAGCAGTAGCATAAGTCGCATGCAGTATTTTAGCAACTATAAGCAGTGGGTTTGTTCAGAAGATAGCTGGCTTCCACTGAAGCAGGAATAACTCACTAGAAGTAAAAACACAAAGACTAGAGAGGGAAGCGAAGACAAGAAAAGGTTTAAAGAAATGGAAAAGTTCTTCTCCTTTTGATTTTATAAGCCTGTCTCAGCTACATCCTAAACCTTATACATAAGTTAATATTTATAATAGATTCCATATATAAAGTAATATTCCATTCAAATCAAACAGTAATCCAAGCTAACAAGAAGCCTGTTAGTTGAAGTGTCATACATTGATCCATTATTACATGGCTAAAAATAGAACCACTTTGAAAAGTTGTTAAAACTGCAGTTCATGTCATATTCCAGTAAAAGCAATTGTGGATAAAAGAGCAAAAGATAAAAGAATCTAATATGAACAGATGCTTAATTCTGCCACACTTGTTGCCATTAACTTCAATGGAAGTTCCCACTAACTTCAATGAAAGGCAGCATTGTCTATGGATGAAGACAGGCTCTGCCACTGACCTGCATTGTGACCTTGGGCAAGCCATTTCACCTCTGAGCCTTCCATCCCACAGTATGTCTGTCTTATCTATCTAGACTGTAAACTCTTTAAAGCAGGGACTGTCTATTTCTCTGTGTTTGTACAGCACTTAGCACAATGGGGCGCCAATCTCAGTAATGCTGTAATACAAATACATTGAGGCATGGAGTAAGGTTCTATTCAATGCGAGTTACGGTATCAGAATCTAGCCTATGTGGTTTTCATTCCCTCCAAACATACAATTTTTAAGATTGCAGTAAAATTCGATTTAGAGACTCCAAGCAAGGATTTCCTTTTGCTCACCTGCCTTTCAACCGTGGTTCTAGGTTGTTACTGGTCAAATCACTTGCCCTCTACTATGAATGAGAAAATAGATTCTCTTGTTTACTAATAAATGGAGATAGGAGGGGAAGGAGTAGACGGAAAGGTTTGGAATATAGTGATAGAGAGGAGATGCGAGAGTGGGAAAGAATACCAAGAGAATGGGCAATTGAATGTCCTTCCTTTCAAATGTTCCCTTTTAAAGGTCTAACACTGTAATGTTAAATGAGGCTGTGGAATAAGGCATTGTCTTATACAACACAAATAATATCAAAGGGAAAAGTGCCCAGACCCACTTTAACTGACATCTTAATCTTGAAACAGATACAAATTGCTTAGTATTAAAGTCACAGATAATCCCATGATGGGGGGACAATTGATATAGCACAAGGAGGAGGACTAGAGATAGATGGGGGAAGTAAGTGAATGAATAAATGGCAACGAACGGAAATCATTGTCATAGGATGCTCATGCAGTTTAACTCATGCACTTGCGCAGAACTAATGACAAAAGAAAATTCAAATGTAACGCCAGATTCTACCTCCTTAACTCTTGTTGGGTAACACCTTCCTCTGAGAGTACTCGAACTAGAAATGTCTGCAGGTTAAGGCACTAGTTTGAATGTGGTAGAGTGGCACAATCTGGCACCTACTTTGTGGAGCTAGAGACCTTCATGGATAATAATGAGCAATACCAGGAAAGTGAGAATTTCCACAGCAAGGAGAACAGTACAGGGATGAATAATGGGATGTTATAATAGTGCAAAAGAGAGAATGGATTAAATTAACCCTCCCCTAGAATACTGGCGACACTGTTGAGCACTTAGGACATTTTTCAAAACTCATATTTCGGATATGTAAGCAGGATTTTCCTATTAACAGGTCCAGATTTCTGGACCAGAGAGGACTTGAGAGAAGGAACCGTAGAGTACCAGACCTGGGGAAAGGCTTAGGTGGGGGTCATGTAGTGTTATTTTAGAATCACCTGTTGGTTAATAAAAATTAAACCCCAGGAGTGGTCACTTGTTGATTCTCTGAGTACTCGGCCGTTGCTGACTGGGGACCCTACCGGCTTACGGTTGTCATCTTCTGGGTGCAATCCAGACCAATGAGAGGTGTGTGTCCTCACCTGTCCAGTAACCCTAGGTGCCTGAAATGCTCTGCTGGGATGGCTCACAGCCTGGACAGCAGCAGCCAGCAGCCAAGCATGCAGGCCACACCCTGAGTGTCAGATTTGCTGATTCAGGAATGCACAACACACAGACACTCCAGGTACAACTTCCATGCTTGTCTGCTGGCTGACACGGGAACCTAAATAAATGGTCTCATTTGCAGAGGTGCTGAACACCTATCATTCCTGTTGACTTCAACATGAGCTGTAAATGCCCAGCATCTCTGAAAAAAAAAAATCAGACCTCTTTGATGACTAACTAGATAAAGATGGCCATCCATAGGCAGCCATTTTTGTAAATGTTGTCCTCTATTCCTAGAAAGTGCAAAGAAGGGCTATGAGAATTTAGGTTATAGCACCCACATCAGCCAGGACAGGAAGGGATTAACGGACTCCCTCACCCCAAAGAACAGCAGCCTCAAATCCTGCTAATCCTGGAAGAGGGGCTCCTGATGTAGCTAATTAGCAACAAATCATAGAAAGAGGTGATAAAAGGCATAAACACATCTTGCTGGAGGAAACAATTTGGTTTTAGGCAGCCTTCTTGAGGGCAATTCAAGTGAGGACCCGTACACCAAGAACCTAAATCATGCATGCATGCATCCTTTCTTAGAAGCACCCTTTATGACTTGCAAAAAAATCCTACCATTCATGCTCAGAATCTTATTTTCCCAAGCAGTTATATCTCAGCCAAATCAAAAACAGTTTCCTTTGCAACACTGCCATACACTGCTCCTAAACTGGGACTATTTACATGACAAACCTCAGCTAATTTGGCTGGAGGATGTCAATTAGTTGCAAGATTTAATCAGATAAAATAAAAATTTTGGGGAAAAAAACTCCTCTCCATATCGAAATACAGCTCAACCTGTTTTGCTCAAACTCTCTATTTAAATAAATAAATCACATTCTGGCAAAGACCAAGCCTGGAAAATTTCAGCCGGAATGGGGAAATTTTCCAAAGAGTTCTGAGCGAGTAAAAACAGTGGGTTAAAATAGAAACAACCATGCAACCTTAACTATAATAGCAGGCACTGTCAGGACTACTACAACAAAGAGTCGCAAATGCACACATCACTTTGTAACAGGCCCCCCTGGTCAAAGGAGCATATGCAATACAGATGATGCTCAGGTCCATTGTTTTATCTGCAGCAAAGGAGAGAGAGGTTAGAATCTTTAGATAGTAGGAAAAACTTTCTAACTAGATGTAAGCAGGGTTTGAATGAGCCCCCCCCCAAACATGTAGTGATGTACTGGGGGGGGAAGAGACTTCAGGAGCAGACCATTTTTGCATAAACACCCCTACTCTGGCTAGGTGCACAGCAGGTTAAGCTGCTTTGCCAAAAGGATCGATTTTGGCTGGTTTTGGCTTACAAATCCCTCAAGTATTTGAACGCAGGGATAATGAATGTTGTTATCCTTATTGTATGAGTAAAGGGCAGCAGAACTGTGCTTAGCCTGCCCTGACTGAGGGGTTCCCCCTAAACTGAACCTCGCTCGCTAAGCAGGGGTGAGCAGGTCTGGGGTTAAGCCTTAGACCTTGTGTAGGGACAGTGAATAGAGAGTGCACGGGCTGTGAGGGTTCCCCACTACCTACTGAAATCACTGAGAGCTGGGTGGAACTTCAGAATGTGATGTCACGGGAGCAGCAAGCAGTGGTGGTGGCAGCAGAGACACAGTGGCAAGCTACAGCCGTAGCCATGAGCCAGTTGCAGAAGCAGCAATCCAGGCACTGCTTGGCACCCCCTCCTAGGGATGGGGGATAAACCTCCATCAATGCTCTCTGAACTCTGGATCTTCGCTAATCAAGGACAGCGAAGTGCGTGGGGGTGCAGCAGAGGAAAAAGGGAGTGATGTGTTAAAGGGACATTTGCTCAGCCAACTTCTCCACCACAAGGGGGGAAACTGAAGCAAAGGACACTGCCCAACGTACTGTGGGGTTGGGTTTCCTTATAGTCACGTGCTTTTGAATGGGGTTGTGGTGTTTTCCCAAATGAATGCAGAGTTACCTTTCCTTTTAGCAAACGAGAACTTTTATTCATACACAGACTTGGCTTGAGAGAGGGGAAGTGTTGCCTCTTAGAGGTGCCTGGGGGTGCGTGTGAAGTTTTCCCATATTACTGCGTGGGGACGTGAGCTGGTTCTGTTTTGTATCATTATGAGGAACCTTTAAATATTGAACCCAGTCCTTGTTGCTGCTGACATCACCTGGCAGAAGGGTTACATATAAGACAGTTAAACACTGGTACAGGTTACCTAGGGAGATTGTATCATCCCAGTCACCACAAGTATTTAAGAACAAGTTAGACAAACACCTGCGCACCTTTAATACACACACCCTTTGTGTTTTGCTCCAGGAATGTCCTCTCAGGTCTCAGGCCTCTAGCCATCACCTCTCTCTGGGTGGCAACCTGCACCCCTTTTCCTCCTGACCAAGGGTTTAGGCTTGCAGTTCCCTTGCAATTCAATGTGTTTATTCCGGCAGGTCTGACTAACGTTCAGCCCCTACACTTTGCTGTCACAGCAAGGGCAATGACCAAGGAATGCCATTGGCTACAAGTGTCCACACAGCTCTACCAAAAAAGAGTACACTTATTTGGTGACCAAAGGCTAACTGGGAAAACATGTAACACACTAAGACTGTCTAAAAACGCACTGTAAACAAACCAGATGTTGCCCATTATCCACATGGGGAAGTCCAGCAGGTTTCTTTCCATAGGACTGGTTCCTCCCTTGGACAAAAGGCCACATTCGTTTGTTGAATCAAAAGGAAGGCTCTTTTGTCAGTTTAAGCTGGTCCTGGTTTCCCGTGTCTCCTGAACCCAGATGAACCAATATATGCAAATAACCCCAGGCAGTGGTAGTTCTCCGGAGCAGTTTACAATCTCAGGGACTGAAGAAATTAGGCACTATCACTCCTTTTAGTTCCAGGAGGACCTCTGTATCCTCCCCAGGCAGTAAAATACAAGCCTTAGAACACTGATAAATGTAATAAAATAGTCCCCAAAGATACTGTATGCGGTTCTAATAGCTGTCACAATGACCTTTTGCAGTCCCTTCCAGTCCTGCCTTTCTATGATTTAACAACTATCAGAGGAAGCAGAGCATTGCTTGGGAGGAAAGCATGCAGACAAAAGAACAAAAAACTGTCTCCAACAACCCCTAGTCAGCACGAGTAGAGAGCCTCTAAAAATTACAATTTCCCACCAAAAACGTAAGGCTCAGTTGTATTGATAGACTTCAAAGGCTCTAGGACCTCTGCTTTATGCTTTGCACTTACATTCCAGACCCTTGGTAGTACAGCATGAAACCAAACACACAAAGAATGGCGAGAGTGCATTAAAGCTGAACACATTGATCTCTTGCTAGTTCCTTCTGTAAACACATCAGTCCTCAGTAAGATTTTGCCCAGTGGACAATCAGCCTGGAAAAATGTCATAATTCTAATGTACACGCTCATTAAGACCATTTATTCCTTTTAATTTCCCAAAGGGTTAGAACTTAAACAAGAATGCAGGGCATTACTACAAAGCAAAGACAACATCTTGCACACACACACGGCATTTTATTATTAAAGATCATATTGATTTTCGTGTAGGTGTCAGTTTCATTTTAAAGAAAAAGACAATTGAAAAGAACTATTCTCCACTCAAAGCAGCACAGCTGCTCTGAATAGCTAATTGCACACTGGTTCTTGGCACCAGTTCACAGCAAGGTGTCACATCAATCCTAGGTACTGCTGCACTGGTAACAACCGAGATTAATGAGTAATTATTGGTCAGCAGACAGTTTAACGAGATGCCAGAGACAGAGTTAGCATTATTTAGGATGGTCCATATCGAAGCTTTATCGGAAGGTATTATAACCAGACCTTTTCCTCCTGGATTCATTTATTTGATTTTAAAATGTCACATGGTCACCACTAGCTTTAGATCAATGCACACACTGTAAAAACACATCTGGATGTGGTATCAGAAGGAGGCAAACTTGCTTTACATTCATAGCCCATAAAATAGTCTGCTTTACTAGGAAGCAGAACAAAATCTTGACTGATTGCTAAATATACATTGTTTGCTGTAAAGTTCTAGAGGGATAGTTGTATTACAGGACTCTCGTTGTTTGCTGTGTTGCTGTAGCCATGTTAGTTTCAGGATAGGAGACAGATGTGGTGGAGGAGTAATATTTTGTATTGGATCAACTTCTGTTGGGGAAGGAGACAAGCTTTTGGGCTTACACAGAGCTGTTCTGAGCAAGTTGGTCTGAAAAGATATTACCTCACATGTCATTTATGGAGTGACAGCTACACGCCAATTTCACACCCTGCACATCATGGCTAGCTCCTAACCAGATGATGAGATCGGTCGTCACATAGTCCAAGTGCATGGACGTGGCTTGAAGCTAAGCTGTCCTCTTTCTTTCTTTTCTTTTCTTTTTTTTTTTAAAGACTTGCCCCAAAAGGCAGAATCTCAAAGCAGAGAGAACAATTAGATGCCAAAGGGATGCTGGAGGGAGGATGTGGGGTACCCAAAGTGTTGGAGCAGCAAACAATACCTGCTGAGGGGGTGCAGAAAAGAAGGCTGAATACCAGCAAATGCCTCACATTTTCAGCAGAGCTCAGAACCAGTTGGAAGGAGGGGTGGAAGAAAGGACACAAATCCAGTGAAGAGCTGGAACCAGGCAGAAGTTCAGCATGAGAGTGCCTTTGCTGAAGGCAGTCAAGAGGAGACTGATTGGGACATGGGGAGGGCAGAGTTTACACGTATGGTGGTGACATGCATAAAATACAGTAAGGGTTATAGTTTGCATTTAGTCCTTCCACCACTGCCACTGGAGTCAAAATCCTAAGAGCTGCAGGAGTTCTGCTGGCCCAGCACTGGGAAATTAAGGCTCATGATCCCCCTTGTGGGATGGGATCTTTAGAAAGTGGCTGTATTGTGACATAATTAAACAAATTGTTTGTATTAAGCAAAACTACAGAGTATCCAGTGGGAGACAAGATGAAAATGGAATTGCAGGAGGGACAATGATTCTTTCATGAATATATGTGAATGACCAAGTTCTAAACGAAGCCAGGCAAAAGGAGGAATTGATCTTAGGTGGAGAAAGAGCTTTTTATTTCTTGACCACAACCTGGCAAAATTAAGAGCAATTAGAATATGTAAATCAGACCTCTGCTGATGTGGAAGCAGCCTGGTATCTCCTTGCCAAACTGCAGCGGTACAGTAGTAATTGCTGAAATGAACACTAGTTTCATAAATGTATTTTGCCATTTTACACAAGGACTATTCATGTTCCTGCAAGACATGATGCAAAAAAGGGAAATGTGCTTAATTAACTATAGTGCTGTATAATTCCTGCTGTTTTGGGCAGACACTTGATAAGCTTTAAAAAAAAAGTGTGAAATGGAATCCTCTCTTTTGCCTGGGATGCTAAGTAAGCAATAAGTTTGCTGGAATGGCTCAGAGGAGGCAGTTTTGCTCGTTAGAAAGACTTGGTTCTGTTTCAGAAGGTTTATACAGTGTTGTTGTAGCTGTGTTGGATCCAGGACATTAGAGAAACAGTTGGGTGAGGTAATGTCTTTTACTGGACCAACTTCTGTTGGTGAGAGAGACAAGCTTTCACAGAGCTCTTCTTCAGGTCTGGGCAAGGAACTCCGAGTGTAAATACAAAGTGGAATGGATTGTTTAGCATAAATAGTCAATACATATTTCAAGGGATCATTCAATGTGAAGGAGCCAGTTAAGATGTCTCCAATCATACGGAAAAAACAATGGATGTTTAGGGGCAACCATGAATCCAGAATGGCACCCCTGCACCCCCACCTCCATCCTAGTTTAGCATCTTAAGGGTAGATGGCTTGCACAGTAGCCAAGACAAAAAGGCATCCTGTGAAAATTGGAAGTCAAATACTATTGAGGAAAATAGCAAGGAATATAAAACCACTACAAATCCAGTGGAAAAGTATAATTTAGGCATGCCAAAACAGAATTTGAAGAGCAAACTAGCAAAAGATTCAGCTAACAGCAATTTTCTTTTAAAGCACATCAGAAGCAGGAAACCTGCCAAACAATCAGTGGGGCCACTAGACAATCGAGGCAGTACAGGAGCACACAAGGAAGACAAGGTCATTGCAGAGAAGCTAAAGGAATTCTTTGCATCGATCTTCACTGCAGAGGATCTGATGGA
The DNA here is from genome assembly GCA_007922155.1 of Mesoclemmys tuberculata. Classification (NCBI taxonomy): domain Eukaryota; kingdom Metazoa; phylum Chordata; order Testudines; family Chelidae; genus Mesoclemmys; species Mesoclemmys tuberculata. The sequence goes on along the minus strand of ML675617.1, from coordinate 12,989,029 downwards.
GATTCCCTTCCCTGAGCCATTCTTTTTAGGTGAAAAATATGAGGAACTGTCTCAGACTCAGGTGTCGATAGAGCAGGGTTTCAGAACCAAATTGATAAATTAAACAGTAATAAATCACCAGGACCAGACAGCATTCACCCAAGAATTCTGAAGGCACTTGGATATGAAATTGCAGAACAACTAACTGTGATATGTAGCCTATTGCTTAAATCAGCCTCTGTACCAGCTGAACAGAGGATAGCGAATGTAATGCCATTTTTAAAAGGCTCCAGAGGAGATCCTCGCCATTACAGGCAGGTAAGCCGAACTGCAGCTCCAGACAAATTGACTGAAACTATAGTAAAGAACAGAATTAGACACACAGATGAACACGATTTGTTGGGAAGAGTCAACATGACTTTTGTCATAAGAAATCATGCCTCACCAATCTACTAGAATTCTTTGAGAGGGGCAGCAAACATGTGGACAAGGGAGATCCAGTGATATAATGCACCTGGACTTTCAGAAATTCTTTGACACAGTCCCTCACCAAAGGCTCTTAAGCAAAGTAAGCTCTCACGGGATGAGAGGAAAGGTCCTCTCATGGATCTATTACTGGTTAAACAACAGGAAACAAAGGGTGGGAACAAATGAGGAGATTTCACAAATGTCACAATGAGAGGTAAATAGTAGGGTCCCTCAAGGATCTGTACTTGGACCTGTGCTGTTCAACATATTCATAAATGATCTGGAAAAGGGGGTTAAACAGTGAGGTGGGAAAGTTTGCTGACAATACTAACTTACTCAAGATAGTTAAGTCCAAAGCTGACTGAGAAGAGTTACGAAGAGATCCAACAAAATTGGGTGATTGGATTGGGTGAAACTGCCAGATGAAATCCAGCACTGATAAATGCAAAGCAATGCACTTTAGAAAATATAGATTCCCTCATTTTGTAGGTGTAGTTGGAATTAAATTAGATGTTACCACTCAGGAAAGATCTTGGAGTCCTTGTGGATAGTATTCTGAAAACATCCATTCAGTGTGCAGTGGCAGTCAAAAAAGCTAACAGAATATTAGGAACCATAGGAAAGGGATAGATAATAAGCCAATACAAATCATAATGTCACTATAGAAATCCATGGTATGCCCACACCTTGAATACTGCATGTGATGCTGGCCACCCCATCTCAGAAAAGATATTTAGAATTGGAAAAAGTACAGAGAAAGGCAACAAAACTGCTTAAGGGTATGGAACAGCTTCCATATGAGGAACAGTGGGTCTCTGTGTTGGATGAAAGCAAAAAATATCTTCATGCTGGTTTTAGCTCAAGATACCCACTCACTGCTTGGAGCTGACTGAAGCCTGTGTGCATCCAAATGCAGAATTAGGGACTAGCACTGATTTAGTTAGCTTGGTACAGAGATCTTGTCTGTTTTTTTCACCTGTATATTTAATCATTCTCTATTGAACTTTCTCCATATTCCAGCATTTTTCTGATCTGGCAAATTGCCTTCTGAGCTGTTGAACTTCCAAATTCCCTCCCCTCTCTCCTTCCCTTCTCCAGTTTGTCACATTGGTTTGACAGCCAAAAAGGAGGAAAAGGTAGATTTTAATCTGTTCCATAGACAATGTAACAAGGTGTGAAAAGATCCAGTCCAAAAAAAAAAAAGAGCACCATAGACTTTTAGGAAAAGGAAAGCTAAGGACTCAATCAGCTAGAAAGCTTAACTCAACGCAAGCTGTTCTGTGTTAAGGGAAGAGTATCAGATGAATGCTTCAATTGACTTAAATGGAGCTATGCCAGTTTACACCTGCTGGAGAGAATCTGGTCCAATAACCAAGCAAAGGTAAGTTTATTTGTACAAAAATAGAAGGTGGTTTTGTTTTCCAACCCTTAATCCAACTCCCACTAATTAAAGCATTGCACATATTGCTAATATGCACCAACATATTGGAAGAAAACATATTAACAGCATGTACTGTGCCTTGTTCTAGTACTCTGGGGGATTGTTTCTAACAATATCAGCTCCAACATTTTCAGATGGAAATGTGATTTTCAACATTGGTGCCTTTAATAGCCAGCTCTGAAGGACCTTGTGCCTCAATGAGGGAAGATGGAAAAAAAGAGTATTTTAACGAGGGATGGGAGAACTGCTTTGAATAATAGAAAAACTGACCCATCAGTCAAAGCACAAACCCACTTTTTAGAGCATCAATTTCTGTCCCACTGTCCAGGAGCAGCTGTGCAGAAGCAAAGATACTAGCCATAAATTTATGTGGAAAATCTTCTCTGCCCCCAAGCCCCAAACCAGCCACAACCCCTTAAAAGGGCTGAATTTTAAAAAGGCAAACCAGAAAGTCCACTACAAGAGGAGGAGAAAAAGGCAGGGGAGGGAGAGCAATAAATCTGTTGTGGTGGCAGAGTGGTCATTCCCAAACACTATTGAAGAAAGCTGTTTAAAGTGCTTCAGATAGATTTAAATGAATTTTAGGGGTGGGAAGGTGCCCATGCCCTACCCTCGGACTCATCACAACGGCATGCCAACCTCAGGTGGTGTCCACAGAGCCACATTAGAAACAAACTGTCTCCAAAAGGGATGGATTGCAGCCAGAGCCTACACCATGAAATTTACAGTCAATCTGCCTTCTTCCCAGCAGCTGGTGTGAAGAACACAGTGTGGGTGTAACATGCTCATGATTGCTGAGACCTGTCAGTAAGTGTGCTGCTGCAGTTTGGAATACACTAGGAACAGTGAGAAGCCCTGTTATATTTCCTTCTTGGACAGAGTTACTGGCCTACTGGATAGGGGGAAGCTGTAGATGTGATATATCTTGATTGTTGTAAGGCTTTTCACACAGTTCCACATGACATTCTCATAAGCAAATTAGGTAAATATGTAGTTACTAAAAGGTGGATGCACAACTGGTGGAAAGACCATGCCCAAAGAGGTTATCAATGGTTTGCTGTCAAACTGGGGGAGTTATCTAGTGGGGTCACACAGAAGGCACTTTCTACTTCTCTCTCTCTTTTGTAAACTAAGCCACTTTTTCAGCTTGCAAACTTCTAAGGTCATGTCAAAGACAAAAGCCAGATGCAACTCTAGTTACTCACCAGCACACTCATTTCCCATTCAGAAATTTTCGCATTTCCCCAAGTGAGCACGTCCCAAGCTCACCTACTAGCATCTGATGCTCCATCTAGCAAAGCAGTTAAAGAGGTGTGCCTGTTTAAGCATGTAAATAATCCCATTGGTTTCAACTGTCCCTCTTGCTTGCTTAAAATTTTACACATGCTTAAATACTTTGATGAATCAGGCCTAAAAGACCTAAACTTTTGATGTAGATCTGCTACTGATGACACTAACCTGTTTGGCTGGAGATGCTTATCAGTAGGTGAAGCGTGGGGAAGATCAAGAATGCATCATGAGAGAGGAGAGGGAAAAAAATCGTCTGCTTGGCATTGAGATGAAGACTGTTAGAGCATTTCTGAAATGCTAACAAGCATTAATTGTACCTGCTGTGTTAGCACACACAGATTTCGATCTTTCCTCCAGGGCAAACGAGGACAGCAAAATGGTCTGGAAGACAGCCTAAATCAATTGGCAGATGAGGGGAAAAGCAGCAACGATTATGGCATATGACTCGAACCTCAGTAATAGAATATTATTTAGCCTGTGCAAGCCAATTCTCCCTCACTATGAATTGGTAGATGCAGAGCCTAAACTAGAATGCATCTCCAAAATGATCATGTCAAATACCAAAAAGAAAACCCAGTTTTTCCACTGAATATATTGTCAAGAACAGTATCGAGGGATTCTCCCTGCCTCAGACACAAGGGAAGTCTGGAACCAACAGCTAGATTGGCCTGTTACAGCTGCCATGGAATGAGCAAGAGAAGAAGCATAAGCCAATAAGATCATAACTAAAGCCTTTAGCCTGCCACAGTAAATCATAATCAAATACTGCAGTTGGCTTTGTTTAACAGCCAGATAATTATACCACCACCACCACCACCACCACCCATAGTTCTGCATTGTAAGAAAAGGGGAATTGTAGCCAGGCCCTGGTCCTAATCCCTCTGAATTTACAAAAGAATCCCTTAGACAAATGAAGACAACCCTCTACCTCTTAGCAAGACTTTTCTGTTGAGTGTATTATGGACAGAACCTTGACAATCAACAGGCCAGCTTCTCAGCCGATGTACATTGGGATAGTTACACTGGCTTCAACAGAGCCACGTTAATGGATACCAACTGAGGATCTGGTCCCATGGGTTCTATAAAAGAATCCAAGTTGTCGTGCGAAGCTTGTGGTTTGTCTGATCACATAATCCTCAACAAAGAGAAAGGGACACAGCTATTCTATGAGCAGTTCCCCTCGAAGCCTTCCTTTGGCAGTCTCCCTTAGTCCTTATCACCTTAAGGAAAGCTTACCCATACTTTACAATCACCCTGATGGCAAGGGGCAGCCCAGTTGTCCTCACCCCGCTCCTCTAAAATGAAGAAGGAACTCCCGATCTGAGCTTCCCTAGGGTGGGGGTGGCCTCTTACTTTCCCCTTGGTTTCCTGAAGCTCAGCAGCACTTTCTTTTATTAGTGAAATTGAGATGAACAGCTCTGAGGGACCCCCCCCAGAGCTTCGACAACCTGTTCAGCCAATCCCACCAATCAAATCTCAGACTAACTGCCTGCGAGGGCTCCATAAGGAAATATGCATCCGCGCACGACTGGGTAGAAGCAACATAAAGCAGGGTGAGGACTGACTTTCTCTGCAGCTTCACTGATTGCCCAGTGTGGCAGATGGGACCTGGCACTTGCAAGTGCCAGTGAGGGGGATTCACTAGGCCTGTTTCCATCTACCTATGTATAATGCCAATTCTCCTCCTCCACCTCCTCCCATTGCCCTGGCTGAGCAGACATGGAGAGGGGGTCACTAACAGCTTTCACGAACAGCACTTAATAGAATTTCATTTTGCACATATTGAAAGAGCTTTACACCTCCTAGCTCAGCAGCTCCATGTGGTTTTAGAAATATTCCCAGACAAGAAGCTATACCAAAGTGGCATTAAAGGTGAGAGTACGTATTAGATCTGAGATCATATTTTCAAAGGTATTTAAGTCCTATTGGCTTTGCATGATACTTCAGCAAAGTGAAGATGTGTTTGTAGCACAGCTAGACACACTCATATCTCAGATGGTGGCCCGGCCTGGCCCTTGGGCTAGCCACCTGAATACAAGCCTGCCAGGGGCCTTAGGGTACGTACTCGGGTTGCCAGCCCATGCTGAAGCTACTGTCACCACGTCTTCACTATTATTACCGGTGCTAGCTGGATTAAAGCTAGTGCAGGTATGTCTGCCTGTGCTACAGTCATACCTCCACTTGCAGTGTGGCCATTCGCGGTGTGTCTAGCTCACTTTTGAAAATGGGGATTAAGTACTTTTGAAAATTCTGCCCCATTCAACCCCCCCACTCCCTTTTTTTTTTGGTCAACATTTGACAGTTTGCATCCTTTCAAATTCTGAAATTTCAACCAGCTCTAGTATAGGTCAGTAAATTAAGGGTAAAAAAAATATTGCATGCATGTTGTAATTACCCCAAAACCAAGCATTACAACCCTAGAAAATTCAGAGTTAAGGTTAAATTTAAAACCAAACCAAACTACGGTATCTCATCCTGAATGTGAAAGGACTCTTCCAAGGGAGCACAATTCAGTGGAGGAGATGGCAGCAATATCACCTGACAAACTGCTAATCTAGCCTCCTGGAAGGTTGGTGCTTGATCCTGCAATGGGCCAATGGTAGTTTTACCATTGACTTCAATGGGAACAAGAGCAGGCCACTGCTCCAACGAAAGAAGGGAATTACCACAATTTAGCCTCCTTGTGGGCTGGGCTGTTTCTACAGAAGTTTAAAAGGAAACTCATAAGGCATTTGCCAGACAAAATGACAGGGAGGAATTCTGGAAATTACAGCTGTCTGCCAATAACTGCAATAGCATCTGGAAGTTATTGATAATTGGAATATAGAAGCATTCTCATAACAGATACTGGAACGAGAGGACTACTCCACTGGGTAATGCCATCCTCCTCCTGAGGGATTCCATTTCCACAGACTCTCAGAATTTAGAGACAGAAAAGTCCTCTTAGATTATAGAGCCCATTATCCTACAAATGCAGAACAGTCCCCTGCAAGTGAAGGGACTAGATATTAAAGTGCAGTTTTACTCTGAAAAGTGACTCAAAAATTGTATTGTGGGTCCCCATCTTTTATCATCTCTTAGTGATTTGCTGAACAAACATGCACTGTACAGGCAAAGTGATGTTGTTTTTGGACTATCTCACCCTGGGATCTGAGAGCAATGCTGGATTTTTCCATCAAATGCATCATGGTGTGTACTAGAAGTTTAGCTGCATCAGTATAGCCCTATGGTCTCCAAATTATGTTCTCTGTGACACCTGTGCAACCTCAGTACAGGCTTCTATCTGTATACCCACTCCTGTTACTCAGCTTCCTTCCCCCTCAATGTCTCCTCCCACTGATCAGTCTCCTCTAAAACTTGAATCTTACTCATCTTATACCAACAGAGATATTGAGAAAAAAATCCCTCAGCTGTGCCGTGGTAAAGCACCAGATGCAAAAAGAGGAATATAGGGCACAGTTACAAAGGTAAATGAGACTCATCTGCGAGTGAGATCGCACTTATCAGAGAAATTCAAAGACCTTAAAATCAGGGATCAGTGTAAAAACATGCCCATCAGTCAAATCCCCAAGGGCTCCAAAGCAAAGACTACAGTAGCATTCTTTAAAACTTGGCTTCTAGAGGCGCCCTAGGCACTCAGCCTAGAAATTAAGCAGAACGTGAGCACTAATTCCTAAATCTAGTGACAAAAATCACCCAGATTTAGTATTGTGTGTGTGTAAAGAATCATGGTATTATCAGTTTACCAACCAGCTCAAGCTCTACACACTCCAGTGTCAGCAGCATTTCAACCCAGCCTGTAAGAAACTAACAGACTGTACTGTATCCCAGTGGTTCTCAACCTTTTTACACTATTGTACCCCTTACAGGAGTCTGATTTGTCTTGCATACCCCAACTTTCACCTCACTTAAAAACAACTTGCTTACAAAATCAGACAAAATAGAAAAGCGTCACAGCACACTGTTACTGAGAAATTGCTTCCTTTCTCATTTTTACCATATAATTATAAAATAAATTGATTGGAATATAAATATTTTACTTACATTTCAGGGTGATACTTAAGCCTGATTTGTACTTGTGAACCATATCTGAAGCCTGAGCCCCCAGCAGCTAGACTGAAGCATGTGACTTAGCTTTGTGGGGGGCCCCCTGTGGTGTGGGGCCCCAGGCAGTTTCCCTGTCTGCCATCCCCTGATGCTGGCTCTGCATTTGCAACCCCCCAAATCCATCCTGTGGCCCCACTGGGGGCTGCAACCCCCAGTTTGAGAAACACTGATCTAGATGATGTTCCCTCTGAAAGACCTCCATGCACCCCCAGGGGTACAGTAGCCCCTGGCTGAGAACTACTGCTATATCCTGCCAATAAAAAAAAAATTTTCCCACAGGGGCCTAGACTCTCTGACTCACCAGATGAACCAAATGGTGACCTGCAAAGAACATCAGACACCACATCCAGGGAATGACCTGAAGAAACAGCTACATCACACATCAAATTCCCAGGGCCACACACTGCCCGGGCAGGACTGCCTTGTATCACTCCACCAGTAAAGAGTGGCCCTAAGACCAATGTAAATAGCTGGGGATGGATCACCCCACCTAGTGGGTTCTTCCAGTGGCACAGAACTGGTACAGTGGCTCCTACCCAAATCCATCCCTGCAATTGCTGTGAGGGGCATATTCAGGGATACCATGGGCTCCGGCAACTCCTGGCTAACGCATTGGCCCCTGGAAACCTTTGACAACCAAGGTAAGTAGTTGTGCAGGGCGTGTAGAGCAGCCTCAGGATCAAGAGAGCACAATGGTGGTTTAAATACATTTTCAGAGACCCACACACACTGTTGTAACCTCTTTCTTGGCCACAGCCAAAGACCAGGAGCCCAGACTTTCTTTATGCAATAATAGTTCATCGACTTGAGATGCGTTTCACAGGCATTTAGTAAAAGACCTTTCTGCATTAAGATTATGTAGTTAAAATACACTGGTAGCTTAGTAACATTAATCGTTCAGTGTTTTAGAGTGAAAGGTTGTTTCTTCACCTCTCCTAGAGCTTTGAGAATCTTTTCTCTCATTCCGTTTGCATTAAATGAGTGCTTTCCATTTTCTGACAAATGGTCAGAGAGAACAGCGGTACTTGAGGAACAGTTCATTCACAGGGATGTGGTTCTTTGATGTGGTTAATTGTGAGGAAACCAGAGCCTGACCACTATTAAAATCACATTGCACAGTCATACAAGGTGATATTGATGGATGATATTTTCTTTTTAGGCTGTTTTGTGCCTCCATGGCTAAAACCAGCCTATCATATATATATAGTTGAACCAGCCACCACCATTTTCATGGTAAATTGGTTCATCTCAAATTTTTATTTATTTATTTTTAATTCTCTAGCACTTGAAGCACCATTCAGGTGTGTTATCTATTCCCTTATGAAACTCTTTATCTAAGGACAATTTATGAAAAAACAATTGTATTTAGGTAATTTATGTCATATTGAACAATACTGTGTATCTTGTCAATATCAGTGTATAAACTTTGCAATAACTCACACTTCACTTAAAAATGCTTCCCTGAATGTTCAAGGGTTTCATTTTCATCATGTACATATAAAAAAGATTTAAAACGTGTTCTTCACAGGAGACTCTCTTAAATGAACAAAAACATCCAAACTGAAAAGAGGGCTGGGCAGATATATGCTTCCAATTACTATTCAATAAAATGCATGGGAGCAATGGGGGAGTCAACATTCGAACACAAAGGGGCTCACTTGCATTAGGAATTTTTACATCAATGTCACTATTAGAACGTTCACCACCCCTCCAGTGTTGAGTAAGTGTGTTGGTGTAGTACAAAAATCCCTAATGCTTTCAAACCTTTAAGGATACAGGGCCAGATTTTCTGGTATGGCCAAGCTGCACCCAGCACAGCAATGACAGGGTGGAAGGATGAGAATAAAAGCAAAGGTGGATATAAACCATATATATGCCCACCTTATTCTGGAATGGATTAGAGATTGGTCCAGTCCCCAATGTACATTAGAGCAGCCTCAATCCACACAAAATATCTTCCAGAACAGATGACTTTTTAATCCCTCTCTCCAGTATTGAGTGATTGACACAGACATCAGGTTTATACAATACTTTTTGATCATGCTCTAATCACAATGGCCAAGATTTTAATAAAATAGATTTTCTAGATGATTTAATAAAAATAGATTTTCTTAGGAACCTAAGGTAACATTTTCAAAATTTTAGTAGCCTAAATCCTATTTTCAAAGGAGTTAGGCAATCAGGTTCCTAAATCACTCAGGTGCTCTTGAAAATGTTATATCTAAATCCTTACTCAGATCCCTGAAGTGATCTGACTTTTGAAAGTGTTGAAAACCTAAGAACTCCCGTCCAATCAGTGGCAATGCTGGGTGCTTAACACTTTTGAAAATCAAGCTGTTTATTTCAGGGCCTAAAGATGGCTGTGTACCCTAACCGCAGGCTTCTGTTTCTGAAGATCTTCATCCATAACTTCTGTTTCACCGGAGAGTAAACTGTGGAGCCATAGCCTTCACCCATTTCTTTTTAAAAACCCAGCATTTAAGAATTAGAGAAAAATGTCCATTTCTTTGTAACCTAAGACCAAGGTCATGTTAGCCCCTGGGGCAGAACCAGTGGCATCACATTGATCTTAAGGAGTCGTTGCACTGTATGTTAAAAAGCAGTCTCCGAGCAGGGACTGGACTAAACTCCTACTGATGGGCAAACCTCTGAAAATGGACATCAGACCCAAGTGATAATCCAAAGAAACCACTGCTTTGACATAATCCCCTGGAAGAATGAGTGATTCGTTCCTCTGAACGGAATATGGGAGCTGATGAACACTTTCCCCTTGCCTTAGGAACTTTTGAGACAGATTGTCTCTGAATTACTTCTGATTGATAAGGTCTTTTATACAGATATCCTCTTTTTCATCTGCCTCCCCGTCAAATTTCTTTGGGGACTATCTGAAATTTGGCCTGAATTTTAATAGTTAAGGTATGAGACTTGGTCGCATTTGGTAGTACAGAAAGATCTTAGATCAAGTCCAAAGGATATTTTCCCACACAAAGAGGAAGAGCAAGAATGCTTGGCTTAGAAATTGTCACCTCTCTATGGCCATAGCTTTAAAAAAAAAAAAAAAAGTTACCACACCCGATTCCTTCCCAAAATTTTCTCTTTGTGCTTTAAAACGGCAGGGGGAGTCGGAATGTGTGTATGGGGGGGGGAAATCACCTTTTTCACACAAGTCTCATTTCAGAGGGGTTCCAGGTTACTTCCACTATAGCCATATTATTCTTGCCTGCCTGAATGCTGGGCTGATGTACGTGCATAGGTAGCTGGATCATGTTTCTGTAGTCTCAAGGCCACAGCCATTAAAGTTAATTGAAGGGATGGCCCATTCCATTAATACACCAATAAAAATTGATAGATAAATGAATCACATCATCTGTGCTACCCTCTTGACAATGGCAGATCGCTCCCTGCAGAATATTTTTTGGTGCTTTGCCCACTCTAGTTTTAAATGTCTCTGGTGATGGGTCTCGCAGCACTTGCCTTGGAGAGCCCCTTCCATAGATGAACACTGTCATTAAGCACTGGTCTGAAAAGGGGACTCCATAAAAATGGCCAAGTTTTATCATTTCTTAACGATCTCCATGACAAACTTTCGGTTTGTAAATGGGGCATGACAGCTTTTGTAAGCAGGCGTCTTGTGCGCACAGTATGGAATCAAAGTCAGGATAAGCTCTTTCCAGCCCACGCATCACTGTCAATAAGAACAAACATATTGTATGGCAAAAAAACCAAAACCCACCACACCAGATACCCTGGGCAACCAGGTGCACCCTGCTATGCAACCCCATTCCCTAGGGCCTGATCCACCCCACACTTCAGTCAATAGAAAGACTCACTGCTTTCACCAAGAGTTGGATCAGGCCCTTAATGGGGGTTGCACAGATGTAGCCAACTTGAATTTAGGATCTTTATTTACATTCAGTAGTTGTCTACTCTGTGCATAGTCCTACTGACACCGATGGGACATGACATGGACTAAGACACTATTCAATATGAGTGAGGCTGTCTGTCATGCTCCGGGTTCTAGGCAGTCAGTCCTGGTAGCTAGAGCATTTTCAAAGCCAGACACAGAGTTGGAACTGGGCCAAAGGTAGGGTGACCATATAGCAAGTGTGAAAAATTGGGACACGGGGGTGGGGTGGGGGAGGCCCCGTAATAGGCACCTTTATAAGAAAAAGCCCTGAACTTTGGGACCGTCCCTATAAAATCAGGACATCTGATCACCCTAGCTGAGGACAGAGCTGAAACTGGGGTCCAGGGACAGGCTATGGGTCAGAACAGGGTCAGAGTCCATAGGCAAGCCAAATCAGGATCATAGTCAAGAGTCCGGAAGCAGGCCAAAGATTGAAACTGGGCTGGAGTCAATCCAAAAATGTGAGGGTCAAGAGGTGAGTGCAGAGTTGGAACAGATCAGGAACAGGCCTGAGCAGGTTCAAAATATAGCACAGAAAAGGCTGGAATAAGGCTGGGGGAGGATCAATGGCTGGCTGGCAGGCTAGGGAGTCTGTACTACCACAAAGCATCAGGTGGGTGGTGAGGGTGAAATACTTGTACCCTGGAGTCATCTGAGTAGGGCTATGCCTATGGATAGGTTGCTGCACCGTCCCTGAAGGTTGAGTCACTGCGGGCCCTGGTGGAGGAAGGAGTTAATGCAGCTGAGTTGCTGGAGCATGTTTGGGCAATGAGTCATGGCAGGCTCTGTTGGAGAGGGGAGTCATGGTACTTATTGAGCAAGCAGCCCTGATCCAGCTGCAGCGTTGCCTCACAGTATCCCAGTCTGGCCTGCAGTAAACAAATTTTACTGATAGTGCACTAAGTGAAACAAAATCCAAATCACTCAAATTGTAGCTGTTCTGGGTCTGCAAGCCTAACAAGAGTAAAGAGCAACACACATATTGTCCCTAGAAAAAGCAGGTATTGCCCTGACTCAACAGTTCTCAACTCACTCAGGGCCAGACAGGTAGTATGTACATTGTGCGAATATTGTCATTACTACATCTCCTCCCTAGAACCGTTCAGAGCCGTGGTATTTACTACAAATGTAAACACCATTATTTTTCTCAACCTGTTTACCACTGTGGTAAATACACTATTACTTTGTGTAATAATGACAACTCTCTGTCAGTCTCACTGTTCTAATGAGCGCAGGATGATTTGATCCTTGACTTGCAATTCACCTTATAGACTAGAGACTCAAAAATTAGTATTTTTGGAAGAAAAAACAGCAAAGCCTTTACCAAAAATTCTTCATTAATTTCCCTAATGCATCTGTGACGGTTACTAATCACTGCTGAGAGGAATCTTAAAATTATGGACTGGCTAAGATGCAAAGATTCCCAGGAACATTTTTTCCCCCCTATTAATCCTCTTCTAACTGATGCATAGAAACTTCACAGTAGCCGAGACAACTCGGTGAATAAAGTTCCTTCAACTTGATCAAACAAACTCATAGCACTTCTGGAAGCAGATAATCTAGTGGCAATTGCCACAGAGCTGCTCAAGCTCCGTGGAGGCTGGTAGAGAGGCTTAGCTTGTTGAATGACAAATCAAAAGTCTTTCACCATATGGGATTTTCATCTAAATCTTTACTCTTGAGCCTAGGGCCCAGTCTCCACTAGAGAGAAACAATCCAGCTGTACAAACTGCAATGACTGTTTTGTCGACATAAGGGCCCTGTTTTGTCAACAAAATAAAGCCACCTCAATGGGAGGTGTAGAGCTTTTTGCAACAAACTTTTAGCAACAGTCACTGGAGACACTGCTTTATGTTTTTGTCATGGTAATTAGCCTCCGGAAAGATCCCACAATGCCAATTCTGACCACTCTGGACATCCGTTTGCATTTCGCTGCTCTGTAGCCACCCATCCCTCCCCATTTGCAGTGGCGGTAAATTGAAATTTTTATTTCACTTCCTGCTTGGTTGGCGTTGCATCTCATCTTCCTAGCTGACCATGCCAGCTCCATGCATCAAATGCTCTCCTGCTTGTAGCACACTGGAGCTGCTGGACCTGATCAACATTTTGGGGGAGTCTGCCGTGTAGTCCCAGATCCACTCCAGCCAAAGGAACTTTGATACTTACGGTCAGATTTCTCATGCCATGGTGGAGAAGAACTATGAGCAGGATGTGCTGCAGTGCTGAGCTAAAATCATCGCTCTGGTGTGGAGCCAATGAGCTGCCGCTTCTACAAAGAGCTGGACTCCACCCTGAGCGGCGACCCCACATCCACCCCCAAGAGGCCTGTAGACACCTCTGCAGCCTTGAGGACACCGGATACTGAACTGAACCCCAACGAAGAGGTCCTCAACGAGGAAGTGGAGCTGGAGGATGACCCGGAGCCAGGGAACAGTCCGGTTGCTGAGATCGGGAGCTGTTCTTGACCCCAGAAGGCTACAGCCAGCCCCAGCCCTTCAGATCAGGTGCTCAGGATGCAGGAGAGGGGAAGCTGATGCTGCTTGTGTGCTGGAGGCATGGGGGTCCTTAGCGAGGCTAAAACATGCAGGTGTGCTTGAAGGAATAGAAATGCACAGGAGTGGCTGTGTTTGCATGTGTTTTCCTGTTCCCTTGCACATCTAGGCAGTACAGCTGAGAAGCATGTTAATGCACATGGAGATTATGTGGGTATCCTTCAGTGTGACCTCTAGGAAACTTTTTTGGAGGTACTCCCTGATTCTCTGCTCTGCCTGGGCAAAGCAGCTGTGTTTCTGCCCCTGTTGTAGGTCACTTTCCCATGTCAATTAGCAATCAGTTGAGCAGGGACCAAAGCAGCGCACAGTTGGGCAGCATAGGGAACCGGTTTGAAGCTGCTCGCATGGAGATGTATACTATTATCCTTGCTCCGATATGGCCCCAAGCTGGTGTAATACACTGGAGAAAGATACCTTTTCTGAAATGCATTTTCAACAGAATGGGTGTTATATTTTGACACTAGTTGCTGTGTTTCAAGACTTAACAAGGTGAAGTTAAAAGTCAAGAGTGTAATGGAAATTGGCTGGTGCAATAATAATGAATATGCAGTTACTCATCACTGGGGAACTGGCTACAATCCTTCATTGTGCATTTCTAGAATTTCTAATATTTTGGGTTAGAGGATATGAGAGATTTTTTCCTCCAAAATATATGGTGGAGTGGGTTGCAAAAATTTGGCTTGGTGTTGAATGAAGAGAGCTAAGGCTCAATAGATTTTAGAACTATCTTTTTCTTAAATGACTCATGTGGAGATATTCCAAATCTTTAAATTAATAAAGGTTTTTACTATATGTATTTGAAAACAACTCTATTTGTAATTCCTCCACTAATCTTCACTGCACCTCAACTCCCACAAAACACCAAAAAGCACTTTTCTTGAGCAAGGCCAGCCTAGTTTGAAATTCATTGAGCAAACCATTTCAGAAGTCTGAGGAGCCAAAAGAAAAGGTTAGAAGGGATTTCAAAACTGAAAGTATTTTGACCCACACTCCCAAGCCCCATCTCAGCACAACAGTGTTCACCTTGAACTAAACGTTCCCTAGGTAAGATGCACCACATGCAGGTCCCAATGAATTGATGTAACAGTCATGAAATTACAGAGAGCGTGTCAAAATCTGACTCATAACAACAAGAAGCTTACTACAATGTTAACTGTGGAAAGACAATCAGTCTCTCCACAGTGCTAACCACAGCACAACTCATTTGAAAAATAAAACTAAGTTAACAATTCTTTAGTTCCCCAAACAATAATAATCACTCAGACTAACAGTAGCCTTCTCTAGAATTTTATTTTCAACAACTGTGTAGAGCCAGTGCCACCATAACATCTGTCAGCTGAACGAGGCTCCATCAATATTGACTTGATATTTTGGAAAGTTATTTATTTCTTCATAATCCCAGGGGATATTGAGGGGAAAGAAAAATCTACAGCCTGACAGAAATTATTATTTTGTGAGATGCCTGTTTAGCTTCAAAATGCCATAAACAAACAACAACAAAACTACGCACCTGGTAGGAAATACACTTAATGTGCTCTGAAACAATCCCATTCAATTTACACACTCCCAGAAAGTCACCACAGGAGAAAAGTGCTGAATACTGGAGTTAAAATCTTTTCCATTTGGCGAAGTTGGTGTGAAAATTGACAAACCTAGCACAATATTCACAAACCCACATTCTTTACCATGATGATAATGAGGGGGAGAGGGAAAATTACCCAGGGTGAGTGTTCATTTCTATTTAACTATTAGTGTAGTAGATAGTATTGAAACAAACAAATAGAGGATTTAATTAAACAGTTTTATGATTCTCACTTGATCAATCATCTGTTTTTAATCAGCCTGGAGGAAAAATGAATAAATAGCAAATAAAAAGACGATGTCCATAAATACAATACAGAGAAGAGCAACAAGTCCATTTAAAAAACTACCGTAATTTCAGAGACAGGGAAAGAAGAATGAGTGACTTACCTCAATTGCAGGTTGGAAAGAGGCAATAAATAATACGCCTACATCCTTCCTTTCTGGTGCCACTAATTTTAGGTCTTTTGATAGAAATCTAAAAGGAAATACAAAAGACAATTGCATATAACTGCCTTCCCTGCAGAATGCCTGAACAAAATAGTAATAGGCTGTCGAAGGAACACCAGCAAAAAGTGAGTGAACAAATTACAATTAAAAAATATAATTCTTACAAAATAAGAGAAGAAGAAAATTGTCCTGAAAATTCCTTGTAGGTCTTACTAAATGTTAAGCGAATGAAGCCATACAGTAATTAAATGACAGAGACAGATTGATCCTTAGCGTTACACCACTGTTCTCAATAGTGACAACAGGCATCAATTTGACTCATCTGTTTCCAAGACAAAGATGACAAACTAATTTTGTAAACCACTAAAGAGCTAAACTAAATTTCCACTAAAAAGGCAGCTTCACATTGGCTGGAACGATGCAACTTTTCTAACTTGTCTCTCCCTACCAACCGTACTTGCTAAACAACACTTGAATGTTAAATGCTTCGGTCAGGAGTTCAGCCACTGACCTGCAATGAAAGCCGTGTTTCAGCTTCAACGTTTCCTGAGAGCAAACAACCTACAGAGGAAAAATGGTTTCATGGAATGAACTGTTAAAAAAGAAAATCCTCACATAAGCTTTCCCTGAGGGGAAGAAAGAATCCACAAGCTTTAAACTGGCCAGGCAGATTTAAGAGGAAGCAAAAAGGAAAAGAAGGCAGCTTTTTCTGTTGCGTCAAAGAGCCCAGTGTGCAATAGGAACAGTGAACTGAGTTGTTAAACTAGCAAGCCCTGGCTGAAGACAGCTTTTCAGTATGCTCTCAGCATCCTCTCCCAGGGCTGGCTGGATGCAGTCCCACGCCTCTTACAGAGACAATCACTGAAGGACAGTTTCTGTACCCATGCCATTCAGCTGTCTTTCCTACACAGCATGAGGACAGTTACACACACAAGCATTATTTATTTATGTATAGCAAGTGGAAAGAACATCTATGCATATTCCAACTGGTGATCTTGTCACTGAGTTACCAGAACTTGAAGAGAGAATCTTATTAATTACTGACTGCATAACCCACCCTTTATGTGATTCAGTGTATGCTTAGAAAAAAGTTTCAGGAAGGGACTGTACTTATATGATACTTCTCTTACATGGTGCTAGACACCACAGACCACTTGCTGATTGTTTGCAGAGAATTGGCTGATCACGTGGCACCAGATCAATTTGTTTCCATTGCAAAGTGCCTGGAAGCCTGTAAAAGTCCCTGGAAATGAGGAGTCAGTTTAGCTGCCCCTGCTGGGGGCCGCTTTTACAAAAGAGTACAAGGAGCCATCTTTACAAACCAGAGTGAACATGCATGGGAAAAGAGCAGCATATTCAGGAGAAAGAGCAACCAAGTGGCAGGGCAGAATGTGTAGGAGAGAAGGATGAGGCCACAAGGCAGTACGTGCAGAGAAGTGGAGGAAGAGGGACAGAACAGACGGAAAGTACAGATGAAATAAAATGCAAAAGTAGGCAGCGAGGTTCTCTTTTTAAAAGCACATATCAGACGAAAAGAGAAAGAGATGAATCTTCTGAAGTTGCTACAGGGACAATGCAATCACCAACGAGAGGCAGGTCCATGTGATCACAATGGGAGGGGAAGTGTCCAGAAGACAAACTCTCTGTTACAACACGGTCCATACTATGAAAGAGAACCTCTACAAATGGCAGGGAGGAAAAGAGGAGAGGCAGCTTCTTCTTTGATTGCTTCCCTTCACATTCCTTTAGCATAAAGTGCAACTCTACTCTGAAAAACGATTTTACAAAATGACACAGGGTGGGCTTTTCAATTCGCTGTGTCTCAATAGATTTCTGGGATCCAATGGGTCCAATTTATAAGTAATAAGCACCAGCCCTGCAAATTCAACCCACACTAGGAAAGATCCTTCTCTGCATGCATCAAGGAGTGATCCAGCTTTGACTGGCCATATTATGCCCTCCGTTATATCTGGCCAACTCATTGTGTGCAGGGAGGTAGCCCAGGCATAACTAATTGCCTTTAGTGGAATTGCACAGGAGTATCTGTGCAGAGAATATTTGCTATTCAATTAACAGTTCTGTCACCAGTGTGTGCAACAGGAACAGAAACCAGGTCCTAGAGCTGGACAAGACTAACAGGGTTAAACAGTACAGCCATTACAGGGTGAGTAGTAGCAATGCCTGCTATTAAGGCTGCCTAATACTTCCTGTTATAAAGCTGTTTTCAGGTGCTTATAACTTTTGAAATTTCAGCCTCAGTGACTGAAATGTGCTATGCGTGATCTCTGCCTGAGGTTGAATTTTTTGTTAAGTTTGATCCTAAAAGGTTTAATCATTTCTGAGAATGAGATCAATGAATAATCAGTACTTTGGGATAAAATATATATATAATCCAGTTATATATGTATATTTTAAACTGGATATTTGAACAGCTCTAGCACTTCAGGGGTTTGGAAAAGAGACCTGGAATTAGCACAGTAGCCCTAGGGTCAGAGAAGTGCCTTTTGCTGTCCCATGAAAAGCCATCCAGGTTAGACCAAGTTATAAGCTTTTGGGGATGGGGGTGGGTGGGGGGAATAAATCGCCATTTGTGCATGCATCCCAGACCATCACATTGATAGAACAGTAGGAGAGAAAGGTGGATACCTGCTGGATCCTTGTCCTTGGAAACCTAAACTCCATTGTTTCCTCTCTGTGGCAGCTCTTGGACTTTCAGAAAACCTTTGACAAAGTTCCACACCAAAAGCTCTTAAGCAAAGTACGCAGTCATGGGATAACAGGAAAGGTCTCTCATGGATCAGTAACTGGTTTAAAAGATAGGAAACAAAGGGTAGGAATACATGGTTAGTTTTCACAATGGAGAGAAGTAAAGACTAGGGTGTAATGGGGTGTCCACTCAAGGCAGAGTAGGTTAGGACAACTAATCTGATAGGCTGCACCCAGTGCTTAATTTGTGCCAGGATTTCCAGGCCTGAGCCCTGGCACCTCTAGGCTTGGCAGTCCATAGACCTGGAACCTCTAGTTGCTAGACATAGGGTCCCGGGGCTGGAACCCAGACAACAGGGTGAGTCTGGGTTCTCCCATGACCCACTAGGGAAGTGGCACAGTTTAGGCAGTGGACCAGAAGACTACCCAAGACAGATCGCCCAGTAAGACTTTGTTACCAGAAGGGGAAAACCGCAGTGACCTGGCCAGAGGGCCAAGTGACAAAGAGGGAGCACAAGTCACAAAAAGGAAGCATTGCAACTCGTGGAGTGTTAGAGGGGCTGCAGCACAAATGAGACAGAAAGGGGTGTCGGACCAGGTGGAGCTATTCCCCAGATGCAGCCACCAAGAGACACTCCAGCACTTGAGTAAAGAACCCCATTACACAGGACCCCCCAAGGATCAGTACTGGGATCAGTGCTCTTTAATATATTTGTAAATGATCTGGAAAAGGAAATAAACAGGGAGATGGCAAAATTTGCAGACAACACAAAATTACTCAGGATAGTTAAGTCCAAAGCTGACTGCGAAGAGTTACCAAGAGATCTGAGGTGATGCAGAGAAACTGCCCATCAGCATGGAAGGAGTAAAGGTGAGCCTTTGGGCCCAGCTAGCCTCATCCCATTATACCTGCAGCCAATGCCAGGCCAGGCAGGGAGAGAAAAGAGGGAGCCTGGCTCAGTTTGGGGATGACTGGAGAAGAGGCAGGAGCGAGCTGCCTCCCTACCTGGGGAAGGATCACTAGCCTGACAGCCGAGGCAGCCACCAGGAACCAAGCAGTGTCTTCCTGGCAAAAGGAGATGGAGAAAGAGGCCTAGGGGCGCCCAGCCTAAGCGGAACCTAGGTGACAGAAGCACAGAGACCTTGGGGGTTCCAACCCTGCCAAACTTACAGCTGCCCCGTTCAGAGGAACCTGGGACCACCACAGGTCACTTCCCTGGGTCCTCAAGGGGCCACTACTAGCGACAAGCCACCACAGGAACTTGGACAATAGGAGCCAGGCCCCAGATTGATGGGGGGGACAGTAGGAAGTTGCCCAGGGCAGTGGACATAGACTCCTTGCTGAGAGGTCCCCTACTTAGAGGTTGATTCACACAGGGCCCTGGGCTGGGACCTAGTGGAATGGGAGGGCCCGGGTCCCCCTGCACCTCAGCCTTAAAGACTGTGGCACCTTGATCACAGAAGCAGGGAGCACGAAGTCAAGTACTCCAACCACTAGGCCGACTGGCCCTCCTGTTACAGGATCTCTCAAAACTGGGTAACAAAATGACAAATGAAATTCAGTGTTGTAATGCAAATGAAAGTAATGCACACTGGAAAACATAATCCCAACTATACACACAAAATGGGATCTAAATCAGCTGTTACCACTCAAGAAAGAGATCATGAAGTCTTTGTGGATAGTTCTCTGAAAACATCCACTCAATGTGCAGTGGCAGTCAAAAAAGCTAACAATATTATGAATGATTATGAAAAATATATACAAGACAGAAAAATACCATATCACTACATAAATGGCATGCACACATCTGGAATACTGCATGCAGCTCTGATGCCCCATCTAAAAAAAAATAAAATTATATATGTGTGTGTGTATATATATGAGAATTGGAAAAAGTACAGAGAGGGACAACAAAAATTATTAGGGGTAAGAATTTCCCTATGAGGAGAGATTAAAAAAGTCGGAGACTCTTCAGTTTAGAAAAGAGACAACTAAGGGGGGGTGGATATAATCGAGGTCTATAAAAATCTTAACTGGAGCAGAGAAAGTGAATAAGGAAGTGTTATTTACCCCTTCACATAACATAAGAACCAGGGGTCATCAAATGAAATTAATATGCAGATTTAAAACAAACAAAAAGAAGTACTTCTTCACAAGACACAGTCAACCTGTGGAATTCATTGCCAGGGGATATCGTGAAGGCCAAAAGTATAGTGGGTTCAGAAAATTAATGGAGGATACGTCCATCAAGGGCTACTAGCAACCCCATGCTTCTGGCTGTCCCTAAACCTCTGACTGCCAGAAACTACAACTGGACATCAAGGGTTGGATCACTTGATAATTACCATGTTCTGTTCATTCCCTCTGAAGATCTAGTACTGGCCCCTGTCGGAAGACAGCTCACTGGGCTAGATGGACCATTGGTCTGACCCAATATGGTCATTCTTATGTTCTTTCATCTGTTCAACTGACAACCCTTCAGTTCAAGAGCACGGCCAGTTTGCTTGGTCCCAGACTCCATTTGCTGCACAACCTCTGCCAGTGCAGATAGCTGGTACTGGCACTCCCACATTTGCACATCTCCCCTTGGCAGGTTTCCCCCACATGTACTGCCTCTTAATTATAACATTCATTAGTTTCCCTACAACCTGGGCTGCAAGTCTGAGCCAACGTCACCTTGTGTTGTCACTGGGTGATGGGGCCTGCTTGTATTCCTGCAGAAAAAGCTCATCTTGAAACTTTTGCCAATGCTCCTCCTCAAACTCCCAACCAATCCAAAAACAGCCCCCTTCATAGCCTCCTCCTCTGGGGCTGCTTCTTAGCTCTGGGGCTGGTACCTCTGCTCCCAATACTCCCAAACACATAATCCAGTGTTCCTTCAACTGAGCTGTTCTTGTCTCAAAGTGATTTTCACTTGATGGCATCCCTGTAACATTTCAAATAAGATTCTGGGAAACCCACTTTGAAGCTGTAAGCCAGTGAGCGACACAACAGAAAACAGCCACTCTTTGTGGCCAAATCCAAAGCCATCTGAAGTTAACACAAGTCTTCCCATGGACCTCAATAGTTCTGGATCAGGCCTCGTAGTCATAAAACAAAATGAGTTATCAGAAGCCAGAAGACATAACTACTACCTCCTGGAGCATCCTTTTCACCAATCGCTTTTCTGATAGCCTCACTTCTGAACACCTGGGCTAAGGAAAGACAGAAGGTAAGACTCAGAGTTAACTGCTTGCTTCATCCCCAGTATGACTTCCACAGAGCCCTACTGTAAAAGTCATGTGTCTACCACTGCAGCCACAAGTCAATTACTGGCCACTACTTGGCAGTCAAGGGGTATGCACTTGCTCTGCCCTCCAGCCCAACATGAAGACTTCAGGCATACATCCAAAGAGCTGTGCTCCTCCAGGCTGGTAAAAGCCAGTGAAGAACAACCATGCCTATTACTAATGGAAATAGTCAATGCCTCCTTCAAAGGAGCATATCTACTAAACTCCTTGAAAAATGCAATAGTTCGCCCAATCCTCAAGAACTTAACACTCGACCCTGACGATCTCTCCTACCACCATCCCTTCTCCAACCTTCCATTCCTGGGCAAAGTAACTAAGAAGATAGTAACCACCAAGCTCCAACATTTGACATCAGCAACATCCTGGATGCCTCATGATCAGGGTTCAGCCACAGCCCAGAGACAGCTCTAGTAGTAAAGACCACTCATGGCCATGGACACAGGTAAGATCTCTAGGATAATAATGCTGGATCTCTCTACAGTCTTTGACACAGTGGACCACAAGATGCTACTAGGACATCTATATGGCATAGCAGGAGTAGAGGGCTCAGCAGTACAATGGCTTCAATCTCCAGCATTACTCACAGAGTGGTGATGGATAACTGGTCCTCTATTTCAAAGGTCTTCAGTCTACAGGGTCTCACAGGGATCCATGCCCTTCTCTTCAATATTTACATGAGGTGACTGGAAGAGATAGTGAGATGCCACAGGCTTATCTGACAACAGTGTACTGATGACACTCAACTCTATAGCTCATTCTCAACAGAGGCAACCACCATCGAAACTGAAATATCAAAAAGTCTACAGGTAGTTCTCAGGTGAACAGTAGCTGGCTCAAGCTTAACTTAGGCAAGACCAAAGTAATGCTTTGAAGAGCTGCCCAAGATGTTGTCTCCACTTTCCATCAAAGGCATACAGTCCCCAATCCTCAAAGCCGTGTGAAGCCTTGGAGTCCTGTATGACTCCTCACTGAATTTACGTAACCACATAACCTCAGTTCCAAGAATGCCTTCTTTCATCTCCAGCTTGCAAAGAAACTTCGTCTCTTTCTCTCTGATGAGGACCTGGCCACAATGATTTATGCATTTGTCACCTCCAGGCTGAATTATTGTAATTCAGTGTATCTGAAGCTAAGCCAAGATTATGCACAGGCTCTGATTAGTACAGAATGCAGCTGCCCGCCTTCTCCATGGCTTAGGCTGCAGCAAGCACATAAGATCTATGCCCAAGTCCCTTCACTGGCTCCCAGTCAGTTTCCAATGCTAGTTTAATGTCTTACATCCATTAATTGCTTTGAAAATTAGGAGCAAGTTCCAGCTATGTTAAAGACTGAATTTTGAGATATGTATCACCAGGACAGCTGTGTTCCTCTGAGACAATGCAGATCTCAAAGCCCAAGACAAAGCATATGAGATCTAGGAACAAAGCATTATCTATTGAGGGGATCTAGCTATGAGCAATTTTCCAGAAGACAGTCTGAAACAGTGGTTCTGATCCGAATTGTTCTCTTTGATTTCAATGGGCTGTTAGCTCTGGAGTATAATGATGGCAATTTTTGAAAGGTCATTGTTGAGAACTATTGTTTCTTAGCAGAAACATGCAATGACAGTTCTTATCCCCCAGTGTTGGATGCAGTGATGGATGAGAGCAGAACAGTGGGACAACTGGCTGCTGTCAGACATTGCTGATGGATGGAACTAGGAGTTCAAGTCCACATTGACTTGATTAGTAATATTGCAGCAAATATAGCACAGCAAACTTACCCTTAGATATTTTAGGAGTGTCCAAACCATGGGTGTCTGGGATTTGTTATGATTGTCTTTTCATCCTCTCTCTGAAATTCCATGCTTCTGTATGTTTAGGTCAGACCCTTACTCTTATTTGAATATATAGTCTGCAAATACTTAAATTTACAAGTTATGTATTCTCACTCCCCTTTGCACCTTTATTCAGAAACTGAATAAAATTCTATTAATTCAATGGGGAAGCACATTGGTATA
The DNA here is from genome assembly GCA_007922155.1 of Mesoclemmys tuberculata. NCBI lineage: Eukaryota > Metazoa > Chordata > Testudines > Chelidae > Mesoclemmys > Mesoclemmys tuberculata. The sequence continues at coordinate 12,965,258 of ML675617.1, read as the reverse complement.
GTTTATAAAGATGGGTTGTTAATTCACTTCTCAAGTTTTAATGTTTTGTTGCTATTACTTTCTTTGGTTTTTCCGGGTTTACAATGTATGACACAAGAACAAGAAAGTTAAAACCAAACCATCACAAATCTTAAATCAAATCCTTGATCAATAAGCAGCAATAGTTCTTTTTTAAACTTTTCTTTTGGTGGTATTACAGGACAAAAGAACAGGGTATACTTGAGAGTAACAATGAGCAGAGTTTTGCTTTTTATTGTTCTTTTGCCTTTTCTTCCCACTTTCTCATTTAAACAAAACAAAACAAAAAAACTCCTTTGTTCTTTCCTGTTCCTTTCAGCACAAATTTCTGGAGTTTAGCGGAGGGTGTTAAATTAATGTTGCAGGGTGACCTTTCCTCTCTACATCTTACGAGCACTTTATCCAAAGTTACCCTGAAACAACACTGACTAAATGACCCGCAGTACCCACCTTCTCACCTTGCATTTTCTGAGCTAGATATATGCTCCAAAGAATTCCATGGTCACTCATGAGAGGCAGCATGGCTAGAGCTCTGGACTGGAAGTCAGGGACTGTGTTCTAATACAGGCTCTATCACTACCCTTGAGCCAGTCATTTCACCTCTCCTTGCTTCCATTTCTCTTCCCACCCTTCATCTGTCATGTCTATTTAGCCTGTAAGCTCCCTGAGGCAGGAACTGTTTCTCACTGTTTCTGTACAGCACCTAGAACTGTGGGGGCCTGATCTTGGTTACGGCCTTTTGGTGCTATTATAATACCACAAACAACAATAATATTCTTCAATCCAGTATGCCAAAGCCAAATACATCACTGCTAGTGGAAGCAGGCATGACTCCATTGACTTCAGTGCTGCTTGTGGCAAAGGAATGGAATGGCACAAAGGGCACATTTGTCTGGTTTTTAAGTTAATAAAATCAGAAAAGCTGTCTGTATTGCCTGATAACTTGGGGGAATTATTAGACAACATATAAAACAGTACACACAATGTGTCAATGTAACCCACACTAGGCTAATGGAAGCTTTTCCCCACTCTAATGGCACACAGGAGTCGACTACAGCTGCATGCTTATGGATTTACTCCTTCAGCTATAGATGCAGAATCTTGTGGTTTTAGCAGCAACATTTACTGGGTTCAAATTCTGGTGAAAACGCAAGCAGGGAGGTTGGCAGATCGTCACAAAGTCTAGTTAAACCCAGGCCTCAAAGGGAATGACAAGGAAAATCAAATTAGTTGAGAGAGAAACAAACAAAAAAACCCAAAAAACAGCAAGATAAAAAGTGTGAGGAAAGATTAAAAAGAAGAAGAGGATAAAGGAAGGCAGTCCTGCCCAGGGCTCAGAGCTCTCCCACACTGCCATTTTCTGTATTATTTATTCAGTTTGCTGGTGGTCTAGTGGTTAGAAAGGCCATGCAAAACAGCATTTTCTTAGAATCAAACAGATTTAGGAACAAGTGATATTTCCTCCACTTGTACGGAATGGAACTTGTAAGATTTAAAATCTTATTTGACACAACCAGACTTGTTTTAAAAGAGTTATGAGCACATAAATTAAAATGGTAATTTCAAACCAGATTAGGTATGAAATGCTCTTGTAAAATCAATACAGATTTAAAAAAAAAAACATAATTTTGAGAAATCACTGAGTAATGGTGCAAGAACCACCGTGAACTGCAAACAAAATTCACTCCAGGTACGGGAAGGATAAAGAACATCAGGCATGTAAGCAAAGAAGAATTGGCATGAATACAGTGGACAAAGGGATTAGGTAGCACAAAGTTTGCTCTGGGCCCATTATTGCAGTTTAGTGGGTTACTTAAGTGCATACTGAAGGTTAATTGAGAACAAAATTAGGAGGAAATGAGGAGGAAACAAAGCTAGGGAAAGGAAAAAGAAATGCAGAAGTAAAGGTATGGCTGTCTGAGGAGAGATGATGAAGTTATGCTTGTGCAACTTATGCTAATGGTGTTGCTCTTCATCTCCCTCTAGTGGCCAGACCCACTTAAAGACATTTATGATTCTCACTGCCTCCAAGCCAGAGTACTTCTACACATCAATTAGATACCAGCAGCTTGCCCAGATCAGCCAGACTCAGGCTGCAGGACTGTAAAATTGCTGTGTAGATGTTTGAGCTCAGGCCTGAACCTGAGATCTAGGACCCTGCAAGGGGGTGTGACATTACATAGAGTACAATCTGGATCGTTGAACAGGTGTATCCCCTCAGTTCTCCAACCTCGGGTGCCTTTTACACTGCTTTGCTAAAAGCAACCACTCCTGATCTGCTCTCACACAGCCTCCAGCATGTAAGCCACTCCCAGCTATGTTGTATGAGTGCTACAGCCAGTCACCCATGAATTACATTGCAGGGCAACAGCAGCAAACTCCCAGTCCCAGATGTTCCTGGAGAAACGTGCACAATAAAAAATAAAGCACATGCGAAATGAATTCAAAGCAAAGGCTTCTCTTACCACATGCTCTAGCAGTCTTACTGTCTGGAATTCTTTCAGGCAGGATCCCTCCCCCAGTTCAGTGTTAATTGCCTTGTCTGTCAGGTGTTATTGATGCCATGAGCAGAGAGAAAAGGAGAAGTATTTGGGAGCGTCTGTTCTCCTTTCTTATAATTCTTTTTCTTTGAAAATCATCTCCAGCTGAGGTTCAGGAGACAGAAGATCTGTGGGGATGGGAACCTCCAGCTGTTCCTTTGCCAAAAAGGTAGATTTCTTGTTCACGCCCTTTTTCCTGCCAAAGAATGGCTGCTTAACCGGGTGATAGTCCATTTGATTTTGTTGACACCTGGCTGAGGCATCAGGTTGCTTTTTGTCTTTGAGAAACTGGTTTGTGCCTGCCTGCTTTTCTAAACTTGGAAGGTGTCTTAATAATGTTATATGATAGAATCTTATAACTTTACATATATGTTGCCACATATATTATACCACAACAATAATGATCAGCGAATTATGAGTTTTCAATTGATCCCTCACAAGGCATACTTTGTACAAAATCCACTATAGTTTTGAAAAAGAGTGAGCATAGGGATACATACTGCCATTGGGTGATGATCCTAGAACCTGAACTCCTGCCTGAACATCTACACAGCAACATTTAGCCCTCCAGCCTGAGCCCTGCAAACCCATCAGCTGACTGAGGCCAGCTGCAGCTGTGCCAGGGGTCTTTTATTCCAGTGTAGATGTACCCTTAGATGTACCTTAGGGTATGTCTACCTTGCAATTAAAAACCCGCAGGTAGGCAGTGCTAGCTGACTTGGGCTCCTAGGGCTCAGACTAAGGGACTATTAATTGCAGTGTAGATGTTTAGGCTCAGCCTAGAGCCCAGGCTCTAGGACCCTGTGAGGTGGGACAGTCTCAGAGCTCAGCTTAGCACTTGAGCCCTAGGGTCTACACTGCCATTCACAGCACCTTAGCCTGAGCCCCACCCCAGTCAGCTGACACCGGCCAGCTACAGGTGTCTAATTGCAGAGCAGATTTACCCTTTGATAACTAGGCAGCTTCTTTACTTCAATCAGAAATAGCTCATTTTTTAGATCCACAGGTCCAGGGTTCAAACCCCACAGGGGGCCTGTTCAGGGACAGCATTACACTTTGATAGGTGCTGTTATGTCAAGATATATTTTAGAAGCTTCTAGGAGAAAAATAGTCTATGCAAGTTACTGTCTTTAAGAGGCTGATCTTCTCCATAGTAACATCCCATCTTGCAACCAGCTCCACGCAGGCAGCCCACTGTTCCCATATGGAGCCCTCTTGAGTCTCCATGGGGTCCAGGATCTGTCCAGGAAGAGGGAACAAGCGGGCCTAGGGGAGAACCAGAGGGAGACACATCTTCCGTGCCAGCACCACAGAGATTACTTGGACAAGATAATACAGTCCTATACCATATTGCCTTTGTGTTGAGCCTTTCTACATTGAAAAACCCTGCCATATAAAGGAAGATCTAGGAGTAAGCTTCTGCTACGTGAGGCCCTGATTGGCAACACGTCTGCAGTACTGCTGAGCTCTCCGGCAAGTGAGCTCAGAGAACATACATACCAATGAGCAGAGAAGTAGCTGTGGTAAAATACATGCAATCTATTCATTCATCCACAGACATAGGCTGTGGGCCATGTAAGGGTGGCAGCTGAAACAATCTGCAGACACTGTTGACATGTGAATAGTAATAGTTGTGGCATTCTGTGTTCTGATGAAGCAGATACCACACCGACATCCATTAGCATCCTCACTGATTGTTCCCTGATGACTTGTAGATATCCACTCCTGTATCTGTTTACCCTTGGCCCTGACGCAGTTATTGTGGGTGTTTTCTATTGTGGTGTTATCATTACTGCATGAAAGATAGCAGGGTGCTTACACTGCACAGCTGATGAGCTGCTGCAGCTGATTAGACAGAGGTGCCATATGACAAATGGACTTTGTAATTAACTGCCCAAATCCTTTGATTCTGTCAGCCTTGCAGCCGTATGTTGGCAAAAAGCAAAACTGGGTTCAGATACACACTATGCTGCCATTCTCCCACATGCTCCACTGGGACTTTGAAATACTGCAGCAGGATTTCTTTAGAGTGCACATGATGCTTAGTTCTGTATACCTACAGTACATGAGTTGGCACCAATTGTCACTGCTAACAAAACAGGGTCCAGAGTGATGCCAACACTATTTGGATGATTAACCTCATTGGTCCAAGGTTGTGAATGGCTTCTGACTCAGCTCTATGTGGCAATATCTTTCCACCTTTAAACAGCTCTGACAAATGGATAGAAAAAGAGACACACAGGTGACAATGCAGAAAACTCACAGTAAGTGCAAAGAGAATTTTCCTACAAAGAACATGCTTCGAAAGTCCCTGTAAATACTGAAACCAAGTTCCTGCAGGAAGAGCAGTCCAAAGCAAAAGCAATTTAAGTACTACTCATTGCTATAAAGAAAATGCGACAAGCTCAAATACAAAACAACCACACCTTGGCTTCAGAGCAATTCTAAAAGGCTTGACACCAGAAAAAGCCCAGGTGACTTAAAGCATAAAATTGTACTGGGATGAAAGATTAAACTTGTGCCTATGATGGGAGTCTACACAGAGGCTACTGTGTCATATTTTAAAATGCTGGGTATAACCCACAGCCACCAGGGGCATGAGAAGAGCAAGGACAGGACCCAAGGCAGAGTCCTACCCTGGCGAGGCACATGAGAGAAGCCAGACAACAAAGGAACATCTTCTCCGTACACTGCTGTGCTACTCCCTTATCAACAAGCAAGGTTGTGGGTGAGCACAGGGTACCACGAAGATAGGACCACTGCCAGGCTACCCCCATGCATTGAGTGGGGTTTGAAATGGGCACTGGGGAGGGGGGTGGTAGAAAGGGCCCTGCCACTACCACAGGAATGAGGGGGAAGGTTGAAAAGGCCATGCCAACACCACAGTAACGGGGGGTGTGGAAGGAACTGCATCGTTAACAAAATTCATAGATTCGAAGGCCTAAAGGCTCTATTATGACCATGTGACCATCTAGTCTGAAGTCTGGTCTACACTGGCAATGGAGGATGATGTAACACCACTTACGTCAACCCCTTAAAGTATGAGTCTCCACTGACATGTAAGTTCCATCGATTTAAAGCATGGTAAAAGTCGACCTAATAAAACCACCTCTGCAAGTGGTGTCGTGCTGAATTTGAATTCCATGGGTTGAATTTACGTCAGTGTAGGCAAAGTGCAATGTAAATTGATGCTATTGGCCTCCAGGAGATATCCCATAATGCCCTGTTGTGACCACTCTGGACATTCACAATCTGCAGTAACGTGGCCACATAAACAGGAAACAGTTCCTCCGCTCAAGCCCCGGGAAATTTTGAATTTCCATTTCTGGCTTAGACAGCGTGGAGAGAGCTCTGTAGCTGAACTGCTCATGGCAACTGCACAGCCCAAACACACTCCAGCTTACTCATAGACTCATAGACTCATAGGTCAGAAGGGACCAATATGATCATCTAGTCTGACCTCCCGCACAAGGCAGGCCACAAAACCCTACCCATACACATTTATAACAACCCCGAACCCATGACTGAGTTATTGAAATCCTCAAAAGTGAGATTTGAAGACCTCAAGCTGCAAGGAATCCACCAGCAAGCGACCCATGCCCCATGCTGCAGAGGAAGGCGAAAAACCTCCGTGGCCCCTGCCAATCCGCCCCGGAGGAAAATTCCTTCCCGACCCCAAATATGGCGATCAGCTAAACCCTGAGCATGTGGGCAAGACTCACCAGCCAGCACCCAAAAAAGATTTCTCTGCAGTAACTCAGTTCCCATCCCATCCAGCATTCCCACAGACCATTGAGCAGACTTATCTGCCGATAATCCAAAATCAATTGCTCAAATTAAACTATCCCATCATAACATCCCCTCCATATACTTATCAAGCTTAGTCTTAAAGCCAGATAAGTCATTTGCCCCCACTACTTCCCTCGGAAGGCTATTCCAGAACTTCACTCCCCTAATGGTTAGAAACCTTCGTCTAATTTCTAGTCTAAATTTCCTAATATCCAATTTGTACCCATTCGTCCTCGTGCCTATAATAGTACTAAACTTAAATAATTCCTCTCCCTCCCTAACGTTAATCCCCCTGATATATTTATATAGAGCAAGCATATCCCCCCGGAGCCTTCTTTTGGCCAGGCTAAACAAGCCAAGCTCTTTGAGTCTCCTTTCATAAGGCAGATTTTCCATTCCTCGGATCATCCTAGTAGCCCGTCTCTGAACCTGTTCCAGTTTGAATTCATCCTTCTTAAACATGGGACACCAGAACTGCACACAATATTCCAGGTGGGGTCTCACCAGCGCCGTATATAACGGCACTAACACCTCCTTCTCCTTGCTGGAAATACCTCGCCTGATGCATCCTAAAACCGCATTTGCTTTTTTAACAGCCATATCACATTGGCGGCTCATAGTCATCCTGTTATCAACCAATACCCCAAGGTCCTTCTCCTCCTCCGTCGTTTCCAACTGATGCATCCCCAACGTATATGTAAAATTCTTATTATTAATCCCTAAGTGCATGACCTTGCACTTTTCACTATTATATTTCATCCGATTACTATTGCTCCAGTGTACAAGGTGGTCCAGATCTTCCTGAATAGCATCCCGGTCCTTCTCCGTGTTAGCAATACCCCCCAGCTTCGTGTCATCCGCAAATTTTATTAACACATTCTCGCTCTTTGTGTCAAGATCAGTTATAAAAAGGTTAAATAAGGTCTGTCCAAGAACCGATCCTTGAGGGACTCCGCTAGTAACCTCCTTCCAGCCTGACAGTTCACCCTTCAGCACGACCCGCTGTAGTCTCCCCTTTAACCAGTTCCTTATCCACCTTACAACTTTCACATTCATCCCCATCTTTTCCAATTTAACTAACAGTTCCCCATGCGGAACCGTGTCAAACGCTTGGTCTTGGATCTCATCAGTCTGTGGGGTGAAGAGTCTGTTCTGGCTCAGCTCCGAGCCAGCAAAAGAAACTTAGAAATATAGGAGAAGGTATCTCGCAGCATGCGGGAGAAGGGGCACAATAGCAATGCACAGCAGTGCCGCATTAAGATCAAAAAGCTGAGGCAGGCTAACCAGAAAACTAGAGACGCTAACAGCTGCTCTGGCTCCTCGCCCAAAACGTGCTGCTTTTAGAGGAGCTGCATGCACTTCTCAGCGGTGACCTCAGCACTGTGCCATCATGCGGCGTGGATGCCGCCCAAGAACCCGTCCAGGACAAAGGAGAACTCTGTGGTGTGATCGCGCTCCTGCAGCTCCCGCAATGGGGCAGTGGAAGTGGATGCGGAGTAACTCGAGTTCAGCGGGCAGTGTAGACGGGCCCTGCCATTCTGCCACAACCAGGCAGGCGGGGGGCAGAGGAGGACTCCCATTACCGTGGTGTGGGGGGGCTGTTGTCACCCCCCTGAGGGTGTGGAAGGGGAGCGCTATCCCCATGGTGACGTGGAAACGCTGTCACCATGGCGATGGGGGAACGCCGTCACCCTGGTGACGGGAGGGAGCCCAGCACCCTGGTGGCGGGAAATGCGGTTACCCTGGTGAGGTGGCAGGGGGCGCTAATCCGCGCGCGCAGCCGCTAGCCAGCTGGGCCCCCTGGGGCTGCCGCCTGCGCGGCGCGGGGTATCTGCGTCACAGCGACACACGCGGGCGGGCCGGGCGTCTGGGAGCAGCGCCCGCCCTCCGTCAATGCGCAGGCGCCCCTGAGCACCGGGGAGGGGGTCACTCGGCTCCGCCCCCAGCGTCCCGGCGCATGCGTCGGCGCGGGGCACCACGAGTCCGGGCCGCGCGCCCCAGGAGGAGCCGGAAGTGCTCCTGCTGCCCGCAGAGCGGCGCGCGCGCGCGCGCGGTGACCGTTGAGCAGTCACTGGGCGGCGGCCCTGTTTCCCTTTCGTGTTGCGGGGACGTGCCAGCACGTGGGCTCGTGACGCGAGAGCAGCTGGGCTCGGCGCCGCGCGCAGGCGCTGTGTCGTGCGTTGGGGGACACGACCGGCGGGAGCCGGCGCGTGCCAAGGAGGATGTCGGCGCAGGGGGACTGCGAGTTCCTGGTGCAGCGGGCCCGAGACCTGGTGCAGGGGGACCTGTGGGCGGCCAAGGCCTGGCTCATCACGGCGCGGAGCCTCTACCCGGCCGACTTCAACATCCAGGTCGGGACCCCGCGCCCGGGTGCTGCGTGCGGGCCGCGCTTCGCACCCTACCCCCCCCCGCCTTGTGTGCGGCCAACGTCTGCCTCGCGCGCCCCCTACCCACAGTGCCTTGCGGCAGGACACCCCCCCTCCTTGTGTGCGGACAATATCTGCCACGCGCACAACCTACCCACAGTGCCTTGCGGCACGGCAACCCCCGCCTTGTGTGGGCCCAGTGCCTGCCTTGTGCGCCCCCTACCCACAGTGCCTTCGAGCATGGCAACCCCCGCCCTTCCTTCCCCCCCTCCGCCAGCTTGTGTGAGGCCAGTGCTAATAATGACACTTCCTATAAACAACCACTGGCATTTATGAAGCTGTGCGAGCTTAGTGGAAAAATGATAGCAAAAGATTATTCAGGACTGCCAAGGGAAAGGGCCAGATGTTCCATTGGTGCATAAAATTCCTACCCCTTGTTTCCTATCTTTTAGTCCGGGAGAGGACCTTCCCTCTTATCCCTTGACCGCTCACTTTGCTTAAGAGCCTTTGGTGAGAGATCTTGTCCAATGCTTTCTGAAAATCTAAGTGCACTTTATCCACTGGATCACCCTTGTCCACATGCTTGTTGACCCCCTCAAAGAATTCTAGTAGATTGGTAAGGCATGATTTCCCTTTACAAACAATATGTTGACTCTTCCAACCAAAATCATATTCATCTGTGTTTCTGATAGTTTTGTTCTTTACTATAGTTTCAACCAATTTTGCCTGGTTCTGGAGTTAGGCTTACCGCCCTGTAATTGCCAGGATTACCTCGGGGGCCTCTCTTAAAAATTGACGTCACATTAGCTATCCTCTAGTCATCTGGTAGAGGTTGATTTAAATGATAGTTTACATACCACAGTTTTTAGTCCTGCAGTTTCACGCATGAGTTCCTTTAGAACTCTTGGATGGATACAATCTGGTCCTGGTGACTTGTTACTGTTTAATTTATCAATTTGTTCCAAAACCTCTTCTAATGACATCTCAGTCTGGGGCAGTTCTTCTGATTTGTGGATAAAGTGTGGCTAATGTTCCATTCTCTTGTATTTCAGTATGAAATGTACACTATTGAGAGGAATGCTGAGCGGACAGCATCAGCTGGCAGACTGTTATATGACATGTAAGTAACAGAGATGATTTTGCTTAATTCTCTTTGAAAGTGTATTGTAGATACACTCCAGTTATCTTTTTCCATGCTTTATACCACAGTACTTTCATTTTAAGAAGAGTGCAAAGATCTTCAGAGACCTAATGTGGATGTTATGGTCTTTGCTGTTTCTGTAGGCAAAGTAGACAGGTCTTACTAATCTTTTAAAAACAAAATCAGCCACAAAAGCAAAATGTTCTTTTGTATTTCTCCATACAGGTGCTTTCATGGCGCTTTCTGTTTTAAACTGAATTTGGGATTCTATTTTTTGCCTCTCCCTTTATTCCAGGTTTGTGAATTTTCCAGACCAACCAGCGGTGTGGAGGGAGATTAATGTTATTACCTCAGCATTAAGGAATGACTCGCAGGATAAGCAGACTCAGTTCTTAAGAGGTAAGAACTCTGTCACCTGATGGAGGTGTAGTCTAGTGGGAACCGAAGAACAAATCCACAGGATGCACAGCTGATTTGGCAGCTGCATGTCCGAGTCTGATGAACTGTCTGTAGTCTATTGGATACAGTGACACTCAGCCACAGAGGCTCACCCACTGTTAGGTTTAGGAGACAGGGGAAGAAGCAGGACAGGAGCTGAAGCACTGTGAGAAGTGCAACTGCTGTCAGGATTCCTTGCCAGGGAACAACCAAGTATTGGCTGGAAAAGGATTTGATGAACCACAGGAGGCTTGTGAAATTGGGACTTGAATCTGACAAACCAAATGTAGTTTGTTGGCTGAGGACTTGCACCAGAACAGTTAGTGAAGGCTGTGGGGGCTGGGTCATGTAGACCAGTTGTGTAGTGGTTATAGAGCCAAACATTCATAAATATCTCCCATGAAAATATAGGAGAAAGAATATGTAAAATTCTTATTTCCAGTCAGATGCTATGTTTCAATTCTTGGCTCTTTTTCTCATTTACACGCGATCGGAGGTGCCCACAATTCTTCTTTGTTTCTTCCATTGACTCAGGCAAGACACCAATAAATGAATAGACAAGAATGGTCGTAGTGTGTTGATACTGAAGAGACACCTTCCTGGAAATTGACCCTCTTAAGAGTTTAATAAAGGATATAGAATCATAGAACCATAACGTTAGAAGGGACCTCAAGGATCATCTAATCTAACTCCCTGCCAAGATGTAGGCTTCGTTGTGTCTAAACCATTCAAGACAGATGCCTAGCCAGCCTCTTTTTGGAAAAACTCCAATGAAGGAGATTCTGCGAATTCCCTAAGCAGTCTGTTCCATTGTCCTACTATTCTTACAGTCAGGAAGTTTTTTCCTGAGATTTCGTCTAAATCTGCTATGCTGGAGTTTGAACCTATTGCATCTTGTCCTGCCTTCTGTGGCAAGGGAACAATTTTTCTACATCTTTTTATGGCAGTCTTTCAAGTGTTTGAAGACCACTGGCATGTCCGTCGTGCCCCCTCCCCTCCCCTCCCCCCAACCTCCTCTTTCCAAACTAAACATACCCAGTTCGTTCAGGCTTTCCTTACATGGCTTGCCATCCCTTTGATCATCTTTGTCACTCACCTCAGGATCTTTCCAGTATCTCTACATCCTTTTGGTACTTTGGTGATCAAAGTTGGACACGGTATTCCAGCTGAGGCACAAACAGTGCACAGTAGAGTGGTACTGTCACCTCCGATGACTTATATACTATGCCTCTGTTAATGCAACCCAAAATTGCATTTGCTTTTTTTGGCAACATCACCACATTTTTGACTCAGATGATAGGCCCATTGTCTCTTATTAACAAATTATTAGTATCTAAATACAACATTCATTATTAATAATCTCAATGGGAATTCTTGAAGAGGCTACCATCTCTTAACAAATATTAAATGGTTTCAATTTCAACGTTCCCATGCACTACTATAATGTAGTTTTTAAATTTTCTTAATTGTTTTTAAATTAACATTGTTAACCAAATATTTTACCCTGAAAATATGCTTAGAAAAGGATGTATATTGCTCTGCACGTAAAAATGGGTGCCTGTTCTCTATCTAAAACATCATAGTACATACAAGAGCACAGCAGCATAATTTTTATCAATCTGAATAATAAGACATTGATTGTTGTTCTGCTTTTTTTTCTGTCCTTGCCTCAGTTGAAGTAGATTGGTTTTTTTTTTTTATTTCAATAACTGATTTTTTTTCAGGTTTATTTGAGACCCTTCCTGGTAGAGTTCAATGTGAAATGTTACTAAAGGCTACAGAGCAGTGTTTTAATACACTAGAAAGGGCAGAAATGCTACTGCTGCTTTTACGACGCTTCCCAGAAACTGTGGTGCAGCATGGGGTAAGAGAAAACTAGTTTCTTTTTGCTGTTAACAATCTTATTTATCAGCCCATGCCTTTGTGAATTGCTGACCCATTATATGCTTTGTCAGATAAGGGTTTTTTTTTTTTTTTTTTTTAAATCCATACTTGCAGGTAATATTTCAAGCAGCTGCTGAATGGCTACCAAATGAAAGGTATAAGTGTAAAATTAACCCAAGAAAGCAAAGCAGTCTCTTTTGTTGTAAAATGTATAGGTGAGTCCATATTTAAAAGTAAGCCAGAACAGCAGAAAAGAGAGCAATTGTAAACTCACATTGAAATGAAATCTAGTTTACTAGGAAATTATACTGCTTTGTCAATTACTTCTTATTTAGGAGAAGAGTGGGAAAGAGTGAACTTACTGAAATTTGTACAGCAGTATATTTTTGTGCTAGGATTTGTCCCCTGATATTGACTCCATAAATATTAAAACTGTATAACTGTAAAGTGTAAATGAAAATTGCATGGTGTTCCAGTCTTAGTACATGATGGAATGCTACTGATGAGTGTGTGTGCTCAATTGCTTTGAATCTTATATTTCTGAAAACCTCTGAAAATGCTGAGTAGATATTTATTTTAACCACTTCTTACACAGGTGGGCCTTGGAGAAACATTATTAGAGGCTGAAAAGATTGAGGACCAAGAATCCCCAGTCAATTGCTTTAGGAAATTATTTGGTAAGAAAATATAAATGCCTCTTTGTTTTGTTATAGAACTAAATGGCAAAGCTTGGTACCATCTGCTAAGAACTCTTCAGCCTACGTTGGTGTTGAACAAATCTATATAGTTAATGGCCTGTGTAAAATTAGTTGGTAGTCCTTATAGCAGATGTGCAGAGAACTCTCGGATGTCATCTACAACCTTGCTGTCACAAAAATCTGGCCACTATTAGTATGTCATCTTTTACTGAAATGATACCTTGAATTCTAGGTTACTGTATACTCTTATGAAAGTGAACACCTAAGATCTATTTATGCTTGGGAAATTTTCTAACCAATTTTAAAACCATTTAGAGCCATAGTGGAAACCCCGTTTAAGGCAGCCTGATAACTTTTTTACTGAAATGGTTTCAAGACAGTCTGGTTTTGGATTGGCTTCAGAAAAAAAAAGATAAGGCTACCTTAACCAGGTCAGGATGATTTAGTTGAGCATAGTCCTGATTTGAGCACGGGGTTGGACTAGATGACCTCCTGAGGTCCCTTCCAACTCTAATATTCTATGATTCTACTCTATGGTTCAAGTTGCTTTTAAAATCATTGTATTTTGAACTGGTTTTAAAACTGGTCAAAAACTGAATAGGCTCTAAGGCACATTTAGTGGCAAAAAGTTGTGGTGGTTGCTGTGGCGTATTGAAAACTCGGTTAAAATTACAGTTTTTTACTTTAAGTTTTAAGGGGTTTCTTGGTTCTGCTTGCAGGCTAGGAGGCTGTATAGGAAAGTGTGTGACATGGGTCTTTCAGAGTTAGTCTTTAAAGACCTAGAGGTAAGGTAGGTTGAGTTATGTCTCTCTATTTTAGGGAGCAACCTGCTTTGTGTGTCTCTGTTTTGGTATTCTCATATGGTGTTCTGAATTATAAGAAATAAAGCAGTGTTACATTGCCACTTTGCAGGAAAAGTGTTTTATATTTTTATCAAACTTCTCTGTTTGCATGCCATGAAGTTAATATTTGGCTAGACAAAAGGTCCTGGAAACTTGCACTGTTGATTTTCAATTCTTATTTAGCTAGAACAAGTAACAAACCAAACCCACCGCATTTTTATTATCTCTTAGTTTGTGATGTTCTTCCTCTGATCATTAATAACCCTGATGTTCGACTACCTGCCAGTTTGTTGTACAAGTACTTAAACAAAGCCGCAGAATTTTACATTAATTACGTAACTAGATCTACACAAGTGGAAAGCCAGTATCAAGGTAAGAGTACTTTTACCAAATTATGTTAAATTTCTCTTCTGGTTTAGTGTAACTGAAAAGGAAATTCATTTTATGTAATATCTGCCCCCAAACTGGGATGTTAAAAATATTGTAGAGTTTCATGGAATCTTTTGATTTCAGAACACTAAATTATCCTCACAACATACCTAGAGGGAGGGTAAAGGGCAGGAATCACTACATCCACTAATGAAATACTGCCACTTCAGTGAGAATGCCGCAGATATCCAACGGCCCTCATCAGCTCCACATAACCATTCAGGATATGAAATAAAGAATTATAGATTTGAATTTAGGCTAGCAGATTATCATTACCTTTGGAACTTAGCTGTGCACATCATACCAGGTTAATTCCCTAACTCTTTGCCATTGGAGCTCTACTGAGGACAATCAGCCAAGGGATGGCTTTAACATATTTCGAATAAGACTGTGAAACAATTTTTGCTCTCTTCACTGGCTTGCACAACATAATAAATTCTTGTTTTCCATTACCCACGTGTTATGCATAGGATGAGACTAACGAATATGAAAAGGTTAGCAAGATTATTTTAAGGCACACACATTCCATAACCGGCTTATTTTACATATATGTTTGTGTGCAGGGGGATCTAAGTCTCCTTCCTCAACTTCCAGTATAGCAGTAGAGCCCAACTTCTTGTTACAATGGACCAGATGATTGGTATATTTATGTTTGCAGGCAAAAGGACTAAACCTCTCATCTGAAAAGGAAGCTGATATTCTCCTTTATATGTCTAGTTCCCCCAAACCAAGGCTCTTGTGGCTGCTGATACATGGGACCAAAAGGTCTAGTCTGGTAGCCAGTGCCTCCGTTCTAAGTTGAAGCCTTAAAACTGGCACGTTCAGCAGTACAATTTCCCAAATATCATGCTGGAGTTTTGGCTTGCTACTTGGTAGAAAGAATGCCACCTGTTAAATTACCAACACTTTCATGTTCTTGTTGGAGCTCCCCTGCCCTTCCCCTCTCAGTTTCCAGATGCAGTTCACTGGAAAACAGTTCAGAGTCCAATCTGCAGGCAATGCAATGGGTTTATTGGGGCTAAAGAAACCAGCATAAAACCGTAACTCTTCATACTAGTCAGGCTTTTTTTTCCCACTGTATCCATAGCCCTTCACACCATTCGAGCTTCGTTTTCCATAACCATTCTTTCTGTACGTTGATAGTTTCCTTCACCTCTAACCATAGCTCTGTAGGCTGACAGAGCGCCCTCGTCCATCTCCTCCTTCTCGGTAAACTTAATTATACCTGTAGTGCCCCCTCCCCCCATACCATCCCTTCCAGTTTATGGTCATGTTCCGTTTTGGGGAGTCTTGAGTCTGGGGGTTTTGGTACTACCTCCTTTGGCTTGTAGGGAGCGAGGTTACATTTGGCCATGATCACTTTCATGTAATCTCAGGTTTCTTCCTTACATCCTCCCAGCTGCTTGTTTACAATAGCAACTCCTGCCTGGGTCTGTCCCCAGGGTGGGGGTTGGAACAGACTGATGAATGAAATTACAGCAGTTTAACCTTGTGCTTTCACTCACATTCTCTTATTTTGTTTCCTGATCTATTTGAGCTAAAAGAGAGGCCAAAAGCAAGATAATTGTTCAGTTGTTCACCTTATTTGCTTCACATTCTCCCACCAGTCCTGTAGCATCTGGGGTGTGCCGGGAGGCTCCCACTCCAAGGACTAACCAGTGCCTGCCAGTGCTGTGCTTGTGTGATTTGGTGGAATAGTAGCACAGAATGGCGGGGAGGTGAAATAATGATGGACCTTGTTGGAAAATAATTTTAATAGAGGTCAGATCAGTAAGAACTCTTCTGTTTCTTAAAACATAAGACAAACATAAAAAGCTATCATACAACTCTATTTGGAGAACATTTGACACAAATTAACAAAGATGCAGAGGTCTAAGACAGTGTAGCAAGATTTATGGCACACATAATGAGATGGACACCGACGTGAGGAAAACAGCAGTTTATTGTCGACAACAGACTCAGCGGAATCTTTTCCAAAGGCTGAGCCCCGATTATACTGAGGCGTCGCCTTATATACATTTTAAGATTACATGAATATTCATACATAGTATCACTATATTTTACATAGATAAGCTTGAGTGAGGATGCGCAGTGTGTATTTCTTAGTCTAAGTTTTGTGGGAGAGTATGCGCAGTTTGGTTTTCTTTGTCTGAGATTTAGGGCCTGGTTATCTCTTTAGGCATGTGTGAGAATGTACGCGGTATACAAGTTCTTATCTAAACTCCAGGCCTTTCTGAACTCCTCCTAACACTGACAGACAACTAGCCCTTTGTTAGAGACTACATACAAACTAGTGATTATATTTCTCATTACTCTACAAAACTATATGCACAGTTAAATAATTAGCCAGGTGCATTTTATCTACAGTACAGCATGTAAGCTTTATATCCAGCCAAATGAAGCCAAGGAAAAAGCTATATAATTTGCCTCACTAATATAGCCTGCCTCAACAGTTGACGTCTTTTTCAGACTAGACATTCTGGGAGTTCTATGGTTTCAAGACACACACAGATCTTGACCGTGATTTTACATATTCTTGTTAATTTATCTCAACAACTTGTTTGTTTTTTCTGAAATTGTGGGTGACTTAATTACTTATGAAATAGAGGGTTGGCTACATTTGATCAGGTTTCTTATAGTATTTGAAGTGCTATGTAGCCAATGTTTCATCAGGTTTTATCTTTTGCTCAGATAGGATTTCAGAGTTACCCTAACAACTAAAATACACTGTTCTGCTACTTTATTTTTTCTTTCTAAAAATTAATACAGTGATATCAGCTAATTTGATTTCTGCACAAGGAGAAATATGATTTGTTTGCTTTTTTTCTTTCTAGGTTCACAAGATACCTCTGATCTCATGTCCCCGAGCAAACGTAGCTCTCAGAAGTACATAATAGAGGGTCTGACTGAGAAATCATCTCAGATTACTGACCCTTGGGAAAGGCTGTTTAAAATATTATCTGTTGTGGGAATGAGATGTGAATGGCAAATGGATAAAGGAAGAAGGTTAGAAATGTGTTCTTCCTAAAGTGGCTCTCTAAATTATGGACGCATGGAGAGTTTGGCTTTTCAATTCTTCAGTAAATTAGACTATAAAACAAGCTGAATTTTAATTAGTACTGTATAATTTCATCCCAGCATTTTTCTCAAAAGCATACAACCCAGAGCTAGTCTGTAGGGTCTGTTAAGCCTCTGTAAACATTGCCCACATAGGGATCAATTCAGTAGCCTGGTCTACACTAACAAAACTAATAGGTTTGGTGATGACAGACGTCAGCAATAGGTGCAGCTGAGCATCTTAATTAACATTTGCATGGCATGAATACTGAATTGCAGGTGTAGACTAGAACAAACTGCGTTCAGCATCATACTTGGTGCATTTGCCCTTGCTTACACTTGAATGAAACTGTGCTCTGCATCAGTTCACCTTCACCTGTTGCTGATACTTGTTTTCCAGAGCGCATAATTTACGGGTGTAGCCAAAGGTTATGTTTTCTTCACTTGTCTACTAAGTAGTATCCCTCTTAAATGGTGGGAGGGAAGACTTTCTAGTTTTTTCCTAGGAAATGCAGGGCTCAGAATTATCTGGATCTTTGACTGTTGCTCAGTAAGTCTGTCCAGTTGTCTGCTGAATACGTTTATTTCCTCCAAGGGGAGAGAGTCCTAGATGGTGACGTCCTTTTCTTACGCTTTTAACTCCCCAAACTACTACTACTAAATTTGTAATTGTATTTTCATTTGCTTTTTTTGAGTTTAGATGTCTTTGTAATGTATCGTATTGTTTGTCTCTTACCCTTTAGAAGTTTTGGTGATATTTTACACAGAATGAAAGACCTCTGCAGATACATCAGTAATTTTGATAATGAAGCCCATGCTAAGTATAAGAATCAAGTAATATATTCCACAGTGTTCGTCTTCTTTAAGAATGCATACCAGTATGTCAGCAGCATCCAGCCATCTCTCTTCCAAGGTTAGTTTTTAAAACACTAATGAGGAAAGATCTTTCAGATATTAACAGTTTAAAGCCCTTTTTGGAACCACTTTTTTCAACTTTAGAAATTATTACCTCTAAAGGTAAATGTCTTAGCCTAAATCTCTACCTGTGGGTTGTATCTGGCATATCTTCTAGTGCTGTGCTTAAGGCTGAGTTCCAACTTGCATTCAACCTCTCCTTTCCCTTTTTACTATTGCTCCTAATATTATCAAACTTAATTTCTTGGAATTGAAAATGTGCATGCTTGTTTTCAGTCCAGAGTTGAGTTGGAAAACTTGCACAAAATCATTTGAGCTGTTTGAGTTATGAACACATGAATGATACTTTCCCTCAGATGGTCTGTTCAGAAAATATGCTTACGCATAATTCAATCAAAGCTGAAGCTAACAATTTAAAATGTGGCTGGTTTTATATAGCCCATTCAGGTTTAAGGAATAAGTTGGCTGTGAAGAAAAATGTTAATTTATTAAAGTAATTTAAAAGTAGAGTGTTTAAAGTCTAAATCTTGCTCTGTTTTTTCCCTTGCTCAAATCTAAAGCTAGAGCATGTCAGAAAGATCAGGATGTTCTGAATTGCTTATGCTTGGATTGATCTAAATTCTCTGATATGGCCTCAAAGCTGAAGGAAACAGTTTAAGTTCTGGTTTGACTGGGTTTTGAAAGGCCATGTTTGGGAGTTATCGAGCTAATTTGCTTCATATGAAGGATTTTACAAGCCCCACTAGTAGTGTTTATTTCCTTCTGTTTTCCTTAATCCCAAGGAAATTCCCTGCAAACATAATTACTATTAACATTGAAAAATGGGGCATTCATAAATCAGGAAGTGTAGAGTTAATGCTGAAAGCCCAATTTAAACTTTCTCCACTTGGACTTACGACTTTCATTATGGATTCTTGCTTGATTTATAAATTATTTAAGTAATTACTTACACAATATAGCACAATGTAGAATTTCTTAACAGCTTCACATAAAGTAAGCTTTAGCGCACAAATCAAGTCATATCTGTAGATTAAGGACTCAGTGTGGTCTACATAACAAACCCTGTTTAAAAAAAACATTTTTGGTAGTTTTCATGTTGTGAATGTGGAATTCAACCAAGCTGAACTCTTGTCAGTGTTTCATTGTTTACTCTTTTGGTTTTGATTTGATCACAATGTTGTGAAGCTGGGAAGCACTTGAGCTGTGAATCAGTCTTACCTATAGGTTCTAAACGTCTCTGAGTTAAAGCAGAGGAAGAAGTACATCTGATAGTCAAACTGTGATACGCACAGCCCTTGCTAGTGGTCCACAATTAGCTGGCTGGTCATATGTTGTAGACTCGCTTCCTTTTTTCCAGCTGGTAACTCACATAAAAATGAGGATAAAAAAGACTCTGAAAAATTCCTATTATTACTTTTCCATGGAAGTACTTGTAGATGCCAGAGGGATGACCTTTTTTTCTCCCCTTCACAATAACTCTTCATTTGTGAGAACTCTCAGATGTAAGGACTTAACTGAAATAAAAAAGGTCTAGTACAGAGATAGGGAAAAAGAGAAGAGGCATGGAAAGACTTCCATACAAGGAGAGATGAAAACAGTTTAGGGCTATTGTAGTTTAAAAACAGCATGATAAAGGCCTATATAATAATGATATAGAGAGAGTCCGTTGAGTGGGTCCTTTTCACTCTTTCTCATGGAAGAAAGAGCAAAGCAGACATCCAAAGAGATTAAAAAATACTTTAAAACCACAGAATTATTTTTTGCATAATGCATTTGTAACCCTTGCAACCTACTTCCACTGATTTCTCTCTGTTTATCAATGTACTATCTGAGAGCTGAGCAAGTAAATTCCACATCATTGGCCCTAGTAGACTTATTAGAAGAGTCTATTCTTTGCTCCTCCCTGGTGCTAGGAAACTTTGCTTGCTGTGTGTTGTGGTTTCTTAAGCTTATCTGTTGTGGTGGAAAAGCTTCCAAATAGGCAGGTCTTGCAGCCTGTTCCAAAATCAGTCAGATTTTGGTTCAGTATAATTTGATAGTTCATTCCGCAAACAATGACACCTCTCCATCCCCCATCTCTCTCTGAGAGTTCTTTGTCTCTGGCTCTCATCAAGTTTCATTTTCAACGTTATTAGCTGTATTGTTTCAGAGGAGTGCTACTGTCTGGGCAGGTTGTGTGTGGATGGACAGGCAGTCTGTAATGCAGCTGGGTCTGACCCAGTGATGGCTTTGAATCCTATAACCAAGACCTTGAATTGGCATCAGAAATAAAACAGCGGTACTAGATACAGAAACCAAGATGATGTGCCTCCTCAGTGGCCAGACCAAATGAGAGCTCAATATCATGTGCTGTTCAAGCTGGAGGCTCCATTGTGCTTCCACTTTTAACTCTAGGCACCGTTATAATAAGTCAGTCTGGAGATAACAGAAGTGAGCATCGCTGTGGCCAAATCCTCCTCTGAGAGGAAAGCATCTAATAAACTGAAAGCAGAAGCAGATATTCCTTGCCACTGATGTTATCAGATCATTCAAGGATAGTGATGAGTCTAGAAGGATCCCAGGCCTTTGCTCTGCGTTGACAAATGGAGGGAGATATCCTTAGCGGAAGGAAAGGACAGTGTCTCAATTAGTTCTTGCTGAATTTTACTTTACCATGGGCATCATTTTGGTCTTCTCTAAGTTCAGTTTGGCCAGTTCTGTATCCAGGTGGTAGTCTCTTGCAAACAGTGGGATACTTTTGTGATGGTGTTGGTTGCATGTCTAGAACAGGAAATTCATAGTTGGGTGGTGGTAGGTGTTTTGACAGCAGTGCCCAGATCATCCGTCCTTTCTCCAAATAGGCTGGTGAAGGTATTGAAAGTGAGCGGGGATCAGAATATATTCCGATGGGACTCTGCAAATGAGGGCTTATGAGGAAGAGGAGCAGTTGCCAGTCACCACTCTGGGTTCTGTTTTAGGGAAATGAGTGGAATCATTGTGATGATGTTACCGGTAAAGAACTGAGAAGCATTTTGTGGTCAATGATGTCTTGTAAGCTGCAGAGAGCTCAAGTGGTGTGAGGGCTGATATTTGGTCTTTACCCATTGTGATGGAGAACTTGTCCATTGGTGCCACTAGAGCCATCTCCATGCTTTTAGCTGGACTGAAGCCTGATTGTGAAGGGTCTGAGGTACTTTTCATTCATGAGACTCTGGGTGTATGTGACATACTAAGGTATAATCCAGACTAATGAGCATGTGTGTCACTCCTACCCAGCAACCTTGGGTGCCCTACAATGCTTTGGTTGAAGCAGCTCCCACCTGGGCCGCTCACAAACAGCCTTCCATTGTGCAAGCCACATGCTGAGTGTTTGTGTGTAACTGCAATCTGCCAGCCACACTTGGATTACACTTTGGTTCCCACCAGCCTTGGTTATGCTGCAAGGAGACCCCAACATACCCCCTGTCTGAGATTCCCCTCAGAAATTTGTCTTTCACTGCCCAGCTCACTCCTGGACCATACAAGTTTATATCAAGTCTGTTATTTCTTTAATAGAAATAATATGTACACAACTTGCCACCTCAAGTGGAGTTTCCCAGACACTTCAGTTTAAACATACTAGATTGGATAAAACAACTTTACTAACTACAAAGAGAGATTTTAACTGAGTACAAGTAATGAGGCATGATAGTCAGAAATGGTTACAAGAAAAATAAAGGTAAAATACAACAGGTGCCTCACTTAACAAATTATGACAAATATTCAAAGCAGAGTTTTCTGTCCATGTGCTTTCAGCAGTCTTAATGACCAAACTTCTTAGCTCAGGACCCCTTCTCTCAGAATCCAACAAATTCTTTTTTTGTCACTTCAGGTGTCATGAATGCGAAGGGCTGGGAGGGGGTGTGCCTTGGGGTGTTTGCCCCTCCTTTTTATTGGTTCATTTCTCTTCTTGAAAAATATTTCCAGCTGGGTATCAGGATACAAAAAGTGTACGGGGAAGGATGCGCCCTGCTGCTTTTTTCCCTCACCTGTTCGTGCTCGCTTTGTTTCCCTTCTTGCTTGATGACTCTATTACTGCTTAAATGCAAATTAAACAGAGCACACATCCCTTTGTTTAAGGCAGACCTATTTGCCAAGCTCAGTTTGGAACACGTGTTGTTAATACCATACAGTGGAATCGTATACCTTTGCATAAAATGTTGACACACACATTTTACCAGGACAGTAATGACCAGCAAATTACAAGTTTTCAAATGATACCTCACAAGGCATACTTTGTACAAAGATGATTACAGTAGTCTGCAGGCTGTGAACACGGGTACATTCTGTCACAGTGCACTAGTAGGAAAGCCCACTCGAATAACCTTAAGCTTGTTCTTGCCAGCTGTGTTGCAAAAGAGATTTTTTTTGTGGGAGGTTTGTTTGTTTGCTTTTCATGGAAGGTGCTCAGATACTTCAGCGATGGACGACCTCATAGAAACCTAGATATGTCAGAGTTGGGTACTTCCGGGTTCCCCTTGATGTCAGGGGTAAGAGATGGAGCACTGACTCAGAGCAGGATTCTCAGGAACAGCTTTTTCTAGGTGGGGAGAGGAGCAGGCCAAGCCCTGCTGTTTCCTGTTTGGAGGAGGTGGTACTGCCCTGGGCCTTCCAAGCCAGTGAGTAGCACAGAACGAATCCCTGAGGAGCTCCTTGAAGCAGAATTCATTTGGGTTCAAAAGAGGATTAGACATTTACACAAATAACCTCTGCAGCTACACTTAGATGGAATAAAAATGGATAAGGAATATAAACCTTCATGTTTTATATTCATGGGATATAATCTAGCAGGCTGGGGTTAGGAAGAAAGATCTTACATGGGCAAGTTATTGAAGAAACGTACATGAAAGGGGACTTACACCTTCCTCCGAAGTATCTGGCACCATTCACGAATTGTGACAGGATGTTGGGCTAGGTGGACCATTCATCTGATCCAGAATAGCATTTCCTATGACTCTGGCCAAGTCACTTACCCTCATTAGGTCCCAGTTTCCCAGTCTGCAAAATGGGGATAATTCTGCACTGATAATGCCAGGTTAGTGGACTTCACCTCTTGAGTCTTGTTACTGTGTGTGGGTCTGACAGGAACTCTCTTGTTTGAAGATTCTGAGCCTGTTGGATCCAACGGAGGATGTCTTGTACTGCTCCTTAGGAGTTACCTGTGCTCCTACAGTCACATCCTATCTGAGAAGAATTAGTGAAGGAGCTCCTGAGGGGTTGCATTCTGTTGTCCCAACTTGAGGCAAGCCTTAGGCACTGTGCTTCACTCACACATGGTCCTACACTGTCATTTCCTGAGCTCAGGAATATAGTTTTGTAACATCTCTTGCTGATTTCTGCTGTGCATCCAGTACTGGTGGAGGGCAGTGCCATTGGTGTTATCCGTGTCACTAGGGCTTCCTCTCCTTTTTTGGAAAGGAATGAACTATAGAAACATGGGAAAGAGCCTACATATTTCAGCAGAGAAGGCACAAGATGCCTTCTGCTGGCTCCAGCAGTTCTCGGCCTCCATCTGTGAGAATTCTCACCAGATGCATGGACTCGGGTGGCATCTATTAAGATGTAAATCTTCAGTGAACAACAGTTACTTGTAAGTAATCATCTCTGGCCTGTTTCACGCAGGGTTGAATGGCGATTTATGAGATGAATGGGGCAATTCACATGTGTCTCTCAAACTCTCAGGCTCTCTGAAATTCGGCAGTAATCACTGCTTTGGTTGACACACTTCCAGCATGTGCATTTTAAGTTTGTCTGACAAGAGGCATCACCTCCTTTTTTGGTTGACAAAGCTTTTAAATGGGATGACAGAGAAATAGATTTCCCATTCCTTCATCCATCTCTCTGCAAGCATGCAACCCCCTGAGACACAGGGTTTTTTTTGGTAGGTTAAAGGATGAAACACTTTTTGCGATCTCCTTTCAAAATACTGGCAGCACACTACAGCACATGGAGAGATCTCTATTTTACAGATGAGGAAACTTAAGCACTGAGACCTTAAGTGACTTGCCCAGGATCACACAAAGTTTGTGGCACAGCTGTAAGTAAAAATTAGATCTCCTGACTACCATTCCTGTCCTTCACCCACAACTAAGCTTCTTTGGAGGCCTGGTCATGGGAATGGATAGTGGACTTTGGCAGCCAGCTGAAAGCTTGATCCTGAAGTCAGCAGGAGCAGGCTGTAAGCAAGTTACACTGCTAAGGAAATTTTGTGATTAAATGATTGCATTCCTTTTTTGAGGCTTCAGTGTCTTTCAAGGCTCTTTCTGCCCTGTTTTCCCGTATGGAGTTCTTGGGAATTTTTCTTTGGTTATTGCTTTTAGGGCTGTTGGCCAAATGGTGTTGTTTAATTATTGCCTTTAGTTGAAAGTTAATGATGCTTGGAAACAAAATACTTAAAACTCTTATGTATCTTGTGACTGCTCCCTTAGACGGGAATGCAAGATTTTCTGACAGCTTTGAGCAAATCCCCATGACTTCTGGCAAAAGATACGTGACCTCTAAGATGGCGCTATCTTCAAAGAAAGTTGTATTTTAAACACTGACACAATTTGTTGAATTACTTTCAGATTGTTCTGTACAACGTGCATGAATGAAAAAAATGTGAAGCAGGCAAATGGTCATTTAGTTCAGTTTAAAGCAAGTTTTAATTTATTTTTTTGATGTAGGGCCAAATGCTCCAAACCAAGTTCCACTAGTTCTCCTTGAGGATGTGTCCGGTGTCTATGGTGATACAGATATAGATCGCAACAAGCACGTACATAAAAAGAGGAAACTTGCAGAAGGAAGAGAGAAGACAATGGTAACTCTTTTAGAGTATTCAGTTCTTAAAAGAAATGGCACTGCGTTTGGAATTTAGAATATTAGGAATTTCTGTTTATGACCAAAAAGTATGCAAAGAAAGAGACTTGGTTAGAAGCAGCAAGAACAAAGCAATTTTACTAGCAGTACTGTACGTGCCAGTATCATGATGTGAAAGGAACTGAGTGGAGACAATCATCTACTTGATTGGACTATGTTTTCAAGCAGGAATTCTGTAGCAAAATGCTATTGCCATTGCATAAGCCTGAACTGGCTTGTAATGACTGCTCTTATGTATGTGCTCTGTTTCTTTCATGGGAGAAAAAATAGTGTTTTATAGAATTGCATTTTTGGTAAAATACACATTTTTAGACGAATTGCATCTGATTTGCAGTATACCATGATGATGGATTGACTGAGGTTTAGATCTTACTTACTTCAATAATAAATTATTCTAGTGCAATCTGGGTAAACAATACCACAATTTGAGCAATGTGTAATAAAGTGAACCCTTTAGATCTGCTATTTATGATGATGTGGCACTCAGGATCTTGATAGCTTATTTCAAGAGTAAAACGTCAAATTCTTTCACTATTTTTCATTTCTTTTCGCTAAATGAGTTAGTAATATTTAATGTTAAGCATAGAAATAGTGAAAAATCTTTTCTAAAGATATTTGCACTGGGATTATTGTCTGCTTTGAAGCCTATATGCAATGTTGTAAAAGCTCCATAAGATTCTTTTGAAAAACATTTAATTAAAGACAACGAAATGTTTTGTCTATACTGACCCTTAAGCAGAGTTCGGATGATGAAGACCCTTCTGGGAAGGGGAGAAGTCGTCACATCACAATAAATAAGACAGACCTTGCAAACTCTGTTGAAGTACTAGAGAGCTTTAAACTGGCAAGAGAGAGCTGGGAGCTTCTTTATTCTCTGGAATCACTTGATAAAGGTAAGGATGATTGCAGGCAGTTCTGTGTTTACACTTCCATGATATAGATGAGAATTGTTTACTGTTAAAATACAGTTCAGGTACTTCTGAAATTTCCCTTTATTTTGGAAACCTGAATGGTTTCAGATTGGGAATTAAGATAAAGAAGCATTATCAGTTATCTCAGAATTTGGTTTATTTGTTGTTTTTTTAGCATCCTCCCTACTCCGGTACTCATTCATGCACCTTTCTTGAAAGCAGCTTTTAATAAGGTAGCACATAGGTGGTAGTAGTAGAAAAGAAAGATGGGATAACGTAGTACCAAATGGATATCAAAACTTGAAGTACGGAGGTATTGCTAGTAACCTCCTGAAGATTTGCATGTAACAGATAACTTCCCAGCAGTTTGTTTCTATGAAGATAGTTACTTGGTCTTTTCTTTTCTGATTATAATGTGGTTTTTATTTGTCTTATACTGGTTATTTGAAAAAAATAGTTAGCTGTATTTAGATACGTTGAATACTCTGGTCCTGAAGAACAGCATGATAAATAGAAAAATGGTGGATTAGAAAGTGTCCTATATTTTGAAATGTTTTTGTCAAGGTTCTTATTTTTCAGTCCTATTATTATTAGATGCCTTTTAAACCAAAGCTTTGCAATGCTTCACTCCCCCCTTGAGACTACTTTCTGATTGTTTATGCAGAATTCACAAGAATTTGCCTGTCATGGAAGACAGATACCTGGCTTTGGTTACGAATCTTCCTCACAGATATGATCATTTACCAGGTAAATGAAAGAACGAGAGTAACACTTTTGCATAGCCTTTTGACTTAATAGATCTGCATCATAGTTAGCTGCACCTTTGATCCCTCTGACATTTCTCTCTAGTGCACCCTTTCAGGTGGCAGGCCCTGTATCTTTACTTTTTTCAAGGTGGAATCCATCAATCCTCTAACCCACAGACTAGGTCCCTGACCTACAAGCACCCCTAGCTACCAACTGTTTCCTTAGCAGGTCCAGCTGGGGTTGGCACATGCAAGAGACTTCCCTTTGGAAGCTGTGAACAGTAGGTAAACACAGTGACTCTTAGCGGCTGCTTCTTCAAAAAAAAGTGTTTATTTATCCATAAAAACATAGCAGTTGGAATAAAAAAGGGTTAAAGCAACAAAAGGCTTACATGCCTATATC
Organism: Mesoclemmys tuberculata; assembly: GCA_007922155.1. NCBI lineage: Eukaryota > Metazoa > Chordata > Testudines > Chelidae > Mesoclemmys > Mesoclemmys tuberculata. The sequence continues at coordinate 12,938,205 of ML675617.1, read as the reverse complement.
TGACATAATATTAATAAATAAAAATACTCTTACCTAGCTCTTGTATAGCACCTTTCATCAGTAGATCTCAAAGCACTTTGCAAAGGAGATCAGTATCATTATCCCCATTTTTAAGTGGGGAAACTGAGGCACAGAAGGGTGAAGTGACTTTCCCAGAGTCAGGCAGCAGACTAGTGGTAGAGTAGGGACTAGAACCCAGATCTCACAAGTCCTAGTCCAGTGCTGTAGTCGCTAGGCTACACTTGAGGAAGGCCAAAGTACCTCTGCTTCTGGGGCCTTGGGTTCCCTCTGCTTCCCTGCTGACACTGCCCCACCCTAAAGCTCAGGGCCTCAGGTTTTTATTTACTTAACACTGCTTTGTTCCCCATCTGAAGCCTCTCCTGTTGTGTTCAGCTTGGGCAAAGACAACATTTCAAAGGCAGTGATACCTGTTTTGACAGTTAAGTACTGATGGTTGGGTTTTCTAAAGCCATTGTCTACCTTCCTGCAGAGGAATGTGAGGGGAATTCCTGTGGGAAAGAACCCTTTGAATCATCTAGCCAACAGCATAACAATGAGCAAATAAACAGGAACACAGAATAGTCATAAAAATAATACCTATATCTCCCACAATCTTCTTAATTTACTTGTATTTTTAATGCAAAATGTTTCAAAGCAACAAATCATGTGCTTTACTTACCTAATTTTTGATTGGCTGAGGCCTTGTCAACTCTAGAAGATTTTTGCTGGCATAGCTGTACCAGTATAATTATACCAGCAAATCCTTCAAGTGTAAATGCAGTTTATACTGGCATAGAAGCACTTCTGCATAGTTTGCTTAGGTTCCCCAAAATACATAAGCTATCCTGGCAAAAGCATTTTTATACCAGTATAAGTGCATCTATGCTATGATTTATGCTGGCATAGCTATGTTGGTTTAAAAAAACCAAACCTACTCCTAAACAACATGGCATTTGCCAGGATAAATTTTAAGTGTAGACCAGGCCTTAGTGGCACAGTGCATTTTGCTGCTCTCTTGCTGTTAAGAATGGTTTTACTTGGAGTAGTTTTCTTAATTTTCACTTGGAAATCTCAATGTAAATGAACATATAACAAAAGTCACCCAGCAGTTTAACATGCTTTGGTCATTCCTGCTATTTTAAATGGAAAAATATGATGATTTTTTTTTTTTTTTTAATAATCTTGACAAAGTAGTTCTTGGTCTTTCCCATACCCAGGTTTCTCTTAAGACTGCTTAGAATGGGCTTTGTGTGATGGGATTAAATTTGGCTGCATTTTTTTAGCAAACTTCAATTGAGACCTGTATTTGGAAGGGCACATAGATAAAAGAGCTGCCTCCTTGCTTGGTACTGGACTGCTTCCATCTCATTGCATAGTTTTACAGTATGCTGGAGACTTTTGGAGAATGGGATTCCCATAACACCTTGTCCATAAGCCTTTGGGCAAGGTAAACATATTGAAATACATAAGCTTAGCTTTTGGCATGGTGACATTGGTAGTGCTTCCTAGGGGTCCTGCAAGACTGCCCCTGCTGGGTAGCTGTCCCCACAGAAGGTAAAGGCCCTTTGATTCATTTCTAACATTTCACAGGCTAGCTTCCTTGTAATTTTGACTGACAGTCTAATGTCCATGACACAGAGTTGTCATAGCAGGCATAATGACTGCCATCTTTGTCTACAGAATGTTAGTGATATGCTTTATAAAGTGTTTGGGATTACTCATATAAATTCAAAATGTCCAGTGCACCCAGCTCAGTCTGGATGGGTGGCGGTTATGAAGTACCATCAGCAGAAGGAGATAAAATGAATACAATGTATTAATCCCTTGGAAGAGGGTCAATTTACTGAGCAAGCGAGTTCTCTCTCATTTCCCATATTCAGATGCTCTGGTAATCAGCATGGCTCCTTAGGTAAAAACTGCTCTGTGGGAGAGATTTATAGCTAGTTTTCCCTTTTGAGTTTCCTTTTTTTTTTTTTTTTTTAATTGGGAGGTTTTAAATAATTTGTCTTCTCTAAACAGGAGTATTTCTTGTTCCGTCCAGAGCTATGTGTGTGACATGACCTAAATGGCCCAGTATTTCCTACTACTGCAGCATTAGGTTTTGCCCAGTGAATTTATGGTCCCTAATTCCAGATCTCCAGTATCTCTTACCAAGTGAGAGGTTGTAGTTTTGGCTAAGAAGATTTCCCTCTCCCCCATCCCTGTAGACACACATTGATTGTGGACAAATTCAGAGTTCGTGGCCCCAGATCACCCAGAGGATGCTCCTATATGCTAGGAACTGGCAGTTTCCTCAGGTCTTGCAGAGGAGTTACTGGTTCTGGAAATGGTAACCACACTGAAGAAGCCTCACTTTGTTGGGCTCACACGCTGCCATCTTTCCTGACTGCTGAACAAAGTTTAATGTGCCAAATCTACATACCATCAGACATAGCTGTGTAGTCATAGGTGTTTCAGTTGTGGAAGGTGAAATGCACTAGAGGCACTTTTGAGCCATGTTGGTCCTTGCCTGGCCTGGAATTCTTCCAGACTAGAGTCCATGAATACCTGACTAGAAATAGCCCGTTGGGTCTTGTTGCATGATTGTTCCCTTCAGCTCTGACTTCTTGGTCTACTGGTTGCCCCAATGTAGGTGTGAATGGGGACTAAATGACTAAAATACTGGGGTACCCACTGAATTAGAAACCTTAAAAACACTCCAGGTTTATTTGTTTAAAAATGAAGATTGAATAACCACTTTTGGATGTAACACAAGGAGTCTTGCCTACTTTTATGGTTCAGTGTTTGTTCAGTAAATCACTCTGTTCTTCAGGCGATATGCCATAAAAAAAGCTGTTTTGAATTTTTAAATAACTTAAAATCTGTCCTTCCACAACAGATCGTTTTATGTCTAATTAACAATTAAGAGAGAATCTTCCAATCAAACAGATAAACAAACTGTGCATACGAGACAGAGAGGAAGAGACAAGTAAGGTTTTCTTTGATCATCTAAAATTATGACCAGTAATAATGAAATAAATGACAATTTATCTTAATAAATTTTGGGCAACATAAACCATGAGAATTGCAGACACCTGCAGTGCTTGACTCTTGCAGATCCATTCCAATGCAGCGAACAGACTTTTTCAGTGAACTTAAATGGCTCCAAAATCAGTTAACCCTTGAGACTGCATTTGTAAATTCAAAATTTAATTTGAAAGAAATCTAATTAAAAAAATCAAATTTAAATATATCTAAAGAGAATAATAAGTTTTTATTTTTCTGAAAATTAGACCTATATCTTCCCTTGTCTCTAGCTCACGATCATACCATTTAAACCCCTCTCCCACTATGTCATAGATCAGATAGCATGACATTTTGAAGTCCTTACTATTTGGCTAACCTTGGTTTTGGAGACTTTCTCAGGTAGGATTTATTTCCCTTTGAATTGTGAGAGAGCGCTTCTAATGTTCTTAATTTTCTTTAAAAGGGTCAGTATAAAAAAGCAGTTACGAGCTTACATCACTTAGCAGCTCTTCAGGGATCTCATTCTCAGCAGCAGATCACAGGACAAGGATCACTACTAGAGAATCAGAGAGCGCTTATCCAGTTAGCTACTTGCCACTTCGCCCTTGGAGAATACAGAGTAAGTACAGCATATCGGCCCCGCGTCCCTTGACCTTCCCCTCCATCTGCCAGCCTCCCTGGGGGCTCCAAGCTAGCCTCTTCCTAACAAATCAGACATGACACCCAAAGCCAGGAGGGCACTGTATCTCTGCCCATGCCCCCAGAATGCATGATAGAGCTGCCAAATGTGTATCATGTGAAATACGGTCTATTTGGCAGCTGTGAATTGGGGTGTCTGAGCTGTGAATGTCCATACTTTCAAATGTTTGAGTTACTTGTTAGATGAATCTTAATTTCAAATTACCTTCCTTTTTTAACAGTAGGTTTGATAATTGTAGCCTTTGTCTAAGGATTCTTACCTTTGTTGTTGACATATATGCTTAACCTTAGCTTCACCTCAGTTTTTAGCACTGATCACATGGAGGTGATTAAGGGTAGACTGGCAGTTTCCTTGGGAGTTGGGGTGGGCAGATGTCTGGGTGGTGGTGAAGGGGTTATTGAAAAAATAATCTTACTTTTTGGAACATGATCATAGAAATGAGTTGCCACTTGACAACTCACCGTTTGAAGAATCATATTATCTTGCGTGACCTCTTAATACAATTTAGCTTTGGATATGAGTTTTATCCCTTATTATTATTACTACAGTAGTACAAGGAAGTTGCAGCCAACATAGGGTGTTACAGTGGGGTACACAAACAGTATTATTCCCTGTCTCAAAAAATTTAGTCTAAATAGACAAGACAGACCAAAGGTGGGAGAAGAGACTTGCCCAAGGTCACATGGCAGGTCAGTGGTGGAGCTGAGACTAAAACCCAGGGCTCCTGAATCCCTCATGCTCCCTCTCCACTGGCTCATATTTTCCCCCCTACAGATAACCTTTTTTATTAGAAATCCTTAGGTTTCTTTAAAATTAATTGATCTGATTATACATCTGTCTTATGCACTTTTATTTCTTAATAAATTAGGTATAGGGTTTACAGCACTTCTGCAGTGCTATCAAATTGCAGTTTTGTCTTTCGGGGTTAACTTGTAAGGACTGAAAAAGCCTTATTTTAATTTAAAACCTCCATAAACAGTGAAAATAATTAGAACTCTAAAAGTAAATTTGTTTTAAATGGCTAATGGACTATTCTTGCACTGTTGAAGTAAAGAACACTGAAAGAAATAAGCAAGTAAAGGGGGTAATTTAATCAGTTCATATTATAGCTTTTTCCCTCTGTCCAGACAAATTAGATTACTTTGCCCATTAATCCATTATAGATCATCTCTGCCTGATAGAATTTATGATCTTCTGTGTTCCCTTTTCTGCTGCCTATGGCAAGAGTTCTAATTCATTGTTCTATTAGTGATAAATCTGGATTTAATTTTAAATTTAGACTCTCAGGATAATTTCTTTTATATTTTCTCTTATAGTTGACGTGTGAAAAAGTACTTGACTTAATGTGCTATATGGTACTTCCCATACAAGAAGGGGGAAAAACACAAGAGGAGCAGCCTAAAGTGAAGTCTAAATTTAGGAAAGGTATGGGGATTTTTTGGGTTATACTTCTGAACAGCTGTCTAGAGATACGTATGGGGTGGGGGAGGAATTGTAAGACTTTTAGTGACATAAATTATAGTAAAATCCTTACACTCTGCTCTGGAGAGTGTTGCAGTAGGCATATTGTATATATGTTTCAGTCACTTATAAATACACTAAGCTTTCAGGGTTTTCCTTATGTTGCATTGTAGTGTGAAAGCTCTGATGTCAATGAGAGAACATTGGTTTCACCTTGTCCTTGTATTGCCAGGAGAAACCTTATTACAAGCATTAAGCATGTCACCCACCTTAATTTAGAACACACTTGTCTATATCCTAAAGAAAACAAACTCTACGTTAGTCCTGTGGAAAGAGATGGGGTTCCTTACCCTCCTTTTTCTCTTGTAAATACCTTGTCATCAACATCACTTCAGTGTGTAGGAGAATACACAATTATAGCACAAGAAAAGAAGACGGTTTTTAAAATTACTTTACATTTTAATCATTCTGATGGAGGCATGGGATTAGGTAATTGTAAATTTGTTCCTCCTGCTTCCCATTCTGACTTTTTAATCAAAATGATAGAATTATGTGACATGCATAATTATGTAATATAATTTCTCTATTACAGGTTCTGATCTAAAACTTTGGCCATGTACCAGTAAAGCTATTATGCCATATTGCCTCCACTTACTGTTGGCTTGTTTCAAGGTAAATTATAATTAAAGCTCCATATTCTATGTGCATCTTAGACCTACATTATACTGCAGTGTTCTTGCAATTATGTGGCACTGCCCTGTCCTCGCCCACATCTAGTACAGTACCTTAGTAACAGTATCTTTTGCTTTACTCATTTCATTTGGCAGCGTCTGGATAGAGGTTTTGGCAGCTGGGTGGGCGACCACCGAGGCTTTTTGTACCCATGAAAACATGAAAGGTAGTTTGTTAGTACAATGAGATGGTTTCTATTGGGAGGGAATGAATATCTTCTTTTCCTCTCCCTTTTTGGTATGGGTGGAAGTGACTAATTATGAGAAGTTGAATTCCCCATTTTCCCATGCTAGCAGCCCTCAGCAACTATCTGCCCATTCACTCATCGCAGCATCTTGCTGTACTTCAGCAACTATTAATTAGCATGTACTCTCTGCCACCATTATCAGGTTTGGACACGGGGTGTAGTAAATCTGTGCTGATGTTATTGATCTGTTCAGTGTGAATCTTTTTTACAGCTGAGAGCTTTCACAGATAACAGGGATGATATGGCTTTGGGTCATGTGATTGTATTGCTTCAGCATGAATGGCCAAGGGGGGAGAACTTGTTCCTGAAAGCCATCAACAAAATCTGTCAGCAGGGAAACTTCCAGTATGAGAATTTTTTCAACTATGTTACAAGTATCCTTTTTCCTAATAAAAAAGCTATTAGTGCAGGAAAAAACAATGCAGAATCCTCTTCATCTTCCAAAACCATCCATTAACTTGTAGGAAATAGTCACTTACTAAAATACATACGTGCTTTTCTGAGAGACCAAGTTCTGTATTTATTTGCATGCCACGCAAGCCTGTTGTAATCAATGGGAATGCATAAAGTGTAACTCCAAGTAGAATTGGCCATAAATATGAATGTGTGACTCCTGCTGATATGCATCCCTACATTGTTGTCACTCAGTTTAATAAAATGTCAGTGGCCTCCTAGCACTTCCATTGCAATCAGGAGTTACCCTGGGCCATTGTGCTTGAGTTTTTTGGCTGTGCTACTGGGTGGGAGCATAAAAGTGAAAATTACATAGTATCCAGGCTTCAAGAGATCTGAAATTCTATCACTTTCACTTTGCAGATTGTGGGACGTTTTCAGAATTAGGTGTATGCACGTTCATGCAAAACATGCACAACAAATGTCCAGTATGTGCATACATCAGGTGTGTACATGCATATATGCTAAGTGTCTGTCTAGCCAGGTATCTAATTGCAATAACTATTACATGAGGAGGTTTAACTACAATTGTGGATCTCTAACTAAAATTCTGTTCTTGTGTGCGGCAACTGTGGGAGAGATGAAGGGAACAAATTAGGGCATTGGAGTTGAGAAGGAAGAAAAAGTAAATACGAAGCAAAAGACAAAAAATAAAGACTGAGGAGAGGGGAAAAAGCTAAGACAGTGGTTGTGAAGGGGCCAGTACGCACCAATACGATGTGGTGTCACTTCTTCCTCAGTCCCAGTCTGAAACTTTGATGCTTAGAAAAAAGAGAGCTGCTCTGTCTGACTTGCACAAATCTGGTGATCCTAATTTGCGTGGGTGCATTGTACCTTAAAAAACAATCTGTAAAATATTTGGAGGCCTTTAGTAACATACACTAAATGTGGTAAATTACCAATGTTTTATTTATATATCAAAGAACAGTTTGTTACAGTTAACTTTGTCCTATCTCTGGCTTGCCTTTCAGCAGGGATAGTGTTGCTTCAATTCTTCTTTTTTTTTTTTTTTGGGTGATATTGCTTTATGAAGATCTATATTTTTTTCTATGAAGTCCTGAACCTTTTCTATAGATATTGATATGCTGGAGGAATTTGCCTATTTAAGAACACAAGAAGGAGGGAAGATTCATTTGGAATTGTTGCCAAATCAAGGAATGTTGATCAAGTAAGGGCAAAAAATGTTTGTTGTCTATTTTCAAATGATCTGAAATGCGTTCTGGGTGTCTGCTTGATTTATGTGAGCCTATGGCTAGTATGTTTGTGATACAGTATTTCTAACATTTAAGGAGGTCAAATAAAGACCATGGGTTTGTGCTGCTTCTACCAAATTTTGGGCTTTTTGGTACACTTCAACTTTAAACTTGTCTTAACTGCATTTTTTAAATTCTGTTGCATTGGTTGCTTTGCAAAAACTGGTATTGACTGGGTATTCTGTTACTTTTTCTTCCTGAAACCTGAACAGTAAAGGTATTCTTAAATCATTAGGCATTGGGGTAGAACATTTTAAGAAGTATAATTACAGATATTAAGGGGAAGCTCCATTTTATACAGTTATGAAAGCTTGCATGGAGCTATGTATAAATCATACTCCAAGTAAACTTCTTAATTAAACTTTTGCCTGGAGCCAATGGATTTTCATCTCACTTGAGCCCAGCTAATCAGAATCAGGCTTACTTATTACAAGGTGCTGCAGGAAATCATTTGGGTAATTCAGTAGAAAGTAGACTTCCCTCTGTGTTAGACTAATCCAGTGCTCTCAGCAAGATTTTGGAGACAGAAGGTCCAGAGAATTGGTCTTAAAGAACCAGTGGCATTTTTATAAATGTTGAGGTGTTAAACCCTAAGATTTTAAAATATAGGAGCTTAAAATTAAAATCTGAAGTCCATATTTAGGTTCCTAAATAAGTCTGGCCTGATTTTCAAAGTGCTGTGCAATCCACTAGCTTCTGTTGAAACTGTGGGTGCTTAGAACTTGTAAAAACTCAGCCCAAACTTACTTAGGTGTTTAAATATTAACATTAGAGCCTAACTTTAAGCTCCAGATTTTGAAAACCTTGTCCCTGATGTTTTTCACTCCTCTTCCTGAACTATTATGTAATAAGCTTATTATTTAACAGTATTCCTGTGGTGCTGATCCTCCTGGTCCTGGTTATCAAACTACTCAAAAGTGATGACCTTTACGATGCTGACAGTCTGGACAGCAGTGCCAAGCATGCGACTGTCAGTGAGAGCCCATCCTGCTTTACAAAGACACCGGGGTTCAGAAAATGTAACTCTGAAGACAGAGGCTACCTGGGAACTTCCTGGGCATTGATTCATGTTAATTACAATAATTTAATACTGTTTTGTTGTACCTTCTCTTCAGTGTTTTCCTATTGGGTAACCATTATGCCCAGTGTGCTAGCTGCACCAGCCAGGAAATAGGAGAACAGCGTTGTCTACCACCAGAGAGAGAATGTCTCCTGTTGGCCTCCTGTCCAGGCAGCACTTGGCTTCCTGGAAGCAACCAGGAACAGATGCCCAATTCCTTTTGCCCTACTAAGCCTTTCTCTTTTTGGATCCTGACCTCTCCCCACTCCGATATGTTGGGCTGCACCTTTCTGCCAGTACATACTGGAAGCAGTTCATGTGCCTCAGACACATCCCCAGCAGTTTGGTGCCAGATTGTCCGCCACCAGCCAGCAGGACCTCAGCTCAGCTCTCCTATCATACCCTTCTAGTGCTTGGCTTTTAAAGCCAGTATCCAGCCAGCAGTGAGTAGTTTGTTTTTGTCCCAGGTGCTACATCATCTAACCCAGTGGTTTCAAGAAAAGTCTCTATGAAAACTCTGCATCTTTGCTTCTTGGCAATTTTGGCAGTAAGGCGACCTGTTCCATATAAGGACATCAAGTCCTATTCATGCTTCAAATGGCTTCTATGATGTTTTGCAGCAACAACCCAGGCAGATCAGCTGCTGCCTAATGAGACCTTTCCTCAGTATTGAATGTGCTGATGGGCCCAGCGTTGCAATATGGGAGACGTATCCCAAAAGCTAATTTCTTGCAAGGTGGCAGTTTTAGTTGGTGTGACTTGGTTAATTGTTTCTTTGCTTTATATGCAGTTTTCCCTAGATGCTGCCATCTAGCCCACCCTCGGGATTGGTTCCAAAGGGAATCCAGAGTTCTCCCTTTTCTGCCAGCATTTTGCCCAGAACCTTCCCCTACCCCGCAGAAGCACTTACATTCCTCCTTGTCATGGGCTTGTCTGAGCCAGAGGAGCATGTCACAAACATGTTTTACACAAGTCACATTAATACTTAACTTAAGATGACCTCCCTGGACCCTGCAAGCCACAAAGTAAACAAAACAGTCGTTTGTTGACTCGAACAAAAGGTCAGTCAGGTCCTGACCAGGCCAGGTTTCTTGGGTTAAAACAGGGAGATCCTTCTCCTTTCCTAGCTCCACTCAGAACTGGCTCCTGGACCAAGCAACCAGGGCATATCCAGGCTTTTGCTGCTACTGCTGGGCCCTGACTGGCTTCTGCCTGCTCCCAGCCCAATTAGTCCCTGATTATCCATTGGTTCTACCTGCAGCTGAGACTGGGTGGCCTTTCTAGGCAGCTCCTGGAGGCCTGAATGCTGTGCTCTTTTCCCCAAAATGACAACGTCTTTGGGCAGAGTGTCCCAAGGTGGTGGGGCCTCTAACAGGAAGCAGCAAGTGTACACCCTGTCACTTGCCTCCATAGCCCAGGAATTCAGAAAAACAAGTTACTATTTATATGCTTCAAAGGCACAGGGGCAGTGAAGCTTGGAAGACCTTGCTGGTCATAAGGATAAAGGATTACAGCTGATGGGTTGGTAATTTAGGCTGGTAAAATTCAGGTGCTCTTTGTCACATTCCACTCCATCCCAGAGATGAAATTAGATGGGCTAGAGGTCCTGAGGCATCTGCCTCTTTCATCTGTGATGCAGCCTCCACCCCCCCCTCCCCAGTAGTTTTTACATACATTCCTCTACCTCTGTCACAGATGATCTGCAGTGAAATTTGAATTTAGCCAAGCTCCACTGTAAATAAACAGCATAATTGTGAAGGAGAGTTATATCCACTGAACGTAGCGGTTTACGTGCTCGGATAGGAAGGGGACTCTATGACAAGGAAAGAATTAGTGACTTTAAGCTCCTATTTTTGAAAATTGTGTCATGAGAATAATACAGTTAATTGCTTATCAAGTGGTTTTGTCACCTTGACTTGAAAGTTGATCATTTGTTTTTTCTTCACTCCTCAGACATGTTTCTCATTAAAATCTTTTCCCTAATGTGAACTGAAACATACCTGAAAGTTATAACTTTAATTCAGATTTCTATACTCGACTCTAGAGTTTATTCAAATGTTTCCATCTTGATCTTCTGGTTTTTATGTTTCACTAACCAAATTTGAAAGAACAAATTTCAAGATCCTCAGAGTTTTCCTTTATTATATTGGCTGTTCACTTGTCAGTATCTTAATACTCTCAAACTGTCACAAGCTAGGGAAATACTTCTCATTTAATATCACATAGCAAGAATCAAGTTTCTGTATCTGGTATATGCCCGGAATGTCACACAATTTAATAGGTTTTTGCTTGGGTATATCATGCTGTCATTTGCCATCCAATATTAAAAAACAAGGTACCTCTTGTTAAAGTATCACACTTTCATGGCAGTTACTTCACAATTTGTTACAAATACATGTGTGTACTAAGGAGCTTGTTTAGAAATCATTACTGTTTGTGTTTAAAAAATATTATGCAGACACACAATCACAGTTACAGCCCTCTGATGATGTACCTTTAGGCAGCCAAATTGCAAACTGTAGTATGTCCTTTAATATGTATCACTTTGTGCATGCATTTAGCCCCAGTTATGGTTCTTGCAAGCAGCAGTGAAGTAACAGGTGAACGAAACTAGTTTCCACTTTTGGTCTCTGCATTCCTGCTTGAAAATACTGGACCAGATTTTCAACAAAGCTCAGCTCCCACTGTCGTGATGTAATTTCTCACTGTTCTCAAAGTCTTCTTGAAAATCTGGCGCCAGTTGTGAGTGCTGAGCACTTTTGAAACTCCGTCCCACTAGTTTAACTAATCTTTGTGAACCAGTTATTTCAGGCCATGGTGGTCTAATTTTGCTATTCTCAGCATAAAAGCAAGCCCTCTCTCTCGTCCCTTGAATTATTTGATCAATTTTTTTTTTTGCCTAGATTTCCATCTCCCTGCATTAGTAAATGATAAATACTGGCCAAAGTGTACACATTTGCATGCATAAAGATAGGTACCTAGGTCCATATTTAGGCATCTGATATTGAATGGTTTTCAAAGGTGCTGAGTAACTTCTCCTAGTAATGTTAATGCAGGTGGCGGATGCCCAACATTTCTGCAAATAAACCCATTTACTGAGGTGCCTGAATATGGATTTGAGTGCCATTTTCAGATTCTCAAACTGGAAAACTTTGACCACTATCTCTAAACCAAATTTCTCAAGTTTGGTCAGGCACAACATTGAATTTGCTTTTGGTAGCTATCTTGAGAGTTGGATTCTCTGCTGTACATCACACACATGCTATGACATGTTACTTGTCTTCAGAGAAGGTATGACCCACCTTTCAGCTAGAACAACTTGTGGTTGCTGGTCCATAGCTCAGATGACCAGGGCTTTACAAGAGACTACCCCACACCCCAGCCTGAATTATTATTTGCCATCTCTGCTATTAGCCATCTTTCAGCCAAAAGTAGGCAGGGCTGGCTCCAGAGTTGGAGTGCTGATGACAGCTGAGTTAGCTATTCTTCTAAGGCTCTAAGTTCTCAAGGATGAACTTAGCTAGACCACCAATGGGCCTGCACATGCCAAAAGTGTGCTCTTTCCCAATGCCTAAAGCCCTTCGTCCTCTCCAGAAGTCAGGCATTAGGCAATCCAGCAAAGAGGGAATGCTACGTGTCCTCTCTCCATAGAGCTATTATGGATTTGTCTCAATAAGGAGAAGATTATGATCAAGAAACCCAACAATCCCTGCCATTTGGACGCTGGAAGGCTAACATGATGAAAACCTGAACTCAAAAGAGATGCTCCAGGTCCTTATTAAACTCCATGACTTGCTGAAGGGAGAGTGTAGAAGGTGATATGCCTGTATGCACCAGTTTGAAAAACTGTCATGTAAGTAAACTTGGGAAACAGTTGGCCAAAAAAAGCTGCAGCTTTGTCAGAAAAGCCACCTTCTGTGCAATTAGCTTGACGGCTGCAAGCTCAGGACAGCAAGGGAAGGGGATAGAGTTTCAGAGAAAGTCCAAGTGGGATTGGGAAGAGCGTCCAGAAGCTTGCAGAGCCAGGGCCATTGAATTCCTGGAGGTAGCAACTATCTGGCCTGCTCTGATCTGCATGCAGTCTGGGCATCAAAGATAGTAGCCTCAATTGCCATCAGAACTCCTCCCAATCCCAGGAGAAGTCATTCCAGCCTACTGCAAGGGAGTCTAAGGCCAGAGGGCTGAATTGAGGATGGTTGGCATTGGAAGGGGAAAGAATCAAGGGCACCACAAGGTATTTCTTACTGATGGCAAAGGAAGAGGAACCCCAGCTGGTGTGCACCCACTCGCCTGGAATAAGGAAGTAGTGGCTTGGCCAACCTGCTGCCACATTTTCTATCCCTGGAGAAGAAGGGTAGGGGGAGATTTCAATCAGCAACCCAGTGTCAAGCCTCTATCAGAAGCCGATGGCTTGGGTGTTCCTCATCTGTTCACCTAAGCCACTGCTGTGCAGTTGCCTCAGTGGGGAGTGAGGCAGCCCTTGCTCGGGACACAGAGGCAATCTGATAGCTCAAGTTTCAACCGGTTGAGAGACGTCTTCTGGGACCCAGTCTAGCAATCTGATGGGCACATCTGAGAACAGCAGACCCTGGTAAAGTGAGGTGTGTTAGTCTATGGAACAGTCTCACTGGGGAAGTTGTTACTTAAGCCTTTTTGGAAAGTAGTCTGGACAAAGCATTAGAAAATGTACTGTTGTCAGCAACCTTTCAGGGTGGTCTAGGAACTCTGCCATCTGTGACAGACAGGATTCAATGTGTCTTACATATGGAAGCAGGGAGGAACAAGATGTTTCTTTATTCGGAAGCCCTGCAGGAGGGCAGTTGAACAGAGCTTGCTAGACATCGCTAGCTGCCTTGCAGGGAAGGAAACACACTGTTGGATCAGCTAGTGGGGGTCCCTCTGCTAGAAGTAGTGAATAAGCCATTGGGATTGTGGATCCCTCGATAATCTTGCTATGACATTTCAATTGCACGAGGGAGGGTGTGTGGGCCGCCTTAGTGGGCAGTACTCTTCTAGGTGGTTCCAAGTTCGCAGCACTGTGGAGGTGCTTGCATCCTGAAAGCATGGCCCTGCAAATGTATCAACCATCGTATCTGGTAAGTCGCCTTTCTGTTAGGCTGAGGAGGGACTTGGTGCATTTCTTCTCTTGCACCCCCTACCATTGAAGTCCAGTGTGTAATAGAATATCCATGTCAGCTTAACTAAGCTGCTGAAAGTTCCTTGTGAGACTTCATATCTGAGACTTTGTTACATGTAGGTAGGGTACTTTTCCCAGTGGTGGTGACTTAAGCCTTTGGAGCGAGTGACCTTAGAGGGCATAGTACCTGATGCACCTTTAATTATACTCAATTTTCAAAGGACGGGTGAGGCTAGCTTCTGAATTCCTTCTAGAGCTGGAGACAGTGTTCTGTCATCACCAATCCAACAGACTGCCATGGATTTCCACACTCACACATGCCCATCACAGTACAACCCTTCTCCACAATGCTGTCAAACACTCACTGGGCTTTCACCTGGAGAATGCTAAAATCAACGGTTTTTAGTTGACAGGCAGTTCAGTATGTACTGGGAAGGAGTGGTCTCTGATTGCACCTCATTGCGACAGCCTGGTAGATCTACTGGTGTTCTAATGCAGGCCACAAGCTCTACTCTGTCCCCACTCAAGAGATGTGCAGCACAGCCCCATGATGCTTTCTGCATGTTTTCCAAGTAACATTGCTTAGATTCAGCATCAGGCCAAAGGGGAATTTGCTCTTCCTCAGTGTTATAGAACCACGGCCTGATGCCACAGGCCCTCAAACACTTTGTTCTGTGACTGTCACTTCTTTTCATGCTGTTCTGTTTGGGATGGTGCCTTATCTCTCCATGTACAAGGGTACGGTTTGTGTCATTCTTGCTAGTAATATGTTCGGCACAAGGCTTATTGCCATTTCGGTAGCACTGTTTTTTCTAGACTCATTTTTGCAGTTTTTTTGTAATCTCTACAAATGGGAATCTGCTTTATTGTGTATCTGTGGTGGGCTTGTAACTGTTGGTCTCTGAAGATGTACGCCTCAGCAGGTTACAGCTCCCTGGTGGTTCAGCGTTCTCTTACTTTGCAGTGCTGAGCTATACATTTAAAGGAAACTGACGTCCATTATAGAGTCATTTTGCTTCCTGCCCAAAAGGAATAGATTACTGGCACAGCCTAAGCTCCTGGAAGGTAGGGATGGCACAAAGCTGTCTCTTGTAGGTCCTACTGCATAGAACATTGAGCTAAGGGAGCTCCCATCATGGTCATGTGTACAAGCAAATACCTACTAGTAGTAATTTGCTGAGCTGTATGTCTGCAGAGAAGAGAAATTACAGGTAAGTAATTATTCTTGCTCAGTTCTCCATTGCATAAAGGTAGATTGTCTGACACTCCCCATTGTTCTGCTTAAAAACAAGGTGGAAATCTAGATCATCATCTTGTCACTCTTGCTTCAGCATCCTCTTTGCCCATTTAACTTCCCAAAATGGCCTCCTGCTGCTCTTCATTAAAGTCCCTGGGTTATGGGTGCTGAGGAGAACACCCCCGAAAGCACTGCCTTTCGCTGGATTGTATTTCCACCCACTTATGGCATGACCAGCCTGGAATGGTGTGGTGGGTGTGCTAGAGGGATGGGTAAAAGAGACTACGGCCTTTTCATCTCCCATTCCTTTAGCTGAGCAATTGGTCACACTGTGATCTTCCAATTCTCTTCTGTATCTCTGTCTGGAGAGTTGTTTTACACCACGGGGGTCAGTGTGGTTTTTTGAATGCTGCTGTTTGCTGTTTTTTAAAGGACTTCTAGCCCTCCCCTGGGGTTACTGCAGCAGGAGTTCATACCTGTACTCCAGCCCAGCATACAGACTGCTGACAGGTACCAAGCGGGAAAGCCCTGCTCACAGTGTGCTGTTTTGTCACCATGTTTTACTGCCCATGGTTTTCAGCCCTTTGTTATTTAGTACTTTTATTCATGCTTTTTTTTTTTTCATTTGTACCTACATTTTTGGCAAACCATGTCGTACTATTGTAACCTTTATTTTTTTCCATAAGTTGCCAAATGTGTGTATGTTCAACTTAATAATCACTATAGAGTTTAAAGAAAAATATAGATTCTGATTGGATGATAAAGTCCAGTCAACTTATTAAAATGCTTCAGAGGCAAAAGCACAACCCTCTCTTTTTTCAAGACTTTGTTACTACCCCTTTTGATCTACTTGCAATAACTTTTCCTTAACCAAATTCGTTGCAGTTCAGAATTTTCTCAACCATTGATACTAATTTAATTTGAGCCTTGCTGTTAAGTCAAAAACACTGGCCTCTGCCAAATGCTGGTAGTAATATTCAGTATTCCAGGTTTTGTATTGGCTATTTTATGTTCCTGCTGATGGATCTTTACTGAAAACTCACACTGGGATAGCTACCTCTCTCAAGGGTTTGGATTTTTCACACCACTAAGAGATGTAGTGAAACCGACCTAATGCCTGGTGTAGACAGCACTAGGTCAATGGAAAAATTCTTCTGTCAACCTAGGTACCACCTCAGAGAAATGGATTAACTACAGCAATAGGAGAACCCGTCTCATCACGGTAGTGTGTCCACATTGAACCACTGCAGCTGCAGTGTTAAGTGTAGTCATAGCCTAAGGACTTGTCTTCACATGCAGCTGTGCTGCTGCAGTTTTAATGAAGATGCTACTACACCAAGGGGAGAGCTGCTCCCATCGGTGTAGTTAATCCATCTCCCTGAGAGGCAGTGGCTATGTCGACAGGTGCTCTCCCATTGACAGTGCTGTCTACAGGGGGTGTTACTACGGTGTTATTACATCACTCAGGTGTGGATTTTTCACAGCCCTGAGCACTGTAGTTATACCGATATAGGTCTGTAGTGTGATCTAGCCTTAGATAAGAACTGAGCGTAGCCCACAGCTGTTATCAATGCTTGGGAGAAATGGAGGCAGTGAGAATGGAAAGCAGGATTGTCCCATGAACTGAATGTACAGAGTTATATTTACAGCACTGTTTGTTAGCATTGTAAGTGCCTGGCTCCCATTAATGTCAAGGAATCATAAGATTTCTGTCTTAAAATCATTTCCTACTGTCTTAAGAGTTGTCTAGATATTAGTTCCCTTTAAGTTGTGTTATAAGTAGCAAATGTCTCCTGTAAGTTTAATGTATAAGACTTGATTTTTAATTTCTTTAATTGCGGCGGAGGTTTTCTGTGATTTAAGAGGGAGCAATTTGTTGATAGAAATATTCAGTGTAAGAGAAAAAATTTAAATAGCTGCTTTTGGTTTAGGACAATGCTTCAGTGGGAGTTTAATTTCTGGATCGTTCCTTTTGGCTGATCCTCCTCCCGCCCTAGGTGTGTAGGGCTCGCTTTAATTGGATTTGCTCCCCCTAGTCTAGCAATTCAGGGACTCCCCCCAGGACCTTTCCCTAGATTCCATTTGTGTTGAAGCATTTGCTAAACAGCAACTCCCTCCTCCTCGAGCAGGGACTGAACATCAGTGATACGAGGTCAGGGTCTCTGTGTCCAGTCCTGGCCCACTGCAAAGCTAAAAGCCCAGTAAGAATAAAGCTTGGACTCTGTTCAGGTATTATAGAGCAGTGCTCTGACTGCAGTAGTTCAGGATGTTGGGACAGCTAACACAGTAACTGCAGTCTAAGGTCTGACATCACAGGACTTGCCCTAGCTAAAGCCATTTTGGTTGCAGCTATACCAGAACCATTGTGATTTTTCCAAGTATGAATCTTGGATTTGTGATCACAAGAAACCTTTGACCCCTGCCTGGAAGCTGACAGACAACTCTACAGAGAGCTGCTGGCACAGGAAACTAATGATGTGATTTGATGCTGAACTCAGTCTGACACTAGACATAAGGCTCATGGCCTCTTAGGGTAGCATGTCTGCTCATCTCTCCCAGGCTTGTAGGTTATTTCTGCACCAATCCACAGCTTTCCCACTAGCAGCAGTGAAATGGACAAGAGCCTAGCAAGCTTCATGCTGCTTTTCTTGATGAGCCCAGGGCAGGTCCAGTTGCCCCCTTCTGCTGGGGAGGCAAACTCAAACTTTTGGGCTTTGCCCCCAGACACAGAGATTAGAATGGGAAAGTGTTGTGGGTAGAGATAGTAACAGAGGCAGGATTTCCTTCTCAGTGCAGGAGAAGCAGAGGAGATTTCAACCTGCTGGGAGAAGGGGGGGGGCATGGAACTGAGAGAACATGTCTGCTATCTAAAACCAGTGACGCTTGATGATTTAACCATTGGACTAGAGGTATTTAAAGAACCCAAAACTTAAAATTCAAGTAAGCAAGTGAACACTGGAAGTATAGAAAACCACCACATTAACTCTCCCCAGCTGAACACAGATAGATATGGAAAGTAGATGTTATACTTTATTTCAAAAGGTGCTGTGTGCATTAAAGCCCCCTGCTCAAAATAATTCTCCTTGGGTTTTTTCATATTTGTTTCCTTGATGATTTCAGGCATCATACCGTAACCCGGGGAATAACTAAAGGGGTGAAAGAGGATTTCCGCTTGGCTATGGAGCGGCAGGTCTCACGCTGCGGCGAGAATCTGATGGTGGTGTTACACAGATTCTGCATTAATGAGAAGATACTGCTACTTCAGACGCTGGCCTGATTGGAGTGAACTGTGCAGCAGGGTGTCTTGCTGAGAAAGCAAAGAGGGCTGTATTATATACTCTAAATGCAACATTGCTGTTGCAATGGGACTGTTCTAAAATAATCATGTTCAGGATGTTATAGGACTCTGTCATTGTTGCGTGGTCTGGATTACATGTAAACTAAAATTCATACTTAAACTAATTTTCCCTCATTTTGGTAGATCCAAAATATTTTATAAATAAATCATTTGAAAATTCTTCTTTTGAGAAGTAAAATGTTTGTACAGCTTCCATGGATAGTCTAGGGTCTCCGTGACAGAATTGCAGATAAGGTCATTTGGAAAGTACACTTTAAAAAAAAAAAACACTATAAGAGGTGGTAGGATGTAGCAGGACCAGGAGTGAATCTCCCCCAAACGACCATAAAAACTTGGTATAGAACCATCAGATTTTGCTTATGCCATCTATGCTCGATCTAAATTATTTAGTTTGGTTCATCTATCGGTTTTCATCTTGGGGATGAATTCAGCTCCCAAAGACTTCAAGAGAGCCTTGCTACTGCTGCTTTGGAAGGAGGTTCAAGCCCTTGAAGTAAATCTAGTTATGGATAAAACCATGACGTTGCTCTGGTGCTATCTACAAGGTCAATATAAAGTCAGTCTGTAATGGCTTGAAATTTAAACGGCAACCTGTTCAGTCATACACAAAACCATGACCCAGAGCATTTATATCTGTTCCCTTTATAAAAGACACTTCAACTTGTCAGAACGGTGTTAAAATTGTCCAGGTGTTACAGTACGGCTGTTTATTGGAGGTAGATCAACAGCACTCTGTGCACCAAAACATAATATACAGAGACAAGCGGGAGCCACAGCTCAGGCAAGTTACTTTGTTTTGGCTAGCTAGTCAGATACTGTCCCTTAGGCACCTGAAAGTCTCCATTCCAGGTTCCCTGGAAATGTAAACTGAACACACGATCCCTTTTTAGTAATGAATCCCAGTAGAAATGGCATGACCTCCGGGGAGTCCAGTATAAAGACCTTATCCCTCAGAAGCGACCTTCGCTGACCCGATTAGATTTTCCAGAATATCTGTTTCCGGTAAAGTAAATATGATATGACGACCCAGATCGATGTTGCAACCAGGTTCTGAGCCAAGTGCTCCCCATGGGATTGGCTGTCCTCCATCTTCCACTTAAAAGGGAAATAGTTCTCAAATACTTCATGCCCAGTGTAGACCAGGATTGAGTTCATTCCTTAAAATAAACAGGCAATGTCATCAGAAAAAACCCTTCTATACTCCAGTGCATTGCAAGAGCAAGCTGTAGCAGCAAGGGCTGGTAGAACTCGTACAGGAACGGGAGGCAGGCAATCCTAAGAATGCTGTTTCTGTCACTTTGCCCCTCTGACTGCACAGCTAAAGAGTGATTACTAATTCTTACCTGCCTCCCAACAGAGTTTGAATTAGTAATGTCTGTATAGCACTATGAGAGAACATGGTTTTTTAATTAAATCAAAGTTTAAAAGACACTTAAAGGTTTTTCATTGCAAAAATATTTTTGAAGAGAAACACTTTAGCAATAGCTCATGTTGCTTGAGATGACAACAGAACCAGCTTCTTAATTTTACTGGTAAACACTGAACCACCTATTGCAGTTGTTCTTAAGCTTTCTGGAATCTTGTGTACCCCAAGTTTCACCCCACTTAAAAACTATGTACTTACAACATCAGACTAATACAAAAGTGTCAAAGCACACTATTACTGAAAAATTGCTTGCTTCCTCATTTTTACCATACGATTATAAAATAAATCACCTGGAACATAAATATTGTACTTACATTTCAGTGTATAGTATATAGAGCAGTATAAACAAGTCACTGTCTGTATGAAATTTTAGTTTGTACTGACTTCACTAGTGCTTTTTATGTAGCCTGTTGCACATCAACTCAGCCGGATATGTGTTTAGTTTTACATCCCCCACCCCCTGGAAGACCACTACGTGCTCCTGGTTGAGAACCACTGACCTATTGCATCACAGATAACTAAATATGCTTGAGTTTACTGACCTGGGTAGAAAAACGGAGCACCTGACCACAATCTCTTGACATCCACAAGGTAGTATATCAGCAATAAAAGCATGAAGGCGAAGCAGCTCAGGGTGGTCACATAAGAGATTGACCTACATATTTTCAGTGGGAATTTAAAAGGATATTTAGAGACCATGCAATATGGACAGCTGTTGATATAGATAAATACATTCTCTCTAGATATATGGATACACACAATGAATAGTAAAAAGTTACAGGTCTCTACTTACCATAGATTCTTATTTACAGGAATAAACCCTTCGTCTTTAGAGCATTTTGTCAAGATAGCAGAAATAACCCCCTGAAATAATAAATGTTTGGATTTTATATGAACTATTCATTGCAGCATGTCTTAGAAACAGAAAGTTTAGGCAGCATGAAAAGATGTGCTTGTTAATGAATTAACAAGTAATTTAAACTCCATTAAGAAAAGATGTTACTTACCATGACTACACTCCATATAAAAAACCTACTCATTATCTGCTTGGGCTGGTCTTTATAAAAGAAGAAAATTTTTCCTGCCTATAAAAAACAAAGGCATAAAAACCAGTAAATTACCCTGCTATCCCAGACATTTTCCACCAGCCACTCTTCATAGAATGGAGAAGATTAAACAGCTCTATTTGTGCTAAGCAGTTGGAAGACAGGTTAGGAACTCTTCTAGAAGAATGCATTTAGGTGGAAAACAAAGGATCTTTGTTTAGCAACCCAAATGGCCTGATTTCTACCCCTATAAGAGTAACCATACAGACAGCTTTTAAGGCTGCTCAAGTGCAATTCCTATTAAGGCAACCAAAAAATAAGGAAAATCAAAACTCAAGGCAACATTAACCTTTTCACCAACCTAAATAGACATGCCTTGCCAGCTATATACCACTATACTCCAAATCTCTCTTACACCCCTCATAGCACACAATCCCCTTCAGCTCCGACAGCCACTCACCCACACTTTGTGTAGCCAAGTACCCAGACACAATTCATGCCACCCTGTGCACAATGCAGAACTCCTGCTGACACACTGTGGAGGCTGGAGTTAACACCTGGCTAAGTCCAGATACACAGATATAGAGTCCCTCACCACTCCTGCTATCTGAGACACCCCAGTTATTCCCTTGTATGTCCAGTGACAGACTACGGGAGAGCTTTCGACACACGTTAATGGTCTGAGTGGCAATGCACTCATGTTCTGGAAGGTGCCTAGTGGGTTTGAGAGATGGGGAGCTCTGCTTGCCAGCCTGAGGGGAGGGTGATGGAAACACCATAGCCAAGGTGTTCTACAGTAAGAACTTAAACTTAACCTGCCCAAGTCCATGCTTAGCACCTACTAGTCTTATTTTCAGAACCTCTCAGCAGCCAGACCTCACCCCAAATCACGTGTGAAGTTTCCAGACCTCCCCAGCTAGTACAAACAAGTGTTTCAAGAATTGAGCAAAACACCTGATTTTTAAACTCAGAATCCAATTCTGATTTAAGTCTAGGACAGCTGCCCCAGCCTTCCCTGCCAACTTGGACTTGAGGTTTTCAGAGGGTTTGGCTGGTTTATAACAAATGTGGCTGCAACATTAACTCGAGGGGAGATGCTGACCCCTTCCCACTAAAAGCTCTTTTCTTCCACCGCCCCTTTGACAACATGCCTTCAGTTGTTTCAGGGAGATGAGGGTTTGTTGACAATGTAGGACCAAAAAGCAACCACAGTACCTGAAGTCCCAAAAATGCCATGAAGATTGAATTCATTGTTCCCAAGATCCCTTCGGGATCATAAGCCACTGTTGTTTGGTAGAGCACCTTTGAGAGAGAGAGAGATTTAGTATTAAAAAGGTACATACCCAGCCCCCAACTTCCTTCCCCTCGCTCTTACCCCCTGTGCCATTCCTTAGCTCCCCACTGACACTTGATTATCGTCCGTGCCAGATTTACACTTCACACGGGAATTGCTGCATCTAGCTGCCATCCACACCAGCTCCCAAATTTAGCCCCTCTACCTCCCACAGGATACCACCAGAGTTGTCAACCAAGTTTAAGTGAGATCTTTTAAGCAAGGAAGAGCCGTTCTTAGCTTTCACATCCCAGACGGCATGGGAGTGTTGGCATTTGAAGAAGGGAGTGTCTTTTCCCTTGAAAAATTAGCTAATTTTATATTCAAGTTGTTAACATGATACATACAGAAACTAACGCAGCGATGTAGTGGTTTACGTGCATGGAAGAACCACTCACATTGGCTGATGGGTGTTGGTAAATATGCTTTTCTCCCAGAAGCAAGTGATCAATATAACCGGCTGCTCCTCCGGTGCAATTGGGATATTTTCCAAAATCCCCAATGCCCCCGGGACCAAGGTAACCCCTAGAAGGGAAGCAAAAGCCCATGGATCTTTCAGCACTATAGCGTTAAAAGACTTGAGAATGAACAACCAGGCTACGCTCTGTGGCTCTTTAGGGATCGGTGAAGCACCAATTCACCCCCACAGGCAGTCAGGTCACCCACCAAACTACAGCTTTCCCAGATACAAGTCACAGCGGGAAAGGCAACACCAAGGGGACACTAGTTACAACCTAGCACTCTCTGTAACTGCCAGTCCACACAGCCAAACTAGCCAAGCTCCAGACTCAGGCTGATCAAGACAAGATCAGCTGTCCACAAGCACCCCTCAACCCTGCCCTTAGCTCCAAAGGGGAGAGCTCAGCTGCCTGCCCTTGTCCCCACTGGCAAATCCAGCCCCGAGGCCCATAGGAAGGCACAATGCGCAGTGGCACTTGGTGCAGTTTTTATGCTGTCGAGCCTTCCAATGGCCTGGTGCTCAGGGACGGACACAGTGTGCTAAATACAGAACGAGCCAATGCAGCGTCAATGCCACAGGTAAGGAAATGCTCACAGCTTCCCGCAGCAGCAAGCGCAAGGCAGGCGAGCGCCAGGTAACTTGGAAACCGGGGGACGAGACGCCTCTGTGGTGGGCAGCCAGCCAGGTGCTGTTAACAAGAGGTCCCCCGACATCCCAGAACCCCACGCCTTGATGTGATGAGACCCACAGCCAATGTCAAAC
The DNA here is from genome assembly GCA_007922155.1 of Mesoclemmys tuberculata. NCBI lineage: Eukaryota > Metazoa > Chordata > Testudines > Chelidae > Mesoclemmys > Mesoclemmys tuberculata. The sequence goes on along the minus strand of ML675617.1, from coordinate 12,914,534 downwards.
CGAGGCTGGACTGGGGAGTGGCAGGAAGAGGCCACGGATGGGCACTTTCAGCACCCGAGGGTGATGGCTGGTGGCTGGGGAAGCAGGCACTGGAGAGGCAGAGAGGGGGGCCATTTCCACTGCTGACTGCACTCAGAAAGCAGCTGACCGAGAAGGGCCACACAGGTGAATGAGGAGCTTGGAACAGGTAAGCAGGGCCCTGCATCCAGCATCCCACAAAGTTAGACACAAGCTGCAGAAGGGATGTAGCTGCAACCTGGGAGCAAATGCCAAGCATCGACCACAGCGGTCCGAGAGCTCAGCATGTATAAAAAGAAGGAACTCGATCATCTCCAGCAGCGGCCTCCTCAGGCCAGCTGGCCTGGACATGCTTCCAAACACCTTGGTCATTCTCCCAGCTGACCGGCTTTTTGGGATGTCCTTTCGGGAAGAGAGCTCCTCCTTCCCCTACCTCACACAGGTGCAGGGAGGATACGTGCACAAGATACTCAGATACTAAAGTGATGGGGACCATAGAAGAACTTCAGGGGGAGATTTTAAACCTGTTCCTTATCTAGGTGAATAATAAAGATGTCCTCTACCTAAAACCATGTACTTCACTGCAAAAAGGTTTCACTGGGAAACCACTTCGTTCCTACTGACTCAGAGCTAGAGACGCTGAGAAATGGTCCCTACGTAGCAGAATAACCCGACACCACACACAGAGAGCACCCAAAGGAAAAGGAACAAAGCACTAAACTTACTTTGGGCAGCCAGGTACATTTAATAGGAATGTCAAACACAGCCAAGTTGCTTCCAGCGTCAGAATGAAAACCCACTGTGGCCAGAAGAGCAGGATATCCCGCAGGGCAGAATAAGGGGTCTGCTGCTTGAGATGAGGGAGGAAAAGGAATATTAACTGGCAAATGATCACGGAGCATTTGGAGGAAAGAAACCCTTCACTTTTTAACAGCTCCCTGGCACTGCAGATGGTTGGAAGAGACAACGGCAGAGTTTGCAAAGCTTTCCTTTTTAACACTGGTTACACAAATACACAAGGTCTGAAACGGACATTTACCAGGCTTGCTTTCAGAAGTGATTTTTTGTTTTGCAAGTCTGAGCAAACTCCTTTCAGCAGGCCATGGGTCACAGACAGGAAAACAACACGCTTTTCCTTGTTGTAAAAAATCCTAGCGATGCCTAAAAGTGGCTGAAATTTGAAACAATGGATTCAGCACGGACAAAACCCTAACTTGGCTCAGTCTGGGAACTGAAGGGTTAAAACAAAAGCACCACAAGTGATGGCAAAGCTTCCCAGCATGCTTCGTGTGTTTTTGCTAAGATCTCAGCAGAGTATAACAGAGCCCTGCACTTTTAGTGGCACCGCTGCCCAGTCTGTCTGCCTCGCCCTCTTGCCGGCCCCAGGGCTGGTGCTCAGACTGACAAGGGAGACTTCCAGAAGAGAGGCAAGCATTTGGAGCTGGTGGTCACTGAATCAGAGTTCAAAATCACAGCCGTGTTTTGCAGCACACTTGGAATCCAAGAGCCACTGACTGCAGAACAAGTGGATTCCTAAGGATCTTTATAATCCTCTACAAGGCAACCATGTTGGGCCTACACATGCAGAGCTTCTGAAATGCACCCCTCTGCTCAGTTCCTGAGCAACAACCTTGCGCTGCTGTGGACACTTAAACAGATAATCTTACGCAGCATGGCCCCTAAAACCTCACAAGGAACTGGTGACAGAACTGCAGGAGCCGAGACTACTCTGGCAGGCCTGGGGGAGGCTAACCTCCGACAACAGACTGCACGTGCAAGAGGCAAATGTGATGGTGCTGTGTATCCTACTGAAGTTCACAGCCAGCCCCTCTGGCACCATCCAAAACAGAGCTGAACCCAAGGCTCACTCACCAAGGTATCATTCTCAGCCACAGCTTTAGCAAACAGGAGTTCTAAGACGGCAACCACAAGGTAGGTAAATCCCAGTCTCTGAAGTACACCTGGAATCCGCAGATTACTCCAGGACACTACAGGAAAGACACACCATGTCAGAAAGAAGCAAGCGTGGGCTTCGTAAGTTAACTACGAGAACTGCAGGTACGAGGCACGGCAATACAGTAATACTATGTCCTGCTTCCGTACCCTGCCAGGATCTCGAAGAACTGCAAAGCCATTCATTCACAAAGCCTCAGGGGCTGCACTCAGGCCAGGCCAGGAAGCAGAATCCAGGGTGTCAAAGGGATGCACCCCCAGGTTACTGCTACCAAAAGCTGCTGGCTCCTCCTGCTGCTCACCCGTACAGAGGGAGGGCTGCCCTATGGAAATGCAGGTGGTGGGGTGACGCTGGCCGTGGGACCCAGGCGATTCGGTGGAAGAGCCATGACAAAGGTGGGTGAGGCAGATACGATGGAAGAGTCCAGAGGGCAAGAGGGGGTTTGGCGCAGTTCCATGAGTGGGGCAAGAAGGGAGCAGATCCAGGTGGCACATGGGAGCAGAAGTCAGTTTCCGGGCTGAAACAGAAGGGGCAGCTGCAGTGGGTCTAAGATGGGTACAGGTAAGGGCCTATGTACACATGGCAAATGCTGCCTCAGGGAATGGCTACACAGCAAAGATAAACCTGTGGCTGGCTCATGCCAGCTGACTCGGGCTCACAGGGCTCAGATTACAGGGCTGTTTCACTGCTGTGTAGACAATCCAGGCTTCGGCTGGATCTGGGTTCTAGGACCAAGTGGTGGGTCTTGCACAGAACCACCATCTCCATGCAGTAGGTCCATGTGGTGGGACTGATAATATAGTCATTCTATAAACAGCCAGGTAAAAATGGGAAAGCAACAAATTCCAAAAAATACAAGCAAACAACACATGAATTCTCTCCACTTACAAGATCCAAGGCAATAATTGGGATTGATGATTATGACGCCTATTAGGAACAGCAAGAAACTCCTCCAGAAAGCTTTCCCCAGTGCTTTCCATTTCGAACATCCCTGCCTCAGCATGGAGCTCAGTGACAGCGAAATAGAGGTGCCCATGATAAACACAAACCTAGAAGAACAGACAGCTGTGAAATGGGTCTATTAGGGGAGAAACACATCTAATCACACATACTCCAGTCAGCAAGTATTAATGTTCTGTTGTAACATAATATACTAAGTAGGGCCAATGGAGGAACACACAGAGCAAAGATGGACAATTTTATTACTAAGAATTCTTAGAAAACTAAGCAAATGTGTCTTTTTCTGTCCTACACCAGTTAGATGAGAAAATTAAGGGAAATGGGATTTTAGGCCTTTTATTTTTATTAAAGGTTTAACCAAAACAAGTGATATTGCCTAAAATCAAGTTCGTATTCTGACTGGCAAGAGACTGAGCCACACAGTTTGGAATGGCATTTGGGCTGCAATCTGATCTTCCCCTAAATTTGGAACATAGTTAATCACCAGACTGGATTAGACCTAATATCCATCTAGCCCACTATCCTGTTGAACCAGCACCAGCTACTTCAGAGAAAGGTGCAGGACACCCAGCTGTGGAATAATCTGGCTCCACATGAAGATCTCATCTTAATGCCCACTCATTAAAAGATTAGATTAATCCAAACCTCTCTTTTTTAACAATTGTATCGCTGGATATTCTTGTTATCAATATACACATCTAATCCATCTTTGGATCTTGCTAAACTCTTGGCTCCAATGATATCCTGTGGCAATGAGTTCCCTAGCCTAATTACACATAGAAGGAAGTACATTTTCACTCAGTCAGTTTAGAATTTGAAACAGTCTGGATGTCCCCAGGTTTTTGTGTGGTAGATAAGAACAGAAGCATCTGATAACTGGAAGTAACATACTAGTAGCCCACAGTGCATTTGCTATCACCCAGACTAGCCCTGCCTCTGGCATAGTGACAGACTCTCATTGGTCTATGCTTTTAATTAAAAAAATAAACCACATACACACACCCAAATCCATTCTCCACGTGGATTTAAGGTGCATTTAAGTGCAATGTAGCTGCATTCCACTGTGTCCCAAGGGAGGACATTTATTACTTTCAGGGAGTAAGTATCCTTTTTCAAACTCTTTGCTGTGAAGCCCACAAAACTCTTGACAATGGTTCAGCTGTTGGTGTGCTGAGAGCACAGCTCACCATGCTGACCAATACCGTCTCACTGTTTTCTTGTACTGCCTGATCTGTCTGTTGTCTCTTGTGAGCTCTTTGGGACAGAGACTATCTTTAAGTTCTGTGTCTTTACAGCACCGACTACATAACTAGGGCTCCTAGGCACTACGATAATACAAACAATAAATAATATTCACCACAAAGACTTACCATGGAAACACAAGATCTGCCAGTGTTAAGCCTACAAAGGAATAAGTGGGAACGTTTTATTTGCCTCGAAAGCCTGAATTTTTGAAGACCCTCATTTCTAAGCCTGCAGAGGAATTGCAGAATGCCTGTAATGATTCAGTAAACCAAATTCTTAAGTAGCATCCTAAAAGATATTGATAAATAACCACTCCTTTGATTAAATCTGCTTCACTTTCCTTTCAACCAGTTTGCCAAAACTGTCTGAATTAATAGCTGTGTCACAGGGAAGATTTCTGCCATGGGATCTTCACGATGTACCATGATAGCAATACAGCACAACGTTTGAACACAAGACCATCAGGCATGATCGCTAGGGCGGGACTGTCATTTAATGTTATCGGTACAGCACCTACCATGACCTGGCTGTCATCTCTAGGTCCTACCACCACAACTGCTAAACAACAACACAGCCACTCAAAATGCATGGCTGTGTTACAGATGTCAGCAGAAAGGCGATGTGATGATTGTGATACGAAGCCTTCCAAGACTGTCTGATACCAGGAACAGTCACCTGGTGCTTTGAACTATTCTCCTGCTAGATATTGGGGGCTAGGTCCTTTAGTGGCGTAAACTGATATAGCTCCACTGACTTCAACGGAGCTTCACCTGTTTGCACTAGCTGAGGATCTGGCCCTGTCTGTTCATTTCTGTGACTAAGGTCTGCATTAACTGGACGAACCATACTTTACCATTCCAACTCTGATGTTTGAAGAACCAGTATTTTCCTCCTCCATAATTAACAAATACCATGATTATGAGGGCGAGCCTAAAAAGACAAACAAAATAATGAGAATGCACATACAGTGTTTTGTGTCAGTAATAGACACATACGCGCATTTAATATTTTACCCCATTAAAACATTTGTCAATCTTACTTTTTTAACGCAAGCCTATACACAAAACAGCCAAGTCTGCTGTGGAGGGATCAGTGGACGACCTTCATGCAGAGGAAATGATATTGACTGAAACAAACTAAGCATGCTCAGTGTGATTTTTTTTTTCGTATTCCCATGTAAGTCCGCAAAGCTGGCTTCCCACATTGCTCCAGCCCGATTCTAAATATTTTGAGAAACTCAAAAGCAAGGATCCTGCAGTTCTTCCCCGTTAAATGGACCCCCTGGGCCTATCAGATCTCTAAACCAGAGATTCCATTTACTGGACCTAGTAATTCCATGTACTCCGACAACTTCATTTAGCCCCCTCCCTTCTTCCCCCAAAAGAGGGAAAAGCGTCATTCCTCCCATTGTAGACAGTGGATAAAAGGAAGAACGAAGCTATGTTTTTACTTGCAAGTCTCCACTGAGGGAAGAGAATGATTTAGTGCAATAAAGGGAAATTTAACTAGAAGTCAGGCAGTGCACATTAGAAAAAAGAAATGTAGGCTGGACATCAGGAAAAACTTCCTGTCATGGAAATCTGGCAGCCCATGGAATAGTCTCTCAAAGGAAGTGGTGAAAGACCCATCAAAACTTGCCAGGACAGATGCTAGTAAATGCACTACAGGGAACAATTCTAACACGGAGGGAGAGGAAGAAGATATAATAAATAGGGCTGGTCAAAAGTTTTCCATCTAAACTGTTTTTTGATGGAAAACTGAGTTTTTGACACAGTATTTTTCGTGAAAGATGTCTGCTTTCAATGTTTTGTTGAAAACCTGCATGCCTGTAAACTTTAAAAAAATGAGTTTTCAGCCTAAAACTGAAATATTTTGACTCTGTAATGCCCCCCCAGTGCCACATGGGAGTCATAATTCACTTGCCTCATGCTCCCCCATCTCACCTATTGGCACACTTCCCACTGAGACTACATTTACCATGAAGCACTATAGTCATGAAACTGTTTTCCATGCATGGCCTCCACTAACCAAACGGGAAGACCGTGGGAAGAGCATGATGGAAGACATAGTCTGACCAAAGAGTCCACCCTAAAGAAGAGGATAAGGCCCCTGAACTACAACTCCCCTCAGGCACTGGGGCAACACTACCAATCGAAATATTTTGGTTTACAGCAAAAATATTCAGTTTCTTGATTCTTTGCTGAAAACTCAAAGTTTTCACAGGGGGGAAAAAGTTCCAGCCAGCTCTACTAATAAGTAGTTTCCTTCTCCATAAATGTATACCCACATCAGATACTATGACATATTCCACCATCCCTGGGGGTGAAGATTTCACACTGTGGCCATAACTGCATTTATTCAAACCTAGAGAGGCTTTAAAGTGAGTGGTACAGAAGCCTGTAAGGCTGCAGTTTACCCTCGGAACGTGTCAAGAGAGCGCAGTCGCTGCTGGGAGCCGGTACGCACAGCAGCAGGGACATTGCTGCTTGCGGAATCTGCTCCGGCCGGGGACCCAAGTTCCTTGACAAAGAAACAACACACAAGAAAAGCTAACAATTGCATCAGCTCCTCTGACATCTTGACCACATGGAGAATGTGACTCAGGCAGCTACAGATTCTGGGCATTTCAACATAGCTTCACTAATTCTGTTCTTCCCATTTCTTTCTCCCCTCCTTGAGGGATTCCTTGTTTTTCCCACCTCGTTCCTCTCACCATCAAAGGCTCCACCATGTTGTAGTGATCTTCCTGATGGGAAGAGGTTCAGCTGCTTGCACAACGAATCTCTGCTGCCTCTTTAACTAGCATAGGGAGCATGGTACAGTGGACAGAGCACTGGACAGACTCAGGAGAGCTGGGTTTAATCCCAATGTTGGCCACAGACTCCACGTGATTTGAGGCAAATCATTTAATCTGCTCTGTGCCTCAGTTCCCCACGTATAGAGTAGGGATAATTCTTCTCTCTCTCTCAGGGATGCTGTGCTGATAAAATTCATGAATGAGTCTGAGGCACTCAGACACTGCCAGCGGAGGGTGACGTACGACAGACTCCTGAGGGAATAACTGGGGCGCATAGTTGTGAAGTGTGCTCATCCTGAGTGGGGAGAGCACGCTAGGCCAGACACTGATCTCATTTCCACCAGTGTAAATCCAGAGTGATCCCGACAGCCACATTGCACATCTGTACGCGTCTGGCCGTGTAGAATGTGACCCACCGCCTCTGCAGCATTTCCAGGGCCTGGTCTGACCACAGATCTCTAGGCCAGAGTTCGGAAAGCCTAGAACTGCCTGTAGTGCTGGGAGCAGTCAGCAGCGCCCGCACCGCTTTCCTCTCTTACACTGTCCACGTGCCATCCTTTCAGTGGAATATTTCCTGCACTGAAACTAGAGAGACACCAAACACCTGACTGTACAGTAACTGACAGGGTACATCTACCCTAGCGCTAGAGGTGTAACTTGCAGTGCCGGTAGGCCTATGCACACTAGCTCTGATTGAATTAGCACTCTACAAAAAGCAATGTAGCCAGGGCAGCGTGGGCAAGAGGACAGGCTAGCTGCCGTGAGTAATCAACCAGGGTCTTGGACAGGATTGTCCTTGGGGAGGATCGCCCGCCACCGCTACACATCTATTGTTAGCGTGCTACCTCAGTCAAAGCTAGCACATGTATATCTACCTGAACTGGGCATTACCCCTCAGCTTTGGCGTAGATGTATCCTGAGCGATCCATGTCTACTGCACACATAATAAACATGGGAGAAGAGCCCCATCCAGCACGCCCCACAGGTCGAGAGGAGCTGTCTGCGTGCCCTTCAAGGACTGCCCAGAACCTATAGGTATTCATGAGGGAGAACTGGCTGGTAAACTATTGAATCTCAAAAAGGATCAGTTGGTGTGAACGCGTCAGTGTAAAAACACAGACTGCAAATTAGCGCATTCTAGCAACTCACAGAATTAATGAGACGATCAGTGTCTACAGGGCTCAGTTTCTTGTAAAACCAATTCTTGATTCGATCAATTCTGTGAATCAATAACAGTAAAAAAAATACTTTATTGCTTGTTCAGAACAAATACATGCTATCAAATCACGTTGGAGCAGCACAATCCAGACACTGAGAACATCTACTTCTGTTTTAAAAAGAGGTCTTCATTGTGCAAAACAATACAGCCCCCCAAAAAAATCCTGCATTAGTACAATGTTATTAAGCTTGCAAAGTCGAACACAAAAAGTTAGAGTGCCAGAATTAAGGTAATTCATGCAACTTTAATTCACCCCTCTTGTGTATATGCTTTATGATATAATCACCACATGCTCAGATTTGCCCCCCCCCTTTTTGTTTACACACAGGACCACCTCATTCAGTGCACAGGATGGATGACTTTGTCAACAGATTTTCCAACTTTTATAGTTATACACATACTTAAATGCTAATGACTTGAATGGGTCTTAACCAGGTGCTGAACTGCTGTTCTGAATAAGGGATGCTTACTTTCCTGATTCAGGACCCCAGACGCTCTGTAGTACTGAAAGCACATGGAAACGTTCACTATATTAAATTTGCAACACTGGTTTAATTGTATATCAACATCTGGAAAATGATAACCGTGTGATAATTAAACAAAGTTGGTCTGAACTGGGGTGTGGGCTGACTGAGGCTAGGTCTATACGGACGGCGGCAAATTTGCCGCCGTCAGATCAATTTCTCTGGATTGACTGAGCGGTCAGTGAACACCCGCTCAGTCGATCCAGAAATCGACCTACGAAAACCACCTCCGAAAGTGGCATAGCGCTACGCCAACGGGAGCAGCGCAGCATGGATGCCGCGCAGAATGGAAGCAGCGAGGTCGATGTGAGTTACTCACATTTTTTACGTCACTTGCGTATCTCCTATCGACTGCCGCCGAATCTCAGAGGTAAGTATAGACCAGCCCTGATGCAGAATACAGCTCCCCTGAGCTGACCACAAGGATTTAAGCACACGTTTCAGTGCATTCCTGAATTCAGGCCTATATGCTCATATTTATTCCTCATCCCAGTTCCTGTGCTACAGTCTGATAGGACAGCTAAAAGTACAACCAACAAGGAGGACTGTTTGACAGGCAATAAAACTCTATTTAAAATTCAGGCATCACAAACATAATAGGGGCATGGGAGTGATTTTAGTGCTGGTGAAAGGCTTCAGAAGGACAGCCTGGCAGAAGACATCCAAAAAATATAGCACAGGCAGCAGCGAACTCCTCGCCCATCCCATGCATGTGAGTGAGTGAGTTAATAGGCTCTTCAATACAGACTGAGAAGAGCAGTATTCATCAGCGACCAACTGCAATGCAAACACCCAGCATCCCAGCACCGGACTGAGAGTACCAACAGCTGCATGTAGTGTTGTTGTAGCCACACCGGTCCCAGGATGTTAGAGAGACAAGGTGGGTGAGCTCTGAAGATGAGCTCTCTATTATCTTGAAAGCTGGTCTCTCTCTTCAAAACAAGTTGGCCCAATAAAAATTAATCTCACCCACTTTGTCTCTCTAACACCAGCAGCTGTCAGACTGTTAAGACCTTCAGACACTTCCCATCTTGGCCAGAAGTGAAAGGTTCCATGTCCCATTGGTAATATTGTGAGCCATCCAGTCTCCCATTATCTCCATCCTTTCACAGAAGCTCTACTAAATTCAGTCAGCCTTAATCTGTTGAATAAATTTCTTATCCTTAAATCAAGAGGTTGGCCCTTAGCAAAGGGAAGGCCAGAGAGTCAGCTAGTCCAAATCAGCCTAACTCCAATGAAGAGGAGACTCCAGCCAATGAACTGTAAGACAGCCCAGCTGAGGGCTTGCAATCATAAGACAGCAGGATCTTTTTGTTGTGTTTGTACAGCACCTAGCACAATGGGGTCCTGGTTCCTAACTGGGGTTCCTGGGTGCGGTGGCAATCTAAATAATAATAGTGAGTGTGCTTTCATCTACAACAAAGCCCCCAAGAAATTCTGTAACACGTACAGGAATGTTTCACAAACAATGTCCACTTACCTCACAATGGTGTGTCCCAGTGTTAGGATACTGAGGATCCCCATATAAATCAGGAATGCATACAAGATAGCTGCAGGAAAAGAAGAGACATCTTCATAGCTGATGTAACAAAAATAGAGTGCGTTCTGCTCCTGATACATCAATGCATCATACCAGTGTGAAACTGGAGTAACCCAGTGATAAGTCAGGCCTACAACTCATTACAGTAACCGGCACTGAGTGGTACTGTAACCCAAAGGAAGAACTGATCAGTGGTCAGGGCACTAGCTTAGGACTTGGGAGACCCAGGTTCAATTATAGTTCTGCCACAGACTTCCTGTGCAACACTGGGTAAGTCACTTAGCTTCTGTGTGCCTCAGCTCCCCATCTGTAAAATGGGCATATTTCCCTCCCTTACAGGCCTGTTGTACACATTGAAGACTGTGAAGCAATTTTAGTTCTAGTGATGAAAATGCTAGATACTGTTATATGAGAACACAAGCCCCAGCAAAAAATCCAAAGAGGGTTGCAAGTGCAACCTAGTGACAGTACATTCCAGTGTAAAAGTAATCAAGGAAAAACACAGTACAGTGGTAGCAGGGCAATAGGGAGAGGATTGACTTGGTATATGATGTAAAAGAAGAACTGGCTGGATTTAGAATGTAAGGAGTAAAAGAGGCAGAGGAGTTTGCAAAAATGGGGAATGTCTCTGCTACAGCTGAGGGAAATAGTTTGGTCAAAACTATTTAACAAAAAAGAAAAAATGCAGATTCGGAGGGACTAAAACATTTAGCAAATTCAAGACAAATTTGCCAAATTGTCAAAAAAAAAAATTCAAAACAAAACATTCATTTTGACGTTTTTGTAGCATTTCAATTTTTTTGATCTGAAATGACTTTTCATTTCAAAACTTACTTCAATTTTATTAAAAATAAAAAACATTTAATAAGACTCCAAAACAAAACAAAATGTTTTGTTCACTGAAATTAACTCTTCCTTTCCCCTGTAGTCTTGTTAGAGTTAAAGGAATAGGAAATATTAAGGAACGACCTACTACAGAGATCAAGAATGGGAAAGGATGCTGATTAGAGACAAACAGTTCTGGGAGGGGGACACAAAGAAAAGTGAGACAACAGGCATTAAAATACAACAAAATGGGTGCCTGGACAAGGTTTAAAAAAACCAACTCAATGCTTTGTGGTAGAAGCAGGACACACCAAGTGGACTCAAAGAAGAGGAGCAAGGTGTGTGTGTGTTTTGGGAGGAGGGGGAAGTGGGATCTAAATCTTAAAATATAAAGCAGACACATACCCTGTGACTTTTTTGGTTTTGTCTGTCTTGTCCGTTTAGATTGAACGCTCTTCAGAGCAGGGACTGGCTTGTGCTAGGTGTTCGGACAGCACCTCACACAATGGGGCCAATCCTGGCCAAGGCCTCTGAGTGCTGATGTAATGTAGATAAACAAATAATAAGATACAGAAAGAGAAGAGCAGCAGGCCAAAGACAGGAACCCAAGGGACACTGTGATGGGTTGCCAGCCCCTTAAGGTGTGAGGGAGGCCACCTGGGCCAGCACTATGCCATTGCCCGTTTTGCCAGAAGACACCCCTATGTGATTGATCAAGGTCACAGAGCAAGTGAAAGGGGTATCAGAACGGCATTCTGGGAGGAAACACTGCCAGCTCTGCTTTTAGGGCCCATGAGTGGTGGTCCATGAGCAGGGTGGGCTGGAACGCTCCTTCCCCCTCCACGTGAAGCCGTTTCCAGCTGGCCTCCCCCTGCGATCCAGAGAAGCAGGGTTGCTGGTAAACGTACTTCCCTGCCAGTCAGACTGGGCTGGGACAAGGCATCCTAGGAGATGAAGGAGTATATAAATCCTGCTCCGTCCCCATCTGAGGAGAGACCTGGAAGGCAGCCGGCTGTGCTGCTGGCTCTCTCCTGAACCCAGCTTTCATGGTTTGTTTGGAACGTTGAGCCAAGCACCACTGAGAAGGGTCTGATGCATCTTGCAAAAACCCAGCAACCCTGCAGACATTTTTGACTGTCCTACACAACCAACTGGAGCATTTTGATACCGTGTGGCCTGCCCCAGGCACCAAGGGAGAGCTGAAACTGACAAGACAGTGGAAAGGGTAGATTCGGCAGGCCGGAGAGCAGTCGAGCATGGAGTCAGGAAGCCTCGGGGAGAGCTGGGAAGGAGGGAATAGCAGACAAGTGAAGAAGGGTGCAGACGGTGAAACAGCTCTCAGTCTCAGACAGGAAGGGGCACATCGGTGACCTTTACAAGAATAGGGAAGATGGCAAAAGCTGGGCTGCAATGTGCCCAGGAGACCTGCCAAGGAAACGAGCACAGACCCATTACTGAGGAGATTGGATATAAGGGGACGAGGGGCACGGGAGATGGTGACATGTCTGACGAGCAAGGAGCCCAACGAGAGACAGCGATTACACAAAGGAGGAGAAGAAAGGCAGTTGTTAGGGAGGTGAAGAAGTGCGAGGGTCCAGGGTTTGGAGGAAGAATGAAGGAGAGACCATCCAACGTCTGAGAAAGGAGGAGAGAGTGGAGTATGGAGAGACAGTGGTGTAGCAAGGTTGGCAGAGGCAAGGGAAGGAGGAGAGCTCACATTACATGGTGTCAAGGTTTACCTAGAAGCACAAAGCAGAATCTCAGGCCAAAAGGGAGGCAGGAACATGAGAGGAGTGGATTTGAAGGAGGAGTTGAAGCTGGAAAAGGGACAATGAAGGATGGAAGTGAGGGAATCCATCAGGGAGGAGAAATAAAGATATGCAGTCAGGAAAATGGCAGACTTGAAAGAAGAAAGGACAAAACGGTAGTGGAGGCCATTGCTGTGGTCACTGTATTTAATCCAGAGATGTGTTATGCTGAAAGTTAGGCAATCATATCACCTTGAAGCTGCCGGGTTTGATACTGCCTTCCATTCAGGCTAAATGAGGGAACAGTAAAAATGGCCCTTTATTCAGTAACAGTGAAATCAGTGGAAAACCAGCTCCCAAAGACTGGACCGCATGCAAGCCTCGGCCATCCAGTCCAAGGGGTTTCCCAGAGGTCTCATGACAAAGGCAGGCAATTGATCTGATTGTAGGGGTGTGCGTGTGTGCTAGAAGCAGCAAAAACACCTAAAAAAAGGAGAAGGCAGCAAGGAAGCTTGCCAGAAAGGGGGCTAAAGAGAATTTTAATGAGAATATTTCCTAAAAGAAAAAATAACTTGAGTTACACACGGAAAAGGGAAAATAAAGCGTTACGTACGGAGATGGCTGTTGACAGGACTTTCATTGATGATTATGTCACAGGAAATCTTCGTGCTGCTATGGAAGCCTTTTACCACAAGAGAGTAGTTTCCAAATTCTCCAAAATGATAATGGATCCTGCAAAGAATTAAGGGAGAAGGAAAGGGAAGCTGTGCTGGGACTTGCTGTGCAATCGCCATTGCCTGCAAGTACTGTGGTAAGCACCACTGGGCTACAGGGTAGGGCAGCTGGAACGTAGAATGCAAGAAAGGAAGGGCTATGAAAACCAGGCTGGGGAAGAAGAGTACGGGCATGTTGGGAAGCACACAGCCCATGCCCTCTTTGCAGCAGGACTACAGTGACCACTTCTCCCTGCACGCACAATAGGAGACAGGGCTGTAAAGGGCCCTAGCATGTGACCTGATTTTTCTTTTTTCCAACTTGGTGAGGTCTTCTATCCACTTTGCATTAGTTACCGCCGCTTAGCTCCTGCACCCTGATTTGGTGCTTTCAGTGCATTGTTCACTCAGCCATTTCTTTGACTGGCCACCCAGCAGCTCCCAAAGCTACTTCTCCTGTCTGTATCAGACTTATTGACACACCCTTTACTGACTTCACCCTTCATCGGTCACATGATTTCTTAAACTATAGCCTGTATAGCAGGAATCGTGACTTCATAAACTTTTGTTCTGATTTCGTTGTTTGGTTTAGGGTCTGGGTGCTGTTAACACTGGTGGCTTGTGATATCCAGGTCAGATTATATGATCTGGTGGTTAGAATATTGATATTTTGGTCTGCCTGTAAAGGCCTATGATTTTTTAAGTATATTCTTATCATTTAGCTAGTGACACAGGTATAAAAACGAAGACTCAAAATCACAGACCACCTGTCTATGGGCCTTCTCTCACTGTGACAGCCTGAGGCCTTGTACTTTGGCTAAGCAAAAACAAGCAACAGAGGCAGCCATAGACTGGGAAGCGTGTGGTCACATCCACATATCCCAAACAAATTACTTTAAAATAAGGCAATACCAGGCTGTTAAGAAGGCAATCCAGTCTAACTCCTCCAGCTAAAGGAAAGATCCTAGAATGTTTAAAGAAAACTTTGATAGCATTCTGTCTTGTTTTTAAACACTCGTCAACAGTTGTGGTTGTAAAAGCTACACTTTGTATTGTTTGGTCATGATGGTACCCACTTTTCTGATAATTTCTGTGTGATTCTTTGATTGTTTCTGGTTGTTGCATAACTAATTTTAGTCATTTAAGGTGGTCTGATTGGTTAGAGAATTGTTACAGTATGTTAGGACTGGTTAAAGAATTATCCTGTAATATTTTTAAGAAATGATTGGTTAAGGTACATTATAAAAACTGAGGTCAAACAGGAAGTAAGATTGGAAGAAGGAAAATTACTGGTGTAAAAATTGGGATTCTTACTTGAGTACCCCAATAAATCCATAGTATTGCCTGCTCCTGGACTCCAGACTTCTGCTTCTGTCAGCAAACCAAGAACTGAGGGGGGCCCCTAGCAATGGTACTTTCTGGCCTTAAACTCTGAATCTACATGTATTTGTACAGCACACAGCACTATGGGCACAACTTATGATTGGATGATCTAGGCACTGTCATGAAATTATATTTTTAAATGGCTGGTATTATGAAAATTAAAGTCTTAACTTCCAAAATGCCCAGTAATAACTATGGTGGGGAGGCCACAGATTTTAGGGACAGTAGTTGGCAAGTGACAGAAAATGTAAGCCTTAGTGGGTTATTTCAACACACATTATCTTCAGATCAGTTACAAACCTGTGAAGCTCTCTGCCTTCCAATGTGCCATTGAGCTGTAGGGTGATAGGATGCTGAGAGTCCACAGCAACAGGTGCAATGCTGGCCTTTCCCAATGTGTTGCTCATGGGGACAGATATCAGATCCTGATACAAGCACTAGAAAATGAGGACATATGAAGAATTAAAAAATAAAAGAACCTACTTGATTTTACTAGGTAGAGCAAACTTATTATTATTATTTTAATTCAAAGAGGAGTACAAAGGAAGTTGGGCTTGACCAACACCAAGCGGGTAATATTTTTGTGAGCTGTGGCTAGAAGAATTAATGGCCAAGATTTTCAAAAATTGTAGCCAAAAATTAGGCACCCAGTGTGGAATTTTAAAAAAGGGCCATTTTAACAAAGCAAAATCCCAATAGAGTAAATACAAATTACAATACGGGAACAAATGAAAATACTGGAAAATTAATCACTTAAAAAACCCAGACACACTCCACTAGGAAATCAGGAGCTGTCATTCCAGATCAGAGCAGCTAGTACAGCATCCTACCTCTGACGGGGGCCAGCACCAGCTCCTTTGGAGGAAGATACAAGAAACCCTGAACAGGGTAAATATGGAATAACCTGGCCATAAGGAAGCTTTCTTCTTAACCTCTTACCAGTCATCAGTAGTTAGTTTATGCCCTAAAGCCTGAGAGTTTATATGCCTTTCAAACTTAAAAATAAACCTTTACAATTGCACTGTATCTATGGACTTTCTCATTAACCATAGGAAAGACCTCTCTCTTTTTTTTGGTATTCTGCTGCTTTTTCTCTCAAGGCATTGTTGAAGTTGTGAGTCTCTTAGATATCGACCGAAGTAGGGTGCAGCCCACGAAAGCTTATGCCTGCAGAAATTTAAAGTGCTACAGGACTCTCATTTTTGTTATAGATATCTGTGATTCACTGGCTGAGAGTCCAGAATGGGACTTTCAGCAGTTGGATGGCGGGGTCAGGACTTAAGATGGATAAAAAAGTTGGGGGAGAAGATTTTGGAGGGTGTAAGGAGCATGGAAGATGTCCACCCTCCCCCACAATCTATGACATGGATCCTTTGTCCATCCAAGAACTAGTTGAAAAACTGGGAGACTGAAAACCAGGACTTTCAAAACCATAGTATATCCACAATCCCTTAGGTGAACAAGTCTTTGGGTATGTCTACACTGCAGTCACAAGGTGTGATGGTAGCTCTTGCAGATGTACCCAGCTAGCTGTAATCTAGTTAGCTCGGATACTGGAGTAGTGAAGGCGTGGCAGCGCACACATCAGCACGGACTAGCCCTGCAAGTAATAAACCAGGGTTCTGGCAGGATTGTACAGCCCACACTTCTGTAGCTTCAGTGATCTGCTTCCTCAGCTAGCTAGACTGTGTACACTAGCTCAGGATCGTCTACATGAGCTGCAATCACACCCTGGGTCCAGTGCCAAATCCTTGCTTTCCCTAGAACAAAACCTTGTTAGTGGACAAAGGGAGAGTGTGGTTTACCTGGTAACAATAATCAGAAAGCCAGGACACTGTTAAATTCTCATTGATCAACTCATTGTGGACCAGCAACAAGGCTTGATCAATTTTCAGCCCTAAGGGTCTCCTTCTGGATGAACCTGTTAGGACACAGAAATGGAGAGAAAGCTGTATGGTAGTATTCTGAAAGGGGAAAGTCTGCGTAACACACGTACAGATATAAGGCAACTTTGTTACAGGACTGAGGACAACTGAGCAGACACTGTATTAAAGCCTTGCCAACGCTTGCACATTTAGGGCAGCTCATGCTCAAGAATCTACATACCACAGAAATTGTACGGAAAAGACCCCATCTCTCCAGTCCTGCCACCACCTCAGCATGGCTGCGGAAAACTATTATTCCCCTGAGGAATTGGAATGAGCAGGTAACACGAGTCCTCACCACTGAAGGTATATAGCTACAGCAGCATGGATACAGCACTGCAGCCGTGCCACAGTAGTGTGGACGTGTCCTACATCGAAGGAAGTGGTTTTTCCATCAATGTAGATGAACCATCTCTCCAAGAATTCTTCTGTCCACCTAGCTGTGTCTACAGCGAGTGCTAGGTGGGCCTAACTACATTGCCTAGGCCACACAATTTTTCACAGGCCTGAGCGATATAGCTAGATCAATCTAATATTTAGGTGTAGATCAGGATCGTGGCTAAACTTCAAATGTTACAGCAGAGCCACTGTAGCACTTCAGTGTTGACAATCACTACAGTGATGGGAGGGGATCTACACCTTTTAGTTTCAGTGTAGACATACCCACAGATGTAGCGAGGGTGCAGGACAGAGAGAGAATGCAGGGGTAGTATTTGCTCCCTCTGAGCTCCCAGCGGACTGGGTGCTCTCAGCCAGGAATCTAACAATCAAAAGACAGACCGTACATACATACAAAATCCCATTTTGTTTTGGGAGGGGATGGGAATCTCTTCTGAATGATGAGCTCTGGGCCCTGATCCCGTGCATTACACCATGCCCTGTTATTGCATAGAACCTATTGTCAGTGTGCATACGTGTGTGTCTTCTCCACGTGCAATCCCAGCTCTCTGCAGACAGCTGGCTCAGCAGACCTAGATAGTATTACCCAGAAAGAGCAGACTCAGTGAGGTGGTGAAGGCGCTCGGCCAGGCTTATTGCCGATGAAGCACAGTACTAGTATGCCATAGATACTACATGTTTACTAACACAGGTATGCCCGTGACGATGGACCAGCTGTGTTAGCAACAAGGCTTTCTGCTGTCCCCTAGGCTAGACAAAGGTGCCCCTCCTATGACTTCTCTTTCCTACCTTGATACAAACAAGTTACGTATGACTCTCCTGACATCGTTACTGACCCTATACCTTGTTCTGGCTGGTTCGAACAAAACATCTTCATCCATCATCCTGTTTGTCCTGTCCTCACATCCTTGTCTTACTCAGCATTGGTGTGTGCCTGTACTGTCTCCCAGGACTGTGTTTATGTTTATTCCTCTAGGTTGGGGTGTCTCTGTACTAGCCTTCTGGACTGTGTTTACATGAATACCCAGGGCCTGGTACTTCTTAGGAGTGTCAGTGTTTTAGCAACCCCGGCTGCAGCTTTGCCAAGTTCACGTACCAGACGGTAAACTTGTAAGCAAGCGTTTGCTTTATGACAGGGCTCATAGCCTGGCTTTTGCTGATTTGGTTCAGGCCTTATACTAGGCCCTGCGTGTCAGTACAGGCCACCACCAGGCTGTATGCAGGGGCCCCCGCAGGCGCAGCCTCCCACAGGTTCCAGCCTGGAAGGGGATGACCCCAAGGGAGCCCCAGTCTGTGCTGTGGCCAGGCAGAGCTTCGCTGTGACCCAGGCAGGCATTGATAGCAGTGAAACATGTTTGGGAGGGGAAACCAACCCCCGCCCGACCCAGGCCAGGGTGGGAGCTACTGTAGAGAAGGGCTGCAGCAGTGGGAGACGGGGACGGCAGGGCGGGCCAGGGGAGGGGATGGAGAGCCGGGAGAGGGACAGGGAGTCGGGGAAGGGGGACGGGGGAGCGTGTGCGGGGAGAGAGGAGCCTGGCAGCGCGGTGGGGACGGACAGAGGGACGGGGGAGGGGCAGAGGACGGGGGGGGGGGGGGGCAGCGGGCACCGGGGCCGGGGGCGGGTGGCGGGGGGGCGGGGGGCGGAGGCAGCCCAGGCAGGGAGGCGCAGGGGGCCGGGCCGGCGGGGCCTTACCGTGCGGCTGGGTGAGGCCAGGAGCCAGCAGCGCGGCGCTCAGGGCGCTCAGCACCACGCACAGGGCGGCCGAGGGGCCGTAGCCCCGGCTGGGCCCCGCCGCCATCCCCGCGCCGGGCCGAACCGGGCCCCGCTCTCCCCGCCGCGCACAGCCGGGCCGGGCTGGGCCGGGCCGGGACCAGCCGCGGGCGGGGCGGGGCGGCAGCGGGGCATGCTGGGGCGGGGCGGGCCGGCCCGCGCTGGGTGCCCCTGGCCGGGCCCACAGGTCGCGCACAGCCTCGCCCTCCCGCCTCGACTCGCAGCCGGCCCGCTGTGCTCGGCGCTGTACGGAGCGGGGCAGGCGGAGGGGCCCCGAACGCGGGGCGGCCGCTCAGCGGAGAGGAGCTGTCGGCCCCCTCCGCAGGCCCGCAGCGGCCGGTGCCTGGGACGGGCGGGCGGCGGGTGTCCCGCAGTCCGGGGCAGGCCGAGGGTCGGGGCTTTCCTGGGACGGCTCCTGCTGCCCCTCGGCCCGGCCTGGGTTTCCACAGGTGCTGTCTGGGCCCTCGGGGCCCGCCTCAGTCCCCCCTATTCTCCCAGGCACTGCCCTGCGTGGGATGGGCTCAGCCAAGGAGCTCCGGACCCACATGGGCCTGCAGCGGGCCCTGGCCCTGCCCTGCCCTGGGATTGCGGGCCCAGCAGGGTGCCTTTCAGATAGTTTGATTCTACATTTCACTGAACTAATCCTCTGAAGTAATCCGATTCTGCTCTTCGCAGGCACCTACCGGCCTTGGATGGTTGGGATTTTAATCCTACTGCCTGTCCCCTTGCTCAAGTGGTCTGTGCCCCCATCTCTTTCAATTTCACGGGCACAGGCCTGCCAGCGGTGCGCTGTGTGAAGTAACAGGCTGGATGTGCATGTGATGAAATGCACCCGGTACCCATGCTTAAAACAGATCACCAAGAGTGGTCTCAGCTTGATGAATGGACCTCACCAATATGACAGCATCAGTCCTTCCTTCTCTTTGTCTCTACAGCTCTGGTTTCCTCCAGCTGGGCCCATGCAGAGCTCCTTCACTTCTGGACAAAACAGATTGCTGGACTGGGGCCTAGGTTTGTAAAAATCACCAAAAAAAAAAAAAAAAGGACAGGAGATGCAAAAACAGGAGTTGAACTTGAAGTAACTTTTAACACTTTTTTAAAACCAGCTGACTATTTCACACTGATGGTGTCTCTTTAAATATCTTACATATGTGTCTATATTTTCGAGTATTGGGGTGACTAAGGGGGAGGGTTTTGCAAGAAGTCTGCCAAACATTTGTCTTTGCTTGTCCCAGAAGAGCGTTGTGTTTACTGAGCTGTTTGTGTTTTACAGAGAAGGTAGAAGATAGCAACATGGAAAAAAATTTCCATTACGTCAAAAAAGAGCTGCTTCAAAGGGACATTCCTCCCGTCTTGTTGGTGCTGTTGCTTCTTGCTGTGCTGCTCCTGAACTTTCTTCTGTACATGTACCTCAACGATTTCTCTGCCGTCAACAGGCAGCCTGATGTGGACTCCAGCCTCTGCCCATTTGGGTACTTCAGATTAGGACAAATGAAAAATTGCTCGCCATGGCTGTCTTGTGAAGCCATGAATACAGAAGTCAGGAAACTGAAATGTGTTGGTGAAGGAGCTGTGAAAAAGGTTAGTTTCATTTTGGTTAGTGGATCTCCAGGAGGAAAGGTTCACATGATGTGCTGGCTGATTATCAGCGCTTACATTGCTTCCGTGATAATTGTCTCCCCAGTAGCTTATTATTACAGAAACACCGAGAGTTATGACTATAGATGGCATAAGCAGAAAAAGGATGAGATGATCTCATCAAGTCAAATTTTGCCTCACTTACACTGAATGGTACCTTACATTGCAAGAAGTGCCACTGAAATCAGTAGCACTGCTTGCGGAGTATGACACTTCTCAGATTGAGTAAGGGTGGCAGGATAGAGAGTGGTCTGTATAAGTTCCTTTTTGTAGACAGTTTAATTTAGTGGCCACTTTGCATTTAATCCATATTATATGAACATGAGGGAAGCACAAGAGATCAGTAAATACTGTATGGAGTAATGACAGTGTCAGTGCTATGTAGTTAGCAGAAACCACTGTAACATGTAAGTCACCTAATAACTTCAATAGCAGTTGAAGTCTAGTTGGTAATTGTGTAACTTGTTCATTTAACAGCACTGTGTCTCATGAATATATAACTTGCAATGTTGTGGCTATTCTGTTACCTGTAGGTCCATAGTAGCTGCTACTGATCAGTAAGAAAAGGTTCAAAATGTTTTGTTCATCTCTTGCTTTGTTTTTAGGTCTTTCTTTCTGAGTGGAAGGAAAAGAAAGTATCCCTTTCCCAGCTCACCACCTCAGAGCTGAAGGAAGATTTTCTTCACGGACTGAAGATGCTGAAGTCTCTCCAGAGCAAGTATGTTGTCAGACTACTCGGCTATTGCGAGAAGCAGTTCACAATCCTTACTGAGTATCACCCGTTAGGCTCCCTAAAGAGCCTGAATGAAATGCTGGAACTTCCCAAGTATAAGGGCTTGAACACTTGGCATCGCAGATTCATGCTTGCAATAGACTATATGAGCATCATCCGTTATTTGCACAACAGTCCTTTGGGCACCTTAGTAATGTGTGATTCCAATGACTTGGACAAGACGTTATCGCAGTATCTGCTGACAAGTGACTTTCGTGTCCTGGTGAATGACTTGGATGCCTTGCCTCTCGTAAACAAGAGCGTTGGCAGGCTGGTAAAGTGTGGCCATCGGGAGCTCCAAGGCGAGTTTGTAGCTCCTGAACAGCTTTGGCCTTATGGGGAGGAGGTGCCATTTGAAGATGAGCTCATGCCTCCATATGATGAGAAGACAGACATATGGAAAATCCCTGATGTCTCAAATTTTTTCTTGGGGCACGTTGAAGGGAGTGATATTGTCCGGCTCCATTTGTTTGATATCCATGCAGCATGTAAGAAGAAGAACCCAGCTGACAGGCCTTCCGCCCAGATGGTCGTGGACACATACAGGAAAGTTTTAACACTGCTGCTCAGAGAAGCTGCCATGCCTGGTACCAGGGAAATGTTATAAGTAACTGTGATACAAGATACAGTAAGCTGGTTGATGTTCTTTTATTTATTAACACCCACCGGGTGTTAAGTCCTTTACAAACTGGTAACAGCATAAAGTCCCTACCCAAAGAACAAAGGAGAAAAAATTTACACTAGTGATGGTTTGACAAAAGGTAAATCTGTTTCGTGGAAAAAATTTGAAATATTTTGACCAAAAAAACCCACTATTGAGGGGTTTTAGTGTTTTCCTATCTCCTCTCCATTCTTCTGTTTTGCCACTGGAAGAGGAGTGGCAGCAAAGGAATATAAAGTGGGCATGGGGTTTTTGGTTTTGAAAAACAAATTTTTGGGGTATTTAATTAATTAAAATGTGAAAAAAAAATTATAAAGTAACCAAAAATTGTGGCTTTTTTCTTCAAAAAGGCCAGTTTTCTTCAAAAAATAGTTTGAACAAAAAAGTTCATCCAGCTGCAACTTACATGTGGAGGGTTGGAGAAAGGAGAGCAACAAATACTCAAAGCGGTCCAGATGAGAGAGAGAGAGATTCCTTATTATTTCCCATCAGCTTTACTGTCACTTTTCTGTCTTGGCCCATGCTATTGTTCCAGCTCCCATAAGCATGCCAGGCATTTCAGACATACAAACATTACAGGTGTCTGTCCAAAAGAGATTGCATTCCAAAAAGGCAACAACATACAGACAAAGGAACAGGAAATACACTGCCGCAATTTTCGAACCCTTGCCCACTTACTCATTATGTTGTCATAAAGGCCCTTTGGAGCAAGAATCTTGTCTTCCCACTGCTGTGTGAAGTGACTAGCACACTATTGGCACTGCATATTCAGGAATTATTTTCCTCACAGATCTTTATTCCACAGAGATTTTGCTAGTTTCGCTTCTGCAGATTAGAAGCTTCCTCCCTTCCTCCCACACCCCAGAAAAATCCCACCATCTTCAGAGTGGAAATTAAGTGATCTCTCTTTGCATTTGTCTTTCCATGACAGTGTCCTAATGACCCAACGGGAAGGTGGTGATAATAATGGAAAACAATCTCTTCCTTAGACACTCAATTAGCGTAATTAAAGGAAGGGCTAGCGAATACAAATCCTTATGTATTTTGCATACAGAATTCTCTGAGGGGCTGATCCAAAGCCCACTGAAGTCAACAGAAAAACTTCTAAAGCCTAGATTCCATGGTTATGGGCTTGATATAGATACCTGGACAGAGTATTATCAGAAAACAAAAATGCCTTACTACAGCAGCCATTCTGTTATGCCCACACTGCCTCAATGGGCATGTTGAACATGTGTATGGTATCAATGATACCATATGGACTTTACAGTTATGTGCCTCATGACTTAGTTTTCTGTGGATTATACTTTCAAATACCTAGGAGTAGGCTGGAGTATCTGTCGTGCTGAGTTCAGATGCAACCTGTTGTAGAGAAGACACACGCTGTACTCCCTCTTGGAGAGTTTACTTTTGTTCTCTCTTGTTTTGCTCTTCTCCTTTAATGTAAAACAAGACTGAAAACGTATGGTTGACTTCGTTATAGAACAACATACCACACATTCTGTGTGGGGAGCTCTGAGTCAGATTTGCAGCAAATGGTTTGCTCACCAATTTAAAGTATAGCTTCTTAATATTTACATTTTTAAAAGTGGGAGCAGAGAGCTTGTATTAGTGGCATTGGTGGTTGCTCTTCTGGTTAATTATTTGTAGTCACATCAGGACAGATTAGTGTGTTTGTTTAGTAAAACACAGTTTGCTTGTCGTAGAGGATTGTGATTTATAGCTTCTAGCCTAGCCAGCTAAGATGCAAGAGAAGTTATCTGCTGTGGAGGCCCGTCAGTTTATTTTGCTACTTTGAAATCCAGCTGTAAAAATCTTGTTTATAAATGGGAAAGCTTTTCTGCAACTGGCTATGTTACAGTTGCTCTCATCTTGTGTTAGTGTTTCTCTTAAGGAAATTTGCCTGGTTATTTTTATTTCAGTGGTTATCCATGTTCACTTTGGCTTGTTACATTATATGGATTTTGTCCTGTGTTCCTAGTTCCACAACCTACTCATCAGCACCCCTCACTAGCCGCCTCATTGCTCCACCACTTAGGAAGCAGGGGGCAAAGATTATAAGCCAAATTTTTCAAAAGGGACTTGCGATTTTTGGATGTCTCACTTTTTTCAGCATTCATAATTTAGGATACCTTAAGGGAGCTTGATTTAAAAGACTGCAATATGGCAGTGGTATCATCCTACTGATTCCTATGGGACTGCTCACATTGAGTATTAACTATACTGTTTCAAGTTAAATAGCATTCATTTTAATCAGGTATGAAGGGAAGCTGGATGTGGTGAGTAAAAGCCAGACACGGAGTTTTAACAGCAAGCCAATAAGTTTATTGTACAGTTAAACAGGCTTGCAAGAAATATCAATGTACGATGGCTACAAAATAGCCACATTATACATCCGCTGAAAGAAGAGCAATCACTGACAAAAAACCGTCCAATTTGTTATACAGAGAGCTCTCAGTAAGGACCAGATTCTACCACCTTTATTCATGTTGCATGGTATCTTACTCTGTGAGCAGCCATATTGATTTCACACAGTGAGGGGGACAGATTCCGGCCCCTACAATACCATTTTTGTCTTGGAGACTTCAATATTTAGTGCAGTCTATTCTTTGGTTACAATTTAAATATGAAATATTTGTACACACTGACTCCAGTGCCACTGTCCCCGCTGCCTCCCGCTGGGCCTTAAAGTTTTCTGCCACTGTTTTTCATCTGAACTTGAACACCAGCAATGACTAAAACCTGGTTTGAATGTGGTATGGTGGGGTTAAAATTAAAATCCTGGTATTGAATATTGCCTGCTATTATATGTAGAAACACTAGGTGGCAGCATGAAATAACATTTAATTTAAATTGTGTGCATTGCACAGCGACTGAATAACTTGGCCTTTAGGCCCTGGAGACACCTAACTCTGCCTCCAGTAGTTTGTGCATAAACTGCTTCTTAATTCCTTGGCAGTACTTATAATGTTTGGGTTAGTGGAATTCTTAATTACAGTGGGTGAATCGAATCATGTAGGCACAGGTTTCAATGTTTACATTACTTCATTGGGAAAACTTGTAGGATGAGTGTAATTGAAACAATTCCCCCTGGGAACCATGCACTCAGTGTAGAATAGTCTGCTGTTTTTGCTGTGTCACGTTAACTCCTTTATTGTGTTCCTCCGGGAAAGTGCAGAACCCATGGCATAGTGCAATCCAACTGCCAGTGAGGAGACATTTGGATATCTTGGCGAAGGTGCAGCTGGAGGGAGACTTGTGGACAATTGTACATGTGCAGAATTTTTGCTGTGCTGCTATCACTTCACCAGCAGGCTTTGCCTTTCACCCTTCCAGGTACAAAGTATTAAGTAAGCTTAGAGGCCCTCAGCTGCAACTGCTGGGGCATAGCATCTGCCTTCCCCCTAATATGCCAGACATGAATGTCTCCTTGGTGGACAGCCCTTCGTCACTTGGGCAGACAAGACAGTCCCAATCTTCTCCTGGGCCAGGGAGCAGATCCACACTGCCACTTCTGATCATTTGACCTGGCCTGTGTCATATGGTCCCTCCATTCCCACAGAGGGCTGAGCTGCTCTAGAAAATGCCCAGGACATAGATGAGTCACCCAGACAACCTTAGCTTGTGCCCCAGAGCTGCTGGCCATCTTGGATGGGCCCTTCTCTGCCAGGACCTTGTCTGTTGTGTTTGGGGTACAATTTATATCACAGTGCATGTGAAGGGACTAGCTGGCACTTTTTGCAGGGCAGAGGGATAGATTCCAAATGAACTACTGCCCCTTTCTGTCTCACAGAAGCACCCAAGGAACAGGCCTCAACAAATCTATGCAGTCTGTGGCGGCTGGTTAATAAAGTATGTGGAGCCAGGCTCTGGCTGCCCACAGGTTCATCTGTGCCCAAGGGCTGTTAGGGATTATTTCTATTCACTGCAGAGGACTTTGGAGCAGGCTGTAGATGGACAACTTCAATAGCACCCAGCACGTAATTTTCTTGTTATAGAAGCTTGAATGTCTGTTTCCCTGTCCCATCAACTTTCATACAGAGTTGGACAAAAGCTGAGAAAGCAAGATAGGATTTAGCCCCATTTACTTCCATGGAGGCATTTAATTAGCTGAAGTCATTTTAAAGTCCATGTTCCTCTGTATTTAATGAACTAATAACTATTAATCATTGTCAAAAGTTCACAGGATTACAGGGGTGCACTGGCTCATGTAGGCTGAGCTCATTGCACAACATCCTCTGGCAAGGAGTTCCACAAGTTGACTGTGTTGTGTGAAGAAATACTTTCTTTTGTTCATTTTAAACCTGCTGCCTATTAATTTCATTTGGTGAGCCCCCGTTTTTGTGTTACGAGGAGCAATAACACTTCCTTATCTACTTTCTCCACACCAGTCATGATTTTATAGACCTCTATCATACCCCTCCCCTCCTTAGTCATCTCTTTTCCAAGCTGAAAAGTCCCATTTTTATTAATCTCTCCTTATATGGAAGTTTTTTAATTCCCCTAGTCTTTTTTTTTTTTTTCCCTTTTCTGTAGCTTTTCCAATTCCAATATATATTTTTTGAGCTGGGGCAACCGGATCTGCTACAGTACTCAAGATGCGCGTGTACCGTGGATTTATAAAGAGGCAATATGTTTTCTGTCTTCTTATCTATCCCTTTCCTGATTCCCAAAATTCTGTTAGCTTTTTTGACTGCTGCTGCACATTGAGTGGATGTTTTTAGGGAACTATCCACAATGACTCCAAGATCTCTTTTTTGAGTAGTAACAGCTAATTTAGACCCCCATAGGATTATATTTTCCAATGTGCATTACTTTGAATTTATCAATGTTGAATTTCAGCTGCTATTTTGTTGCCCATCATCCAGTTTTGTGAGATCCCTTTGTAACTCTTCAGTCTGCTTTGGACTTAACTATCTTGAGTACTTTTGTATCATGTGCAAATTTTGCTTCCTGTTTACCCCTTTTTCCAGATTTCTGAAAATCTAAGTTAATTATATCCACTGGGTCACCCTTGTCCATATGCTGGTTGATGCCTCAAAGAATTCCAACAGAGTGGTGGTACAAGGACAAGAAAATTGCAGTGAGCAACAAAATAAAGCTAACAGCATTACACGATGCGTATCATGTATACAGTACTAAAGTAAAAGTTTAAATTCCATGTGAACCCTGGTTTAATTAAATGTTTGCTAAGTGGTAAATTTCCCCGTGGTTTACACCACACCCTAACTGTATGCTATTATGTTTCAACAATATACAGTTATGCCTAGGTGGTGGTCTTTAATCCTTGCTCACCATGGTAGGTGGCTGATCTGATTATTCCAATGCTAAAGAGGCCCAAGTGCTTTGCCATGGTAGGTGTGGGTTTGTAATTTTTATTCCCCCAGAGCGAAGTCTGCCTTGTCTGATGCGCGTCCCAGGACCGACAGTGTTACACGGGGGATTGGAATTGAATGTTTAAGACCCCGGTTTCCTGGAGGCCTTGGATTACATGATCCGCCTGAAAGTGGGGGGCTGGCAGGACCACAAGGGAGCATCTAACCCCTCCCCGTCCTCCGGGGCAGGACCCGAGAGACCCGGCCCGTCCCTCACAGGTGTGTCTGACAGCCCCCGCTCCCAAAGCCCCCCATGAGAGGGACTCCACAGTCCCCGGGGGCCCGGCACGGGGCTGGGCCTAGCTCCCCGTGCCGCTGCCGAGCCAGCCTCCGCCCCGCCTTCAGCGCCCGCAGCAGGGGCCGGGAGTGGCCGGCCGCAGACGGCGCCCATGGCGCGGGGGGCCATGGCCCGCCCAGACCTGCGGGCGGCGCCTTCCCGTCAGCGCGGGCCGTTGCCGGCCGCTCGGGGAGCTGCGGGGAACGAGGGATCCCGCCGCAGGGCAGGGCCCGCACCTCACCGGAGCCTGGGGGCTGCCGGGACTCGACTCAGGCCGCGGCCTATGTGACGGAGCGCGCAGCCGCCAACGTCTCCGCTCCCCGGAAGTGACGTTGCGGGACCTCGACGTCACTTCCGGCGCGCCTCGCCCAGTCAGTTTAGCAGCTGCGGGCGGCCGCGCCTTGGGCTCGTGCGCGCTTCCCTGGCCGTGCCCTATGGTGGCGTCGGCGGCGGGAGCGGGAGGTGGCGTCATGAGCGACAGCGACGCCATCGACTACTCGGTGCACGAGGCCTGGAACGAGGCCACCAACGTCTACCTGCTGGTGGTGCTGGCCAGCCTGGCGCTGCTGGTCTACGCCCGCCGGTGAGGGCCGCCCGCCGCCCCTCTCCCCGCCAGCGCGCGGTGCCGCCGGGCCCGGGGAGCCCCTCCCTTTCCCGCCTGCCCGGTAGCGGGGCCCGGCCGCTGCCCAAGGCCCCGCGCGCCCCACAGCGGCGGGCTCCCGTCCCGTAAGGCTCCGCGCTGGGGTGGCTTCCCGGGGCCGGACCCGAGGGGCCAGGGCCGGGCCAGGGAGGTTCTAGGCGCTCCCGGGAAGAAAGGGGCCGTGAGGGTTCGGGAAGGCAGCGTTTCGGGCCGCCTATGCTGCCGTGCGGTGCCCTGTGGCACTGTAGCAGAGAGGGCTGGTGCGCTGCCTAGGCGGCCTTGTGTCCTGGGACAGGCCGCCTGCCGCTCCGCTGCCCAGCGCCTTTGGGTTAGGCGGTGTAGTGCCTGAGCCAGTGCACAGGAGTGGGAGTTATCACCAACGACCTCTTCTTTAAATGCCTTCTACCACCCCTCTCTGCTTCCAAATGTTTCAGCTCGAGGACAGGGCAGAAGATAACATTAAAGATGATCAGTTCTGTCCTGATCTCGTTTCCCAGTGACTAATGCCTGTGCTTCTCATTCACGGCATCAGTGGATCAGAATATTCGAGATGAGTGCCGTGGGTGTTGAGTATTTATTTAAGGGTGCCAGTGTTCTGCCAGCCTCAGTTGTTTGTGTGAATTCTTCCTCTGTCCGATTCAGTTGGTTTGCGGTGTGTGCTACATTCATCTGAATGACACACAGAGCAGAAACAGAAGGGACACAGTGGTAAAGAGAAAAAAGGCAAGCGCAGTACCAAAAAGACAGAGTGGGGAAGGGGTAGAGTATTGACAAAGATGATGAGGCATTGCATCTAGAAACAGCATGATTGGCATGGTAGGCAAAACCTTCTTTGGAAGGGACTGGTATTATGGAGCAAAGCACCAATAACCACTCTTTTGGGAACTGCCTACTGACTAGTTTTTAATGGTGTCAGCCATCCTTCTTAGGATACTCTTCAATGAAAAATAGTATGACTTCAGTTTAACTACTGTGCTCAAGGAAGTCAGCTGGTAAATAAAGATCCTGGAAGAGAGACTTTTTGAAATACTTGTAAATATCATATTGCATGTTGTTTATTATTCCGCTTTATATTTTAGGAATAAAAGGAAGATCATGCGAATATTCACACTGCCTCCTACAGCAGAGGTACCATCAGAGCCAAACTTTTATGACAGTATGAAAAAAATCCGCTTACGACAACAGTTAGAAATGTATTCTATCGGTAAGGTCATGTGCTTTGCCCTCTGAAATGTGCAGATTGCTGAACAGTCAAGGGAAAATGCATGTTTTAAAAGAGCGTAACTATTTGGATACTATTGCTTTTCTGTATCATGAGTAGAACAAAACGCAGAATCTTACACTGAAGGCGCTCTCTGCTATTTGGGGAAGGTTCTAAGTTGTCAACTAAGAACTATGGAAAATCTAAGGGCCAAGTTCTGTCCTCACAGGTGCAACACTCATGTAAGCCTCTGATCCTGAGATATGGTAACTTCAATAGGGCTCTGTGTGAATCCACCACATGCATCACGTTACAGGATCAGGACTTAAGTGAGTATCGAATCAGGACCCCACTGTGTGGGTATTTTAGTAGTCAAAAATGAATCTAGTATGGCACCTAGAAATAGCTCTTAAGGCCAGAAGGGACCATTATGATCATCTAGTCTGACTACCAAATACTAACGTTCCGCAAAAGTACCTATAACTGCAAAGAACTCAAGGTGGGATTTTCATAGGCTCTCAGCTTTGGCCTAACTCTGCTCCCATGGAAGGCAATGTGAGTTTTACTGTGTACCAACAGGTGTTCCCAATTCTTTATTACAATGCCAACTGTATCTCTTCAGATGGCACAAGCGGTTTGGGATCTGGCCACAAATGATCATCAGGGAATTCCCCTAGTGTTGGACAACTCTTCATTGGCATACAGTTGTTAGACCTTCACCAACCATCCCCCACATTGACATAGGCGGCTAGAAGGAGGTGTGGCAAAGCAGAGCTCCAAAAGGCTGCTCTGTCACTTGGCCCGTTGCAGGATAGCAGACTGGCTGAACTGATCTTTGGAGTGAACGTACTGGCAGATGGTTCCTAAATTAAGGAGTGGGTGGGTCAGTATCTGTCATTCTCTGAGTGCATACCTTTTTGAGGTTCTTATTTCATCGGAAAAGGCTTCCGCATCTTGATAACTCTTCAACACTTTCTGCTGGTGATATTCCTTTACTTACATGCTATAGGGTTGATACTGCTACCCTTCTTCCCCCTGGTTAGCTGGGAAATGGTGGATATCTACATAATAGATGTTGGATATTTATGATGGGTCTGGGAGTGGTTTATGTACAGGTACTTGTCTTCCAAATTGGTGGACAACTGTGATTGGCAGTTTAACTTTTTTGTGCATTGATCCTTTGTGTGCTATTTTTCTTTTTCTGTGAAGAGCTCTGAACTTTTTAGCCTCTCAGCGAGGATTATTTTACATTTGGTGCTATAGATGGAGTGGGTGGAGTTCTTCTCGTAAGGTGCAAGTTGTATTAGATCCTTGTCACCTTCCAGCTGCTTTCTCTGCAGAGTTGGAGATGTTTGTGTATGTTGATACTCCAAACGTCAATATAGTGAATGCTCCAAACTTCCATGGCAGCTAGAAGCATCAGGGAACCCACTACACGGGGAACTAGTGTCCTTCAAAACTCTTCAGGTACGGGAGTTCTCAGCCGGTTTTAGACTGGAAGCACAAGACCCAAGTGTGTGCATCTCTTACAGTTTATACCATCTGAAAAGGATTGTTAGAAGACAGACATTTTTCTAGGTTCTTCCCACCATGGCCATATAGTGCTTATGCATTAATTTATATGTTCAAATACCAACTACAATAAAAATATGCCATATGTTGTGCTAGAGTTGCTGGGGAACCATAATTTTGCATTGTTCTCTTATAACTTATATCTAAATTGGCAGCATAGGTTTTGCCACAACTGTCTCTGTGGTCAGTGGCAGTAAGACTGACTGAACATTGAGCAATGTCATCATAAGAGGCAGTCCCTGAAAAGTGTATCCATTGGGATAGTAGTTGGTTAGAAACTTGACTAAAGGTATTGAGCCACTTTGGATCTGCATTGGCCAGTCACTTTAATGTGTTAGGTTAGAGAATAGTTCAGAAGCAGGCTTCATCCTGCATTCTGCAGTGTACAGCTGATGGTGGTAGCTTCTGCTTTCAAACCTGTGTCTAGGAATGCCCCTTCTGCTCACAACTGGATAGCTCAGCAGACTGGAATAGATAGTTTCTCACCATTATGAATTTTGCTAGTATTTTCATTGCTTTTGAAGATAGTCCTGTCAGAAGGTGATAGTTTAGAAAAAAAAGGGGGGGGGGGAGGTCTTCTCCCCTTTCTGTCCACATTTCTGACAAAGATTTCAGGATGCAGTCCAGATGTTTCCCCTTCTATCTAGGGTGACAACTCTCCTTCCTATCTCCCCTTAGGATATTTTAAGTCTGCTTTCTTGGTTTTCAGAATATGAGCTGAATTGAATGCTCAAATTCCCCACCCCTTCTGAAGTTATGGGCTGTCCCTATAAATAGTTCATCTCAGGCTGAAATATTTTGCTTCATGGTCACAATTGGCATATCAGAAGCTGCTTAATACAGGTAATATCCATTGGGTAATAAACTTGGCTAAACCTTTTTTTTCTTAAGAGTCTCTAGAGCTTTTTAGTCACAGAGAGTCAACTATATTCTAACTAGTTAGAATCTTTTACAAGATTCATGCCCACCCACCTTCCCAGCAGTGTTGTACATATATTTGTATCCTTTTCTGCTGTATTCTATTCAAAAAGAACTAATGGTGGCAGTAAGGGTTGTTACATTCCATCAATTTCAGTGGAACGTAACACCTGATTTTTGTTGAGCAGTTACTGCCTCCAAAATCAGTTAATTGGAAATTTTGTGAAATCAGTAGTTTTTTCTTCAAAGAAACATTATTTAAATTGCAGACCAAGACTGGTCTTTTACCAGAGCTCCTGTTCCTATTAAGCCCACCCTCCCTGTGATCACCATTCCTTAATAAGGTATAAGGGATAACATAATTATATTTTAACTCTTTTGCAGCAAGGAAGTATGACCAGCAGCCACAGAAACAGACTGATAGCGTACAGCTCTCAATGGAATGAAGTCTCAAATTGTGGAAACTAAAGTAATTTTTACAGTGCTGAGAATAAGAGACTTGGTATGGAGTCATTCATTTTCAAAGGAACTTTAATGGTGTATACATTATTTCTTTTGGCTTTTTTAAAAAGCCATTTCTATAAATATATGTCCTGTACATTTTTCTTTGGGCCTGTTTAGGTACTTACTGAACATCTGCTGATTCATTAAAAATGAAAGCACCTAATATATTCCAGTCTTGCTCAAAGAAACACTTGAGGGAAGATGGCTGTGGTCCATAATAGATGTTCAAAATGTTCCAGTGGTTTCCACTATTGCCAGTACCTTGGTGATCAGCTCCTTTGCTGAACATGGGTATTTTTGCAACATGGCAATAGAGGACGTTGGGCTTACTGGGTAAATTTCTACTGAGGGGAAGGCATGGAAAAGGAAGGCAGTGCCTACATGCCTGAATGTTGCCAAGTTTTGTGTCTCAGTTGAACACCATTAGTTTCGGCTGGCAGGGAACATAACTATAACTAAACATTTACAATAAATGTAATTGTGCTGCTGTAAATTCAAAGTTCAAGTAAAACGCTCTTGTGGGAGCCAGAAACATATATAATTGGCCTTATTGGAGAAAAATCATCTGTTTAGTGAGAGACAAGTTTCTGATTTACCTGAAGAAGAGCTTTGTGTTATGGGAAAGGTAATCCCAGCATCACAAAAATGCAAGGTGGTACAGATTGTTTAGCATATATGTAGTTAGCACACATTCTAAGGGATCATTCAAGGTACAGTGTCTCTAATTCCCTGCGACTGACACAGCTTACGACTACACTGAATAACTAGTAAAATAACAGGTAAAACACTAAAATAATCTGTAAACATCTAGATCACAGCTATACCAATAAGCAGAATGGATTTATGCAGAATGGATGCCAAACCTGATTGCCCTTTTGGTTAAATTACAAAATCGGTGGATGAAGGGAATGTATTGTTAATGCATTTGATTAATTATGAAAAATGTTACTTGTAAATATACATTTAGCATGGCTGTGTGTCCTGTTATGTGAGCTCATCTGGCTGAAGAGTTGTGAACAAAGCCAATAAATGGCAAGGTGCAGAGTTAAGAGCAGGTGTCCACCTGGTCAGTTATCACCATTATGCCTAATCTTAAAATTCATTAATCTTGGAGAGGAAGCAAACAATATTTTAGTTCACAAAATCAATTTAGAATGAAATACTGTATTTGATATTATAAAATTCCGTACAGTTTAACAAATTGAGTTTTCACAAATGTCTCTATGCCCCCTAAATTGTCATCCCTGGTTTTGCTTATCTTCAATTGCAAGCTTTCCTGTACAAGAAATGTCTTGGGCCTAGATTTTTCTGCTGAGTACAGGAGTAGACCACAAAGGAGCTGATTACAGCTCTTAGATTCTCAGCTTTATACTGTGGGTCTGCACTAAACTGTGCCTGTTTGTAAAAACCCCAAGGAGCATCTAACTGGTGAGACTACTCACAAGTGCAGTAGTGTACTGCTAATGTATCTTGAGTGGCATAGGAACCCACTAAGGTGATGACTCTTCCTGGCTAGCTGAATCACTTGATTGCCTGTTCTGTTCATTCCCTCTGAAGCATTGGCCACTGTCGGAAGACAGGATACTGGGCTAAATGGACCATAGGTCTGACCCAATAACCATTCTTATGTTCTTCCACCTCAGTCCCATGGGTAGTTATCAGCCACTGCAAGCTGGTGAGTTTTTGGTCCGTTAGGATCAGGACAAAAAAATTGATTCATATCCTTTAAAATGCCACAGTAGATCTGTATAAGCTATGTAGACGAGAAAATAATACAAAGGGGGAGAGAGGGAGGAAATATTGATTCTGCAAGGAAAAATGCACCGTAATACATCTGTGGAATAATATTCATTATGAAGAGAGGTTAAACTGTAAACCTTCTGGATATCAGAGAAATTAGAGATTGAAGAATCCTACTTGGTTATTTCTTTTTCTACTAGTGAAGGGGATTGTATTTATACTAAAGTTTCTACTTGTAAATTTCAAGTGGTCAATCTTTCATCACTTCCTTTGGAAGATTATTCCATAGTAAATCTCATGTTGGGAAGTTTTTCCTGATTTTTCAGCCTAAATTTCCCCTTGTTAAAGTATTTCTGGTTATGTGAAATGCTGTTTTTTGTATTGTCTTTTGTTTGATTTGTTTACTAGTATTTAATAGTAAAATACATTGAACTAAAACTGAATTTGCCTGAAGAGCTTTTCTTAAACAGTATCAATCCCATTTGTGTCAGAAGTAAATACCAGGACTCTTAATATGACAGAAGTAAATCTAATCTATCTAGCAACACTGAAAGAATAGGCCAGATCTATGACTAGCAGCATTCTCTGTAAAATGAGTCTACTCCTACATACCCAGCTTTACAACACAGAGAAGTGCAGGCTAATGATCTTCAATTACATTATCATATGTTGTGTTCCACAAATGTGTTGTGAAGACACTAATGGAGCAGCATTTTTAGTCTAGGTGTACTCTTAGTCCTCGTGAAACCAGTAGACAAGAACAAACGAGGAAGGTAAAATATAAATGGAAATGAGGAGGATGAAGAGGAGGCTTAAAGGGCAATCAGCTAGAGAGATACAAATTGTATTAGTTTCTTCAACTGTTTATTTTGCAGTTGCATACTGCAGTGATGTGACCTTCTGTAGGGTGCTGAGAGCTGGCCTATGTGGAAAGTTAAGCCCCTATAAGGTAAGAATTTAAACCACTACAATTATACTGGTATTACACCCCCCC
The DNA here is from genome assembly GCA_007922155.1 of Mesoclemmys tuberculata. Lineage (NCBI taxonomy): Eukaryota > Metazoa > Chordata > Testudines > Chelidae > Mesoclemmys > Mesoclemmys tuberculata. The sequence continues at coordinate 12,879,221 of ML675617.1, read as the reverse complement.
CACACCGGAAGACACTTATTCTGGAATGTGGTCACACAGCATTACAGGCAAGGCCCTAGTCTTCTGTGGAATTGCTATGCTGCTTTCCAGTGCCAGTCCGGTTCTTCCTTCCCCCCAACCCGTGGCAGCTTCAAATCAAGGATCGTAGGGGAAGTGTTCCAAGGGAGTGTTTCTGACGGTGACCCCCCAGACTTCCTTCCCTTGGCAGTGCAGGGATCTTTTTAACTTGCCCTAGCCCCTGCACGTTCCATGTGTCCGTGACCGTCTCGCGCGGTAACACGACGCCCTGCCGCCTTGCCCGCGGGTGGAGGGGGAGGCGGCTGAGTGCACGCCCCTGGAGGGGTGCCCGAGGCTGCGGGGAGGGGGATAGGGCGGACCCGCAGAACGACCCCGCCCGAAGCGCGGACCCGGCCCCGCGCTGCAGCCGGCGGGCACCCGCTGTGCCGGGGCGGTGTCAGGCGGGAGCAGGGCGACGCGGCAGGCCCGCTACCCCCGGGAGCCCCGCCCCGCGGCGGCGCGCACGCGCCCTGGCCCCGCGCCGAGCCCGTGACCTCACGGCTGGGTCCCGCCTCTTCGCTTCCGTATCCGGCGGCGGCGGGTCGCGCGCGGCCGGGCTGGGCCGGGCTCCTCCTCCTCCGCCGCGCGCGCCTGGGAGGCCGGACGGAAGGCGGCTGCCGGGCGGTGAGTAGGAGCCGCCGCGGCGGGGAGCCCGGCTCCTGAGCCGGCCGACAGGAGCCGGGCCCGGGCCTCCGCTGCGCTGCGCTGCGCTCGGGGAGCCCCGGGCCAGAGCCGGGCGCCGACGGGGGTCGGACCGGCCGCCGCGCTGTGGCCCGAGCGCGAGGCTGAGCCGTTGGGTCCCGGGCCGGGCAGGGCCGGGCCGGGCCTGTCCTCGCTGCAGAGCGGCCGTGCCGCCGCGCTCCGCTGGCCGGGACTGGCCCCGCGTGGCCCTGCCCGGCTCTGCTGAGGCGGACCCTCGGGGCGGTGTCCCGGCGCAGGCACGGCTCCAGCCCGGCCCGCTGGGGCGGGTTATACCGGTGAGGAACGTAGGTGAGAAGGGCCCGCGGGCAGAGGCAGGGCAGCGACACGCTCTACCCTGGCTATGGAGGCTGTTCAGGTGGGGCAGGGCGGCCCGCTGCTTCCCTCAGGGCTGGGAAAACGACATGCCCCTGTGATGTTAGTGAGCCAGCCTGATCCCTGGTGTAGACACTGCTAGGCTGAAAGAAGAGTGGTGTCGCTTTCCCTGTCCCCGCTGGGGGAGAGTGACTTATTACAGCAATAGAAGAAAGCCTCCCGTCACCGTAGTTCGGTAAACGTCTACCCTTCAGTGGTGCAGCCGCATTTTTAGTCAAGAAACCAATAGAAAAGAACAAACAAGGCAGGTAAAATACAAATGGAAACGAGGAGGACGAAGAGGAGGCTTGAAGGGCAGTCATCTATAGAGATACAAACAAATAAATTCTTTAAAAAGCAAGAGCTTCTTCTAGAAGCAAGAAGGCCTTGTGAATTGTGTGTATTCACTGAACTACTGAAGAGTAAAGGAAGCAGTTAAGAGGAAAAGGACACTGGAAAAGCTAATGATTTCTTGGCATCCTTGCAGGCCTTCCCCAGACCTATGATTTTTAGGTAGTAAAGTTGGAACACTGTCAGAGACTGACATGTTAAAAGAGGAGATACTGGAAAAATAGCAACAAGTTACCTGGACTGGACAATATATACCCAGTAGTTCTGAAGGAACTGAAGAATAAAGTGTTTAGCTATTAATGAAAATGTTTCAATCTCTCATTAAAATCAGTTCCTGTATCAGAGGACTGGAGGGGTAGGAAATGCTCTCTCTATCTAAAAAAAAAAAGTGCTAGGGATGATCCCAGAAATACAATTTCTTCTGTGGACAGTTCATTACATAATTTTCCAGTTTGGGGATTCTCGCACCTTCCTTTGAAGCATCTGATACTATTAGGCAGGATATCAATTTGATCCATTATTTACAGTTCCTGTGTTTGTAAAATGGTGGCTCAAAGCTGTCTGTTCTATGTGTGCTCTTTAGTTAAATCAGCACATGGTGTGAGTGACTGTCCATAGACCTTGTGTGCATTCACACTGAATCAGTGTTTGTAAGAACTGGTTATCCATTAGTTCAGGCATTCCCAAGCTGATGTATGTATACCGTTGGTGGTACGTGAATTTGATATGCTATCAGGTCTCTCTCTTTACCACAATTTTTAAGAAGGTAGTATGTGAACTAATGAAGTTTGGGAACAGCTGCTAGTTAATACTATGGCTTTGTAATACTGTTTATGGAAATATGGCAGTGTCTTGACATAGCCATTTAAATATAGTCTTACTAGAAATTTAAATCACAACTGAAAATATTGTACCTATTGGTATTAGTAGTAAGAGGTTCATTAAGTTTACCCTAACTGAAACAAAACAGAGGAAAATACTTTTTTTTCTAGCTTGTACACGCTGTTTCCCATGGAGTCTGTCAATTTCTGTTGTTTGTGGTTTTTCCGTATAACAGGAGATAAAAGTTTTAAATAATCAAAAACCTGGTTGTTGGGAATTGGAGAGGAGCAAGGAAAGGGGAAGGGTTGACAGAGCATGGGCAGGTTGGACTCAACCAAAATGATTTTTGTTTTTTGTGAAATTCACTGGTTTCAATTTGTCCCTTTTAAAGATGATTCTTGCTAAGTCCTTAGTTCCAGCATGAGTGTAGACAGGCTAGTAGAGAAGTTGCTTTCTTTCACAGTTGGGGAAAAGGGGAAAAATGTGGTAGAGAGATCTGTTGGGTCCTGGATGTGTGGGAAGGGACTGAGAAATGTGGGCTTTCAAAATTACCGTACTGGAGACAATTGAAAAGATTATCCTTTAGTTGGTAGTAGTATTGCATGGGCAGGCAATAGGCAGTCCAACATACTGCACACAATACAGTAACTTAAACCAAATATCCATTGGGTCCACGGATGATTCTTTTTAATATCACTCCAGAAGATGACTCAACTTCACACAGGCGGAGAGTTCTGAATATTTCATGTGCAATTTTATATATCTCACAATAATGGAAATTGGAAAAGATCCTGATGGCTCATGACTGGATTGCAGAAGTTTCTCACTATCACCAGTGAAGAGAATTGGTTTACAGATGGAGAAATAAGATCTCAAATCCATGGGCAGGCCTTATTTTTAATTTTATATTTTGTTTTAAATTATAAAAAATACTGTTTGAAAACTAGAGTCCCTGTCATCATACTCTCTAGTCTGTAAAATGAAAGTGCTGCTATGTCTAGCAACAATCTCTAATACTCCTTGTGTATTCATTTTAATAAAATATTTGTAAAATTCTGTCCAATTTACTAATCAGAATTATCTTTCTATACACAGTACCAGAGAATTTTCCATGTTTCTGCTAAATCAAGCTGGAAGCAATTGTGAAATGTTCAGAAATTCTGAAATAGCATGAAGCTGTGTTTGTTTTCAGGAATCAGGGTACAGATATTAAAAGCAGATTAGGTTTAGCTCTTGCAGCGTTTACTTTGAAAAGCCGAGATAGTTTGGTTATTTTAAGGTGGAACAAGAAGAGATGTTGTCCAGAATACATATATTTTACAGTAAAGTTCTTGGAGTGGCTAGTGAAGAATGGTGCTTGAACCCTGAATAAGGGAGAAATGGTTATATTTTTCCCCCTTTGTTAGGTAGGTACTACATTAAATTGCAGCAAATCATTCACTCCATCATTTGGTTTCCATATGATATTGAATAAGGCATGATAGTTTGGGGTAGACCAAGTACCAGTCTAAGCTTAATAAAGCAGACAAAGCAGCCAGAATACAACTTTTAAGCATGTACAATTTAGATTGTACTTTTTGTAAGATGTCTTTAACATTTACCAGTTAATTCTCAATATTGACTGTGTGAAAAAAGTAGTTATTTTCATGGTAGTAAAGACCTATACCAGCAAAGGGACTTCTATAAAAACTTAGTGTGTGGTGATAAATCAAGTTTCCTGCATCAACTCATAATAGTTTGACTAATAAGAACATACGGGAAGTCTCATTGCTAATCTTCATTTGACTTTATTTTTACTAGATTATTGGATGATGTTGGACAGGACAAATTTGTGATCTTTTAAAAACATCGTGCCAGGTTTTACATAAGCTGTATTTGTTTTGGAGAATGTTACATAGAGACGGATCATTACATTTCCTGTTAGATTACTCATTCCTATTTAAAAAGATTTTATAGAATCTAGATGCAAGTAGTGCTGTATAATCACGGAAAGCATGTGAAGACGAGCTTTTGTAGTCTGGTTTTGTTCAACTCTAACATTAATGTTTCAGGATTTTGGCTGCAAATGTTTTTAGCTTTTCTTTTTTAGTCACTGTGTCTCAGAAGATGAAGACTACCACACACAACTTCAGGGATTTTTAAGGAAGTAATACTGCCAGTCCAAGAATATTGAATTAAATGCTAAAAGTAACAGTTAAGGTAAATGATGTAATACTTAGAAGATGGAAAGCATTACACTGAAGTATTTTACCAACATTAGCTAGTTATTGTAAATTTTTGGTCAGCTTTTTCAAAATTGCTCAGTGTCCAGGAGCTGTTGCAACTCTGAAGAGGAGCTGTTTAGTGCTGAGACTCTTGAAAACATGTCTACTTAATTAGGTCCCTACATGGGAGCTGTTAGGTGCCGAGCTCTTTTGAAAACGTGGCTCTGTAATCTTAATTAATCTTAGCTATCCTAATTAAAGCCTTTCTGTTGTTCATGTGGTAAAAAATAATCTTTGTGGTCATAACAGAAATATAGGGAGGTTTTGCTCAGTATTGTGCATTCTGCTGGCAGAGCTTATGCATTTAATGAAGCTGCGAACGTGGTTCTCGGGAGTAACACGTTTGTATTGTTTGTGAGCATAATCATATTAGAAACCTTATGGGGAGCTATAGATTTTCTAAGAAACTCTGCCAATTATGATAATTGAAATGTGCCCTCATGATACAAATACATATATTTCAGGCTTCACTAAAATTAATAGGGTCACATTCTCAGCCTGGTGTAAATTGGCATATCTCCATTGAAGTCCTAATGAGAATATGGAATCATAGAATTGTAGGACTGGAGAGGCCATCAGGTCTAGCCCCCTGTGTTGAGGCGAGACCAAATAAATCATCTCTGACTGGGGTTTATCCAACCTGTTCCTCAAAATCTCCAAAAATGGGGGTGCCACAACCGCCCTTGGAAGCCTATTCCAGAACTTAACTACCCTGATAGTTAGAAAGTTTTTCCTGATATCTAACCCTAAATATCCCTTGCTGTAGATTAAGCCCATGACTTTGTGTTCTATGCGTGTGGAGAACAGTTGATCACTCTCTTCTTTATAACAGCCCCTAACATATTTGAAGTCTGTTGTAAGATGACAAGTCCCCCCTTAGTCATCTTTTCTCAAGGCTAAACATGCCCAGGTTTTTTTAAACCTTTCCTCATCGGTCAGATTTTCTAAATCTTGCATCATTTTTGTTGCTGTCCTTTGGACTCTCCAGTTTATCCATATCTTTGCTAAAGTGCGGTGCGCCCAGAATTGGACACACTACTCCAGCTGAGGCCTCACCAGTGCTGAGTAGTGAGGGGCAATTACCTCCTAATGTCTGATCTACGACATTTGTATTAATACACCCCAGAATAGCATTAGTCTTTTTCACAACTATTTCACATGGCTGACTCGTATTCAGTTTGTGATCCACCATAACCCCAAACCACTTAGCTGGTTATTCCGCATTTCATAATTGTGCATTTGATTTTTCCTTCCTAAGTGTAGTACTTTGCACATACCGGTTTTCATTGTGTCGATTTCAGACCAATTTTCTAATTTGTCGGGCTGTTTTGAATTCTAATCCTGTTACTCCAAAGTGCTTGCAATCCCACTTAGCATGGTGTCCTCTGCAGATTTTGTAAGAGTGCTCTCTGCTCCCTTATCCAAACCACTAGAAAATACTGAACAGTACCAGACCCAGGACTGACCCCTGTGGAACCCCATTAGATATACTCTTCTAATTTGACAGTGAACCATTGATAACTATTCAGTCTGTGCACTCACCGTATAGTCAATTAATCTAGACCACACTTCTTTAGTTTGCTTATGAGAGTGTTATGTGGGACTGTGTCAAAAAAAGTCTTACAAAATTCACAATATGGCCCAGGAGCTCCAGTGGCATGTTGCTTATGGGATGCTAAACTCTATTAGAACTAGGTGTTAAGACTCCGCATGATACATTGTGAGAACCACAGAAGAAACCTCTGCATGACTTACACTGCCCAACAACCCTAGAAGCTCTGAAAGTGGGAAGACAATCCTGATAAGACCACTGCCTATCCTGCTGCACAATACTGTCTTGTGGTTTACGTGTACTCTTCTGTCTGCATCCATCTGTTCTCTCTTGTTTTATACTTAGCTTGTAAGCACTTTGGGACAAGGACTGTTTTTTTTAATTCTGGGTTTGTACAACACCTACCAAGGTGGGGTCCATGACTGGGGCTCCTACGCACTAAGAAATACAAATAAATAATATTAATGATGCCTTCACCCCAGGATGCCTTGCGTGGAAGTCTCTTTTGCAGCCCTAAATTATTAGTCATGGTGATTCCTTTTGACACTGTTATGAATCTTTTTTAACTTGATAATTTTACTTACATGTATACGTGCATGGGCAGAGTTGACCAGAAGCCCAGCTGACTGTGCTGGGCACCAGTGTGCACCTCTTCTAAAGCAGCCTAATCTTGTGTGATCAGTGGGGCGGCTTGTCATGGTCTCATGATTCTCTGCTTCCTGAAGCATGACTCCCTCTTTTAAAATCCTGCTGAGGTCGAGTGCCATGGGGCAAGATGCAATTTCATGCCCCTGCACTGGGGTGGATGTCGTGCCGCTCAGCCTCTGTGCAGGGGAGGATTGAAGAGTTTGCAACTACTTATCTTCCTCATGTGAGAGACTGAAGGCTGTATCACGACATGCCTTCCACAGAGGGAGAGCAGTAACTTTTGTTGGAGGGAAACAGCGGTATTAGTTTCCTTCTGTCTTTGGCCCAATGCACTGCAAGAACAGTAATGTGAGAAGAGCTGGCTATAAGATTGACCATCCCCAGTCTGTTTGGTCATGCCCATAGCTTGAGGAAACGAGTAAAAGACTATTCTATCCATATTACATGATTGGACTGCGTTTTAACCATGGTAGGGGAAGCCCTTAGTTGTAACCTGGTTCACTGACATCCTGGTTTTTTAACTGAAGATGCAGCCTTTGATGTGGACCTGAAGCAAGGCTGCTGCTTAGGAAGAGAAGGCTCTGTGCCTCAGATTCATGAGAGTGGAGGTAAGATCATCTGCTTTCCAATCCCACTATAAAAGTGGTATAAGATTGAGGGGGACGGCGATAGAAGGAGGGGTGTTTCCTGGAGTAACCAGCAGATACTGAGTCCTGCGCAAACACTGCTGCCTACCTCCCTGGGGGTTCCCTCTGACTAAGGAGGGATGGTGAAGGGGCACATGCTGAAAGCTTAGTGGTATTGCTGGCAGAGCTACCGAAGCCTAGGACAGGTGTCTGATGGGAGTTGTGAAAGGGGGAAGATTTTGCTGCTGTTCCCCAGCAGAGGGTGTAAAGAAGGCAAAGATCCTGATACCAAGAGTAGAAAAGAATGAAGGGCTTTGGCTCCTGTGGGATGGGGGAATCCAAAATGCTGCTTTTACCCTTCTAAATATGGGAGGAAGCACCTACCCAGGCACTAGGGAGTGTTATCAATCTTTATGAAGGGTATTAGGCAAGGCAAAGGGTTAGGAGCAAGGTTTTTTAAAAGAATGAAAGCTTAGCTCTTCGCCTGATCTTTGTGTGGAATGTTTAAAATCCAGGGTGTTATAGTTTAATAAAAATAATTCCAAACTCCAAGACCAAGAGATTTGATAAATAGCCAAAGGAACCAATCTTCAATTAGAAAAACACTAAACCAAATTTTAAATTTCTGAGCCAATCCCTTTTTATTAATTTAAGATACGCAGTGGCAAAATCTGTTAATCTTTTGAAAAACCTCCCATTTTTCAAATACCCGTTCAGCATTCTTGTCAGTTACACCCCCACATCCCTTTTAGAGAAAAAACCCCACAACTCCCTGGCAGAGGTCTGTGAATGACAGGCTTTAGGAGGATTGGTTTAGCTTTGGTGGAATCTGAAGGGAACTGATTTAATCTAGCATGCTTTGGTGAAATCAGAGCGGTAGAAGCAAAATCAATTTTGTATATTAATATAAACTTGGATCCTGCATAAACTTATGTTTAACTGCACTCGGGGTAGTCCTGTTAAGATGCCCAAGTCCTGCACACACAGACATGCCAAACTGTACACGTGGGACTAAATTCACATGTAAAATGAAGCATATGCATAAGTGTTGGCAGGTCGGGGTCCTAAGTCAGCAGCTTTATAGACTGACTTTCCCTTTCCACAGAGCATTAGTGATGGTTTTTAAAATACAACACTCGCTTAACTTTTATTATCCTAGAGACAGTTTTCTTTTTTGTAATTCAAAATAGAAAGTTATCTTTAGAGAGAATTGAACACTAAGTGGATACTTGCTAAAATATTGCAAGAATACCCTGTAATATGCTTTTGACTGACAGTATGGGGTGCAAAGTCTAAATTCCTGGGTAGAAAGATGTGCGCTGGTTGTGAAAGGGGGTTCAATGTGATCATTTTATTTATGGCATATTTCTCAGATGTCTTTATGTGAATAGAGCAACTGTTAAGAACTTTAACCAACATGTAACAATAAGTGAGTTTGAACTACCCCTTTACTATATTCAGATATTGCTGAGCAATACCAGAATTTGTTGAGACACTAATTATATAATCAAGCAGTAGCTTAGTAAATAAATTTACTGTTAGCAGATAGAAAACATAAGCATAGAAAGGACATATTTTTGTAGCTCAACTTCAATGAAAGTTTAGATTAGGAACACCAATTGGGAGCTGGTGTAGGGTTCCCAAATTCATTTCTCTAGTATTTAGGATGAAGAAAGGGCAGGGCTGGCAGAAGAGGAGGGCTTAGGTTCTTTTTGGAGGGGGGAGAGGTTCTTGGTTGTGTCTACTTACCCTCTTTACCCATGTCTATCATGTTAAACAGCCGTGAAGTCATTAAATAAAAATTGCAGGGATTTTCCCTCTTTTTGGTGATGAGCTGTGCAAGTTGATGCATGGCTGAGCCATTCTTAAGTAAATCCAATTACTCAATCAGATAAGACTTGGAAAAATTGATGTTCATAACTCTGTTCTAATTGGTACATTTACATGATCTGTAAGTGGAAGATGGTTTTTTTCAGGCTTTAGGTAAATTTATAGTGTAAGAATTATAACTTTTTGTCTATTTCTAACACAAATTATTGAAAACTGTAGCTGCTAAAACTACCTCTCCTGAGTATGTGTTGCAGCAGATTTCCTTACCCTGCCTGTTTCTCCAAATCCCAAAGCTTTAGCTTTCTAAGTCCATTAATGACCTAAAAGTGATGAACCACTGTTGATCTTATTCTCCTAAGAATTCTGCCACTGTGGATTGCAGAAGAGCTCTCCATCACTGCTTCTCTTCTAGTTGGACAGCAGCGATATCTTGAGTGGCCAGACACTAAACTTCTGTCCTTGAATTTCAGCTATTGTTGATGAGGTTATGGGGTACTGGAGCAGTACTGTGCTATAACCTGTGAATTGGACCTTTGTTCTTCTTAGTTTGGGAAAGGCAGTGGGGAAGGGTAGGGACCATTATTTATTATTCCTTGCAATTTGTTGGTCTTCCCTGCAGGAGAGGAAGGAGAACAAAGGGCTAGTGGCCTTTAAGGAAGGTGTTTATGGTCATTTCTCTAGAACCCAACTCCTGATACTGATAATCTGGCTATTAACCAGTGTCTAAATTCCCATTTTGGAGAGAGGTCATTGAGATATTTGGTGAAACTGGTACCCTTCTTTGAGTCCTTCAGTTTCTTTGACTCTGGTCAGTTTGCTTGTTGGTGTAGATACGGAGTAGAAATTGCCCTGGCTGCATTAGTTGATTGTCTAACAGTGGGCAAAATAAAATGTTTGTGCTTTTTCCTCTTAGCCTTATCAGCAGCTTCAGATACCCTTGCTTGTGAGGGGTTTTATTTGCTTGTGGACCACAGTGGGAATGAACAGAGTTGCTCTTGAGTAGTTGCAAAGGGCAGTTGTACCTCTGCCCAGAGAATGTTCTAAAGATGGATGAGGCAGAGGAGCTTTCTTTCCAATGGATCAGGACAGTGGAGCATTTTCCAGCCATAACAGGAGGACTGTGCCATTGGAGAGCTGGGAGGGAATGAAGCAAGGGTATCCTTGCCTTCCGTGACGTTTGCTATGAGTCAGGCTTGGCGATACTGGAAGTCCCACCATAGTGGTAAATGGACATGGGAACTGTGGCAAGCAAAGGGGAACTCGCTACCACAATTCCTTTGAGAGTGAGGACTGTCCTCATATACCGTTTACTGAACACCCAGAGTGCTCTAGATGTTGTTGAGTGAACGCTGCAGACGTTTTTACAATCACTTGCTTGACTAAAAAAACATGAGTTTTCTTTAGCATTCCCAACTTCTTCCATTTGCTTTGGGCGGGTGTTCTTACAATGCTATATTTAGTTCACTGAACATTTGTTGAATGAAAAGGTGTTACACTGTTCGGGAGAGGAGGAGCTTATGAGCTTTTTTTCATAGAGTTCAAGGCCAGAAGAGACCTTTGGGGAGCAGAAACAACCCTGTGGCTCAGATGATTGATTGCATGGTAGAAATAGTGAACTCCAAGCAGTAACCACAGCAGGCATTTCATGGGCAAATTTATACATGAAAATGTTTAATCTTCAGTAATGAACAAACTAATAAAAAGCATTCTGGTTGCAGAAGGTCAAGCAGAAATAGGGGCTAAATTAGCTGAGTAAATTGTTTGCAGCAGTCAGGAACCCTCAGCCCACAAAACAATGGTCCCATCTAAGATGCGTCCCTTCTTGAGAAGAGGAGTATTAAGATGGCAGAGGTAGAACCTATTCAAACATAGCAGACGGGTCTTGTGTGCTGCAGAGGGATAGTTTCTTAGAGTCACCAAAAGCTTGGCCAGGGAAACAGCCCTGCTGCTGTCAGTCAACCCCACTAGACCTGTTAAGGGTATGCCAGAAAGCACTGGACAGAGCAGAAGAGCCTGCTGATGAGCATGGCAGCTCCTCTTTTCTTTACAGAGTGGGTGGAGCAGGAAGATGAGCTTATGAGTGGATCAGCGAGAGAAGGAATTGGTTGAATAAATGCCAACCTTCTACTCACCTCATAAATTTGGGCATTAGGCTCTTCTGGGTTGAGAGTGGGAGGAATTATATTTCACTTGTCCCCAGTTTGGGTTACTAGTCCTTAACAGAGTATAATGATTTAGGATGATCTGTTACTCAGTCGAAGATGTTGGGGAAGAAGGGAAGTGTGTCTGTATCCAGAGCCTTTTATAAACAGTATAGACATTTGAGTGGGCTGTTTATGTACAGACCAATGGCTCACACTCGCCTGGAAGATGGTGTTCAGTCATAGTCTCCCCAT